>WNWU01000030.1:7615798-7796886 GCA_012654045.1 Ptyas mucosa | reverse complement strand
TAAAATAAAATAAAATAAAATAAAATAAAATAAAATAAAATAAAATACAGCCTTTGTAGCAATCCATTGGTACTGATAATTAGAATAAAAGGATTCTGTAAATCTCAGAGCAACTAGAAATTATTTTTGAATGGTAATTAACTTTTTTCCCCTATTTGCATTAACTGAAAGATGCACTGGGGGCATAACTAAGGGGGGGGAGGACTGTTTGTTTCCAGGGATCAAACAAACCTGCATTTCTAATCTTCTTTCCCAGGCAACAGACAGTCAAAACTGTAACAGCACAGCATGGTTCCTGTGTACTACATGTGCACTAGGTCCATGTGAAACTCACAAGTGTGCCGTCATGACAATATTGCACCTGCTTTCTTGGCAAAAGCTGTATAATGGGCCAGTTCCTTTTTTGCAAAAAAACCCCAACCCTAGCCTCTGCTGGCTGGTTACTCTTTACAAAACACTTGCTTTATTCTTCCACAGTGGCAAACCTGACATTAACCAAACAGATGATTTTCAGAAAAAAGCGAAGGAAAGAAAAGGGAGAAGAGAAAAAAGAGAGACAATGCAGACTTTCTGGGCAGGGTAAATCATAAGATCCAATGGGAAGTCCACATACTGCCAGCATTTTTGAGGGGAGAACTCCACACTTGGGCTTATCTCAATTACTTAATTTAATTTTCTGGTCAGTCATGGAGCAATAATGTCATTTGCCCATTTTTGCAAGCAAGTTGAGTCGGAGTGGTGGTGGTGGGAGCAGAGATCAGGGTGCCGTGCTTGCTCTTGGCTACCACAAATATTTTGCTTCTGGTTTATTTCTCAAAATATATTTCTTAGAAAATCTGTGCTGCTTTTTCCATAATCTGGCTGCCTTTTCTTCAAATTGATTAGTCTGAAGCTGAACAAGCAAGCTAAGCTCTGTTTATTTAGTGTGTCTCATTATTGACAGGCCTCTGGTACTTGAAAAAAAATCATAATCATAACCCTTTTCTAGCAAATGCATGTTGTTATAAAACAAGCGCTGTTTGTTTCTTCACTTATTTTAAGGAACCGTCTGTACATGGTGCACTAAAATATATTTTTCATCTAAAGGAAAACAGCTACTGGCAGTTTGCATGTTCCACTGAATATAAAATAAAATAACAAATCATATGCAATTACAAATCACCATAAAAGCAGTGTTTGAAATGCTGGTCATGCTCAGTGCTCTATTTGTTCTCTCTTTGGATTATGCTCGAATAATGCTATATTTAAATTCTTTATTATATGCAATAAAGAAGCTTCTTACTAAAAAAATCAACATGACCAATAATTTCAACAGAAAAAAGAAAGGTTCAATTTAAATGTTTATTTAACAAAAAAAAAAGGCAAATAAAGAGACAGTCAATTGCATTTTAATATTATTTTTTTAAAAGATCAGCTGGGCACTTTTAAAACTATCAAATTTTTTAAAAGCATAAAAACTTCTGATAACATGTACAGATAGGGAGAATTCGCTTTCCTACACTTACTCATGAGAGTTAACATCTCTAAGACAATACATAAAATAGAATAAAGAGCAAGTTATGTATGTTATGAAATATATTTATATCCTGTCTTTTTGCATTATGTATTTAAAGAGGCTTCAGATGAAAAAAAGAGGTATTCCTATTAGAAGGCAATGAGTCATGCATTAATTTATTTCTGTGTTATTGTGTAATATGCATATAACTGATAAACAAACATGACGCCTATTAAAGTCAATTCTATTAGATTCAATGTGACTTACTTCAAGCAGACATGTAGAACATTCCATGAAAAAGCTACAATTTTATGGATATTTATTAAACAGTAAGATCTACTAAAGTGGTTGGAATTTCTTTCTGATGAGACAAGCATAAGATTGTGCATTAGGTTTTCTAGTCTACCAGGATTTCTTATTAGTATCTGGGTTTAAACATTTTTATTGTTATTGTTGTTAGTCGCGAAGTCGACTAACAACATCGCAATCCCCCACAAACCAGGTTCCATCTAGTCAACCCAAACATGAAACCAGCATCCATTCATCTGGCCTTAGGTATTTTTTTTACTGAATTCAATATTTTATGAAAAAAATTCCAATCAATTGCCAAATGGATTTTTTATTATATTCATACTGTCACTTATCCAACCCTAGAGCATTTTATCAGAACTACAATCCTTCATTCCTAAAGTATAGAGTACATGAAACCTTACATACAATAATAAAATATTAAGATAGATATTATTTTCCAGATGGTTTGGAACTAATTATACTTCTCATTCCTGCATAACACTACATGGCAGAATCAGTATTGATATATCTAAACCTCTGCAAAATACATTATCACTTTTTATTGAGCCCAACAGTTGCATTCTAGAAAACACATTTTAATTCATTTTCTGCCATGGAGTAATTTCATGTTCAGGAAATCATAACCTGGGATTTCTAAGCAATGGGCTACTGCAGTGCTAGCAGATATTCCAAGTATAATATAAATGTGGAAAAATCAACTTTTTTTCCCTCTGCCTCTTTCATCTTCCATCAAGATATCCCTTTCTGAACTCCTTCCTCCTCTCTTTTATAAAAAGTAGTTTAGCAAAAATACTCCTCTGATTTGGACTACCACCATATTCATTCATTCATTCATTGGTTCATTTGTTCATTCATTTGTTTATTCATTTGTTGCGATGTTGCCACTCTTCTAGTACAGTCCTCCAGTTGATTGGGGAAGCGAGTTGAAACTGAACTTTAAGAAGTTGTCACTTTGGCTTAGTGGACAGATGTCCTGGCCACAGTCCCACCCAGAATTCTACTGTCTATCTTTGCTCAATAACCCACAACATCGGTTATGAGCCAAGAATATCCTTAACACAGACAGAATATCAAGTTCAACAAACAAATAAAACAGAGTAGGAATACATATTCTTATTTACAGCATAAATAGGAGAAAACATGAACTAAGGGTTGAATCAGACAGAGAATATTTATATGGGATCTGATCATGTCTTCTTTAAATCCCATAAATTCAAGTTGCTACTAAAGTAGAATTAAATCTGGTCCAATCCAACATGTACCCTTATAATATTGTTCTCTACTGCTAAATTCTATCATTATAAAGCATTATAAAGTGTCTCTCAAAACTCATATATCTGGCAAACATTGAAGACTAGAAACTTTGTTTTAGAAATTAACCACTGCATCATTAGCAAGGGATGAGTGGTCAAACTATTTTTGAAAGAAGATCTTTGCTTACTAGCCAAAAGATAACTCAGTCATGTATTTAAACTTTGCTTATCGTGCTGTAACATCATGCAGAAGGGTTTTTTTTCTTCTACTACTTCATCCTTCTGATGTATCTAACAAGTTACATAACATCATGCTAACATAAAACATCTCAAGGTAACTTACTTGATTCATTTCTACTAACATGCCTTTGGAGGAAGTCAACGATCTGTGTCAAAGCCTTTTTGTTACAATGTGTTGAGAGTTCCTCATTACATTCGTAACACCTGAAATAAAGCATTTAAATGCAGTAACAATAACTCTCAAGGACATTCTTATGACACTAGCCATATGCAGATATTCTAAAATCTAGAGTGCTCATGATGAGCACTGGATAGGTCACAACTCCACTAATATAATTCAGATGTTGCCCTAGAGAAGTCTGAAACTTAGAACTAAACAAATACCATAGTTCCCATTTTGTTCACGTTCGTTACAGACTAAAAAAGGTAACAGTTTCATCTTAAACGCATTGTTTATGCCATTCACTGATAAGAATATGTTGACTAGTTCAGAAGAAACTGTAAATGACCAGAGAGACAATGGTAGGTATTCATTTCTTTTCCACTTCACTCTCTATAACTACAATATGTAACTGGCTTTTGCATCCTGCAAAGATCTCATAGTACAAATCTGGAGATCAGGAGAACACGGATGGGGGTGGGGGAGTACATCAAAAAAGTATATAATAATATAATAATCAAAAATGGATTGGCTGTTACTATTAAAGGCAATATAACAGATTTCAAAAAGTACTTACTATTATTGAAATAACTAAATATGTTTAGTTATATATATAAAATATAAAATATATAAAATATATTTTAACAAGCTATTAGACAACATATAACCTGTTATATCCTTGTTTCGAAGGGTATTTCTTTATCTAAACAGAGAAACAGAGTGGCCAAGGTCAAAAGAGCCGTGGGAACAGGAACAGCTTCCAATTTCCTGCCAGTCTGACCATGGCTGACAATCTCTGGCAGCCAATGCTACCCAGTCTCCTGTCTGTCTATGGCAGGATTGATTTACTAAACCTCTAGGCAGCGGTGCAGTTGCACTTTAGCATTGAAGTTACCACAAATTTGCCAAAGTTCAATCCCATAGGAGTCAAGGGTTCCAGATTTTGGATGCATTCTATAAGCTAGCCATTTGATGTATCTTCATTCAAAAAAACTACTGTCCTATGATGCACTGTTTCACCGAGTTAAAGGTTACAGACATGAGCGTTTTAGTAGTACATAAATTAGTTTGACTTACTGGGAAAAAAAAATGAATAAGAAACAAGCATTTGGTCAAAACCAACTTGAAGAATGATTAAATAAAATAATATAAATTCTAGTACAGTCTCATATAGAATTACCCAAATGATGCTAATTTGCATCTTTAATCATTCATAACTAAAATTCTTATAATAATACCGTGTTATCCCAAAAATAAGTCTTATATTTTTTTGAACCCTGAAATAAGCACTTGGCCTTATTGCTATGCATTCAAAAGCCCGTTTGGGCTTATTATCAGGGGATGTCTTATTTTGGGGGAAACAGGGTAACTTGCACAAACTATGACGCATACACACACACTTAAGGCTACTTAACAACTAAAATAAAGTTATTTGATTTCATGCATATACTCACCTATATACACCTAAATGTACAACTGCTTATCTTTACTTTTACACGAACAAAACTTTCTCTCTCAAAATGCGAATTAACTTACCATATGATCCATGTGCTAAGATTGATTACAATACAGTGAGAATCCGCCCGTGCAGTCTGGAAATGCTTTAGAGAATGCTGGCCTTCTGAATTTTGACCACAGCCCTGAAGACCATTGATAAAATCTTAAGATATAGTTATGTTCTACCATGAAAGCAGCAAGTATGTTTTACTCTACATCAAGCTACGGACCCATCAGTTTTTCTTTTTGTTTTTAAAAAAAGGACATCAACATACTTCAACAAGCATAGCTTGTCGGAATATGGAAATTGTGGAAACCATTATATTGTCTCCTTCATACTCAACCATTTCCATAACAAATGACCAGCATCATAGAGAAGTAATTGTTCAGGATAAAATGACTCTTCTGACCCACCCAAGAAATATAATAGCAGCTACATTTTCTCCTGGTTATGATGCGAAGTTATAAGTATAAAAGCATTTTCTCAAAACAGTGAGATCCTAAAGGTCTATGAGAGAAGAAGCTGCTGCATATTCCAAAGTAAAAACTAAAGTGTTACATTTAGCTCCCATAATAGATAAAATTCCACAGGTTTAGTCCCAATCCCTGCCTTTTGATACTTCAGCAGAACTCTACAAAACCAATGAGATGCTCTATGATAACAAACATTTATTTACGGTATTTATCAAATTTAAAAGACCTCACATCCTTCACAGAGCAATTCATATAGGATAAGGACTGCAGGCCAAAAGCCTATCTAATCCAGCATTCTGTATCATGTTAAAGACAACCAGATAATTTTGTGAAGCTCCCAAGCATGAACTGAAGAATAATATCCCTCCCTTACTACTGATATTTAAGTATTTTGCCTTTGTTTCTGGAGGAAATACACGACTATCAGAATCTTCTGTCTAGTCCCCTTTAGGACCCACATGAGTAAATCACACTAAGATATATTTATTTTACAGACAACTATCATAAAATAAAGTCAACATAAAATCAGAATTGATACTAAAAATTAAAATAATAAATACTTCATGAAATTATCAACAATAAAATTGTGATCAAAAATGTGTCTTTAAAGCCTGTTAAAATTCCCACAAAGACCTCTATTCTCTCACTTCAACAGGGACCGCGTGCCATATCCGGTGGAAGTGAATTCCATTGTTTAACAATGCTTTGGGTATTTTTTTTTAAAATGTGTGTGTTTTTAGTAGTTCAGAAACTCCTTGTAATTAGGCATTAGGCACTCATTCCATAGGTGACCCTGGGTTCTAATAATGTGAAAGAATGAACACTTTCTATATATTTTTTCACGCTAGGCATGAGTCAGTGGTGAAATTTAGCCGATTTTATCCGGATCACATGATCCGGTAGCGCCGGTGGTGGGAGGCTCCGCCCACCTGCCCAGACGTCATCATGTCCCATTTTTGACTCTCTGCACATGCGCAGAAGGCTCTGCGCATGCATGGAGGAGGCATGCGCTTGTTACGCTTGCGCGCACGCTCACATTTGCAAACTGATAGCAAAGGTAAATACCTTATGCCACCAGACTTGAAATTCTGGGCTTAGAAAATTTAGAACTACACCGCCTTCGGTATGACCTAAGCATAGCTCATAAAATCATCTGCTACAATGTCCTACCTGTCAATGACTACTTCAGCTTCAATCACAACAATACACAAGCACACAATAGATACAAACTTAAAGTGAATCACTCCAAACTCGATTGCAGAAAATATGACTTCAGCAACAGAGTGGTCAATGCCTGGAATGCACTACCTGGCTCTGTGGTTTCATCCCAAAACCCCCAAAATTTTAACTTAAGACTGGCTACTGTTGACCTCACCCCATTCCTAAGAGGTCTGTAAGGGGTGTGCATAAGAGCACCAATGTGCCTACCATCCCTGTCCTAATGTTCCCTTTGATTGTATTCATTTTATGTATTCAATTCATGCTTATACTTATATATATTATCTAATATGTACTCAACAAATAAATAAAAATAAAATACCACCCCTGGCATGAGTGTTTTAAAACCTCTGTTCTGTCTCTCCTTAACATGCTTTTGCAAAGCTTACAATTCCAAAATGCTGTATTTGTTCCATAGGAATGATGTATAAGCTATTACTTTATAATTTTAATTACCTGAATGCCACATCGGAGACAGAGCCATATATCAGAAGGCATTACTGGTTCACCATTATATATTCTCCTTTCCTTTAAGCACTCTGAGCATATTGACCAAACATTTTGAGCCACTGCTCGCTTCACATGATGGACATCAACTGCCTGGCCCACATGTTGGCATGTTAATCCTACATTGAAGATTAAAAAAAGATTCAAATGATTAAGACATGATTGATTGCTGGAGGAAGTATTTATTAAGAATATATGTTTATAATTGCAACATAAGAAACTACATTATTATGGTTTAAGATGTAAGAACATAGGATTTAAGATTCCTCACAGAATTCAACATCTGTGCCACATAAAGCATCATCAATAATAATAATATAGTTTGAAGTGTAACTCTTCGATTGGCTAATAAATTTTCTGCTGTCTTTCTCTCAAAGTGTAATTCTACTTCTGGTTGTTGTTTTAAATTTCTTAGTGGACTCATTTTTATTCTGTCACTTCTTTCTCTTTCTAGCTTTCCCCAAATACAGCTTTTTCACCTGTAATATCATCTGAGGAATCTTCATCCTGATGCTGATTTGCCCTTTTTTGTCTCTTATTTTTATCATGGGTAACCTTTGATGGATCTTTTACCCTCATCAGTTATTTGCTAGAAAAAAAGAGAGTGGGAAAGAATAGAGCAAAAAACAAGTGAGATATGCATTGGTAAAAGGGAAACGCTTTGGTTATCATAAGCATACAAAGCAACATAAAGAGCCCAATTTCAGCACAAATATCAACCCAGATTATTTAGCAAAATCTTCTCTTTCACTTGACATAGCAATTTCAACTATTTCTTATAAGCTACACCAAGAACCGACAGTAAAATACAATAACAATGATTCCAACCAGAAATAGTTGGAATGAAATCAAAATAGAATCATTCTAACCTAGACTCAAGTACATTTGAAAACATAATTCAGTGACTCTTATTTAATATCTATTATTTTGTGTATGTGCCTTGAAGTCAGTGTTAATTCCTGGTGATTGTCTGGGTAAGTACCTGCAGTTTTCTTGGCAAGATTTTTCTACAGTGATTTGCCATTGCCTAGGGCTGAGAGAGTGTTACTGGCCCAAGATCATTCAACTGGCTTTATGCCTAAGGCAGGACTAGAAATCATGGTTTTCCAGCATATAGCCCAATATCTTAACTATTACATCAAACTGGCTTTTTTAATACCCTGCATTGAAGGGCAAATACATGCAGGCAGAATTTATAGCAGAATGAAAACTCCTGAAATTCAACTCAACTCATTTTATTTCATATTTCTTACAAAGAGTTCAAGTGATAAATTATTTTTCCCCTTTATTTTATTTTAGCAACAACCCCCCAAAAGTAGACAGGTCCTAAAATACCAGTAATTATAGATGTTAACTTTTGCATAAGACTGAGAAAAGAAATTGAATTTCCATAGAAGGAAATTCTATGGAAAAGGAGTTTCTCCTATATACAAAGAACAACATCAATAAGCAGTGTGAATATCTAGTTTCAAAGAGAAGACAGAAAAAAAAAATACTGGGTTCCTGAACAAATTTGATTTCAAGAATTATATAAATTTAAAAAATCAGAAGACTGCATGCACACAAAATGAACATTAGATGCCTAAAAAGGATGTTCCTTCCTGAAATTCCCATAGGAAAGCAAGTATGAAGTCTATAAAATGCCTTTTCCTTCTGAAGGAAAAAAAAGAGGCTCCTATCATTATAACAACTATCTGGCTACCAGCCCACACTTTTCCAGTTTCAACTCTAGTATGCTTTTACAGATTCCAATTTACCAAAAAGATTTATTTCTTATAGGTTGTATATGAGAAGAAAAGAGAAAATGAGCATCATAGTGTAATGATTAAAGAGCTGGACTGGGAGCAGGGCACTGAAGCCAGTTAGGTGATCTTGATCTCAGTCCTAATCTCAGGAGCATGCATTGTAGGCTTCATGATGTTGTGCAAGTGCAGTGCAAATAAGTGGACCCTGTAACTAAGCAGCAGAGGGATGGGAGGGAGGAGGATGAGTTGAAGGATAGGTATATGAGAGGAAAAGAATATGCAATTGCTAATATCATGGCCAGTAATAGCAAAACATCTAACTTCAACTGATGTCAGAATGCTAAGCAGGAGTGGATCTGATTAGAACTTGGATGTGAAATCACTAAGAAATATTGGAGCTGTCAGCTTGTTTGCAAAGTCAAAGAAATAATCTCTAAGAAGGCAGCAGCCAAAAACCACCTCTGTAGTATTGCCAAAAAAAAAAAAATGCACAGGTTGTGTCTACAAACAGCCTTGTCTTGAACGAGACTTTAATATTTTAGCACACATACTCTTTGACTTTTTTTCCCTACTAACTAGTATATAGAAATCTAACTTAATAGTGACTTAAACTCAATGTGGTACCCAATGTGCTTCCTATATAAATCTTTAGTACACAAAAAGATGGTAACAAAGTCAATATCAAAATTATTCAGTATGCATCATAATGGAGTAAAAATATTATCCTAGGATCCCTATCCATCTTTATTGCTATGCTGACTCTAATCATTATATTAAAAACATTTATAATAAAACTGTCATCTGTAGTGACAAATGCAATTTACAGTAATTGTAGCACAAGGTTAGATTGCAGGTGATAAAAAGCCTGGCAAGCAAAGTTGCTTTCTCCCTTGGCTAAGAATGAAATGTTTATAAAGTACTGTGTTTATGGAACTGCATGCAGAAATGTTCCATATTTATGGCATTAGATATGTCCAGAGCTAGATCGATGCTGATCCAATTACAGAGAGGACTGCTGCTATCATAACTAGCAAGTAGACAATGTCATCAATCAGCAGATCAGAAATTTCATCACAATGACAGCTCTGAAATCCTTTCAAGCATGCAAGCACTAAATGCTTCCTGGAGCAATAAAAGAACCAGAACTACAGACCAGTAATGACAGCAGCACTCCTCTCATTTGTAACTGTCATGCAAAATTCTTCATAACCCATAACCTTGATAGTCTAAATTAGAGGCATGTTCCACTTATAAATGGCATCTTGGGGGAAGTTTTAAAAAGGTAGTCTCTTCCACCACTGAAACTATCTTGTCAAGTGCTACAGAGATTTCACTCATCACTCAGATGCTAGATACGCAACTAACTTTTCAAAATTTATGTGCATGTTAAAAGATAGGAACAGTAGAAACAGCATCAGTGAAGAATTCCTAGAGAGATCAGCAAGGTGTCAACCCTGAAGCAAACCAGGCTGAGGCCATCTTTGAGGCTTCAAAGTTGCCACAAGGCAGAGGTGCTGGCAGGTTACACATGCCTAATCCATTCAGATACCCAGAAGATGCAAAAGTCAGAGAAATGAGATTCAGGACAAACAGGAACCGATCCCTGAACCCTCTTCTACAGCCTCCAAAACTTCACTGCTAAACTCATGATAAACCACTAAGAAATGAAGGCAAAATATTCAATCCCTTTCAAGAAACAACAATATTAACAAAGAATGTCTTTTTTAGTCTTAACATATCAAAAATGAAAACCACTCCACCACCACTCGTTTAACCGAATACTATTCTCTATCATTAACCATGAAGAATTAGGATTCAATGGGCATGTTGCGGCAGGGACTGATTCAAGCGTCCTTTTCATCCTTCACATCAGCAGCTATCAAGAGCTGATGTAGAGCAAATGAATAGCATTTATATCTGTCTGCCTCGGATGCCAAAAAGGCATTAAGAATTGTTAACCTTATCTTGCGAAGCTTCTTCTCCGGTAACATTGTACTGCTAACTAGGGCATGCAAAACCTTTGCCAGACCAATTCTTGAATACAGCTCATCTGCCTGGAATCCACACTGTATACCAGACATTAACATGATTGAGCGGGTCCAGAGGTATTTCATGAGAAGAGTACTCCACTCCTCCACTCACAACAGAATCCCTTATGCCACCAGACTTGAAATTCTGGGCTTGGACCATATGGAACTGTGCTGCCTGAGGTCCGATCTAAGCATAGTACACAAAATTATCTGCTACAACGTCTTACCTGTCAATGACTTCTTCAGCTTCAACCACAATAATACAGGGGCAAACAATCGATACAAACTCAAGGTAAACCGCTCCAAACTCGACTGCAGAAAATACGACTTCAGCAACAGAGTGGTCAATGCCTGGAATGCTCTACCTGACTCTGTTGTTACAGCCTCAAACCCTCACAGCTTCAACCTCAAACTGTCTACTGTGGACCTCATCCCATTCTTAAGAGGTCCATAAAGGGGGCATGCATAAGCGCACCACCATGCCTACCGTCCCTGTCCTACTGTCCCCATTTATCTGAACTTACTTCCTTTGTTTATGTTTATGTTTATACCTATACCTGCTATCTTGTATGTTTGACAAATAAATAAATAAAATTAAAAAATCTCAATTGGATCATGTTAACTAGATTCCGTCAATATTGTCATGATCCTGATTAACGAACCCAAGCAAATCAGAACTCTGAGGCTAATGTCTTCCTCTAAGAACTTCTTTATTGAGTACATCATATCGGCACAATCAAATGGAAAACAAACTCTAAATGTTTCCTGCGGTCTCAGTATAATTAAAATAGAAAATAACTCCCTCCCCAAAAGTCACAAGTCACGCTGACCAATTAAATTAATTAGAAGGCACTCCTCCCCATCTCTATCCACCACCTGTAAAGAAGACCTTGGTTCCCATGAGAAAGTTCTGTGTTTTGTCTAGCAACGCATTTCATCCTCCTTCCCCCTCCCCTCTCTGTGTAGCAACTGAGGAATAGAAAAATGGCTTCTGCCAGGTTCGATGCTATATCAAACACTGCACAGATACTATCATTGTGGATAAACGTATTAGAATATATCCCAATCAGAAGCTCTGGATAACCAAGGAAGTCCAGCACCACTTGCATGACAGGACCAAGGCTTTTAGGTCCGGTGATGGGGCAAGATACAGTGTTGCCAGAGCTAGTCTGAAGAAAGGTATTCAGAAGGCCAAGACTGAGAAAAATTGAGGATATTTTTTATAGTAATAACATGAGGCAGATGTGGCGAGGGATACCAACCATCAACCGACTAATGTCATCCCTGCAGAGGGGGATGCTTCATTGGCAGAGGAGCTGAATCATTTTTTTGCTCACTTTGAAGTGGAGACATCAGAGACAGCTAAAATACATCCACCAGCCGATTGTAGCCCCCGCCTCATTGTGGAGGAACAGGACGTGAGGAGCATTCAGAGGGCTGTGGACCCTAGAAAGGCTGCCGGTCCTGATGGTATCTCTAGCCAAGTGCTTAAAGACTATGCTGAGCAGTTGGCTGGAGTCTTTTCTAGTGGTGGTATTCAGCCAGTTCTATCCAGTTCAGGAGAACTGGTAGCGGCAGCTGCGGGAGGCTCCGCCCATCTGCGCAGACGTCATCACGTCCCATTTTTGATGCTCTGCTCATGCACAGAAGGCTCTGCGCATGTGGCACGTGCGCTCCCATTCGAGAACCGGTAGCAAAGGTAAGTGAATATCACCCCTGCTCTTCACACTGCTCTGACTCATTTGGAACGGGGGAGGGGGGACTATGTGAGGATGCTTTTTGTAGATTTTAGCTCTGCATTTAACACAATACTTCCACATAGTCTAGTGTCTAAACTTATAGATCTTAAGACTTTCTTATTCAATACGTCTTTGGATTATGGATTTCCTGTCTGGCTTCTCTCAGAGGGTCAGATTAGGTAATCATATCTCTTCAGCCCTTATTCTTAACACTGGCATACCACAGGGTTGCGTGTTGAGTCCCTTACTCTATACTCTTTATGTGCGTGACTGCATTCCCACTCACGCTAGTAATACTATTACTAAATGTGCAGATGATACAACAGTGATGGGACTCATCTCCGGATGGGATGAGTCTGCCTATCGAGATGAGGTGGACCGGTGGCTTTCGTGGTGTGGAGACAATAATTTGGACCTCAACACCAATAAGACAAAGAAGCTTATAGTGGACTATAGAAGGAGTAGATCAGACATCCAGCCCTTGCTTATGAATGGAGACTGAGTGGAGCAAGTGCCCAGTTTTACGTTTCTGGGTGTTATAATAAAAGAGGACCTGACCTGAGGCACTCCAGTGGTGGGTTGCCTTTGGTTCGCACCAGTTCTATAGAACCAGTAGTAAAACCGGCGGGAGGCCCCGCCCACCGACCCTGACATCATCAAAACGCTTCTGCGCATGCGCAGAAGAGTGCATGCAAGCGAAGCAAATGTGCGTGCATGGCCCCAACTGCAAACAGGTAGTAAAGGTAAGTAGAACCCACCCCTGGGACACTCATATTGCAGCATTGTCAAAAGGGCCCAGCAGAGATTATACTACCTGAGACTTCTCAGGAAACAATAACTGAATGAAAAATTGCTAGTGACCTTCTACCACTACACTATAGAGCATCTAAACTTACTGCATCTGTGTATGGTTTTCCAATCACACAATGGCAGATACGACAGCACTCCAGAGGGTTAATGTCATTGCCCTCTCCACTCTTTGGAAGAGGTTTATAGCTCCTGCTGCTTTAAGAAAGTTCAAAGCATTCTTAAAGATCCCATCCCATCCTGGGCATCCTTTTTTTGAACTATTATCATCTGACAGACAGTATAGGATAATAAAAACAAGGACAAATAGGCTGAAAAACAGCTTCTATCCCAGGGCAGTAACAATATTGAAATATACTGTATAGTGCAATACTAATGTAATATAGGTTTTCAATTCAATTGTATAGAATGTGAAGGATGTGTGCGTGTGTTTTATTTTTATAGTTATAATGTACACTGAAGATGGCATTTAATTTTGTTGTACAAGGTGCAATGAAATAAACTAAACTAAACGATTCGAAGTTGACGATTATAGTGAAACCATTTAATTCAGAATTAGAATAAACATTAACAGATTCACTACCATTTAATTAATATAATCACAACTATATATTCAAGTACAGAATTAATAAAGGCAAAACCCTGCATGCTGGCTATCAATGTCAGAAGAGCCACAGTGTCTAGAAATAATCAGTTCAGATATGTGTTGCTACAGCTTGACAGGGAATGCAGTGTTTGACAAGAAAGTAGAATGTCAACATAATGAACATTCTGCTTCCCAGGGAGTTTGTGATTGCCAAGAGTATAATATTGTTATTAGAGTTCTGGGGATTTTTCTCTATACAACAAGCTGTCCTA
This sequence comes from Ptyas mucosa, assembly GCA_012654045.1. NCBI lineage: Eukaryota > Metazoa > Chordata > Lepidosauria > Squamata > Colubridae > Ptyas > Ptyas mucosa. The sequence goes on along the minus strand of WNWU01000030.1, from coordinate 7,782,551 downwards.
CTTTGTTCTTTGTGACACACATCACTCTCAATGCTCAATGATGATATATTGCTCTACTTTGGACATTACCAGCTAACCCCAAGAGGCAGAGGGTATGCTGCTACAGAACTTAAGGGGAAACATAACTACAGAATACCAGCTTTGAATTAGTTCCTAAAGAAATATGACAAAATGTTTACAAGTCAATCACATTATAAAGAAATGTCTCAAGTCTATAAAACACAAGCCATTGTGTTGCAATCTTGCCTCTATTTTGCTACCAGAAAGATCTTTAAAAGATGTCAGTATCTGGCACCCAGATTTTGAAGTATTTCATTGAATCACTGCAGATCTGCACATAATTAACTTGTAATGAATTCAAGGGAAGTGGGTGCCACATTGTAGCATATCAGTTTATCTCTAGAATATTCAATATGTTCCCACCGAAAATAGAGAGCTCTTTTGCAGTTTATCAGGCTTTCTCATTCCTCCCCCATCTTATTCTTTTAACTGTGGAAGAATTAAAAAATACATGCTATAGAGTGATCCATCATCCTGTAGCATAAATGTGAGGGAATGAAGCATGTATTTTGCCAATGAACTGAGTGTTTCTTTGCTTCTTAGTCCCATGTACAGTATCTAACCTAGTTTGGTATGGAAATTTCTGAAAATATTTTTGCTATGTTTTCTTCCAAATGGAAACTGGTTTTATGGTGATGTGCTTGGATTGGGGGGAGGGGTAGTTGAGGGTAAAGCATGTTTTATATGAAATGACAGGACAGTTTTATCACACAGAAATGTTCCCCAAACTAATGTTTAGCTATATACACTACACTTTTTACTGTGAATCCATGAATCACAGGAACAAACCTCTCATTTAATAATTAACTACAAGAATTAGAGCTGAAATGCTGGATAAAGACACTCTTAAAACCAATGACTCCAAAAAATGGAAAATGCTAACAAGCACATTCTGGAGCTCCTTGTCCTGATATGTTTTTGTTTGTTTGTTTGTTTGTTTTAATTTTATTTATATACCGCCCTTCTCCGGAGACTCAGGGCGGCTTACAATGCGTTAAGTTTTGAGTTTTTATATGCATCCTCTTCTAACTTTTTATCAGTTGGCAGCTTATCCAATAAATACAGGTAGTTCTTGACTTATAACTGTAACTGAGACCAAGGCAGCTATTAAGTGAATCACACCCAATTTTACAATGTTTTTTGTTTGTTTGTTTTTTGCAATGGTTAAGTGAATCTGTGCAATTGTTAAGTGAACTACAGGTGAAACTCGAAAAATTAGAATATCGTGCAAAAGTTCATTTATTTCAGTAATACAACTTAAAAGGTGAAACTAATATATGAGATAGACTCATTACATGCAAAGCGAGATAGTTCAAGCCTTGATTTGTCATAATTTTGATGATTATGGTTTACAGCTCATGAAAACCCCAAATTCACAATCTCAGAAAATTAGAATATTGTGAAAAGGTTCAATATTCTAGGCTCAAAGTGTCCCACTCTAATCAGCTAATTAAGCCATAACACCTGCAAAGGGTTCCTGAGCCTTTAAATGGTCTCTCCGCCTGGTTCAGTAGGAATCACAATCATGGGAAAGATTGCTGACCTGACAGTTGTGCAGAAAACCATCATTGACACCCTCCATAAGGAGGGAAAGCCTCAAAAGGTAATTGCAAAAGAAGTTGGATGTTCCCAAAGTGCTGTATCAAAGCTCATTAATAGAAAGTTATGTGGAAGGGAAAAGTGTGGAAGAAAAAGGTGCACAAGCAGCAGGGATGACCGCAGCCTGGAGAGGATTGTCAGGAAAAGGCCATTCAAAAGTGTTGGGGACTTTCACAAGGAGTGGACTGAGGCTGGAGTCAGTACATCAAGAGCCACCACACACAGACGGATCCTGGACATGGCCTTCAAATGTCGTATTCCTCTTGTCAAGCCGCTCCTGAACCACAAACAACGTCAGAAGCGTCTTACCTGGGCTAAAGACAAAAAGAACTGGTCTTGCTCAGTGGTCCAAAGTCCTCTTTTCTGATGAGAGCAACTTTTGCATCTCATTTGGAAACCAAGGTCCCAGAGTCTGGAGGAAGAATGGAGAGGCACACACTGCAAGATGCTTGAAGCCCAGTGTGAAGTTTCCACAGTCTGTGTTGATTTGTGGAGCCATGTCATCTGCTGGTGTTGGTCCACTGTGCTTCATTAAGTCCAGGGTCAACACAGCCATCTACCAGGAGATTTTGGAGCACTTCATGCTGGAGCTTTATGGGGGTGCCGACTTCATTTTCCAGCAGGACTTGGCACCTGCCCACATTGCCAAAAGTACCAAAACCTGGTTCAATGACCATGGGATTACTGTGCTTGATTGGCCAGCAAACTCGCCTGACCTGAACCCCATAGAGAATCTATGGGGCATTGCCAAAAGAAAGATGAGAGACATGAGACCGAACAATGCAGAAGAGCTGAAGGCCACTATTGAAGCATCCTGGTCTTCCATAACACCTCAGCAGTGCCACAGGCTGATAGCATTCATGCCACGCCACATTGAGGCACTAATTGATGCAAAAGGGGCCCAAACCAAGTACTGAGTACATATGTATGCTTATACTTTTCAGAGGTCCAATATTGTTCTATGTACAATCCTTGTTTTATTGATTTCATGTAATATTCTAATTTTCTGAGATTGTGAATTTGGGGTTTTCATGAGCTGTAAGCCATAATCATCAAAATTATGACAAATAAGGCTTGAACTATCTCGCTTTGCATGTAATGAGTCTATCTCATATATTAGTTTCACCTTTTAAGTTGCATTACTGAAATAAATGAACTTTTGCACGATATTCTAATTTTTCGAGTTTCACCTGTATGTGGCTATTAAGCCAATCTGGCTTTCTCCACTGACTTTGCTTGTCAGAAGCTTGTCAGAATTTTGGGGACATGATGATGGGGATGTTGTGACAAACATGTGAGGAATAGTTGTAAGTCACTTTGTTCAATGCCACTATAACTTCAAACGGCCACTAAACAAATGGTTGTAAGTTGAGAACTACCTAGAAGAGTATAATAATTTTCAACACCTAACTTTACCTACATGTCTATGGAGATTCTCAGTCATCCGGGTCATGTTTGTCCTAAAGGTGCTTTTACGGGAAGCAACTGGACTTTCTGGTTTTTCTTTGAAGATGTTTAGCTTCTCATCCAAGAAGCTTCTTCAGCTCTGGCTGGATGGGGGGGAAATGGAAGGATTTATACTCCTAAGAGGGCCTGCCTTGTATTTTCCATTTCCCACCATCCAGCCAGAGCTGAAGAAGCTTCTTGGATGAGAAGCTGAACATCTTCAAAGAAAAACCAGAAAGTCCAGTTGCCTTTTGTAAAAGCACCTTTGGGACAACTTTACCTACCGCATGGCAGCAGTAGGCCACATCATCAGGCAAGTCAGCTTACTAAATCTGTAATTGCTCTAAACACCGATTGGTGTTTCTCTGGAAGGCTGTTTTTCCCGCTACTTGCAGCAGCCATCGGTGGGTGTATCAAAACATATTGTGGGCGTCTGGCGGGTTTAGGAGAGTAAGAGTGAGAGAATATTTTGAAGACATGCTTAGCGGATAAATGACCCAGCATGCATTTCCTTCCCAAAGACTATGGTATAGATCTCTCCCAGTAGATTGTTCATATAATTCATATATTACCTAAAGAAAGGGACAAACAGAATAAAAGTTGGCGCACTTTGGCTCCATCTCAAATTTCCTAAGAAAACTCTTAGGAATATAGTGGCTGGAATAAGATACAGAGCTAGCATGCAGTTGACAAGGCCTTATATTGCCTAAGTAAACAGTGTATGTGGGGAAGCAGAGGCATCTCCTGGTTTCCACATTCTTTAGAGGCCACACCAGTGGTAAAATCCAATTTTTTTTTACTACCAGTTCTGTGGGCATGGCTTGGTGTGGCTTGGTGGGCGTGGCAGCGGAAGGATACTGCAAAATCCCCATTCCCACCCACTCCAGGGGAAGGATACTGCAAAATCCCCATTCCCACCCACTCCAGGGGAAGGATACTGCAAAATCTCCATTCCTACCCCACTCAGGGGAAGGATATTGCAAAATCTCCATTCCCACCCCACTCTGGGGCCAGACAGAGGTGGTATTTGCCGGTTCTCGGAACTGCTCAAATTTCCGTTAGGACCTGCTGGATTTCACCCCTGGGCCACACCACAATAGGACCTGCACATCATTGCTTGAGAGGTCAATCCCACGACGCCGGTGAGGCACACTTATATATAAAAAAACAAAACCCCAGAAAACATCTTTTCGCCCACAGAGGCTTCCTTCCTTCCTTCCTTCCTTCTTCCCCCGAACCCTTACAACCCAGGCCTTCAACACAAATCTCACAAGCACTTAACAAAACCTCAACCAAAAGGAGGAGGGGCTACGGCCGGCCTCAAGGGCTGAGCAAGCTCCCAGCTCCGGGGCTTTTCCAAGGCAGCAGCACCTCGATAGAGCCAAGGACAGTAGAGAGCTCAAGCCAGCGTCACGGGGGAAGCCACCGACCTCCCAACCATAAACCAAAGGAAGAAGGACACCTCGTCTCGGGGGCGACTCCGTCATTCGGCAGCCCATCTCCGCCCCCAGCTTTGAAGGCGGAGGAGCGGAAGACCCGGGCGACGTGCTGCTGCTGCTGCTACTACTTGAGGTCAGAAAAGGCGGCTAGTAGGAAGGCCCGCCAGAAGCCAATCTTCCCCCTTCCGGAAAAGTCGAGCGAGCTTTCCGAGTCCCCTGCCCGCAGCGACGGACCCTTACCGGCGGCCGAGATTCCAGGGGATCTCCCCCCCCCCCCAACCTCTTATTCTCCTTTCCTAACTCACCACGCTGAGCTTCTGCTTCGCCCAGAGAGGCAGCCGGCTAAAACGACAGCCGAAAGAGGAGGAGCAGGAAGCGGACCTCCTGCCAGCAGGATACCTTCCCTTGCCGCCCGGCAGGGTGATGTCCCGTCTTGTTCTGTCCCGTCCCGTCCCCGTTTCGCACACCCAGAGCTTGCGGTCCGGCTGGAGTTCGCTGCTTGACTGAAAAGGTGCTTAAAACAGCTACCAGGCGCGTAAGGGTCAGGGCAGGGGGCTATTTGCCGTGCAATTCCCAAGGGTCGGGGCCCGGGGATCCGAGCGAGGTCCCCGCTGGTCGCTCTAGCAGAAATCCGATCTCCGGGCGCAATGCGTCGCCCCAACTTTCATGGCCAAGTGGGCTTTCAAAGGAGAAGAGAAAAGGAGACTTTGATCTGTGTTTGGCATCGCAGCCACCTCCACGTTTTGCAGATGGGGAAAAAAAACCACACCCCCGATTGCTATTTTTTAATGCAGAAGTTTGATTTTGTTTCATAACTTTCCATAGGCCTGGCTCTCCTCCCCCAATCCTCGGCAATTCCAAGAGAAATGTAGGAAGCTGATCTGCAGGTCATGCTGCCTATCTGGCTCAGGGAGGGCAAGCTCCCCCCCCCCCCACCCCCCTTACAGAGCAGAGAGTGTGACAGGTGAAAATAGGGGAGACCAACTTTTCTTCTCTTTTTGCCTCCCCTTTTTCCTCTCCATCCCTCTTATAAAGAGGGAAAGAACCCTTTGATATCTGCCAGGATCCCTCTTCAAGTGTTAACAAAACAAGAGTGTAGGAATGCATTGAATTTTAAGAGCTATCCTGGGTTAAATTAAATTGCATGCCTGTCTTAATTTATCGTGTCATTTAATACAGTGGCCAGATAGATGCTCCTAAAAGTCCAAAGTTCATCATTCGTGACTGGCATTCAGGTCCTGCCTCTGACCCTGGAAGAACCCTCATCATGACTAGGTGCCATTGATAATCATATCTTAAATGAATAGATTTCCATTTTGAAACTGCTATAGAAAAAGAATACCATATGGCCAAGCTGACAGCCAGCAACTAGAGAACCAGTTTGTATGCCATCTTAGATTTATCATGCTTTCTGTTTAGAAATATGGTTGACTTTGTTTTATTTAAAGCAACAGTAAAAAATAAAATCAGTGTTATGTTTCTTTTAAATGCACTTCTTGTTTGTACAGGTTCACCAATTTAGATTCTATTGTAGATATTTTATTTCTGTAAACAATTTTGTTAAAATCAGGTTGCAAATGTTTCAATATAACAATATTTCTGTAAATCAAAGTAAGTCACAGTATTGCAGTGGCTTAAACATCAAATTAATGAATAAATAAAAAGCGTGTAAAATCTCATGGAATCATAGCACCAAATGAATTTTCCTAACGGCAAAGAAATAATTGCATAAGACATATAATTTTAATGTCCATGGAAAAATCATGCACATATGAAAGCAATATGGACTCTAGAATCTGGCAGATGCAAGAAGTCACTTAATGGATCAGGTTAACAGTCTTTTAAACAATCCTATAGATTTCAGTGGGCACTTAGTGGGTGCATTGTAGTAGCTATTTCCCTTATTCCACTCAAAAGCTAATTGTGATGACTTGGCCACAAAAACAATTCCTTAATAAGAAAGTCAGGCAAAATGTCCTAGAATAACAATATGTTCACTTGCAAAATGGGTGAATGACATGATCGTCATATTTTGGTACTATATCTGGTTCCCAGTGAAAACATATTCTTTTGGAGCAAGAACAATGGCAAATTCTAGCATAAAATTCTTAATTATCTATGTTTGCTTTAAATATGATGTGTTCTGTTTCATTCACTAGTGCTGTTATGAAATGCACTGTTATGAAATGCATAGTTATGAAATGCTTTACTGTTAATAAATAGCTATTACATGACATGACTAGTTTAAACAGTAATATACGTTTTGCATACAGAAATCTAAAGTTAACATACGGCATCCAGATAGCTGTAAAAATACTTTCATAGTATTATGAATATCTATCTATCAGTCCATCCATCCACACAGGGAGGGAAGGAAGGTGGGTGCAACAGTGCTGTTTAAAAACGGTCAAGATCATTTGATAAACTGTAGAGCAATATGAATTAATTCCCACTTAATTATGAAAATTGATCTTTCGCAGGGGTATCAAATTCGTGTTGTTGATACCTGTGTTGTGACGTACTGTGACTTTTCCCCCCTTTGCTAAATGGGGTGGGCGTGGCCAGTGCATGACACATCTGGCTGCAAGTTTGACATCCCTGTGCTAGATCAATGCAATTTGAAATATTTTTGTAGAAGAAACCTTATTAATGCTATTGCACCAAAGGTCAGCCTGGAATCTCACTGGTAGTAGTATATATATGGGCACCCAAATATTGAAATCTTCCTTAAACCAGTCAAGAGGTACTAACAGAATCTTAACCTACTAATATATTTATAAAGCTTCATGAAATTTGAAATCTTTGACTAGTTAAGGTTTGTTAAATAGTGTTATGAATACAGATTGTATGCATGTGGGTTATATTTTCCTAGGTATAGCAGGAAAGTCATTCTGTAATACCAAACCTTTCCATAAAAGCTTATGATCACAGTTCAGTTTATAAAAGAAAACTCTAGATAATAGTGTAATACTAATACTAAAGATAATACTATTGATATTTTTGGAGCTTTATTTAGATCAGCTAGTGTTCTCCATAAGACAATATGTCAAATTACATGGAATGCTTTCTTAAATATACTTAGCAAAAAACAAAGGCTCTTTACTAATTCCTGGGGGGGGGGGGTTGCATTGCAAGGTGTCTGGAATCACACAAAGCCAAAAAAAGCCACATTATGGCCTCTTGTGAAGTCAGCCTTTAGTTCCTGTATTGGATTGTTTTCCAAGTCATATTCATTTTCAGGTTAAAGTAGTTTATCAGATTTTGGCAGAGAGCTTGTGTATTCCGTGTCCTTGTATCCATTTCTTGCTCACCTGAACTGTTGCAACCCAGATTTGGTAGCTATCATACCAACTAAACTACAGTATCTATTATGTTTAACAAACCATGCTCCAAATCACCTTCGGTTTAGTTTTATTTTTTTATGAAATGGTCCAAAGAACCCTTCAACCTTCTGAAACAGAATTACTGTTATTCCATTCCATGACACTGGCTTTTTGGATGAGCAATCGGGCTCCAGTCAGAGGAATAATTTTACCCCTGCAATCAATTAGCATTTCTTGTTCAAGCTGGTTTATCAATTAGCATTTCTTGTTCAAGCTGAGATGCACCTTCTTGGGAAAGCGCAACCAAGGAGGCAGGCGAACCGGCTGGCCTACTATATTTGGAAAGCCCAGCCAAACTGGGCGGTGGCCTTCTAAGCTAGGCAAGAGAGTTCCGCAGCGGTAGGAAGCATGGAAGGATGTTTCAGACGGCTGGGTCAATTCACTTTTGCTTTAATTACGCAGCCGGCTGCAAGTAGGCTAAGCCGCTGCGGTGGACGAAAGATAAGCCAGCTGACATGGAACCACCGTGAGAGCGTCCTGCATAGATTGGAATCGGCGGCTGGCATCGGTCGCCTTTGCCCTTCAGGCTGTAAGTGCTCCGGCGGGGTTGGAAGAATCGGAGCGTAGGAGGGCGCTCTTGTTTCCTGGATTGCTAAACTCAGTGCTAAGCGATGGGCAAATGCTTTAACTTGGTTGAACCAAGTTCTTGGGGGGGGAAATACTGAGCTTCTAAACAATCCGATTGTTTTAACATAGCGACTTCATCCGTGGAAAGTGAAGAGAACGAGGATTCGGATTGACGCCCCTGTAGCTTCCACTGGCGTGTCCAAATTCCAGTTTTACCTTAGTGGATTTTGCAGTTTCTCTGCGGTTTTTCAGCCTGACTTCCTCATTTGTAAAAATTTCTTCACTGTATCTTTTTCTAACTAGCAGTCTTATGGTAGAAGATACTTGGAGTATTACATCAAAACTGTAGTAATACACAGAAACAAGTACTATAGCCTAATATTCACATTATGCTAAGTAAGCCATGAATTGTTGTATAATACACAGGTTAATATATTTAGCTTCTCAAATGGTATAAGTCTAAGAAAGCAGTCATAAAAGTTGGTATTTGTTTTATTAAAAAGTTAGACTTTTCTGAGAGAATTGGAATGATTTCCTCTGGTTTATGATTCTACTATGTTCACATGATTTTCTAAAACAAAAACCACGGTTTACAATACACAATGATTAAGCCAAAATCAAACCAATTGATTAAAATAACATAGGAACCAGACTATCTTATTCAACCATCATGTGGTTTGATACTTTAGCTTCATGGGGTAAGCCAACACAGCTTTTGTATTGTAAAACATAACCTAAGTTGCTGCCTTTGAGCAGAGTAAAGGAATAATATATGAAATTCATGTGATCTGGAAAACTGCTCTGGGGTAAATATACAGACAGCGTGTCTGGACTCTGCTTGTCCATATAAATGCTTGGTCAATGCATTGATTACCTAGCTGGTGTTGTTGCCCAGCAGCACTTAGAAGCAAATTAGTGCTTTGATGATCATGTCAGAATCTGTAGTACTATTGTTTACTTATTTTACAGATCCAAAAAACAGGAGACAAATCGTTCGCCACTTTTGCACAGCTGAGGATCATAATGTCTCCTGTCAACAGCTCAAAGATTTGTTGGCATCAAAGGCCATCCGGCTTATTGATGTTAGAGAAAAATCGGAAATTGCAGAGCATGGAAAAATTCCTGGCTCAATCAATATTCCATGTAAGTTGCTGTTGGGTGATTTAGAGCAAGGAAAAAAGCAAAAGTCCATCTCATTGTATACAAGGGGGGAAAACATGGCATTATCTTATGTATGGTACTTTCTGTACTTGGATTTGTGCAGAAGGCCAACTCTTATCATCCAGAGAAGTCAGAGGTACACAAAAGAGGCAACAAAACAACATCACCACACAGGTCCTGTCACTTGTGTACTTGTGTCCAGCATTGGGATACAAATAGAAAAGGGCAAGATTTGCATTGTGATGTCACTAAGAGTGCATGTGTGTATGCATGCGCCATTGTAGCATATGGGATCCCTATGTAGTGACTCAGTTTATGCTTAGCATGAAAATGGCGCTAATGGGTCATCATAAAAAAGACCAATTAAATCAATGGAGATTGTTTATTTTTTACAGTGGGAGAAGTTATGGAAGCTTTACAGATGGACCCAGTATATTTTAAAAAGAAATACAATCAAGATATGCCTTCTAAATCAGATCACATAGTATTTTCCTGTTATATTGGAGTGAGAAGCAAACAGGCTCTAACTGTTGCAAAATCATTGGGTTTCAGCAGGTAAGTGTAAAGCATTCAGGAAATGTGTGTGTGTGTGTGTTTTATTGCAAATGAATTATTTCTAGTTTGATTTAAAAATAATATGGACTTAAAAGGAGAAATGCAAATAAGGGGAAAGTGTTTACTCTTTAACATTTTGCTCTTAAAATGCAATGAATAGGATTGATCCAATAAATAGCATCTGACAGTTTCTGAATAACACATCTGAAAATCTAAACCTAAGAAAAAATGTACTATGGATGTACTAAATCTACTAAGAGATCAAATTTACCCCAACAAACACTAACTTGCATTCAAACCATTTGATTCTACAGAAATTTTCTTATCCCTCCCCCACACACACAGACAAATATGATTGCAGAAGGAAAAACAGTGCCATCATGTACTTCATTCAGAACAAAGATAATTCAGTATTTAAAACTTGTGGCAAGACTCACATTTGCATCACTTTTATTTTCTAATATAGGCATCCCCTTTTCCAGTTGTAGATGATTCTTACCCCACAATTCAAAGACTGTGTCATTATTCAGCCTTTTACTTAGCCAATTAAAAAAAAAGAACAAACTTGGAAGTACTGTGAGAAAATATTTGTAACCCTGTGAAATTCAATGTTTGGATTAAAGTATTCTAAACCAGAGTCTGTTTAAAATCCTAACATAACCAAAATCAAGTAGAGTGGCCAAGTACTAAGAATGTCTCATTTAAGAACAACTAAAGAAGCATTTTATTCTACATCCTTATATTTGCTATTATTCAAAATTACTTTATTATGTGGCTGATTTCCAAAAGTATTTAACTAGTGCGATTCAATCTTTCTCACTGCTTTATCTCTACTAAACATTGTTTACTCTTTGAGGAAGATATTATGGATGGGGTTTTTTGTTCCCTTACTTGGTATAAAATAAAATTACTATGCCAGAATATTTGTCCTACATCTCTGGTCAGCATACTCCTAAGAGGATAATGTTCCTGAAATGTTACAGAAGTTGTCTTATGTGCTTTCAGAGTTCAGCATTTTCCTGGTGGCTTCAAAGAATGGCTGGAGTGTGAATCTTCAAAGAAGAAATGATATCTAGAATACACAAACTGTAGGTGTTCTGAAAATGAAGAGAGGGTGATAGCTAATTCTATTTAATAAAGTGCATCAAGGTATTAAAGGCGTCTAGGCATATTAAGACATGGTTATTTTGCCAACAAAGAAAAAACACTGAGATACGCTTCAAATGTGTAGCCCGGATAACATTATGGAAATTTTTGTTTAAATTTTAAAAACTAATTGAAATAGATTTAAGAAACTTAATAACTGTTCATTGCAATACATTTAGTAATAAGTAATATTTAAGTAAAATAAAGAGGAATTAAATAAGTAAAATAAAGTGGAATTAAGGAATTAAACAGAGCCTTGGTGACGCAGCAGACTAAAGTGCTGTTAACTAGCACCAGCTGCCTGCAATTACTGCAAGTTCGAATCTCACCAGGCTCAAAGTTGACTCAGCCTTCCTTTCGAGGTAGGTAAAATGAGGACCCGGATTGTGGGGGCAATAAGCTGACTTTGTATAAAAAAGAACACCGCTTGGGGAGGACAAAAGCCCTACTAAGCAGGTATATACAAAAGTATGAAGGCTATTGCTTAACGCATTGTAAGCCACCAAGTCTCCGGAGAAGGGTGGCATATAAACCGAACCAATAAATAAATAAATAAGTTAGCTATTTATTAATCAAAATTTATATAGCTGCCCATTACATGAGAAATTATATTTATCTCTGGACATGAAACAAAAATATACTATGTCAGCCTCATGATGCTTTCTTGCTTTCGGCTGCCATTGTAACAGGAGGGGGGAGGTATTGTAGGTATTTGGGAGGGGGGGAAGTGAGCTGGTGGAGATGTCTCGGAAAAGGGAGGAAAATTCTCAGTCTTTTTAGCAGCTGATAACTGTCAAGGTCAACCGTCCCAGCATACCAGATAGATGGGGCCTCCTAAAGAAGTACCCCACATGACACCTTGGGGAGATGTGGATTGGACATTCAACCTGGGACTGGGAGGGGAGGGGAGGGATTTGGGGGACGCTTTCAATATGTAATTTTCGCACCTATTGCCTCAAACTTTGCTTTTCTTTCACTGCATTCAGTTCATACTCAGTAAAAGTACCTTTCTCTACAAACATGGAGTTGGAGTTTTTCTTTCTTGAGTTTTGAACGGAGGCAAGCCTGAAATACTATTAAAATGTTAAGCCCAAAGCTTGGGAAAATGGCATTAAAATGTTTAGCCAGGTTATAGTTAGGACCTGTATTTTTTTCAACTTCATATTTTCAGGAATTAAGCCTCAGTCCTGCTTATTGTTCTTAACTTTCAACTATCTTCTAGATATTAAATATTTGCAGAAATAATATCAAATACATTTTTGTACATGCAGAGGAAATTGACTAGAGACATCTATCTGTGATAAGGTTTCTATATGCAACTTTTAAATTAGGGACACAATCTATTTCTGCATAAACAACTTCTGTAAAATTGCTGAGAGATTTACATAACATGAAAACACTGAATTTCCAGTACAGTGCGCTATGTGCTGAATGGTATGAGGACCATTATAATCCCACTTTAAGATAATGAAACTGATAAAATGTTGTTAACTCATTTGAATATGGAAAATAGCTCTCCAACTTTTGGTGTATGTTTCTCTTCTCATAGCCAGGGAGAAAAAAGGCAAATGGATTACTTTCAACTTGTGATAAGGCACTCCAGGGAATTTTTTAAAAAAAAATTAAATGTATGATACGCCCATGTGTTCTGATGCAATACTTGTAAGAATTATTGCTTATGGTTCTGAAATAAAATAGTCAAAAGTTGTTAATTCCATTGTTTTATTCCTATGCAGCTAGTCCATATTACAAATAAAGTTGAAATCCTCAAGTTAACAAGGTAATTTCCAAAACACAACAGATGTGGTGTCTCAACCAATTCTGTTAGCAAATGTGTGGGACAACATGACCAGCATCAACAAAATTGGCAAAACTAAAAAGGGAACTTGAAAAAAGCTAAAATTAAAAAAAAAATCCTCACAATTGTTTTTGTAAGTCAGTATCCAAACACTCTGTAAAAAAATAACTTCCAACACTTAAGTGCAGAGAGCCCAAGCGTTTGCATACAAAAACACTTTGGTTACCCTTAATTCAGTGACATATCAAGTAGAGGCAGGCACTGCTGCTTTTCGATCAAGTTTTAGAACAAGCACCATTTGACAATACTCTTTCAACCAATGTTCCTTTGTTTGTATCATGGCAGAATAATGCTCCCTTGGGTGAAAGGCATCTTAAAGCAGACTTTCCCAACTGGCACCTTCACTATGTGTTGTACTTTGTAATCTCCCTAATCCTCCACTAACATGGGCATGTTAGCTGACCTGAAGGCAACAGTAATCTAATACAGCTAGAAGGCATCATGTTGGGGAGAGCTACTTTAGCCTGAAAGACAGGCTACCTTTTAACTCATTTTAGGGTCCCAAACAAATAATCCATGAAGATTTCAGGGCTCGGGACTAAGTAGGTAAGTCTGAGTAAAGAACACGCATATGGCCCTTGAGTTTAAAAAAAGGGAACATCCTGTCTTTGAATGATTGTGTTAATTTGTACAGTAATTTATTATATTTTATCATGGAATCATAGTCTCAAATGCTTCTGCTTTCTCAAGAGAAAAGCCATTCCTAGTAACAGGGAAAGCAGAAGGCAAACTTCTAGCACACAACATATTCACCATTATAACCTCAAATAGGTTAGATTTACTTGATTGGATTGCAAAATATGTCAAGGACTTAATAGCACATTCTTTCCTAAAACAGCCACAGTTTTCATTATATATATTGCACTTTGGGAGTATCCTGAATTTCTTCTAACAAACTACAGGTATTGTAGAGTATCTCCTTAAACTTCGGATGAGGAATGCAACATTGTATACATTTTAAGGATTTTTTTTCTCTTTTCCCTAAGGCATTTACTACAGCAGTGCATTCTTAAAACATCCATTGGCAAGTATATACCTAGAAAATTAGGATCTCAAATCCAGCTCCTCAAATCATCTCTTGTATTCTGTAGTTAAACAAGTATAGTTGCAAGAAAGATCCATTCACAGTTATCCATCTTTGTGTTAACACAGTTTGTTTAACTCACCACTATTTCTTTCAAATAACAAAATTTACTAGTCTGTCCATACTGAATTACATCATTATTTATATCCAAAGTTTTTGATTTCTGTTGTATCACAATTCAAATGGGTGTGTGTTTAAGGAAAAGCTTTTGTACACTTGATAGAAACATTGTGTTCTATCTGAAAAGACATTATTGAAACCTTCTGTCCATGTCTTCCACATATGAAAAGATCCCAATGTGTCTTAATCCAAAGTGGTCCACAATTCATTTCTTTGGAATGTCTAAGACTGGCTGTAGCTAGAATTCTGACTTCCATTTGGACCCTGGTCACTTTCACTGTTTGAAATAAAGTAGGAAAGTATTACATTATATATTTATTATTAAAATAATTACCATATTTTTCAGAGTATAGGACACACCTTTTCCCCACCTAGAAGAGGGTGAAAATTTGGGTGTGTCTTATACACCGAATGTAGCCCTGCCCATTCACTGGCCTCCACCCTTTGGCTTCTGCCTCCCAGCAATTTACCTGCTTGCAGCAAACAGCCCATTTCAGCTTCAGCACAGCCTGATTAGCACAGTTGATTGTCAGTTGGATCAGCCTCCTGACCCTCAGCTGTTTCAGGCTGCAGAGACTGCCATTGCCTATTGCCACGCAGGCCTCCGCTGCTTGCTGCAAGGAGGCAAACTGCTGGCAGGCAGTTTTTTTTTTCTTGTGCTAATCAGGCTGTGCTGAAGCTGAACCAGGCTGCTTACTGCAACAAGGCAAATTGCTGGGAGGCCAAGGCAGATTTTTTTTCGTTTTCCTCCCCAAAAAAGGTAGGTGCATCTTATACTCCGAGAATTATGGTACATTTGATTTTAAGATGTAGATAACCTTTATCGTCATTTTTTTACCGTGAGCGCACTGGCATACATTAAAAATGAATTTTTGTTGCCTGCTCTCAAAGTATATATCTACCCATACACTTTATTAAGTATATGTACACTTTGTTATATATATAACAAATATATATATATATATTGGTTATTCGGGTTTTCTCCCGCGTAAAATTGGAAGTGTCTTGGCAACGTTTCGACGAAGTCTCATTCGTCATCTTCAGGCTGGTGTTCTTGGCTTCGTGCTTCCAGGAGTAATGTGTGATCACAGCTGTTTCTTCCTTTTAACTGCCAGTGGGGGTGGGAGCTGATTGGGTGGGAGCATGGCTGTGTTCTGATTGGGTGGAGGTGTGCTTTGATTGGTTGGGGGCCTGGCTGTGCTCTGATTGGATGGGGGGGTTGGCTGTGCTCTGATTGGATGGGGGCGTGCTCTGTTTGGGTGGGGGCTTGGCTGTGCTCAGGTTAGTCTGAGTTACAGGGGGATTTGAGCTGGTGAGCTGCATTGCTGTTGTTTGGCTTCGCGTTCGTGGTCGTGCCACATCTTCATGGTGGGTGTCAGTTTGCTTCATGTATGGATTGGAGGGATTTAAAGTGGCCAATGATGCAGCTGTGGTCTGGCTTCTGGTCTGTGGTCGTGCCTCATCATTGGTGTGGGTCTGGGTTTGCTTTTTGCGTGGAAGTGTGGTGGTGATGCCCTATGTGGTTTTTGTGAGTGTGGGTCTGGTGTCATTCTTTGTGTTAGGGACTCGTGTTGTGTTAGGGAAGCCGAGAACACCAGCCTGAAGATGACGAATGAGACTTCGTCGAAACGTTGCCAAGACACTTCCAATTTTACGCGGGAGAAAACCCAAATAACCAAAGACCTACATACAAATACCTGCGAAAACCTCAGAAAACAAATACACACACACACACGACAGTGATTTCATATATATATATATCTCACTGTCACATTACAACTGTCTATTTTGAATACATAGCAGAAAGAGGAAACTTGAGA
This sequence comes from Ptyas mucosa, assembly GCA_012654045.1. Taxonomy (NCBI): domain Eukaryota; kingdom Metazoa; phylum Chordata; class Lepidosauria; order Squamata; family Colubridae; genus Ptyas; species Ptyas mucosa. The sequence goes on along the minus strand of WNWU01000030.1, from coordinate 7,766,313 downwards.
GTTCACTCTGTTGATACTATATGGAACAAAACTGACTGAACCAAAATTATCTGGTTCGGACACCATGAAGCCTCTTTCCAGATGGTAACAAGTGATGAAGAAGATGTGTAGTGTCCTTTGATGGTTAATATGCAAGCAGGTTTCAACCTTGCCATTACTTGCTTTAGTATTTAATATAACTTAATTTAAATAGGTAATATAATTTAAATCAGGGTAGTACATATTTTTATTTTGATATTCAGGATTGCATAACATTTTATTGTAATGTGGCATAAAGAAGAGTGAAATCGCCTTCAAGATAGATGGGGTGACATCTATCCTCATTTCATCTGGCTGCTACTGTTAATTCAGCAATATCAATAACTCACAGGCAGGGCTATGTATGTTTCAAAAATGATTTGGAAATATGCTATAGAGCAGGGGTCTCCAAATTTAAGATTTAAAAAGTATGGCTTGCTGGGGAATTCTGGGAGATGAAGTTCACAAGACTTAAATTGGCAAGTTTGAAGAGCCCTGCTATATAGCTTCTGTATATTCAGTATACAGACCAGGGGTGAAATCTAAAATTTGTTACTACTGGTTCTGTGGGCGTGGCGTGGGGGGGGGTTAATGTGACTGGGTGGGCGTGGCCAAGTTTTGTTTTGTTTTTTACTTTTAAAAGCATTTTTTCTACAACCTCTTCGGCCAAAGAAAAAAATGCTTTTAGAAGCCTCTGACAAATCAGGCAACTCAGCTCGGCAAATCAGGCATTTTTTTCCCTACAACCTCTTCAGCAGAAGAGGTTGCAGAAAAAAATGCTTTTAGAAGCCTCTGACAATCAGGCAACTCAGCTGGGATCACCAGAGGCTTTTAAAGTTATTTTTTTTCCTACAGCCTCTTCGGCTGAAAAGGTTGTAGAAAAAATGCTTTTAAAAGCCTCTGATGATCCCAGCTGAGCCCCGCGATCTTCAGAGGCTTTTTTTTTAACTTTTAAAAGCATTTTTTCGTCTGAAGAGGTTGTAGAAAAAATGCTTTTAAAAGTAAAAAAAAAAAAAGCCACTGATGATCGGGGGGGTCAGCGGGGGGAGGGGGGGGGGGGGGGGGCACAGGGATTTTTACTACCGGTTCTCCGAACTACCTGCCACCATCGCTACCGGATCGGGCAATCCGGTCCAAACCGGGAGCATTTCACCCCTGATACAGACTATTTTTAAAAACTTACACATAAATAAGCCATTGCTTTATAGAGTTGACCCATTAAAATGAATTTGACTGCTAAAGGAGCCTCATTTTAATCTGACTCTCATTAACATGATTCCCTGGAAAACGCTGGCTACTTATGTTCACTATGGAGAAGCACCGCCCTAACTCAAAGGCAAAGGCAAACTACTCTATTTTTGCCCAGGAAAAAAAAAATACTTTGGCCTTCCAGGGTTGCAGAGTATTTTAGTGGTGGGGAGAGAATGGGGTGTTAAACAGAATGGGTACAATAAGTCTAGTCCAGGGGTCTCCAACCATGGCAGCTTTAAGACTTGTGGACTTCAACTCCCAGAATTGTCAAGGTTGGAGATCCCTGGCCTAGTCAACACTTAGCCCATTTATTGTTATCTATACTTCCCTATGCAGTAAAATGCAAAACCAAATAATGATGTAGGAAAATAATTTATACCAAATTTCAATGGAACCATCATAGGGACTTCGAGGCTTAAAAATGCAGTTGCCTTCTTTACCTGAGTCAACCAAAAGAACTCAAGCATAAAATGAGGAGCAGTCAAATTGCATGTGACTCTCAAATCTACCAACAACCGTCTATGGAGGTTGAGTAGTGAAGGATTGTTTTTATGTGAATGAGGCATGGCAGGCATCCAAGCTGTTCCTGTATTGGATTGTTTTCATAAGAAAATTTAAGTGTCCCATTTCACTTACAGTAATCACAATTTAAATTCTCTTTATGGGTGTATCTTATGATTGAAAAATAATTTCAGAATTAATTAATCCCTATTGGATCACTAAACAAAGAGGGTAGACCTGGAATGAATAAACGGATCAGCTACACGCTAAGATGCATTTCTTGTTTTACAGTTGATCATCTATTCAAATCAACATATTTTGCAAACTTACCTATTTGGAGGCGGTTTGGGTTTAGGCATCTTGCTTAGAATTGTAGCCATTTCTTTCCTTTCATCAAAGTTTTTCCATTGTTCATACAATTTTAAAATGACCCTGATTATTTCTAAGATCTAAAAAAAAAGATGAAAAATGGTTTTGTGTAGATCTATGGCAATTACAATAAGTATGTACTTCAACATGAGAAAGAAAGATTTGGAAATATTCTGGGATCAGGGGGTTTATCGTGAAAACATTTTGCAGGCCACTATTATTTTTATCCTTTGAAGAAAAAAAGTGCAAACTATCCTCATAACACTTCCCACTGAGTGCCCTGGTTTCTAAATCTTAAAATTCATTTTAGAAAGTTTTTTTTTTAAATTTTGAATTAACATAGCATTTTCTTGTGGGCTAATGTAAACTCATGATTTGACTCAACCATTCTTAAAACTATTATTTAGAGGTTGGGTGCGATGGCTCAGCAGTTAAAAACGCTGGGCTGATCAGCTGGAAAGCTGACAGCCTGGGTTTGAGATCTGAGTGCCATACAGCGGGGTGAGCTCCCGTTCCTTGCCCCAGCTTCTGCTCACCTAGCAGTTTGAAAACATGCAAATGTGAGTAGATAAATCAGCAACACTTTGGTGGGAAGGTAACAGTGTTCCAAAGATTTGCCGTATAAACATGTTGGCTGCATGACCACAAAACAGGTCTTTGGACAACGCTGGCTCCCTTGGCCAAGAAACTGAATGAACACTGTGCCCTAGAGTTGGACATGACTAGACAAGGAATACCCCTTTTTACTGCCATTTAGTCTCAACAAATAGCAGCACTGGGCTCAGAGCAGTGTCTGGACTGATTAATACTCAGATGGGAGACCACCAGTAAATGCTAGATCTTGGAATAAAGCACTGATCGTGGCTTTTGTATTATTGACCAACTATATAATTGCACCCATTCAATCATACAGCAAGCTCAATCAAACGCATCTGTGCCCAACATGGAATATGCAATGAATAAAATATTTTGTAATTACTATGCAGTATCTTGCTGGTATTGATATAGAAATATTACATTGAACAGTTTTATCTTTTTAAATTGTATGTTTTTCAATTTTTCACCAAGCGATGCTGGGCCGATAAGAAGCTTCCATCTTACCCATTTTGTTCAATAGCATAATAATGTACCAATTCAGACAAGTTACTTTCAGTAAATCTGTAATTATTAAATAAAATGTAACTACCTTCTCCATATCAACAGAGAGTTCAGCAAACCACTGTCTAGCATCCTTCTGCTGGACAACACAAGCCACATGTAGGCAAGCTGTAAAGAAAGCATATGGTTGAAAGGTAAAATTAAGACACAAAATTTGTGGTACAAGTGTTTTTACATTATTAAATGAAAAACACAGTCAGAACATGTTCTGTGTGCTACTGTCTCCCTCTCCAAACTGGATTTTCAATTATACCATTATATAATTATTTATATAATTATTAATGCTCACTTAGGATGTATTGTTGAAGAATAGTTTCCCGGTTTACCATTACTTTACCATTACTTTATTGTTCAGTTCAGTTATAAACTGAAAAATGAAATAGTTGAGGCTTCCATTAATAACACCAGAATTTCTATGAAAATGGCCATGGATGCAACTCTATCTTGAACCATTCCATTCAAATAGTGATACGGTACACAACGTGTTACATACCTAGAGCTATCATGAAAGGAGGGTACAGCAGACAAAGATCAGTTCTGTATGTGTCATTCACTATCCTCCTGCACAGACAAAAGCAACAGATCAGCAAGTTGTCATTCATGACTCCATACGATGGAGTCAAAACAATATGAAACCGTGACATGAGCTTACTTTTCCTTTAAATACAGTATCTGATGTAATGGGTACAATCTGAGCAGGAGGACGTATTTCAATATATTTAATGTCTATGTTTTTTTTCTATATGGAGCATTGGCATACTTTCCCCCAAATAACAGAGAGATCTCTCTGCAGAGAGATATTAGGTGTACTCATCTTCCATGCAGTAAGGCAAGTTTCACCATGAGCTTTTCAACTATAATGTGTTCAGACTATAAGAACGGATAGTAGATGATCTGCTGGATTATCTTCATTCATAAAAAAAATGATATTTCTGTCAACCCCCCCCCCCCCACCGCCACCCCTTTTAAATCAATAAATTAAACAACTATGGTTTCATGCATTTTCCAAAGTGGATTAAGCAGATTCCCTAGGCAACAATTTTATTCAGGTCAATAATTTCCATAGGTTTTCTATTTAGGCTAAAGGACTTTTTAAATAGTCTGTCTTCATTACCAAGCAAGAGGCAGCAGCATGTCTTCTTGGCCCATATCTTGTACATATTGAAGTAGAGGTCTATAGGGATGATAGACTATCAAACAGCAGTCCTAGGGAGATTGCATTTAAGAAAAATGTTAAAAGGATCATCATCATTCATAATGCTCAATGTGTTAAGTACTTCTCTTGATGTTTATTGTGCCAACTATTACAAAGACAGTAGTTGGCTTCACAGAAATAATTCCTCTCTAGACTGACTGGCAGCTTACCAAATTCTATCTCCCTCTGAGATACAAATGCTGACACATTTGCAGCACACAGAAACCCAATTTGCCAACAACACCCTCACTGGAAATAAACACTGGCACAGTACGCTCTATTACAGAATAACAATATGCAAAAAGCTTTGTGGGGATCCTATTAATATATAAAGAGAATCTGAGTGGGGAAAAACAGTATCAACCTTTAGTGGTTTCATTTATTTTGTAGGGCCAGGGTATCTACGAGACCGCCTGCTGTTACCGATAACCTCCCACCGGCCAATACGCTCTCACAGAGAGGGCCTTCTCAGGGTGCCATCGGCCAAGCAATGCCGGCTGGCGGCCCCCAGGGGAGAGCCTTCTCAGTGGGGGCACCCGCCCTGTGGAATGAGCTACCTCCCGGAATACGACTGATCCTGGACCTCCGGACCTTCCGTAAGGCCCTGAAGACATTTTTATCCTATCAAGCGGGCCTAGCCTAAATACATTTTTTACTGGGATTTTAAATTTTATAGGATTCGGGGTTTTAAATTGGGAGGCCGATCGATTTAATGCATTTTTAAATTATCTTAACTTTTGTATTTATGTATCTTAATTTCGGCTGTTTACCACCCTGAGTCCCATTTGGGAGAAGGGAGGTATATAAATTAAATTAATAAATAAATAAGTAAAATAAATATAAAGTTTGGCTTGAGTAACATTAACAGAATAAGAGTTGGAAGGAACTTCTAGTCTAACTCCCTCTGCTCAAGCAGAAAACCCTATGCCATTTTAGACAAATGGTTGTCCAATCTCTTCTTAAACACCTCCAGTTTTGGAGCACCCATATATAACTTTTGGAGGCAAGTTATTACACTGATTAATTCTTCTGTCAGGAAATTTCTCCTTAGTTCTAGGTTGCTTCTCTGATTAGTTTCCACCCATTATTTTTTCCCCTGCCTTTAAGTGCTTTGGAGAATAGATTGACCACCCCCCCTCTTTTTTCAGGTAGCCCCTTAGATATTAGGACACTGCTGTTATGTCACCCATAGTCCTTCTTTTCATTATACTAGCCATACCTAATTCAAGCAGCCGTTCTTCATATGTTTTAGCTTCTAATCCCCTAATCATCTTTGTTGCTCTTCTCTACACTCTTTCTAGAGTCTCAACATCTTTTTCATATTGTGGCAACCAAAACTGGATGAAATATTCCAAATATAGTTTAATCAAAGCATTATAAAGGGGTACTAACACTTCATGTGATCTTGACTCTATCCTTCTGTTAATGCAGATTTGTTTATGAGAAAGTGTCTACAAAGGATACTCCACCCTGAGAGGGATTTTGGAGTCCTAGCGGACTATCACTTAAATATGAGCCAGCAGTATACTAGGACTGCGTTGGCTTTTTTGCAGCTGCAGTATACTGCTGGCTCATATTTAAGTGATAGTCCGCTAGGACTCCAAAATTCCTCTCAGGGTGGAGTATCCTTTGTAGACACTTTCTCATAAACAAATCTGTATGCCTATAGGCCCTCAAGCCACCTATTTCAGTTGATACACTGGCCACTTTTTTCTCATTCAATCTTAGAACTATAAACTACTTCTCTTCTCAAAAACCTGGCATCAGTTCTTTTTAACTTCATGTATAGGGTTCACATACAAAATAGGAAATAGTATACAACTTTCTCAATCTGTAGCTCTTCATCCTTTCTCTTAAGATTATTCTCCCAGACGTGTCCCATTACATCTCAACATTCTTTCCTCCCAGTACAGACACATGTGGAAAGTTGCAACATTTCAGGAGATGATAGAATATTCCAGATATGATCAACATATAATTATGCAGAGGAATTCTGTTTGTACTATTTGTGTTACAACAGCAATAGAGACCAGGATTGCCACCACAAAGTGATGCAGTTGGTAAAGTGCAACATCACATGACTACCCTGTTCAGTGATGACAATCCCAGGCAGCCCCAGTTGCCTTTGTAACCCCAAAATTCCCCAATCATTAATAGGAAGAGGCAGGAATCCCAGGTAAGACGCATGGGGGTACCAAGGGGGGATGGAAGGAAGGGCCAGTGCAGTCCATGTGTGGATTGTGGGAGCCAGGGAAGACCTGCACAGGCCGTGCACAATTTGCAGGAGGCTGGGGGAGGCTCCACATGGGTAGGGGTGTGCTGAGGATGGGAGAAAAAGTGGGAATGACTTACCAAAGCAACTTGCAATTTTCCCTGCTGGCTTCCTCATAAACTTTGCTTGGAGTAGCCAGCAAGGAAGGTCGCAAATGGTGATCACATGACCCCAACTCTCTGTGATGTTACAATGACACGCAAGGTATCTAAGTGCCTGGATCACAATAATGTGATGGGGGGGGGGGGTTGTGCTGTGGTCGCGAGAACTTCAAGGAACCCGTCATATATCCATATTTTCAGTGCCACCCTAAATTTGAACAGTCACTGAATGAATGGATATAATTCAAGGACTACCTGTACAACAAATCGAACAGAATGTACAAAGTAAATGAACTTACCATTAACTCTAACAGATAAAATTCACATTCTAATATCTGTATAGAATAAAAAATGTATGAATTGCATGGACAAAACTTAAATAACATGCATCATAAATTATCCTGTGCTATGATCAGCTGGATCTAAACTATTAAAATTCTAAACTTGGAAAACCATGGGAACGAAAACATATAGACTTTTTTTGTCAGCAGCAATAACATTTGACATTTCCATTTCAATAAAGGAAACTCCTTTTTGAAAATACATTTTTTACTCCAGCAAATACCTCTTTTACAGAGGTCAACAGATTTATCATATATTTTTTTTCCTTTTTTGCGATCAAATTCATTCATTCAGTTTCTATAGCCACCAACTCAACCAACTGACTCTAGATTGCTTACAATTCTAAAATTATAAAACCATTAAAACAAACAAAAAAAATCCGCAAAATAAATAATACAATTAGCCATGAAGATTAATCAACTATTAGTAAAGCCAAGTAATGGAGCTCTTAACACATTCTGAGCCCCAAGCCTGGGTACATAGCAAGTTTTTCAACTTTTGCAAAAACCTAACAGGATTGGGACCATTCTAATCTCTGAGGGGAGAATATTCCACAGCAGAGAAAGTCCGTCTTTTTGTTCCCGTCAGTCAACACTTTTTGGCTGATGGGATCTGCAGCTTGTCTGTGGGATCAGACTGAATGTGTAGAAACTCTTGGAAAAAGACAGTCTCTCAGATAACCCAGCTGCAAGCCATGTAGGACTTTAAAGGGGACAACCAGCATCTTGAATTGCACCTGTAAACACACCAGCAGCCAGTGCAGCTCATGGAGTAGTGGTATTATATGTGCCATGCAGCCGGCACCATTTATTGCCATTCAGCTGCATTTTGCACCAGTTGAAATTTCCGAATGCTCTTCAAGGACAGCCCCACGTAGAACATGTGAACGGATAGTAATCTAGCTTAGTCTTCTCCAAGGCTCATTCCTAGAGTCTCTCAACCACAGCTGATGACACAATGGCAAGACCCTTTTTTTAAACTTCAATTTTCTACTTTTTAAAACAATTTAAAACAGCTGGGAGTATAGCAAAGCATAAACTTCCTGTCACTGTATGAAAATAATGCTCTGCTATATTCTCAACATTCCCACTCTTCCACATATAGTAAAAGTCTTTTCCAAAATCATTTGCAGAGAAAGGGAAGTGCTAAAGCAAGGAATGTGTTCTTAAGAGTTTACTTACATGGTTCATCCTATAAGGAAATTCTTTTGGAAAGGCATACGAAAACCTAGTTTTCACTGCAACAAAGAAAAAGTCAAGAATGTTTTTTAAAATAAAAGCAATTAAAATTAATTTAGCATACTGACCTCTCTACACCTTAATTTAATTAAAATACTAGATGCTGAATGTAGGGATTTAAGTTTGAAAGCACAAGAGAACAAGAGTTAACTATTAAACATACGTATTTTTTATATCCAATAGCAACGTTTTATAGAAATTTACAATACAAAATAGAGACAAAGCAAATATTTCTGTTTTAATATTTTGGAATATATATTAGAATTATATATTAGAAGTTTACACAATATTTATCAGTTTGTGCAAGTTTCAAATATTATCAAATGGAAAAGCAGCATTCATTCATTTAGAAAAATTAAATACTGTACCAATACAATCTTTTTTTTTCTATTCAATCATGTCTAGTTCTTGGAAATCCCTGCAGTTTTTTTGGCAAGGTTTTTCAAAAATTGTTTGCCACTGCCTTATTCCTAGGGCTGAAAGGGACTGGTTCACGGTCATGCAGCTGGTTTTATAAACTTACGGTCTCCAGGTTTCTAGCCTGATGCCTTTAGCCACTACACCAAATGGCTGTCACCAATAAAATACTACCCAATAGTATTGTATTGTATTGTATCACATTTTATCATATTGTGCAATACAATAAGACAGAGCTTAAAAGTTTTTTAGTTTTTCATGTACACACATACATATGTGCCATTCCATATATCTGAATACGATAACTATAAGCAATATTTGATTTTAAAATTCCTTTGAAAGATGACAGCTTTACAAAAAATTCCACTTACATACAGAAGTAGCAGCAGATATCAATCTTGTATTTGAAACCACACCAAATTCCTAGAACATCAAAAATAAAACAATGGTGGAAAGCACACAATTCCAGAAGCACCCGCTAACAAAATGTCAAACTTTGGTTACTATGTGAGATTACAGGGGGGTGTTCTTGATCTGTGGGGAAAAAAAGAAAGCAAGGGCACATTTTGTTCTAATTGGCAGCCTTGAAGAATCATCCAAGCCTCATTATGCCCAATTCCACAATACCCCATGTGAGCTGATGTAAAGCATCTCTGGCTTCCTGCCAATCTTTCTTGTTTAGTCAAAATCATGGTATTTTGCAAATTAAGGATTATATTACAATAACCAAATTTTTGTCTGTGTGAAAAGAAAGCTATTTTCTTTCCTTTCATCAATTTCCATTGGTTGCTGTACTATTGGCAGAAAGTCACTTTGATGTTAATCCCCCCCATAGCCAAAAGGTAGGAAAACAACCTGCAAAGCAAGCACTGAAAGCCCAACCAATCAAGAGTCAGTAAAGATCAACTGGCTGATATGACCAACAAAAATTTATTTATTTATTGAATTTATATTGCCACCTATTTTCCCATGGAGATTCAAGGCGGCTTACAGAATATAAGATCACATTTAAAACAATAAAAAACTAACAAAAAGAATCAAATTAATATAGTACAATGTAACAAAATTATACTACCACACCCGCCCCGGCAACAGCAGATCACATAAACCACTTAATGGGCTCCATCCCGCTCTGGGTTCCCCAAGTCCACTGGCAGAACTAGGTCTTCAGTGCCTTCTGGAAGAGTATTAGAGTGGGGGCCATTCTAATCTCTGGGGGAATGATGTTCCAGAGAGAAGGAGCCACCACAGAGAAGGCCCTTCTTCTGGGTCCCACCAGGTGTATCTCCTTCAAGGATGGAACCTGCAACATTCCCTGCCTCCCCGCTCTGATGGGTCAGATAGATATGGCCAGATTACTTGGTCCCAAGCCATGAAGGGTTAAAAGTGACAACCAGCACCCTGAATTGCACCCGGAAGCAAATCAGCAACTAATGCAGCTCCCGCAGGGGAGGTAATATATGTGCACACCATGGTCTGCACAAAATCATGCGGGCCGCTGCATTTTGCACCAACTGGAGCTTCCGGATGCTCTTCAAGGGCAGCAATACTCAAGACAGGAAGTGACTAGGGCATAAGTGATTGTGAGTAGGGACTGTTGGCCCAGGAAAGGGAGTAACTGGTCCACAACCTGCAGTTGCGCAAAGGCCCTCCTGGCCATGACCGCCACCTGCTCTTCCACCAGGAGTAATGAGTCCAGGAAAACCCCTAGATTATGCACAGGGTCTGTTTGGTGCCACCCCATCCAAGACCAAAGGTGGCAATTCTCCCTGAGCCAACAAAGCCCAAACCCAGAGCAAGTTGGTCTTGCAAGGGTTGTATGCTCTAGAGGCTGGAACAGGGAAAGGCCTAACAGAAAAATCCTATCAGAAAAAGAATATTAAATGTGCTAATTACATCCACTCATTTAGCAACTATCCTGGTTGGTGACCATTCACAAATACAATGGTAATAAACAGTAATAAAAATTCATTTCCAACCAATGCATGGATTGACCACGAAATTTCAAGCCCCAACAACAAAAGCCTTCACTGTGAATTAAGGTCAGAGAGCTGAGATTGTTAACTTGCAGTTAGAATTTTAAGGGACATGCTGTACTGTGAAGAAAAATATTTCAGGAAGTAATAGCTTGTTTAAGCAATCTCTCCCCCCTGCGAGGGAGGGAAAAGTAGGGAGGGAAAACTCTAAAGAGTGTGTGTGTGTGTGTGTGTGTGTCAGTTACATGTTCACTTAGTGACCATTTCACTTTGTACAATAACAAAACTGCTGGAAAGGATTGCAGTTGCTAAATTTGATAATGGGCTTATTAAGACCAAGAGAAGAAAAACTAATTTACTCATTCATTATGTCAATTCATTGTACTACTAATAAATTACTAATTGACTACTAATTGGCTTTCTATTTATTTCAAAAGAACATGGAAAAATAAAAGTCAGCAAATCAATAAATGCCTTCTTACCTCTACTTTGGATGCCAAAAATACACATGTGGGAGCCATTAGCACTGGATCAATACTTTTTAGGGAATACCTAAGTGTTATATAACACATAATTTTAAACAGAAGAAAAGGGAAAATTACTAATCATACCTCTTTTAAAAAAAGACCTTATAATCAGAAAAAAGATTTATATAGGAAAAATGAGACCATATTGAGCTCATGATCTTACCTGGCATAGAACCTCTTGAAATAAACAGTAGCAGTGGCAATAACTTGTTGTCTTAGCTTCAAATGTTCACCTAATGCCTGAATAACTTAAAAATAAAAAATTTAAAAATGAGTTAAATCTTCATAGTTCAGTTTTGTATTCTGCAACAATTACTGAAACTGAATCCCAGAGAGTTGCAAATCTTTTTTATAACATTGTTACATTATGTTCCTATACTTTTTTTGGTACTGAAAGCCTATTCATAGGATCCTCCAAAGATGAAATAATATACTTTATATTTTATTTTATAGGTGAAGATTGCAAACTGAGACTGTGACACAATAGATAACACCATAAAGCATTGAAATTGTAGTTAGAAACACTAACATTATTGCTTGATATTTCTGATGCAAAGAACAATTCAAAGGAGACTGCACAGTTGGGATTATTAAACCTGATTCCTAAAATATATATAGTAAGCTATGAAACTGAGCAATGCCAGCATTTTTCTATGATTGGCTACTAAGCTGAGTTTGTTTAAATTCAGGCAGATGATATTTCCAGCCCTTGTGGATAATTCTGATGCATTACTCAACTTCTCCAAAAATGACAAAACAGATGCAAGGCATACTGAGGTGTAATCTACATGTGGGGGAAAATAATTTAGTCTATTATCTGCAACTTCATGCAATTCTCAACTCACTCTTATCCAGAAACTTAGGAACTTCACTCTGTGTGAAATGCAAAGCTTTCTGTTATCAGTTATCATACAGCATCTAAATACTTTGCAAAAGAGATATTGGTCTAGTGACTTAAGCTGCCAGTATCAACTCAGTTATGGAGTTGGCAAAGGCAGCAGGTGCTTGAAGCATGACATATTTCATCTATGGAAAGGGAACAAGGTGCCAGGGGAAGGTAGATCAGGAAAAAAAACTGTCAGCTGCTCCACACAAGCTCTATCTGCCAGTTGGCTAAAAAGCCACCATGGTGTCAGCTGTACAGGTAGCTCATTTGGCTTTCCAAGCAAAGGATATGTTCCAAGCATGTTGGAAGCCTCTATCCAAAATACCAAGCAGAGGTAGAGGCACAGAATGACAAAACAAACATAAGATGGTTACTTGATATTTTTCCAGAATCCCTCCATCCGTTCATAATTTGAACATGGCAATGTTTTATCATATCCCTGCCATTTCCAAGATAATTCACACATCAATGCTCATTTTAAAGGTTGACAGCCAAGCAAGTCCTTTGTACACAAGGTGGTAAGCTAAATATTTTTTTTTAACTGGGATAAATCTGAAATGATCAGTGGAGGCAGGAATTTTATTTAAAGTACAGGATATTCCGAAATCCAATAGAATGCTTGGGCAACAGAATTCTAATAGCATTGTCCATATATCAGTGTACTCTTTCATTGCTTACATTTTTAATAATTTCCGAGATTCTACAAATATGAACCATTTTAAATACAAAATAACTATTTCTTAATTTTAACAAAGCAACTATTAATTTCCCCCATCTCACCTTGCCAGCTCCAACACAGAGGATACTGATTCTGACTGTAACAAGTAACTTTGACTATTCAGACACATTATGAAAAGTCCAATTGTGAATATATATGCATATTCTAAAATATTACTGCCATACTCCCTGTAAGGAAATAAGGTGTACACACAGTTTGTACATGCATTGCTTGATGAATGCAAGATTTTTCAGTAGCTCTACATTAAGAAGACAGATTTGCAGCTTCTTTGAGCTTTAATTATGCACTTAACAAATCCTTTATTAGCAAGTTTTAGAAAATTTTAGTACTTTGATTTATAAATATGAAAACTCTACTTCAGCTGTTAGAATGAGCCAAAATATATTCTAACGTTTTAATGATTTTAAATATTTAAGCATTATTTCCTCTCTTATAAAACAAATTAAAGCCAAACCTTCCCTGCACCTGTATCTTACATAGAATAAAGTTTCAATGACACCCAAGTACTGTATTAAAATGCAGGCTTAAATTGTATTTATCAATCTTTTCTACTATTGGCTCTGACTGGAAAGTAATGACATCCTTGAGTTTCAATACAAAATAATTACTGAAATTAGTCATCATTTTAGAAATTTATTTTGCTTTTCCAAAAACCTCTTCAATTGCCATTTTGGTTTCCCATCATTTTGAGAAAGAATACCAAAATCTTAGAATAAAAGTTAGGCCTAATACCATTTCAAGCGAATTAAAACTTTCTCCACAACAAAAAAGGGGGAAAGGCCTATAAATGAATGGGATCACATATGGTTTAGAATCGTAATGTTACATTATGCTCAATGTTATATTTAAACCAAGTAAGAGTCTAATGGGAGTATGTTCAAGGGCCTGGCGAAGTGTGCTTCTTCTAAAAAAAATCAATGTGAAATCATTGTGTTTTAAAAAATAAGGACAATCTCACTCATCCATCCCTTCTCTGTCTTACATACATACACAAACAAAATATATCAATGATTCATTGACATCATTTTTACCATTTGTAAAAAATATTTGTAGTTTCCAATATTCTTCTTCTGTTAAAAATTTTAAGTCTTTTTGGCGTTCCTTCAGCAGATCTTGTTTATCCAAAATCCATTGTAAGCTACAGAGAAAAAAAGGAGACACCACTTTTAGATATTTGTAAAAGATGGGATCTATTGTAAACCCGGGGAGGGGGGGACATACTTTTTATCCTTTATTATATGGCTATTATATATGATGTCAAAGATACATATTCTCATGAATATTCAGTCACAAGTATTCAGAATTAGTTTTTTTCTTCCAATGCTGCTTATATTTCCTCAATGTTCACTGCCACCAGAATTTGAGAACTCCATAACAGGCCAGCAAAAAAATTCTGGCAAATAAGAAACTACCATCAGACTTTGGCAATCATTTCAAACTAAAAACATTTTATATGAGACCTTCTATAATCCAAAGATCATAATCAATTCCTTGTCAATAGTGAATTTGTTCCAATAATTTTTGCCCTTTTCTAATAATTTGTTATTGTATGTAAATCTATTATGTGAAAACTAGAGTGGTGTAATAGATGTCCAAATAGAGTTCAGGTCTACCCCTCAAGCACAGGATGACTTTGAACTACTTGCATACGTGCACACACTCATTCACTCACAAGAGTCTAGGATAGTTGTTGCGGAGATAAAATGAAAGGAGAACCTTGTATAAATTGTCTTGACCTCTTGAAGTAAAAGCTGGATATAAGACTAATACGTAACAATAATTATTTTAAGTTGCCTCAGGAATTTTAGATAGTTCTAAATGCTCTAATTTATTTTGTTTATATGTCATATTTTTTGACCACAAACAAATCGCATACAACTGTTGTATAAACCCCACTTTCTATCTCTAACTCTTTCACAAATAATATTTCTGTAATACTATGATTTCGAGTTATATGGCTGTATATTTCTTAGGTACTATTCATCCTAGGTACATTTGTCTTCCTAGTACAGAAAAGTCTGGTTTCTGATTAAAAAGCTAGCATTTAAAACACATGTTTAAGTTATATTTAGATAGAACACTTTCAGATGTTCTCCATGAATCTTGGTTTCTTTAGAAATAGTGGTTGCAAATTATACTCAAGCAGCAAAAAAAGGAGATTCTTACTGTTATAGCAAATACCACTAAAGATTTTGCCCCATGATAGGATTCCATATTATGTTACTCAGAAATAACATTGCATCAAAAATATCTGAACTATAATCATGTTATTCGATGTGATTACTGTATGCCATTCATGACATTCTTCACTTTCATAGTACAATATTACAATTTAATCACCTTAACAATATTCATTTGTGCGAAAGTATTTAAATAAGGGTAAACTATTTTGGAAAGAAGCATATACATGCCAGTACTTTCCTCGTGATAAACCCAGTGATATCAGAATACATGTTTTTCATTTTATCTGCTTCCATATGACTTTAACAAGTAAATCTTCGTTTTGTACAAAAGTTGTAAGAACAAAAAAAAAGTTAAAGATAGCATATAAAAGCAGGGAAGTGTGTAGAAGCACACTTGTACACACTTGTAGCAATGAAGAGGAAATCATTATTTCTAGTAACACAAAACCCTTGGGATGGAGAGTCAAGGTTCTACAGGAAACCTATACTAATGCAACTTGCAGTATGTATTTTTACTTTGTCAAAGTACTTGCACTTATAAGGACCTGTCACTTTGTAAGTATCACAGAACGTTCAACATAAATAAAATATGTTCAAGCTGGGAAAAAAAACCTCAGCTTTTCTTTATACACACACAGTCACACACGTACAGGTTTTTTTTTTGTTAGAATTAATAAAAAAGATAAAGGTTGTCTTGTTAGAAATAACCCATGTTCTAAACATAATACATATAAACATATGTGTGTGTGTGTGTGTGTCTATGTCTCTGTGTGTGTATGTATATGTATATATATATATATATATATATATATATATATATATATTTCTTCATATATATATACAAAAACCTACAATGAGAAGCAAATATATATATATATACACACACATATACATACATATATACACACACACATATGTATGTATGTACGTATGCATATGTATATAAGTTGTATGCATATGTATATATGTGTGTGTGTCTGTGTGTATTTAAAATATGTATATATGCATTATGCATTATGCTTAGAATATTGGTTATTTCCAACACTAGACAGAGATAGATAGATAGATAGACAGAAAAATAAAGAAAAACAGATAGATAGATAGATAGATAGATAGATAGATAGATAGATAGATAGCTCGATCTGCACAGGCATCTCTTTCCCAGGCATACAGCAATATCCCACTAAATTGAACCCCGTCCCACCTTCTGCACTGAGAAAACACCTTCCTACAAAGAAAACACTGAGAAAGCCTGTTACACTCCCCGCAACTGCCCGGCACCGCGCGCCTGCATTCCGCACCATCTTTTCCTTCCTTCCCTCCCTTCTCCCCAGAGCCTTCAGACTGCAAGGACAACTCACTAATGCGAACTCTGCCAGAAATTCCCTGCCATGTAGAGGGGTCAAGATGGGAACGCTTTTCCTTTCTTGCTTGCCGGTAGCCAGGGCAAACCCTTCTTTTCTTCCTCCCGCTGCTCTTCTTCTTCTTCTTCTTCTTCTTTCCTCTACCCCCACCTTCCAGGAACAGGAACAGGAACAGCTTTAGCAGCAGGAAGGAGTCTGCAAAAACAGCAGCACCCATACGAGCGGCGACCTCGCTCCCTGTTCTGTGCTCTTCCTCTCTTCGTCCGGCAGCTCGCCGCTTGCTAGCCGCTCAGTTCCGCGGCAGACAAGTTCCGCTTGCGGAAATGATAAATTAGAACACTGGGCCCTTTTTGTTTCTCAGTGAATTTGGACGTTATGTGCGCTATCGCTTTATCATATTTCTTTATTCTAAATATTCTAAATATTCTTTATTTATATTCTTTATTTAGAATATTCTTTATTCTAAATGATGGCATCTTAATAATTCATTTCCTTTTCTCTCAATATCAAATTTCCAACCAATGTGATTGCTACATTAAACTTAATCCTAAAATGGAAGGTTTGCTCCATTAAAAAAAAAAATCAACCTCCCTCAAGTCAAACTGATGACTACATGAATATATTAGTGTTACTGGGTTTTGTTTTGTTTTTTTATAGGCATGCAGAATTGCTTCACCTTTGCTATCTACTCATTTTTTAAGTTCTCTATCTTTCAGCCCTGTTTTTCCCTCACTCTCAGATCTAAGTTTTAACCTCATCTGAGCTGTTTAGGATTAGCCAAGGGCACCCAGTATGTTACCTGCTGAGATTTTCATTATTTTCAAGAACCCCAACATTTCTATTAACTTTATTTCATTCACAAATGTTTTGTATTATCATCTTATAAATGTCAAGTAGCAACAGTGAGAACTGGATACGGAACCACCGATTGGTTCAAAATTGAGAAAGGAGTTCGGCAAGGCTGTATACTGTCGCCCTGCCTATTTATATGCAGAGCACACGGGTGGGCTTCAAAATTTTTAGCAAGTGGTTCTCTTCCCGGTTGCTAGGTGGGCATGGCCATGGTGGGCAACACGGGAGGGGGGGCATTTTTGCCCTCCCCGGGCTCCAGAGGCTTTATTTGAGCGTCCAGGAGGACGAAAGCTGCCTCCCCAGGCTCTGAAGGCCCTCTGAAGGCCAGAAACGGGCCCGTTTCTGCCCTTCCCAAATTTCCAGTAAGCCCGTTTTTCACCTTCCCTGAGCCTCTGCGCATGCCCTGCACTTACCTGCATCCAAAATAGGCCGCATGGGGACTCCTGGGAGGGGTGGGGCAGGGTGGGCAGGGCCAGCCAGGAGTGCAATTTGGGGGTTCTCCAAACTGCACAGAATCTTAGCTAGAGGTTCTCCTGAACCCCTGTGAACCCCCAGCAGCCCACCCCTGAGAGCACATCTTGAGAAAGGCAGGGCTAGATGAATCACGAATTGGAATTAAGATTGCCAGGAGAAATATCAACAACCTCAGAATGCAGATGATACCATTCTAATGACAGAAAGTGAAGAGGAACTAAAGAGCCTCTTGATGTGGGTGAAGGAAGAGTTGCAAAAGTTGGCTTGAAACTCAACATTAAGAAAACTAAGATCATGGCATCCAGCCCTCTCAATTCCTGGAAAATAGATAGAAAAGAAATGGAGTTAGTAACAGATTTTATTTTCCTGGGTTCCAAAATCACTGCAGATGGGGACTACAGCCAAGAAATTAAAAGACACTTGCTACTGGGGAGGAAAGCTATGGCAAATCTAGATAGCATACCAAAAAGCAGGGACATCACCCTGCCAACAAAAGTGCATATAGTCAAGGCTATGGTTTTCCCAGTTGCAATGTATGTCTGTGAAAGTTGGACCATAAGGAAGGCTGAGCGCCAAAAAATTGAGGCCTTTGAACTATGGTGCTGGAGAAGACTCCTGCAAATCCCTTGGACTGCACGGCAATCAAACTGGTCAGTCCTAGAGGAGATCAACCCTAACTGCTCTTTAGAAGACCAGATCCTGAAGATGAAACTCAAATACTTTGGCCACCTAATGAGAAGGAAGCAGTGGTGGGATTCAGCCAGTTCGCACCACTTCGGGAGAACCGGTTGTTAACTTTCTGAGCAGTTTGGTGAACTGATTGTTGGAAGAAATCATTAGGGCAGAGAACCGGTTGTTAAATTATTTCAGTCCCACCACTGGAAGGAAGGTCTCAGTGGAGAAGAGCCTAATGCTGGGAAGGATTGAGGGCAAAAGAAGAAGGGGATGATAGAGAACAAGGTGGCTGGATGGAGTCACTGAAGCAGTTGGCATGAGCTTAAATGGACTCTGGGGGATGGTAGAGGATAGGAAGGCCTGGAGGAACGTTGTTCATGGGGTCGTGATGGGTCAGACACGACTTTGCGACTAACAACAACAACAACAACAGCTCTCTCTAAGTGGTTTACAGAGTCAGCATATTACCCCCAACAATTTGGGTCCTCATTTTACCCACCTCGGAAGGTTGAGTCAACCTTGAGCCTAGTGAGGTTTGAACTGCCAAATTGCAGGCAGTTGGCAGGCAGTAGAAATAACCTGCAGTACTGCACTCTAACCACTGTACCACCATGGCTCAATAGATTCAAACTGCTCCCAGATAATCTCACAAGGATTTACTGAACCCCCACTCAACTCTGACCAACTGTAAATAATTTTATCCTCCAGATGCCTTTCAAATATAGCACTGCAGACTGAGCTTCTACCCCAACTTTCCCAAACAAAGATTCGACTTAAATAGTTTGCTGGATGACAATCTGGATATGATAAGCCCAGAGAAGTATTGACACCTCAGAGCTATTACTGCCACCACAGAGGTTTAACTCCAAACTTGTACTCAAGTTTGGTCATATTTGCTCTTTGCTACTTGCCAATATCACTCCAAGCACTCCAAACTATGAACTCAAGCGGTATCTCTTCATCTCCCATAATTCTTCAGTATATCAATGAGTCTCCCCAGATCAACATTCAGGGAGAGGCTCTCTGGTGCAACCCTGTCAATCTTCCATACTCTAGGAGTCTACTAGAACTTTGATAGACCTGCACACCAAAACCCTGGGAAATGCTCAAGCGCCTTTTGGAAATCAAACAGCTCAATCAGATGTCTGGGATAGATCAACTGAATAGCACCTTTCAACACCATGGAAATCAGGGATTGGTTTGATCATATTAATATCTTCCATTCTCAGATGACAATTTATCTCTTCCAAGACAAAAAAAAAACTAGATCAAACTAACATTTGAGTTGAATGCATTATGGCCTAGGGTAAATCTGTGCTTGTCATGGCAGCCATGAATTCAAAAGCTATCTCTGATCCCACCTCTCTACCATAAACCTTAGGAAATCCAACATCATCCTAGATAGTTTAGCAGCTGAGGCAAGGATAGAGTTCTGCAGCATGACAGTACAATAGCAGCTATCCTTGATCCCAATCTCAGAAACAAGGCCTCACATCTGATTATCTGCTGAACAGTATCTCTGGTTGCATGCAGAGCTTCCAGCATAATAATCACATTTCCATGGGCACATAGCAAATGCCACATCTGAAACTAATGGAATATAGATTTGCATGTCTTGCTGTCTGTTATTGTGATGGAATGTTGTGGGCTGGATTCTCAGGAGACAGAGGCACATTCAAGAGGAATAAGAGGCTCATTTCAGATAGTTTGTATGAGAGAAGAGGGTGAAGACAGTCCCTCCCTAATAGTTCTCAGAGTATATCCTTGACATAGAAAGTAGAATGCTTCAGTTTGGCAAGATTCTATCTATAGATGTAGCACAATTTTAAAAAGCCTCAGCTTGGAAGAATCACCATATGTCTTTCTTGGTTGGCGGGGTGGGGTTGACATTTATTTCTTCCTGTGCAAAAATATTAGACTTTATGTGTTGAACATCCCAGACCAACATTTGTTCAACTTCATCATTCAGTAAAACCAGTGTTGTTGCACTTTTTTACATTTTTGGAAGCACTGAAAGGAAGAAAATACAGTTTCCCTCTGTAGTTTCTAATCATGTAATATCTTCCTTATCCTTATCTTTGTGGGGTAGCGGTGGAGGAAGGGAATGGACATATGCTTTATTTCAGGGTTGCAAAAATATGACATCTATTTTGTACTCTTCCAAGGGAATAGAAACAAAAATGTGGCCCATGTTTTGTGTTTGAATGGGTGTTTTAAGTGGCAAATGGATACTTTAAATTTTAAAGTGTTTATGATAGCCATTTTACTTCCTAAAATTCCTGAACCCCTTACACAAATAGGTACTAGCTTTATTTAGTTTTTTGGCCTGAGATTCTTAAAATACCAGGCAAAGGGTAGGGTAGTCCACAAAATGTTAGCATCCCACTTTTACTTCATTCAGATTCTACTAGCTACATCTTTACCCTTCTACCCTGGCAACATACGCATCATTTTCCACTACTTGTCTCATTCTTATGCCAAGCCATTCATTACAAGTAAACACTTCTTCTAGTTGAAGTCATTACTCAGGATGTCCATGTTATATTCTTGGCAACAAGACAAAAGTTATTTGCTTTTGTGATATTTTATGACTTCTCGGCTTAGTTTACAGCCTTTCAATTTTCTGGTAGTCTTTCATCCAAATACTAAGACATGTTTGATCTTAACATTTTCTCTATGACAGACAAAATAGACAAATCTATTTTGATAGATTTTTGAATCTATCAAAAATGATAGATTCATTTTTATGAAGCAAGTGCAATATCTAGTCATGAATTGCAAAACATTTTCTAGGGGGGGAAAATCCAGCAGGTAAACTGAATATAAACAAAATTTAAATAGAAAATTAAAAGGTTAGCTATATCTTATATTTTGACAGGGCATTATTAAAGAAAATAAGTTAGAATAACTAAAGAAAATAAGATTACATCAATATTTAATATGTTTGTCTAAAATAGCAAGTTTCTGTCCTAACAGTACACTCTGACAGGACACACTTTATCAATGCAGTATAATTAATAAATAAAATCCAAATATTACTAATATTACAAATATTACTATTATTTATAGTGGGATTTCCCACATTTTACAATATCATTAATCTAATAGCAACTGTGCTTTCAAACTCCAGAGTTGCACATTTACACATCTGGCTACTAACAATGGATTGAATTCATTATTTTTGCAACTTTTCCCCTACTGTATAAAATGAATGTTACTATACTGTACTGTACTTTTTTTTATAATGAATCATTTCATTATATTTTTATTATAGATGTGTGCAATTTTCTGTTACATGAAAACCTTTTGATCAAAAGCTTTACCTAATTTATTACCACAGAAGTTGAAAATGCATGTCAATTTATTCACAACCTTGTCAATACAGTCTAATAACGTTGTGATTAATGTAATGTAGTGTAATTAACTACATAATGCCCCTGAAGAATTGGCTTACCATTGCTTCACAATATGTTGAAATGGATTTAAAAGAAATTATATCACAAAAGTTTCACTGAATTTCATCAAGTTCAAAATCTAAATCATGTTCCGAAACATGTACTAACTTTAAAAAAAATGGAAAGCAAGATTCCTTTACTGTTTAACCAGTAAGCCCTTTATTGTTTACTGCTTCTCAAATACTTCCAATGAACTTAAGTTGTATGACCTATATTAAGAAAGAATAATTCTCCCTTTGTAAGGAACCAGATTAGGGCTTGTTTTTATCCAGCAGCAATATATATTCGGTGGTGACAGGTTGATTCTTTATAATTAGGTCACTAACTCAATAAAATCCTCTGTCTTTCCATTCCTTGAACTGAGCAGATTTCATATCCCAAAGGTACTTTTTCAAAAGGCAAGTAGACTTTCTTACGACCATTACAGCATCCTTGTGGTCACATGATCAAAACTCAGGCGCTTAGCAACTGGCATGTATTTATGACAATTATGATCATGGGATCATAATTTTTAACCTTCCCAGCCAGCTTCCGACAAGCAAATGTTGCTTCAATGCGGGGAGCAAGATTCGCTTAACAACTGCATGATTCATTTAACAACTGCTGTAATTTGCTTAACAACTGTGGCAAGAAAGGTAAAAAAAATGGGACAAAATTCATTTAATAATTGCCCTGCTTACCAATGGAAATGTTGGGTTCAATTGTGGTTATAAGTCAAGGATTATCTGTAAGGCAGACTACGCTTAACTCTGCATGGGAATGTGGGCCCCCTGGCATTGTTCCACCCTAACTCCCACCTTCTCACGATGGTGCAGTGATTAGAATGCAGTATTGCAGGCTAACTCTGCTCACATTGCCAGAAGTCTGTAGAGATTCTCAGTCATCCAGGTCATGGTTGTCCCAAAGATGAACCAAACCTTTGGGACAACCATGACCTGGATGACTGAGAATCTCTATAAACTTTTAACTCTACAATTTGGGATGAACACCCTTGGAATGGTGTGCGAGTAGGAATTGATTTCCAGAGAAAAAAATTGCAGATTAAGAGGAACCAGGAGTACTACTCAGGTGACCCTGAGGACACAGATAAACCTCCAAGTGCTTCAAGGACCCTCTGAAAGGATGAAAATGACCAGCTGTCTGCAAAGAATATAAATCTTTCCATTCTCCACTATCCTGTCAGAGCTGAAGAAGCTTCTTGGATGAGAAGCCAAAGGTATTCAAAGAAAAAACAAGAAAGTCCAGTTGCCTCCTGAAAAAGCACCTTTGGGATTGTCAGGAGTTCAATTCCTTCAGTCCTGACCAGCTCAAGATTGACTCAGCCTTCCATCCTTCCTTCTGAGGTCGGTAAAATGAGGAGCCAGATTGGGGCAAGATGCTGACCCTGTAAACCGCTTAGAGAGGGCTGTAAAACACTATGAAGCGGTATATAAGTCTAAGTGCTATTATTATCGCTGTTCCCCAAATCCCACTGGTATTGGCCCCATCTCCTTGGGCAGGGCCATCTTAACAGCATTATGGGCCCCGGGCAAAGCAGTATACTGGGGCCCCTACGACAGCTACTCACAGGAATAAAAACGTAAATGGTGGATAAAATTAAACATTTATTTTATTGGCACTTCCAACAAAATCAGTGTTGAAACATTAAAAACAGGCGGGCTCATCTCATCATCTATGGGGGAAAAAGTGTTAATTTCTATTAATGCATGTTAGTATTAATAAAAATGCAGTACAATGTAATAAATATGTTGCTGTATTTATATGATACAAGGTGCATTGAAGGGTTAACATACAAAGATTAGTATGGGGCCCCTATGCTTTTGGTGCCCATGGGGAAAGTGCCCATCAGGCCCCTGCGTTAAGACAGCCCTGGCCTATTGCAGAGTCAAACTTTCCAGGCGTCTGCATCTCCCAGACAAAGCCGACAAATGAGAATCTCAGGCCGGACAGGACTTCCTATTTTTCCTCCTTTAGACCAAGCTGGAATAATAGAGAAGAGGAGAAGGGACGTGGTGGATGGAATCACCGGTGTCAAAGGTGCCCGCTGCGCATGCGTTAGCCTCTTTTTCTCCGTTCGGCGGCGTTGGTCGGTCGAGCGTGCAAAGATGTAAGCTAGCAGCAGCAATATCAGTAAAGACTTCACCAAGCCGGCGGGCGGCAGGACCGACTCAGCCACCCACTCAGCTTCGCATTGACCTGTAAAGTGAAGACGGGGGAAAGCTCTGAGAGAGAATTCATCTGTTTAGGATCAAATCATAAGGCTTAGTTCACTTTCTTGCTTGCTTGGCAGCTGTCGAGGCTCCTGGCCCACGCAATTAAGGCACCCGCGAGAAGCAGGATAAGCCTGCAGATTTGCAGGACTAAGGAACCAAGCGGTCACGGACGGGCGAAACCAACACAAACCCTGACACGCACGGTATACAGATGGCTCTTCCCATCCTGGGCTACGTTTCAAAAGGTTTCCTTCGTCCGAGAAATCGGCCGATGGATGTTAAAGGGACACGGCCAGGCAGAGCTGCCTTAAGAGGAATTAAGAGTTCAAATAGATGCAAGACACGCGTGTGCGTCGGATTAAAAAAAAATACTACGGCTCTTCAGATCACTTGCCGTTTTGAGCCAGGAGTAATAGTCCTTTTCTAAAATAAACAGTAAAATAAACTAACCTTCAATCACAAGGGTTAGAGCAGAACAGAAATGTCGCATTCCACACACCCACACCCACACCCCTTGTTATCACAGAAGGCAGTTCCTTTAATTTTTATTTCCGATTTACAAGATAAACTAGTGCTGAATAGCCAGGGTTTCACAGGACCCTGTCCTGAATATTGTGCCGCTTGTGTGTGAATCAAGAGACAGAATTATGTGGAATTCTGAAAAACCGCTGCTTCTAGAATAGCCCATTTTAAAAGCAGTTGACTGGCATAGAAAATGCCATCTTATCTGTTTTAGTTTGATCTTTTCACATTTCTGTGATATGAAACCAAACAATAGCCCAGTGCCAAAAAAAAAAAGAGAGAGAGAAAATATTTAGGAATAAATAGAAACTTGGGCAGCATCTTAATTCTAATAGTTAATTTTTATTGATTGCTAATGGACACATAATTCATGTGTTTAAGCTCAAATCATAAAGCTTCCTTCATATTATTTATTTTTGTTCGTGGGGATCAGTTAATTTTTGACTCCTGGCAAGTGCCTGGATTAGTCCCTGCTGGATTTTTTGGCAAGATTTGGGAAGTGGGTTGCCATTCCTGCTTCCTAGAGCTGAGAGATAGGGACTGGCCCAAGGTCATCCAGCTGGCTTTATACCAAGGCAAGACTAGAATTCACATCCCCTGGTTTCTGGCCTGATGTTTTAACTACTATATCAGACTATATCTCTCACTTTACATGTTATACAATGATATTTCTTTATTTTAAATATTTATTTTCATCTCACTTTTTATAAATAACTCAAGGTTGTGAAGATATGTAATAATTGTTCCTCCTCCTATTTTCCCCACAACAGGTGGATTGGCCTTAGAGAGAGACTGGTTTTTATGCCTAAAACAGGACTAGAACTCACAGTCTCCTGGTTTCTAGTGTAATGCCTTAACCATTAAATCAAATTGGCACTCTGTGTCCAATATCAACCTCTAATTGTACACTTTACAAATACAGAGTTCCCTCCATATAAACTTAGCACATTTTTAAATGTAAGGTACAATATATTAAACAGCTGTATCCTATAAATTCTTCAGCAGTTCAAGCTATTAAAGAAGAAATATTAAAATCCTATTCCATATAAATCCCTCATTATTTCAGCCTACAGTTTAAATCTATTCCCTGCCATTTTTCATCTTATATACTGTATCCTATTCATCATTTATTTATACCTGTATAATAATACCTATATGGAATGGAATATATTTGAGTTATCTTGAGATGTGTTAATTGTATATATGATAATGATATATTTTTCCCATCTGAAATAATATCATAGTAGTTACTGTCATTTCCTTTTAGAATTGAGATTTCATTTAAGAAGTAATATGTAAATTATATGTTTAAGCTTTCCTTAGATACTCAGTCCTGGCCAGTCTTAAATCACGAGTAGATTTGAGTCTGCTTCATCCCTATTCATATACTCCTCTCACTCATCCTGTTGAGTAACACTGCAAAAGAAGTAAATGGTAAAGACCGTGAATTAACAAATGATATGAAAGAAAGAGAGAAACTAGGTATGTTGTCAGTGAAACTAAGACAAAAGGGAAGGATGTATTACTGATCTGGCTAAATTGCTTTGACCTTGTGCAGAAGAACTGATGAATCCATGCAGGGAAACGAAGGTACAGGAATAATTATAAAAGAAAGAGCAAAAAATTGTGTTGTAATGTATGAATTGGTTATCATCTAAGAGCCTGATTGGTACAAAAAAATAAGAGTGGCATAATGTGTATAATGTGTATAAATAGAGAAAGAGTTGCAAAGAAAATAATCAAAAAGAGTATGAAATGGCTAAGAAAATGCATAATGATTTTGAGAGAAATAAAGAATTTTGTGGGAATTGATTGAAATGAGAAGAATGAAAATGGAAGAATAGCATTACTTTTCCCCTATAACATAAAAAGAAAGACTAAAAATGGATGCAAAATTTTCAGGGGCAATAATATCTTAACTGTTTCTGGGAAGGGATTTGGCAGAATTCTGTTTGAAAGGTTGCAAGCTGTGACAATGAACAACGATAACAATAGTAAAAACTATGGAAATTTTTATATCGATATGGAGTTGAAAGGTGGTTGCTGAATGTGATAATTTATGTGGAACTAATTCATTCTGAGAATAAATTGCTTAATTGAATGCTAAACATTGATCAGAGTATATGGCAATTATGTGCGATGTTCCCTTGGTTGTTTAACATATTGAAGGCTAGATGTATAAGGAATGTTTGCTGTGGATGTTAGAAGAAATATTTATTTGTAAATTTTGAATTGTTTGTTTATTATTCTCACTTTAACAGATGAAAATAAATGAGATGAGAAAATTTTCATTTTTTATTTAGTTGCATAATAATTCTGCACACGAATAGTTGCCCAATAATTGTATACACATAGATATTGTCTTCCATAACCTCACTTTTACTTTCTTAAATATTCAGATTTGAGGTTTATTAACATTTTGGATTGACCAAGAGCACTGTAGTTGTTCAATAATAAAATTAATCCTCCAAAATACAGCTTGCCTAATAATTGTGTACAGTGTATAGCTGCCCGAATGATTACAAGTTACACATAAATGGTTAAAAACAAATAGATCTTTATTTATTTTATTTATGGATACAATTTATTGGCCATCCATCTTACCACAGGGTAACTGTGGGCAGTTTATCATGTTAAAAATAAAACTATATAAATAAAAGTATAAAAATACAAAATACAAAATACAATAGCTAAAAGATGGGGAGAGAGGAAGTAGGATAAGTGGGATGGGGTGGGATTTGATATTAACTGCCCCCAACAAGAAGCCCCTCCTTTGGAGCCCCAAGCCAGCTGGCAGACCCAGGAGTTTAGCTTCTTGTGGAAGGTCAGGAGAGTTGGAGAGAGATTAAAAATAGCCCTGGTGGTGCAGTGGTTAGCATGCAGTACTACAGGCTACTTCCACTGGCTGCCGGCAGTTCGGCAGTTCAATCCTGACCAGCTCAGGGTTGATGCAGCCTTTCATCTTTCCGAGGTCAGTAAAATGAGATTATTGGGGGCAATATGTTGACTCTGTAAACCACTTAGAGAGTGACCTAAAGCACTGTGAAGTGGTATATAAATCTAAGTGCTATTGTTAAGTGCTATTGCTAATGTGTGTACCTGAATGGAATACTTATTAATGATGGGGAAATGCATGAAGAAATGTTAATATATGTAGATACATATGATTTATTGTGAAGAATTGGTGTTTTGTGAAGAAAATGAAAATTGCTACATATAAGTGATGTGTGCTTCTGCCCACTTTGTTATAGGGAAGTACAGATAGTCCTCAACTTACAACGGTTCATTTAGTGACCATTTGAAGTTACAATGGCCTGGAAAAAGTGACTTATAATCATTTTTCACACTTACAACCGTTGCAACATCTCCATGGTCATATGATCGAAATTCAGATGCTTGGCAACTGACTGATATTTATAACGATTGCAGTGTCCAAGATCCCTTTTAGCAACTTTCTCACAAGCAAAACCAATGGGGAAACCAGATTCACTTAACGATCGTGTTACTAACTTAACAACTGCAATGATTCACTTAAAACTTGTGGCAAGAAAAGTCATAAAATGGGAAAAACACACTTAACAGATTTTTCACTTAGCAACAGAAGGTTTGGGCACAATTGTGGTTGTAAGTCAAGGACTACCTATACATCAGGAGAAATAGAAAAGGAAGTTGAATGTGAAGGGAACAACATTTGATGATGTGATGGAACTAAATAAAGTCCAGTTAAAAGTTTCCCTTACCTGCAAAGCATTGTTACTTAAGGCATGCTAAGTCCAACCTGGCCAACACTAGTGGAAAAAAGGAAGGAACTGGCCTAGATTCAAAGACCTCCTCAGATGCTCATCCACAAGGTTTTGGAAGGCTTCAGGTAACTCATGCTCACCAAATTATAAAATAGATCTGTTCTAGAAGAAGAAAACTGACAATAACGGTCAGAATATATCTGAGGGATTATTTTTGAAAGAAGTTAGGACTGCATGTGACTGGTTGCAACAATCAATTTCCTGTGAATGAGATGGACATTTAATCCATTAAATATGGATTGTTGGGGAAATCCACGGATCTTGCCAAAAATGAATGAAATCTATCCCATGGAATTTTTAGTTATGGTCTTCAGTGTTGTGTCTACATTTATTCAGAAACAAATGAAATCTCACTAAATTCAATGAGATTTTGTCCCTGGATTATTTGATTTAATAATTTTACAAGACCATAACTTTGACTGGATTTTTCCAGGGTAAAAGATATTGGTTAAGCATATTCAAATTTGTAGAAGAATATGAAGCTTAGTCGATATCTTTCTCTAACTTGAGGCTGTCCAGATATCCTGGACAACAACTCTTGTTGCTCCTAGCTAACAGATTCATTTGAATAGCCTTGCTATGGTAGTTGAGGGGTGAGGAGAGCTGCAGTTCAATTTACTTGGATAATTCCTGACTAGGTTATGTTGATTTATATACATTCATCAGAGGAACTCTCACTGCACGTAAATTATATTTTCAAGTTTGCAAGCAGAAAATTGTCCTGACTTTTGGTCTCAACACATTTTGATTGAGGATGATTTCACTTGATAGTTTGTTTGTACAAGTTTATGCTTTAACCTTTAACAGAGTCTCAAAGTCACTGTTCTGAAGGATATCCATATTGTGTTTAACATTTCTTGTTCCACCCTTTAAAATAGCTATTCTAGGCTCTAGATCTTAGCCAGAAAAAGTCTCGGCTATTTATTTGGAGACTTGGTTAGAAGAAAGCTTGGTCCTCTACCAGCAAAAATTAAACATATTTAAATCCTGTTGTTTCAAGGAGATGCACAGTTATGAGATTCATAGAGCTATAAATACATTATAATCCAGTACATTTTAACTAAATCCCACTGAGTTATTTCAAGAGCCTGAGTGGTGCAGTAGACTAAGGCACTGATTAACATTCAGCTGCCTACAATTATTGCAAGTTCTAATCTCACCAGGCTCAAGGTTGATTCAGCCTTCCATCCTTTCTAAGGTAGGTGAAATGAGGACCCAGATTGTGGGGGCAATAAGATGACTTTGTATAAATATACAAAAGTATGAAGGCTATTGCTTAACGCATTGTAAGCCACCCTGAGTCTCCGGAGAAGGGCGGCATATAAATCAATTTTAAAAAAATAATTTAAAAAAATTCTTGCTACAATTCAAAATTAACAGTGCTAATTTCCTCCTGCTGGCATACACCCTCATCCCACTAGTTTGCACTATCTTTCCTATAGTCTTCAGCAAGCAATGTGATGTCACAATGTCATGTGAAGATTAGAAGATCCCATGTGAAGTGTTCAAGCTTAAAGAATGCTGAAACAGGCAGTCTTCCTGAGAATCTCAAACTGAAGCTTCCTTTAGGTGTATCAAGATATTTCTCTGTAAAATACAAATTTGTTTTTCCAAACAAATCAAATCCCCTTTAAATTTAGCCACTGATCAGGAGCTAAAAGTTTTATTCCCACCCCACCCCCACACACATACAAGATCGCTATTCCATCCAGTTGCCTGAGTCACATGATCATCAAGTTTTTTTTTTCAATCCATATTGCCCTCCTTTCTCTCTCCAGCCTCAGAATACAGCCCAGAAGAAAAGGCCACCATTACAAGAAACATCTCAGCTATCTGTCATATTACCTAAGTTAGTGAAAACTCAGTGAATGGTTCCTTGAGAATGACAGATTGTGAGCTGGAAGGGCCTTTCAGATCTACTTACACTTCTTTTACAGATCCTGATTTCCTCCTTTCAGATGTCTCACATTTGGAGCTGGGAAGAGGGGAGAGAGAAGCCTGCTGAAAATCAAAAGACTCCAGTCTTCCACAATCTTGTCGTTGGTTTCCCGCAGGGGGGAGATTAGACAGGATACCCCCAATATCAATATTATTGTCAGATTTAGGAAGCTGGAGAAGGAGAAAGCTATCTAAACAAGAGCTGGCTAAACATCACCTACACTTGGCAGATTTGTTGTGTGTGCCAAAGGAGGGGGGGGGGAAGGAGGCCCAACTAAATTAAAACAAAGTGCAGATGTGTCAGCAACCAGGATCTTTTAATTGGGTGGGGCATTTAGCCATCAACCAATGCAGACATTGCCTCTTTCACTCTATTTCCTGGGCATTTTTTTTCTAGATGCTTTACTTATCAAATCAGAAAGCTTGCTCATTCATTGGTACTTTATTTGTCCTGTCAATCCCAGACACTAAATCATAACTTTCCCAAGATGCACTGCATGCATACCTCCTCAAGACGGTTGTCAAGATCAGGGCTCCTTTTTTGGCTAAGCCAAAAGTGACAGCTGGGTTCACGTTAAGATTCTGCTGAAGTCTAATTTTACCTGCAGGTTCTTGGCTGCGATGCTATGCCTTTCTGCCCGACCATCCCTCCAAGCAGCTGCCAGGTCTCTCAGTCTGACACTGGAGTTGTTTTTTCTGGCTGCTTGCCTTCCTTGATTTGACAGTAGTCTGCACACCCGTCCTCACTCACGTGCACACGTTGATCCCAACTGATAGGCCATTCCTACGGTCGGTCTGTGCTAGAAGTCAGGGTGAGACAAGGCTTATGAGACAACAGTGTCCAAATACTGTTGAAATGATGATGGAAATGGCCAGCCAGGCAGAACAATGTTCCATGTCCCATTGCCTCAGATCTGGGCAAAGGCCAGTGCCTCCTCAAAAATAATCCAAATAGCAAGTTAACTCAATACTTACTTCTGAGTAAACATGTAGTATAGGATTGCTTGATAGACATAGAGGCCATTAGATGTGCCATAGTTGCTATGCAGTATGTTTTGCAGGGAGTTAGAAATTAGGGTGGTATAGTGATTGAGGTATTGAGTAGGCTGTGGAGACCGAAGTTAAAGTGATGTGCAGCCAGCGAAACTTACTATTTTTAGGCCAGTCTCACACACACACATGGGGGGTGGGGGAGGGAGGGAGGGAGAGGGAGGGAGGGAGAGAGAGGGGGGGGGAAGGAGGGAGGGAGGGAGAGGACTCAAACTCATGGTTTCTCAGTTTCTAGCCTGATGCTTAACTGCTACACCAAATTGACTGTTATGTACTGTATACAGTTCTTAATTTGGTCCCCTATATAAAGTGCCTTGGAATGCTTGAGGAAAGGCAGGAGATGTAATTAATAAAATGAAATAATGGAATTTATCCTGTTGTTCCTCATTGCTCACCTCCACAAGAAACCACCTTGAGTTCTGAATTTTTCTGAGCAGTGCTTTTCTTTAGCTGCTTCTTTACGTCATACATGTCTGACCTTCTGTTAGGAGCCTTTATTCCACAAAGACTGAAGCCAAAGTTTTAAATCGTGTTAAATCACAATGTTGGTTTGCTGTCCTTGATTCAACCAAGCTAATTATGACTTATGCATAATTTAAAAAGTATGATTAGCCAGATTAAGGGTATTTAAAAGACTGCACTGTTCTGCATCTTTACCTCTAAATGTTTGTTCCGGTCTCATGTTGTACTAAACCAAATGGCATATGAAGTGTATATAAAAAAAAGACCATTTCTTTGGAGTAAATAGTTTCATCTGCAGGCACAGGCAGGAAGAGAGATTGGAGCTGATATTGCTCATTCTTTAATGTAGGCCAAAAAAGAAAGATTCCAAAAGGGACAAAGGGGATTCCTAGTTTATAGGCTGAGACGCCCTGCATCAAAATAATGGGCCTTGGGAAGCAAAGGGTAGTGAGCAAATGCTCTGAGATAGAAACAAACATAGGATGAATTGGACAGTTGCAAACACTGATCTAGTTGCTGTTAAGATTTGTTCAGGATATTTTTTTCTCCACAGCCCCAAGTCAGATGTCGCCCATTTTCATCTTCACTCCTTTTGTCTGTTTTATTCACTTTACCAAATTTGGTTCCCTTTTGGGGTTGGGGGTTTTTGGGGTTTGTTTGTTTGTTTTTTGTTTGTTTGTTTTTTTGAGAGGCAGATGCGGTCCCAATCCTCTTCATAATTTCTTTTGGCACTTCTGAACAGGTGGGAAAAACCAAACTACGCCCTAAGATGGGTACTGTTCCAGGAATGCCAAAAACTCTTGACCTCTTGGATCACCGAGGCCCCAAAAGCAGAGCAGGATGTCCTGGGCTGCCTCAATGCAACCCAGCATCGACCTACCCAGGGGGCCTGTCCCTTCCAGCAATACTCTCATTAATTAACACGAGATCCCCTTTTCTATTTCCTTTTTTAGGACATTCCTATATGTCCCAAGTTATTCGGAGGGCGGAGCGCAAAGTCAGAGGAGAGAAGGGGAAGGGGAAGGGAAAAAAAGGAGGCCTCAGATAAGTGGCTCTGCTGACGCGGCTGCGGGACGAGGAGAAGCCGCGTTCGAGAAGCCCCCAGGGAGGCTGCAGCGAGATCTGTCGCTCTTCGAGGCCCAGTTTAGGTGGTCCCGCTATCCACGTTATTGCACCGCAATGGGGCACTGAAGCGAGCTGCTACGAGCAGCTTTCTTGCCCGGCAATTATTTCTGTGCGCGTGCGCGTGTGTGTTTAGAAGACGCCTCTCCGTTTGCTTAGTCTCCATGGCGCAAGGCATTTTTGCGCCTGTTTTTCGTCCCTCAATTTTTGCTCTTCCGAACCTTTTCAAGGAACCGATGAACAACGAAGAATCAATCGGTTTCTGGGGAATCTGCCCGGTAGGCTAAAGCTGCCAGGAAATCCTTGAGTAAGACGAAAGAAGAGATTGGATGATTTAAAGAGCTGGGAAAGATCTCCGCTTGATGGAAAAATGCATAAGCGCAGGTTTTCCTACCTCATTGGCACTGCCAGTTATCCTTAGGGCTTCAGAAGAGCTACCTCTTCATTTCCACCAGAGATTGTGGTCCACCGTCCCAATGGGCTGCTGGTTATGGGGATTATGGGGAAGGTTCCTTCGAGAAGTAATAGCAGAGAAATAAGTACTGGTAATGGAAGAACATGTTTTATGTCAATGTAATTATGCCCACATAAGGGTAAATTAAATTTAGCATGTCAAGTAAGCATTAGGGTCGGCTTCAAATCATCATATTTGCAACTTAATTTGGATTTAAATAAAGTTTGCCCTGGGTTCTATTTGCTGGAACTCTTCAATTATTGCTGCTTTTAACTCAGATTCCCTTCTCCAGCTATAGGTTTTAGTAGTATTTAGCATTTTTATTTAGCATCTACTTATGCCTAAGTGCAATACAAAGCCTGTTTCCCCACCACACTAAACCTGTGAAGAAAGCTGGACAGAAAAAGACAAAAGTTAAACTCACCTGGTTATGTGAAAACTTGAGTCTTGCCCTCCTAGTCCAATGTTTTAACCACATCCTGGTTGTTACTAGTTTTCTCCAGTATTGTATATCCATGTTTTATCGCACCTCTTCCTGGATTCAGCTGAAGCTGGTAGAATATCACCTCAAATTAGTCTTAGTTCTGGTTCTTCACAGAAAACCTTTAGGCAGTGTACTTTTCTACCATTTATGCTAGTCCTTAGTGAGCAGGACAGAGTGTTGGTGTGCTTGTGGGCATTTGTCTTAGTTTAATAAGAAGATGCAGGGAAGTGTATGTTGATGGATTAAAGCAAGAGAGCTTGAGGCATAGAATAATGTCAAGAAAGGGTTTCTAAATAATAGTAGCTTCACAGAAGTCACAAAGGAAGCAATTAAACCAGCATCCACAACCAAGTTAATAGGACAAGAGAGTGTGAAAGTAAATAGAAAGTGACACAGAAACAAGCCAAGCTGGGCATGGTATTTTAGGCAAAGAGAGAAAAATTGTCAGTTTGATTCAGGACAAATGCAAAAGAAGAATTTGAGACTTCACAGATGAGGACTGATCTTTTAATTGTATCTAATCCCACTGAAATGGAATGGTTGGTGATGGGGGAGAAAGATGCAGCTTCAGTGCTGGTTCAGAAGCTGAGCTCAATCGTGTGGCTTTTTCTCAGGAGGATTGAAATACTTTGGAAAGCATCAGCATCACTAGGAATGGGGAGGAATGACAAACCCCTTCTGGTCCATCATACAGAATTACAGAGTCATCAGTTGGGGCTCCTGTTGAAAATATGAACGTAGGCTAGATTGTTGGGTGTTATTTTTTTAAATACTCTGAAACACATTTTGAAAAAAATAAATTATTTAAAGAGAATATACAGTGCTCATCTGGAACCCTCTGACCCATATATTATATTACAGACAGAAAATACTGTATATAGAGGAGACCAAAATGCTTTATCGAGGTCTTGTGTACAACCAGTTTGATTAGCACAATAATAGTACAGCTGTTATGACTGGTACAGAAGGTATTTTTCTCCATCAAGTATGTGTTTTGTGATAGCTATATTACCTTTCTCTGTATCTGCCCACAGCTCTGAATAAACTATACTTGGACATGGCATTCTTAATGTATATAGTTTTTGTCATTCTGAAACTTTAATTACTAAAGGAAATAAGGCAGTGTATTGCCTAATTCTCTTTTCTACCTGTCTAGGGGGTGAAAACTGCACTATATTTAGTCTTGGCAATAGAAAGCATGGACTAAACTGAACAGAGGTAGTTTGTTCAATAACTGGTCTCCTAAACTGTTAAGTGGTGTGTAAGAAGATGGAATGTATAAAACTGCCTTTTACCAACTGGATTGATTGGCCCCTTAGTTTAATATTGTACAAACCTGAGTGTGGTATTTTCCAAACATTGACGATATTCAACGAAGTAGCTATTTCTAAACTATGACGCAAACATTATTATTTTATTTAGACTTGTGCTATTATTCTGTGTCCTTTTTATTCAGTGCCACTATTTTTTTTCTCCATACTTTTTGATCAATTGTAATTTAATACTACATATTTCTTAACCTTACAAATCTTCTTTGTCCTCTTCAGGTTAGGATTATTTTGCTGTGATTAAGTGGGAGCAAGGATATACTTAGCCAAAGCTGTAAGAAAGCTTCTCTGTAGCTGCTGGATGCAGTTTGTGAATGCTCAAGAGAGAGAAAGTTGAATATATTGGCTATTGTCCCATCTCACACAATCATTCAGCCACATCTCTTTGCTTTGTGGTTCCAAAGCACATGATCACATTAACTGGGTCAAAAGTTACCATTTTGAGAATAGAGGGTCACCACACATTTTCTCCTGGAAGTGGCTGGTATGAGATCTTGCATCAGGTCAGTACTAGTAAGGCTTCATAGCATCACCAGCCAGTCCCCCATTGATCAGGCAAGTAGCAGTAGATGTGAAAGGCCCAGGAGACAGAAAGAGAGAAACAGAAACAGAAGTGCTCCAAACCTTGGCTCAGGCAAAATCCACAACTCCCGTTCACATACTCTGGCCTCTTATTTCTTTTGTCAACCTCCTTTCCAATAACCGACCACCCAATAGCTACTTTGCTGATCTCTGCCCAGAATCATTCTTTGCCCAGGGCAGCCAGAGGGAGCACTGGGTTGTCAAACCTGACAATATTCCCTCTCCTCCAGTCTGTGTGTGTGTGTGTGTGTGTGTGAATGTTCTCAGAATTAGGTATGAGATACATCCACATGCATGAGGTTTCAGAAGGACCAGAGATATTTAGCAGATTCTGTACCAGATTCTGCACCACATTTCTATGCATTTTGTGGGTCTGACTATGGTTCATTTTGCAGTGCATGTGACAAAACATTTAGGTTTGCTGCTAAATGTTGAATTTTGAATACTGGACCTCAGTAGTGCACTTGTACAATATATAGGCTTCAGACACCTGTCTTCTGCTTCCTCATTTTTATTAGTATATTGACAACTAGCTTGCTAAATAATCTTAGATGTCAAAACACACAAATACATCAAGGGTAAAAGGCCCATCTGTTTAATCCAAAGATGTAGAATAAACTTTGATGAAGGCTTCATGATACTTATTTGATTCCGCTTCCTTTATTGCATAAACAAGTCGATCAGCTTTGGGGCCCAGATGCATACATATGCCATTTTAGCCCCCTTCTGGCAATGTGTTTGCTTCAGTGACCATGCAGCTCACATCCTTCCATCCACAGCTGCACTAGGTCCTTCTTCAAGATGGATAAAATCCAAGCCCTGGAAGCCAATGCTGCAGCAAGTAGAGTTCACTGAAGAGGCATTTAGAAACAGAATTTACTGGCATGTCATGAAAACTGGCTGCCACCATACTCTGACCTCTTTTCTGATAATAATTCTACCCACAAGTATGCAGAAAATGAAAACTTGGAAGCTTAAAGGTTATCTTTGCATAAAGTTAATTGCAAAATAATTGAGGCTTAAACAAAAAAAGAATGTATATTACATTTGTAATCAGTGGCAAATGATTGTTAAAGGAGAATATTGATGTTGCACAAAGTTAAGAAGAGTCTACCCCAGATGGCACTTTCCTGGTTTTCCACAATCAGAATTTCTTTGGGGGTACTGGGAATTCTGGGAATTTATTTGATTTTGGAACTGCAAACCAATATCAGTAAACCAATGTCAATATATGTGAAAAGATACTCTGTAAGTATTATTTTAGTCCTTGAAAACATATCCAATAAAAGTATTGTATTTTATGTTACCTTTATTGCTAGTTTTGCAAATAGTAAAGAAGCACCAGCAGAGTACAAAAACTGGGGTTCTGAGTATGACCTCAGATATTAGATGGAATCCTAAATAAATGTTTGCCACAGAAATTACATTAAGGTGTTCACATTTCATTTGGTCCAGTTTGTGTTTCTACTTGTATTTATTACTTGTTTTCTTCAGTTAAGGCCTGGGATTTTTTTGCTGGTATGTTTTGAATGGAAAATGCAATGCATAAATTGTACTCGTAAGCCTTTTATATGCAGTTAATTTCATGCCCCGTTTGTTTTGTAGTAATTCACTGCATTGTGCACTTTGTAGTCTAAAACATTTCACAGTCTTTTCAAATGCATATTTCACGAAAGGCAATGTCTTGTTAAAACACAAAGAAACTTGATGAAACAAAGTTAAATGGTGAAAAAAAATGCCATGAAGTTGTCAAAAGTTCAAGAATATAAAAAATTAATACAGTATGACAAAAGTTGTTGGATGCATTGTGGATTTCTGCATAGCTGCCTGATTTTTCAGAACAAGATTTAGTAATACAGTACATTAGAACATAATCCAGCTTTTCACAATGAAATTTGCTTCTATACTTTCTTCCAAGTACAAATTAAATATTTCACTCTGGAACAATCTTGTTTGTGCAGTTTTACAGGCATTTAGGGAAAAAATATATTGCTAACATGCTATTTATAGTGTTTTGCAAACTTATTTTCAATGCAAATATTTGGGGATGTTATTAAACAGTATTGATACTTATAACCTTAGCTCTTTTAACATATCTTTTTCCATATTCTTAAGTTACAACAAAATTGCGATGGCTTGTGGGGAAGAGATGTGATACATCTAAACATACTTAAGTCCCACTGAATCTGCCCATACTAAAGATCTCTTCAGTGCCCCTCTCACATAGACTTATCTAAAGGTCCGGTAAAAGCTACCCAAAGGTACCCTCAAATATTTTCCCACTGGAAAATGGGAAAGCAAAAGACGATGAAAATGTTAAGGCAAATAAATAATCCTGTTTGACAAGACAAACAGCTCAAGTCCAGCAACCTATTTTCAGCAGTAGCCAATGTGACTTTCTTAAAAATATTGTAAAAGCAGATCACAGATTGAGCAGTTCCTCCCCAATTGTTTTCTTTCTGGCAATTGGTATTCTGGTATTCTGGGTATATTGCTCTGTGCAGGAGTTTCATTTAGTTAGGTCCTTGGGCAGACCTATTCTGGATGACTGTGTCTAAGGCCCAGTTGTGACAGCTATTCTGAAAAATCAATTATGCATTGTGTGAAGAAGTCCTTTCTTTTCAGACTCTTTATCAGTCACTTCCTCTGAATTACTCCAGTATCTTTATCTCAAATATTAATAAATATGAACGTTTCCTCTTTTCTATATACACACATTGATAATGACAGCAACAGCTATTGCCTAATAATCATCATCATAGTATTTGTATACTGTATGTATTTTTCAATGACTATTTTATAACCCCAGTAAAGTAAATTATGCCAGTTTTGCTGCACAGCAGATAGGAAGACTGACCATTTCCTCAGTAATAACTCACAGCATCTTAGTATCCCCTTGCTGTTTTGTGTGCTTAGCAAATCTTTACTATTACTAGCATTGCAATGGTTAGACAGTACATAGATTTCATGTAATGATAGCACTTTGTAGTAAGAAAATAACTTGAGTCTGAGAAAAAATGATTCCTCTAGAACAACTAATGAACAGATTCATAGCTAACCCGCAAATCCTAGGGAGGCTGAGGACATATCACTGAACAATTAAAATTAGGGTGATCAGTCCTTTCATCCTCCCTGCACCCAAACAAGCCAACCAGTGAGTTATGGTAGGGATCCCTTTCAACCACTGAAAGCATTTTCAGAAATAGCCATTAGCTACTATACAAAAGTCTCCTTTCACACCTTCTCAATTTCTGGTGACATCATGGACATATCTGTGAAGGTGTTTTTGTTTTTTATTTTTAATTTGGCAGTAATAAGATGTAGCTAGTCATTGTTTTCTTTTAGAATTTTAAATTTAAAAGTCCAGCCTACAGGTCTGATATACCTGATATATTATTATCCTAATTAGTTTATGAGATCAGACAAGTTAATTGTGCATTTAAATTGTGCAGTTAAAGATTGATGCTCAGAACTTTGCTTCTGGTTTACATAGTCACACAGGGCTATCTTAACACATGGGCCTGATGGGCAGCTGCCCGTGGGCCCCATGAGCATAGGGACCCCATACTAATCTGTGTATGTTAACCCTCCAATGCACCTTGTATCATATAAATACAGCAACATATTTATTAAATTTTACTGCATTTTTTATTAATACTAACATGCAAATATATGTTTAATTTTATCGACCATTTACATTTTTATTCCTGTCAGTAGTTGTCATAGGGGGCCCAGTACACTGCTTTGCCCGGGGTCCATAATGCTGTTAAGACGGCCCTGTAGTCACACACCTCTTAGTTATCTTAGGCAGCTATAGACAAAATAGTATTGTATTTTAGATCATGATTACGGTGACAAGGCTTCTGCAATATCTATGTCCTGCATAAATCAGAGGAGGGAGTCCTGTATATATAGCCTTGAGCTTTTGGAGAGAAAAATAATGTCTTCCCAAAGGCAATTGATCTCCAGTAAATGCATAGAAATGCCCATATTGTTTTCTTGACTCAATACAAAATTGTGTGTTCTAACTTCTTTTATTATTTTGTTTGTTTGTTTATTCTTATTAAATGCCCAAGTCTAGGTTGCTGTTCCCTTCCTGCTGGCCTTCCAGGCTGGTCCCTGCTTAGTTTTCTGAGACTAGCCAGGGTAGCCACATGGGCCTTTCCTGCCAAGACCTGGAATTTAAATCTCACTAATAAAGAGGGACATAAATGAAACAATGTGACTAGGAGAGCTAGGAGAGTAACTTGGGGTGGCAAATATTTTCAATAACTTCTGGCTCCGGTATCTAACCACCCTGAGCTGTCTTCTTCTCCCCTTGGGCAGCAAGACGAGGCCTTACGATTCTTCAATACAGGTAGTCTTCAACTTACGACCATAATTGTCCCCAAAACTTATGTTGCTAAATGAGAAATTTGTTAAGTGAGTTTTGCCCCATTTTACGACTTTTCTTGCCACAGTTGTTAAGTGAATCACTGCAGATGCTAAGGTAGTAACACAATTGTTAAGTGAATCTGGCTTCCCCATTGACTTTTGCTTGTCGGAAGGTCACAAAAGGGGATCTCGTGACCCCGGGACACTGCAAGCATCATAAATGTGAGTCAGTTGTCACAAAATGTAGATCACATAATCAGGGGGATGCTGCAACGGTCATAAGTGTGGAAAGTGGTCATAAGTCACTTTTTTCAGTGTTGTCGTAACTTTGAACGGTCACTAAGCAAACTGTTGTAACTTGAGGACTATCTGTAATGGAGAGCCCAAATCCTGCGACCCGCCCAGTCTCTTCTCTCCTCCCTGGGCCAACTAGGAGTTCCTCCTCCATCACTTCTCCGGCCTTTTGCCCGCCACGATCCAACGGAGCGTCCTCATCGTGCCCCATTTTCCACACAAGAATTCTGAGCAGGAGGGCCCTTTCCAAGCAAGCAAAATGGATTCAAGCGGGACCCTTATTACAAGCGGGTGTAATAAGGTCACACCGCGCTTTTTAAGGGCTCCTCCCTAGGTTCCCAGCCTCCTTCTTCCCAGAAGCTGAGAGGAACTTTTTGGTGCTCTGGCAAGGCCTGGAGAGGGGCCTGGAGAGAGGGAGAGCTAGAGGCGAACTTTCCTCTTCGGCCTTCCCCGTCCCCTTTTATGTGTGGCGCTAGGGCGGGCCGGCTGCTCGAACCTCCTCCTCCTTCTCCTCCCCTTCTTCTCTCGGAGGCGCGCCCAGGCGGGTCGAAGGCTGCACACAAAGCGACCTGAGAATTTCTGTCACTCTCCGCATCTGGTGCGAAGTGCTTTAATCCCAATTAGGGGCGGCTGACACACGGTCCTATTCACGGCCTTGGGCTCTTGAATACATTTGCCTAGAAATGAACTTCGCCCATAGAGGCGCCGCTAAATGTGCCCAACAGCAAGGAAAATCGAATTGAGGCCCGGGCGCCTCGGAAAGCGAGGGCCGGAGAAAAGATATGAATTTATAAGGGCGACACCGAAACATCGCCATTCAACCCCCAAGGCGGCCGACTTTTCTTCGCACCCTGTCAACCGGGAGATAAGTGGGCCGAGGGAACGAGGGCGGGAGCCGGGAGAGGGCCTTGGACGCTGAAAGGAGGCGACTCTCGACAGACTTTGAATACGTGATGCGGCAAGTGGCCGCCCGCTCGGCCCCCTAACTTGAAAGCGCTCGATTGTGAGCGCTTTCAAATACAGCCGCGGCCCTTCGACAGGGGCGCGGGAGTGAGCCGGTCGCGCGCAGAGCTGTGCGCGCGCAAAGAAGGGAAGGGGAAAAAAGGGGGGCTCTTCGCCGAATGTATCTCCTCCCACCAGCCCGCGCTGACCAGGAACCCGATGGAAAAGGAAATCGCCAAGGCTTGTGCAAGCTGAGATGATCGTGTCAACTGCCCGTGGAAGCCCAATTATTATTTAAAAACCGCTCCAATATCCCACCCGCCTCTTGTCTCTCCCGCACAGGTACTTTGGGGGAGACCAACCAACCACCCGCCACCAAACCTGCCCCGTGTCCGATCGCCTTTCCTTGGCTCTGCCCACGCATATCTCTCGCACGATCCACTGGATTCTCCCAGAAAAGCAAAGGGAGCCGAGATCCTGTTGGGGATCCTGTTGGGGGTAGTAGGCGATGGAGTTGAAGGGTGCACTGCACACCGTCCCCAATAAAAGGGTTAGTTTAGAATGGGGAGGGGGGGGAATTTCTCCAATCTGATGCTTTCCAGGCATGGACTATATAAGTATGCAAGGGTTGATGGGAGATGGGAATTGTAATCCAGATTTACTGGCGAGGGGATTGGCAACGCTTAGGCCTGCTTTACCCGTGTGGCAAAACTTGAATGAAGAATCCTGAGATCCGTAAACAGAAGTTTGCCTTCATTTTCTACCGTGTGTGTGTGTTTTGTTTTCTGTGTTACGTATAGGAGAAATCTCTGAAGTATGATTCCCATACCCAAATTTTGCAGTTGGCTAACAGCTTTATTCCTTCGCCTTCCTTCTTGACCTCACGATGATCAAACTGTATACCAAGCACTACTTAACACTCCATAGGGATAGGTATATCAAATAAGTGGCGCTTCCTTTAGAGCAAGTTTCATTTAAAATGATATCAACCTCGTTCCCCCATTCGGATTAAGAAAAATATTATCTCCCCCCACCCCTGTTTTAAAAAAAATACAACAAATATAGGTTTAGCTGGGTAAACCTATATTTGTGGAGGAAAATATGAATTAGGAGTAAATACATTTACGCTTCTTAGTTCACCCTCATAGTGGAAAATACAATATTAGGGTTGAAAAAAAGTTTTCAGGTACAAATGGTTTTTTTGATCCTTATGCACGGTTTGTTGACTCGGATTAACTGCTATGTCAAATGTCCATTGAGCTATACAATTTGTTTATACCACCAGTCACAATAATCCGATTGACTTTCTTCGGATTTTGGCGATGGGGCGGAGGGATTGACATGAAGCTGAATAGAAGAAACCCGAAAGTGGATATTAGAGTTGGGGGTGTGTGCGTGAGAAAGGGAAGACAGAAATTGTGGTTGAAATGCATCTTTCTTTGAAGTCCAATAGGACTGACACTGCCGGCTCTGTTCTGTTTATAAACAATCTGAGCCACTGAATACACTTTTCTTTCTTTCTTTCTTTCTTTCTTTCTTTCTTTCTTTCTTTCTTTCTTTCTTTCTTTCTTTCTTTCTTTCTCCCCCCCTCCCCTTTATTGTTTAAGCATCAGTGTGTTTCTTTCCTCCAACATAATGGCGCTGGCCCTGTATACAGGCATTCATGCTGGTTTGAATGTAATGTTGAATCTTCTCACTGCTGAAGCAGTTTGATGGTCTGAATGGAGCTCCCTGGTGGGACATTGCTAGGCACAACTGTGCTTCTTTGGACGGCTGTTGTTCCTTAACATTCATGCCTCATTATGGGGCAACCTGTTCAAGCCAAAAGAGAGCCAGCTCTGAGCCAAAGCTTTCCCTTGGGGGCGTTGGCAGTTCAACGCTAGAGAGACAGAGAGGGAGAAAGGGAGAGAAAGCTCACTAAGGAGGGGGGGGATCTTTTGGTCGCTGGGCAAAAGTGATTTCCCCCTTTTAACTGGTCTTTCCAGCGGCCCAGTTGAAGTGTCTGAAAAGGGACTAGTGGAATGTTGTGAGTCCCACATTGTCTCGGAATAAAGCTAGAAGCATGTAATTAATGTGTCCTTTTAATAAGGGACAATAAAACCGTTCAAGCTATTTAATTTCATTTAATTTTCCATCCCATTTGCTCCCAAGTCTCCTTCTCCTCCTCCTCTCCCCTCCGCCCTCCACTTTTTTTTTTTTTTTTTTTTTTTGGTAAACACCCAAGCTTTCATGGTGCGGCTTGCTCCAATGGGCACATTAGGTTGATTTCAAACTCTTTTTTTTAAGGAAAGAACGACCGTATATATAATACACATAATCGCCCTTCTGTCCCCTCCTCCGCCTCCTTTTTTCGGAGGAGACATTTATTACTATAGGAAAGCCGCTCTGAAGCAATGCAGCTCTACGAACGGAATAAAATGAAATAAAAACAGGCTCATGAAATATATGTCTACCATGCCCCCTCCCCCACGATTCCCTTCCTTGATAGGGATGGAGTGCAGATCTGATTGACTAGGTTTCATATACAGGCTCGGTGCTCAAGCCCCATTCTCTTCCAGCCGCTGTTTTAAGGACGGTTTCGAGTCGACCCGTGCTCTTTGACTTGAACTGGGCTGACGAGAATCCCTCTCCGAGCTATAACCGAGATTCTTCCCCACTCCGGTCGATTCGTCCGCTTGCGGCGAGCGGCAGTATATTGTGCCGGGCGCCATCCGAAAGCCAACAGGGCAGAGGTTATCCTTCTTGTCTTCGGCCAGAATTTATTGCTCTCCCTTTTTACTGAGGGAGGGG
Source organism: Ptyas mucosa (assembly GCA_012654045.1). Taxonomy (NCBI): domain Eukaryota; kingdom Metazoa; phylum Chordata; class Lepidosauria; order Squamata; family Colubridae; genus Ptyas; species Ptyas mucosa. The sequence continues at coordinate 7,721,962 of WNWU01000030.1, read as the reverse complement.
ATCACTAGGGTCATCTTCAATCTGGCCTTAAAGAAGCGAGAGAAGGAGTCATTTCGGAAGCTAACCCAAATGTGGAGAAAGGGAGGGGGGAGGGAGAGAGGGAGAGAGAGTCCAGCTTTGAATCCCCAATCCAAGGACCCAACTCTCTTCCATCCCTGACTCTTGGATGCTGCCTCAAAAATCTCCATCCCATTGAAACTGGGAACAGTAGAAGAAAAGTCCTTAAAAACCCCTGAGATTTACCCTACAAAAAAAGTCCTTAAAAAGATTTACCCTAAAAGAAGTTCTTTTGTACAGTCCTAAAAATGCCTGTGACAAAATATTCACCAGGCCACTTTCTGCTGCATCCTATCTTGATGTAGTTTTTGCTTTCTTTCTTACTTACTCCCTCTTTGTCCATGAAATTAAAAGCCTGGTAAAGGGAAATGAATGGAGATCTCACTGCCTGCCTCTGTGTGTGTGTGTGTGTGTGTGTGTGTGTGTGTGTGTGCAGTTGTCTTTCCTTTAAAAGATCTGAAAAGAAGATTCTCTTTCAAGAGTCTTGAGAATTGGACTGTATTAGTTCAGTACATAAATAAAATGGATCAATGTTTCCTAAGCATGCTGCAAGAGTCTATCTTAGCACACTGCAGTCTCTGGAAGCATCTAGCTGCAAATGTTCTTAGCAGAAGCAGGTTGGAATTGCAGCCAAGATCAGAAAGGTCTCTAACCCACCAAAATGTCTCCCGGAGGACAATAAGCCACTTACAGTGAGTTGGGCACCATAAAAAATTGATAAATAAATAATAAAACTGCCAGGTTTTCAAAGGCTTGGATCTCAGTATTTGAGAGCATCCTGGGCAGGAAAAGGTGTGATATACTCCTAGCTTTACTTCCTCAATCCTCAAGCTACTGAAGGAATCCTGATCCGACACTTAGTTTAAAACTGAAGCACAGTGATTGGGAAGGAAATGGGCTAACTTGACCAAAATTAACTTTCAGCTGTCAGGTCTGAACTGTAACAATCTGGACCGCCGCCAGATGACAGCAAAGAGAGACGGGAAACCTAAATTAGTTTCTGCAGCACAGCAGTTTTGCCCTGCTTTTGAAGATAAGTGTCTAACCACACTTCTCATGAAGTTGAACTTGTTTTCAAGCAAGTTGAGGCTGCTAGATCCCACCCCCCACACTTTTTTTTTTGCTTGCTTGCTCTCATCTTTTTTTTTTTAAAAAGTTGCGACTGGATGATCTCTGAATTAGAGTAAATTCTTGAATTCAACAGGTGCTATTTCTAACTGTTACCAGGCCTCTCCTGCCGGGCATTTAGCTTTCTGAGCAGTCCGTAGTTGTTTGTAGAGACGTCCCACTGGTTCAATTGTTCTCACATCAAGTCAGCATGTATTTCACTTCACCTGCAATTCCAAATAGCTTCACGACCAACGCCTGATTATTTTTTTAAAAAGAAATACAGGATCTAAATAGAAAAATATCTGTACTTTTGCCAGAATCCTCGCTATAACAAAATTAGACTTTCCAATTGCCAACAGATGGCAAAGACCCCCCCCCCCAGCTAAAAGAAGTAACCTAAAGGAGCAATCATCTCGGGGGTTCCAGTATGCTTCTAACAGATCAACTTTTTGTTTTTCTAATCTTGAGGAAATGACAATTGATCTGTGGCTATGTTCAAATAACAAAGATCAATAAATTAAGCGAATGTGGACCTGCAGGTCAAACTACTCCTATCTGTGTGAAAAATCAGGCCATTCTCCTACATTTTGTGCATCGGAGCTGAAGGAAATCGGGTTAAGACTTGCTCAGTCAAGCACTTTGTGTTTTCCATTAACTGAAGGGTCCATAGTCAACAGCACTAGAATAAGGTGCAAGCTATGGAATATAGACCTGCCCAAGGTAGTCCTGTTACAAGCCCCCGATCCACACTGGAAAACCAGATACAAAAATCGAACCCACCATTTAAGGCAAAATTATCAAAGAGGGTTCTTCTGTTCCCTGCCAAGTTAGAGTGCCTTAGCTTAGTGTTTGATAACTACGTAATCAGAATCAAGCCCGATTCCCATACAATAGGCTTAAGAAAGATCTAAATGCACGAGATAGTCCGCTCCAGGTGACTAAATATTCCACATTTTTAGATCCCCCAGAAACTAGAGAGAATAAACGACCCCCCCCCCCCCAAAATCAGTCTCACTTAAGGCTTTTAGTGAAATCGCCGAATTCTGCCGGATCGGGTCCTTTGAATTTAAGAATTTCTGAGGCTCTGTCCCAAAGGTTATGTGAAAGTCAGCCCTAACCCGGCTCCTTTGAATGTAACTTCCAAGGGACGGGCTTATCCCGCCCTGCCAGGCCGCGAAGCCTTTGCATAACTAGTGGGAAGTAAATCCTTTTCAAGCAGATGGGTTTTATTTGGGGGTCTCCTTGGCTTGCCTCCAAACGATTCGTTCCGGTAATGTTCGCCGGTGGTGGAACTGCTGCTCGTCGAAACTCTGGGAAGAGAGCGAGCGAGCGAGCAAGACAGCGAGAGATCGCACAATGCAGCCGCGCACGGAGGCATCTTCTCCGCTCGGCATAAAGTGCATTTCTCAAGAAGCGACGCCGCGAAGGTCTTCCTCGCTGACAGCCTGCCCATCTCGCACGTGCGACCGAAAAGAAGCAAGCCCCTTTGGGCATTTGCGCGAAGCCCCCTTTCCGTCTTGTAAACGGAAAAAGGACGGTCAACCTTGCAATCCCATTAGCGGCGCATAGAATGCCAATAAAACCTTCGCAGGGTTAGCCTCTTCGGCACGCTACATTTGGGAAGTAAATTTTCCTTGGCTGAACGGGGGCTCCTGGTAGAGCCTGGTAGAGAGGCACAAAATCAAGCCAGGTCACGTGGCTCCTGGTTAGGCCAAGATTGGACCTGCTACTCAAAAGTTTTGAGGACCGAGTTTGTAAAACTGTTTTTTCCTTAACAGTTCATTCTACCGATTTCAGGCAGTGGTGTATTAACCATTAAGCAGACTAAGCACGCGCTTAGGGCACCAAGCCCAAAGGGGGCACCACAAAGTTGAGAAAGAAAGCAAAAACCAATGAAGTTTGTACAGTATGTACAAAGGAGGGGGGCACCAGGTTTTGTCAGTGCTTAGGGCACCAGTGAGCCTTAATCCGCCCCCGATTTCAGGGCAGCCCTAAGACTTTTGAGGAAACCAAAATGATCTCTTCCTGAGGTGTGTGCCTCCGCTTTTCTTGTGCCTGGTCCTAGAAGTAGCTCTCTAAGCCAACCAATTGCTTGAAAGGTTTGCAGAAGTAGAGTTAAGACGTCCCTTCCCTTTTTGCCTTCCGCAGCGCTGAGAATGTCTTGTATATAAATCTCCATCCCTGTTCGGAGGGCAGGCCTGGTATTAGGAGACAATAGATCTGCATGGGAGGGGAGGTGCGGATGGAACAGGAAGCTTTTGGACAGTCAAGAGCTGCCTGAAATTCTCCAGGAAAAGCGACCGGAACACATCTATCACTGCCATGGGAAGGACAGAAGCATCCTTTCGTGATAGATAGCCTCGTCTTTCCTACGAAATAAGTCCCGGGATTTCAATAGAGCTTCCTTCCTCCTAAATTCTACGAATATTAGTACCCAACTATGGGGTTGAAGCCTAACGCTTAATTCTCGCCCTGTATTAAAGCCCTACAGTACATTCCTGGCTTCCCCTGAGTTCATCGGCATTGCATTCCCACCCCAAAGAAGCGTTTTGTAGGATTACCCTAATAAGGTTAACTTCCGAGAAAGACGCAGTTATTTCAACAGGTCTGACTTGAAAATAAATTGAATTGAAATAGTTCTGTCCAAATATTTTATGGCTGTTCAATAATACATATCCCTCCCTCCCTCTCTCTCTCTCTCTCTCTCTCTCTCTCTCTCTCTCTCTCCCTCCCTCCCTCCCTCCCTCCCTCCCTCCCTCCCTCCCTCGTTATCTTGTATCATTTCTCTCCATCCCATTTTCCCTCTAGGTCTTGTATATGACTGCTCTTTGTGCAAATTTCTTAAATAAGAATAATTTGCCAGGCCCTTTGGTTTTGTTACGTAAAGAAACAGACTTGTAGCTTTTCGATGTATTGTTCTAAAATTCTAAATAAACAGAATAAGAGATTTGGAAGGGGGAAAAAATGCTGTACTACCTGAATCAAGGTATGGGCAAATGCACGCCAAAGGAGAAGCGATTCCCATAATCTTGGGTCTTGCTATACTTTCTCTTCCTTAACTGAGTTCTAATGCTCCTTAAATTCAGATAAAACTATTTCTGCCACGTTTTTAAATGCTTCCATTTAAAAACGAAAGGACGAGGAACCCTGGCTCTAGGACAGGTGAGTCCAGAAGAAAAGGAGACTTAAGGAACGAAGCCGGTCTCTAAGCAGAATTCTGGCCTTTAACGGAGCCACCAAGTTGGCCATATAGCAGCGTTGCTCTTTCCGTTTTAAAAGTGTAAGCATTTTCTGGTGTTTTCCCATCAAGTACCTGCCCAATTTCTGTATGGCACACGCCAGGAATCAATAGAAGTTAACAAGGCCTCCAAACATTTTCCCCCCACCACCCCAAACCACTCTTTGTTTAATCGCCTTTACAATCCCGCAAAAGGAGGGAGAATTAAAAATCTTTGAAGTCCACTGGTTTACAAAAGGCTCAGCCAAGTAGACTTAAAACACTCCCTTCTTTTCCAAAACTGGTTTGTCGAGGAACAATCGGAGGAAGTAAAATTTATGGAGAAATTATACAGTGGATTTGTCACTTAAAATATCGTAACTGTCTCGGGGACAATCCCCCATGCTGAGGATTAATGGTCCCTCCAGACCTTTGATTCACCAGCGTCTTTTCTTTGCCCTTGACAAATTGGATTTTTAGGAATGGGAAGGTCGCCTGGGCCATTGTTGGTTGCCCCATTCAAAAAAAAAAAAAGGCCCTTGATTATGCGCTGCGGAGTGAGGGAGGGGAGGAGGGAAGGGGTCGGGAAAAGCGCCATGTGACCCTCTCGCATGGAACTCGGCAGCTGCTCCGAGCGCTCAACTTCTCTCGCCGCCCCAACCGGGCGCCCTGGAGCACCGTCGTGCCAAGGGGAGAGCCCTCGCCGTGTAGCAATTGAAAAGGCGGCGCGCACCCCCGGCCGCGTCACTCTGCGGGCGGAGAGAACACCAGGGCGGCTCAACCCCCGCCGCTGCTCTCGCTCACTCCAAGTGCGTCCAGAGTGGGACCAGCTTTCCCAGCGCCGCGGTCCTTGCCCAGAGGCAGCAATGTTAAGCAGCCGGCCCCCGCCAGCACTCGGCATCACCGCGGAGAGCAGCATCCCGGCTGGCCTGCGCCTGGGTCCTGTGCCCGGCACCTTCAAACTGGGCAAGTACCTATCCGATCGCAGGGAGCCGGGACCCAAGAAAAAGGTATTGCTCCCACACCTGGGCGGAAAGCACGGGGGGGGGGACCCGTAAGCCCAGACGGGGAAGGGGCGGAAGGGAGGAGCAGATCCCTTCGGAGGGAACAGCGGGCATGAAACACTATTTTTCTTCCCTGGTCCCGTCCGTGGAAGGAAAAGGACAGGGAAGGGTTTGGGTGTCTGAAGTTTCTGGGATGGGTGACCCCCTCTTTCTGACGCCATTCAGATATTTAGATTTAAGGTGAGAGCTGGCTTTGGGTGCTTGGTATTTCAACCTCTCCCATACACACCAATGCACACACACTCACACACATTTGCTGGCACGCATTATTTTTCCTTCTCCATCCCGAATGGCTTTTGACACTCAGAATAAGTTTCCTCCCTTTTGATGTCTCTTCCCAAATAACCTAAAGGCGGGATTCATAATTTAGAAGTCATTAAACGATCAAGAGGTGCCGAGATGGTCGTTTGGAGTGGGGGTGAAAGTGGCGGCAACACAATCTCGGGTGGCGGCAACACAATCTCGCCTGGTACGGAACCGGTCCTCTAGGTAGGAAAGATTGGCAGAAGTGTGGATGGGTAGCTTCTTAAAGCAAAGTCAGCCGTCTTGGAACACCGCCACTCCACAGACAGTTTAATGAGGCACCAGTTGTCTTATTCTAGAGAATATTCCCACAGAGGTATCACACAGGTTCAAGGTAAAGAGAGAAACAACAAAAAAAAGTTTGCAAGCTGTGGATTCATATCCTCATCTAATTTTTGTCTTTGCCAAGGTCAGATATGATGCAAAATATAACTAGGCAAATTTTCTCATGGAGTTTTGGGCATGCTGGACAGATGCCCACTGCATATCCCAAGCCTTTGCTGGCATATTCTATTCCATCTTTTAAAGCTGAGTCTTGATAATAATAGGAACATTTTGATCCGGATGAAATATTTATTTAGCAAAACGAATCGGGACTATTTCCAAAATACAACTCTGTGGGACATTAGTAAGATTTATGCATCCCAAACCTATAAATGGCTTCCAGAGTAGAAATGGTTTCAGGGAAATGAGACCTTCTTTGGATGAATCTAACAGGAGGCAGCTTGATCCCCAAGTCCAGCGATCTGTCACAAGTCCCCCCCCCTTCTTGGATTCTGAATAGCCTTTAATTGTTTTTAAACGCTCTGCCAGACTCTTCAAATTTATTTCTCATCTGGCTCCCTCAATTGCTCCCTTTAGCATGCTTTTGTAAGAACGATGTTTATTGCGCAGTCTTTCAAACGAGGTAGCTCCTCATTCCCACTCCCCCACCCCCCATGTTCAAGCAGATTATGAAAGACAAGAGAGATTTGATGACTAAACCGAGTCACCTATCGTTCCTATTCCCGAACAAGTCTGATTAGATGAATCATTAATTAATTGCACTGAAGGGGATCGGTGCAGAGATTTGCCTGGGTGGATGGAAAAATATTCATAGAGCATTTTGAAAGGTGGCTGCAACTAAACATTTCAAGAGGTGGCAGAAGAGTCAGGGCACAAAAAGTGAAAGGAGAAGGAAGGACTGGGTTGTCCCCCCCCCCTTTTTTTTTTCAATTGGCAGGAATTTTTCTGAAGCAACATGAGGGAGATCTGTCACTTTCTGCCTGCTGTGAGAAAATAGAGCAGCATAACTCAGTTTGAAGCCTCAATTCTTGGAAGTAAAGCTAACTAAACTCAGAACAACTTACTTCGAGGAAAGATGCTTTATGGCCACAGTGCTAGCTATATCATCTGAACGCCAGCCCTTCCATTCAAGTGGATCTGGCCCTTCCTTTTCCCCACGGTGCCTAGGCAAACCCATTCGGAGGGCCCTTTAGCAGAAATAAACGAAAACCGAAGAAAGCACTAGGCTTCTCTTCCAAAGACACTACTCCTTTAAAGACAATCCAAATTTACCACCAAGGACATAGGCGTTTTCCAGTTCAGCTCTCTAAATCCAATGTCCATTAAAAAAAAAAACACCACCACCATTCGTCGCACTCAATCGCTTAAACCAGATTCTGGTTTGCAGCAGTGGCTGTAAGTGGCAGAATTTCGCTCCTCTAAGGATGCGATTTTCCGCACATTGACCCGGCGGTAAGCCCCGACGGAACCTACTTTGGAGTGGATGCTCCTGGGCCTACTGGCAATAGGTTCTCGACTTCAGCAGTTGGCTAAGGAGCTCAGCCCATCGATTGGTTCCCGTTCTTTGCAAACGGCAGGAATCCTTTTTCTAGAGTCCAGAAAGGTCATTAGATCCCGTCCCAGTGATTGGAAATGCCGGTTGTCGAACGCGCGTCCTGCAAGGCAGCGCAAGCCCGTTGCCAAGTCTCCGACCTTAACAATTGACCGGCTTTCCCTGTTTTCCAGGTGAGGATGGTGAGAGGGGAGCTGGTGGACGAAGCTGGAGCCTCGGCCGTGGAATGGATCGGGCTAATCCGGGCTGCCCGACACGCGCAAGAGCAGACTCTGGAAGCGGTGGCAGATCTGCCGGGGGGACAGGTACTGGCCTCCTAGCTTGCTTCGGTTAACTGGAGAGGCGGATAGGGGCACCGTCCGGGTCTGGAGGTGGCAAGCCTTGCCCCTCTGAGCCGCTGAGGGTCTCAAGTCTCTCGTTTCTCCTTAGATTTTCTACCGGGCATTGCGAGAGGTCCAGCCGGGAGAGGAGCTGACCGCGTGGTATTCCAACGCTTTGGCTGAGTGGTTTGATATCCCGGCCACGGCGACCCCGACCCACGACGAGAAAGGTAGGCTCCTGCGAGCGAGCATCTCTACTCGGATTCTGCCGGGAAGCAGTGCCGACTCTGCTCACTTCCAGTCCCTGGGTAACTTGCGACTAACTTTCACATAGGTAGAACGTCCCACCTCATTTTAAAGTCCTAAAGGTAAATGGTAAAGGCTCCCCTCGCACATATGTGCTAGTCGTGCCCGACTCTAGGGGGCGGTCACGGTGCTCATCTCCGTTTCAAAGCCGAAGAGCCAGCGCTGTCCAAAGACGTCTCCGTGGTCATGTGGCCGGCTTGACCATCAAAGGTGGTCCCTATCAGTCCCAAAAAGTCCTGAAGGTCTTTAATTCGGAGGAATTCGACCCTATTGAGCTAAATGGAATTAGCCAACCTCTTTCCCCCCCATTGCGGAACTGGATTTCCTGCAAGAACGGGCACACCCGCGACTCGGGCGCAGCCTCAGGAAAAGGCAGTGTCTTACCGCTTATCGCGCCACGTGTTCATCTCCACTGCGAAGGATGCAAAGGGAGACGGTGGAAGTTGCGAAGCCTCCTATCGGTCCCTCACAGCTTACCTCGTAGAACCAGGAGAAGACAAGCTGGCTTAGATGGCAAGCCAAGCGTCTATGGAGATTCTCAGTCATCCAGGTCATGGTTGTCCCACAGGTGCTTTTTTTTCAAGAGGCAACTGGACTTTCTGGGTTTTTTTTTTCTTTGAAGACGTTTCACATCTCATCCAAGAAGCTTCTTCAGCTTTGACTGGTCAGGTCAGAGCTGAAGAAGCTTTGTGGATGAGAAGCGAAACGTCTTCAAAGAAAAAAACAACAGAAAGTCCAGTTGCCTCTTGAGAAAAAAGCACCTTTGGGATGGCAAGCCAAAGTTCCTGAAATATGGGTGAACAGTTAACAAGCCCTAAAGTGCAATATTTTTACGTTTTAAACACGAAACCTAGAGACCCTTTATTTGGCAGTAAATCCTACGGAGCCATCCTACAGTGGGGGGCTTTCTTGATATCAAGGTATTTCCTTGCAAAGATGTACTGTTTTGCAGAGTCCCTCTAGGTCTTATTCCGAAAAAAAGGATCCCTCGGGGCTAAAGTTCTTGGGCTCCAAATTATCAGTGTAAAAATGGCAATTGGCAGATTTAGGTTGATCTGCAAGAAAGGAAGGGAGGGGAAAGTTAAGTGGGTAAAAGAGAGGATGGCGAAATAAAGTGGACCCAGGTCTTTGATTAAATTGGGCTAGCAAGTTTTCTTTGCCCATTGGAGGCAGTTCCCCCATTCCCCCAGACACCGTCTCCTGCAGAGAAACGGCACAGAATAAGGAAGGAGTGGACCACATTTGATGATTAGAAACCAACCTTAGCTTTTGGGAGGGGGGGGGGCTGAGGGCTGCAGTAGGGGGGGAAAAAAAACAAAGGGGGGGGGGGGAGACAAGTTTCTTGTAGTTGGGAGAAGGGCTTGGCGTTTTTTTTTCTTGAACTCTTTTTAAGCCTATTGTAGGGTTTGCTCTATATTCCTTGTTTCAAAATGATGAGAAATGGTCGGAGCAGAGTCTCGGTGGTGTGTGTGTGTGTGTGTGTGTGTGTGTGTGTGTGTAGGCTCATGAATCAGCAATGCACAAATCTTTTCTTTCAAAAACATTTCTTAGAAATAGCTACTCTCAAGCAGCAGTGGGACAGATTCTTTGCCTGCTAAGTCCACAACTGTCCACTCTACCCTTCTGGAATGTATTTCTTTATTTAACTTGTAGGCAGCCCCAATCCGATGTCCTGTCTAGAAGTCCTACGTTATAATTCACAAGCTCCCAGTCGATATGCTAGAATTGCAAAACTCTCTACCGAAGGTCTACTCCTGATGTCAGGGATTGCTTTCCAAAGTTTCAGTCGAGCATTTTCAAACTTGGATGTCAATTCCACTTCGGAGTTTAAAGAAGCCAGAGTAGACTTCAGGCAGGGAACAGTTTTAGATTGTTATGGGAACGCATTTCTGATTTACACATACAGGATTGTAGTGCATCCTTTATTGTGCAGAACCTATTCTAGCACATTATACTTTGACATTCTCAATCAGTCATTGTTTAAAAACTTTCTACATTCCCTTTTAAGAGATATTACTTCAGTATTTTCTTTCTAACCTTTCTAACACTGGGGACACATGTCTTTCGTTGGGTGATTCATCATTGTTAGTTACAGCAATTTTATGACAAAGTCCTCAACACTTTATTCTAGGTAAGGAGCTGGAGAGTAATCAAGCCAATAACGGGTGGTTTTCTGGGCAATCATACGGTGAACGTAAACTTTTTCTAAATTCGGAGTCTAGTTTAGAATCCTGGGATTTCCTAGCAGTCTCCCTTCTAAATGCAAACTAGGTTTCACCGTTCCTAGCTTCTTCTTCTTCTTTTAGCTCAACCAAGGTCTGCCAGTTACTGCAAATAAGCCATATTGCCCAACCTTGCATGTTTTCATTAAGTTTGCCACCCTCCTCCCTTTTCCTGGGAGAAAGTCTCATTTAGATCCATCATCATAGTTGCACTGTCCATTCCTCTGATTAAAGTGCTGTCCTATTTTGAAGAAGGAGGAGGAGGAGGAGGAAGAGAGTGGTTTCTGTTGTCTTGCTCTCTACTGTTAAGCCATTGGGAACGGGCAGCAGGCTCCTCTTGAGTCCCGGGGTGGTTCCTTGGACCAGTGGGTCTCCAACCTTGGCAATATTAAGCCTGGTTGACTTCAACTCCCAGAATTCCCCAGCTGGGGAATTCTGGGAGTTGAAATCCTCCAGGCTTAAAGTGGCCAAGGTTGGAGACCTCTGCCTTGGACCATAACTTCACAGTTAGAATTGCCTTTGCCAGCTGGGCATGAAGGTAAGTGGTGTCTGAGCAACTCTGCAATCGGACAATCAAGTTAAGGATCGCACTCTTCTCTTAGTGCAATTCTTTTCTTGGGCCACTCTCAAATTGAGATGGTGATTGGATCTTGGCTTCAATTAAACAAATTCTGACCTAGGCCATTCTAAACATCACAACTAATAATACAAGAGCCTTTCTAAAAAAAACCCTGTTCTTTTAATCACCCGTACTTCGCAATGAGGTTCCTGCTGTTGCCAGGAGCTACCCACAACGCCCCCAGGAACTGAGCCTTTTCTAGAGGTTTTGTGTAGAGTTAATCCAATTAGAACCAAAGGGGGGGTCTGGTTCTCAGTGAATGTGCTGCAGGGCAGCAAAACCCTTGGCAAGGAGTGAGAGTCACCCACCCACCCCAGTTACTCTTTATTTATTTATTTATTGAGCCCGTTCCTCAACTTCCATCCTTGCTTCTGGATGCTGCTAATCTGAAACGCATAACTGCGGGCTGCACCTCGCTTTAAACGACCTTAGGAAACCTTCAAAGGCTCTTTCTCACTAGAAGAGATTCTCCTCTAGCTCTTGGCGGGGGGGGGGGAGAAAAAGTCCCTTCGCATAGAACGTGTCGAGAAAAAGACGCGGCAGAGCAAACGGCTTGGAAAGGCGGCGGCCTTGCCGAGTAGAAGTGTTGGAAACGCTCCATTCAGCCGCTGCGTGAGTAAACGAGACTCTTAGGAGCAGACCGTGTTTCTGTCTGTAGGTGTGGAGAGGAGGGCAGGAACCAAGAGACGTTCTAATTAGGCTTGCTACTATTTCCGAGTCCTTGTCGCTTGAAACTTATAAGTCGGTCACAATTTCTAGTATGTAGTATGTAGGACGCGGTGGCTCAGTGGCTAAGATGCTGACCTTGTCCATCAAAAGGTCGGCAGTTCAGAGGTTCGAATCCCTAGTGCCCGTATGGGGGGGGGGGGACTCCCGTTACTTGTCCCAGCTTCTGCCAACCTAGCAGTTCGAAAGCACGTAAAAAATGCAAGTAGAAAAATAAGGACTACCTTTGGTGGGAAGTTTAACCTTTGGCGTTTAGTCATGCCGGCCACATGACCACGGAGACGCCTTCGGACATCGCTGGCTCTTCGGCTTTGAAACAGAGATGAGCACCGCCCCCTAGAGTCGGGAACAACTAGCACATATGTGCGAACCTTTACCTTTTAGTCTTCCATTCCTAGCAAAGGTTTACCTGTGTTATTTCTTCCCACACTTGTTCAAAGCACATGGGTCATCAAGTCGGGTTGAGAGCGAACAATTTCTAACGCATATATTAAAGAGATTCTGACCCTTCCTTTTCCTCCTCTCCCCCCTCCCGAACCTTATCGTTCCGAAGGTGAGACGCATAGAAGCGAATTAGGAAGCCGATAAATTCTGCTAGAGAGAGAAGCCTGGAGACAACCAGTGGGAGGGAGAAATATGGAATTCAAACACTTAAAATTAAGTTTGTTGGAGTCCTCAGCCAGAACGGCTGATGACGATCAAGAATGGTGGGATAGCAGCCCAGCAAAGAAAATGTCTTTTTTCCAACCTGAATTCCTTACAGTGTGTTGGACTAGGAGGACTCTCCTCATTTACGGACAGGAAACCCAAAGCTGTTAAGAACCGCCCATACTTAGCTTCGCTGGCCAGTCGAGTCAGCAAGCAAGAGAAAGAAATCCCAATGTACGGAAGCGACACTTCATTAGATCCCAGAAGTTTTATAAAGCAGACGGAAGCTTTCAGGTTTTGGAGAACTCTTCATTAGACAAGTTGACAGAAGCCGTGTAAGGGAACCTAGCAGAAAATGTGAACTACGTTTGTACCAGATTAGTGTTTAGGAAAGACTTTGCGCCTGCAAACTGAGCTTTGAAGGTTCCTTTGCTTCGGAAATATACACTCCAATCAATACATTAAAACGGTTTCTCTTGACCCGCCCTCAAAAAAAACCCCAGCTTTGTTTTGCTGGCTGTAAGGTTTTTAAGTTTGTTCTCTCCCCACCACCACGTCCCATTTGCGAGATGAGCGGCCATATAAATCAATCGACTGATTGATCAAACAAATAAATAAATACATCTTTCTTTTTTCCAGCAGAACGGAGGTAATCACTCCAAGTTTTTTAAAAATCATTGGGAGACTAGAATGAAGACCCATCTCCATTTTTTTCAAATGGATGTAGGTAGCCACTAATTTAGGCAGTCACGGAATGTATTTGTATAGATTAAATAACTTATTTATGGGATTAAATAACTGAAGAACTGAAAGGTACATTTTGCCCCACTTTTCTCAGTGCAAAATCACCCATCTATTAGATAAATGCAACTATTACAGGTAGTTTATTTATGAAATTTTTGTATTTCACCCAGAGCTTCCTTTTAGAAAAATTCTTTAGAAATCTAGAATAGAAGTCTAGGAAAAGACTTCCATGTCTATTCATTCCCCCCCACCCCCCCCCCACCACCATAAGCCTGTGATCAGAAAAAAGTTGTGTCCCCTACATTGGTGGGAATGTTCATTCTTGGATGACCAATGTAACACAGTAATTCGGTCTTCTTTTTAATCCCTGTTATACTTCAACTCAGAGAAGTTTTGCAACCCCTTCCAGATCTTTTTGTTGCCTGCTGTTTGACAAATAGTTTTCAGTTCCCTATCAAGTGATGGTGTTTAAGGTCTTCTCTTCAAATCCGAAATTTACTTTAGTGGGGTCTCCCCCACACCAGTTGAGACCCGGGCTGAAAAATGATATATATTTTGTCGACAACTTCACACTCTCTAGACTTAATGGATGCTTCTGGTTAACCAGAAGATTTAATATCGCTGGCCAGCAGTCCGGCACAATTTTAGTTTTTCCTCTCCACCCATAAACCACCCGACCTGAACCAAATTGCTTTCACCCACTTCGGGACAAGCTAAACATTTTAGGACGGGAGCACGAAGGCCATTGCCTTTCAAATCAACCGATTCCTTATGGCTCATCCATCTAGGCCATTGTCTTGCCTGGTAACGAGGGGTTCATGAGCGTTAGATTGCCCTTTGTTCCCCGAATCCGTTCCCTGACATACGCTACCTATTCTGTCCGCGTCAACAGATGGGCCGCCGGACCCGAGCGTGAAGGCGGCAGCTGCTAGCGGTGGCTGCCTCTTGGTGTCCATGAGCAGCCTCGCTGCAGCGCTCCCCGCCTTCTCCAGCTTTACTGCTCTTCCTCCGCTGTCACTTTTTCTCCCCCCTCCCCAAAAAAGGAGAAAAGTCCTTAACGGAGAAAGGAGCCCGCAATTAAGACTCATGCATTACCCAGTCTTTCTACTTTTCTCAACAAAGTCAGATGCGGATTGACTATTGCAGCCTGATTCAGATACCCCAAAGACTTGGAAACTACTTTGATCATTCCACTGCTTTCCTATAACTTATCTTCTGGACAGAAAATTAGGATAGAAATTGCACAAGTGATTGAAGGATCATGCAGTCCACCGTTTGGACTGCAAAACTGCAGTCTTAAGCATGACAGGTCTGCTTGCATTTACTAAGCCGTATTTCGGGGTAAGGAAACATGGTATTTGGCATCAGACTAATAACAGGCTATCATTACTTAAACTCATGGTTTCTTATGAAGAATGAGACCTTAAAAGATGAACTGATTTTCGGTGGCATAAGTTGGCTCATACAAAATACCTTTTCAGGTGATGCCTGAAGCAAGCCAAAACTTGCAAAGCATATCAAAATATTCCTTGGCACTTTGAAGGAGTAACAAATATATCATTCGATCCGTTATGTGTATACATGCATCCTTGATTTGGATAAGGGCAATTTGTGAAGAAAAGTGATGGGGGATAAAATGTGGAAAGTAACTGAGCATTACAAAGATGTGTGTTGGAAGATAAGAGATACATTTATTGCATTGGTGAACCAATTAGTGCACAAATTATATATTTTTTTCTCTGACAAAAATGCAACCATTTCCTCAATAATTTTATGAATTATAATCTATGTAATGTCTATAAAGGGTCTTTGTTCAAGAATGGCTATCATAAAGCACGACAGAATGTCTTGGGAGGTTGAAGACTTTTGCTGCTGTTTTATGAATGTTAACATTTTAAACATCGGATTTCATGTATTTGTGTAAATATTGCCTATTTATCCTGGCTAGAGTCAGAAAGCTTTTGTTACCAAAGAAAACATATGCGTCATTGGAAGATGTGACTATGGAAACCCCTGATATTGAAAAGGACATCATTAGGCTTTCCAGAATAGGTGAAGAGGGATAATTCAGGCATCTCACTTTGTAACAAGATATGATTTGTCTATCTGTAGCACTGCTAGTGGTTGTGTTTGTTGCTCATAAAGGAGAAGAAATGGAGAGGAGTGAAATCAGAAGGAAATGGCATTCACACAGAATAACTTATCAAACAAAATTCAAAAATTGTCCATAAAACCTAAACGTTGCAATTATAGAGTCAGCAGTATACCTGATATGCATAAGAACTAAATAACATATGCAGAGAGACAAACTCATTTTGACAGAAGGCACGAGATGTTACTAAAATGGGATTATTTATTTTATAAAAGATCTTGTATTTTATTACTGACTCAACTTAAATTGAAAATAGCTGATTATGACATCCTTCCCTGCCCAGTTAATCAGATACCAAACGCATTCAGGACAAGAACTTAATTCTGCAGTTGTAATCAAGGGGAAGTTGGCTTCTAGGTAAGAGGAAAGCAATCTGGCTTCCCCAGTAGCTGCACATTACGTGCGTACATCTTCCAGCACTTGTACTATGGGTTGGGCTGGTCAGTTCAGATTTTTGTTTGCCAGACAGATTTGAGGGCTTCATGTTAAACCAGTTAAAGTAGTACATCATTAATGACCTGATATGCTGAAATCTATAAATAGATCAGAGCAGGGCTAGGAGTATTGATAAAATAATTAAGGGGAATTATCAGTGAGCATCCAGAGTATTCCAAAATATTAGATGTGCAATATGAGTAGGGTCTCTTTTGAAACCGACAAACAGGATTTGGAGAACACCAAACCTGATCAAAAAAAGTTGGTTCAGTGCTTGTCATTCTAGAGATGAATCAGGTTTGCCATGAACATATATTGTTTTAATTCTTTTACCTTCAGAATTATTCTTAATGTGATCAAACTGGACAACTCTCCTTTGTGTTGCCTTTTCAGTTTCAAGTATAATAGCAATACCAACATAAAAGATTACTCTTGACCTCCAGTGTTAAAAAAGAGACAGTCTTAAAATAAATCAATTAAAATTAAGCCCTATTAAATTAAAGTTTAGAAATAATGAATACTCATTATATATTATATATTCAAGCAACAGCTGCTTATCCCAAGTCCTTGGGAAGGAATCAATAGGTAGATTAAAAATGCCAGATCCAGTCTAAACATCTGGCTGACTCTGAGATTAACCATAATGTATTGAATTTGTGTCTCTTGGAACTGCAGAGGTATATTAATTAAACGATTTCGAAAGTTCTATTTCTATTACGTTATATTTTCTACCATTTTCACCACAGTTGTGTGACTATAATTGCTTAGAAATAAGAAATGGAATAAGTCATGAAAATATGTCAGATTGGGCTTTATAGAATTTGCTGTCATTTTGTAACGGGAAGCTCTCCTTCTCATTACAAAATGAGAGCAAATTCTATAAAGAAAAGGAGAAAAAAAATCATCTGCAATATCCAGAACTACTACAGGTTGATACTTTACTAGCAAACGCGCTTTAGGGCAAGCCCTCCCCCACTCCCCAACCCTGTTTATCAACGCAACGTAGACTAAAGTGATACATCAATACTGTGAACCAAAGCGTGGCAATTGAGAGATTGTTGGGAAATTGTTTGGACTCATGAAAGGGGGAGCCCAAAGGAACAACTAATTGGGGGAACTACTAATGGACAGCAGTTACACCGACTTCTGCTTCCACAGATTTCGCCCAACCGCCCCCTATCACCTCCCTCCCCTTCCTATCTTCAAATCCTTAAATCTTTTGTCAAGTCGCGCTTGGCCCGTTTCGGCTCGTGGTAACAGCTCTCCCGGTTTGTTTTTCCTTTGCTAGGCGAGGAGCGCTACATTTGCTGGTACTGCTGGCGGACCTACAAGTATCCCAACAGCCTCAAGGCCCACGTCCACTTCCACTGCGTGCTGAACCACGGCCGCGGCTTCGCAGGAGCGCCGGACCACCACCGGCCCGGAGAACACTTCGGTACAGCTCTGAAACCGGCAGCCGGGCCGCCTCCGAGGCTCCCTTGCCCGGCCGCGTCCCGAGACTCGTTCAAGCGGGAATCGACCGGCTCCCCGTCCTTAGCCAAAGCGGGCGGAAGCGGGCGCAAAGCCGCCAAAGCCGAGCAGGAGCGAGCCTTGGATATGAGCGTGGGCTCGGGCCGGGGGCCGGGACAGTTCTGGGGTCTGCTGGGCAGCACCTCCGGAGGCAGCAACGGCTTGTCTTTCTATCCCGGAGTGAGGTCGGCCTTCAAGCCCACCGGCCTGGCCAAAGAAGACTCGGCCGCTTTTCGGGAAGAGGGCAAAGGCGGAGGCGGAGGCGGAGGCTTCAGCAAGGCCTTGGGGAGCCTCAAGCCCGGCCGCGTGTGCAGCCAAGCCGGCGGCTCCCGCCACCCGCCTCCGCTTCCTCACAACAAATGTCACCCGCCGCCCGGGCCGCCGCCTTCCTCTTCTTCCGCGGCGGGGCTGGCTTATTCCGGCGCCGTCCGGGGCTTCCCCTTCCTGACGCCCTTCGAGGAAAACTCCGCCTTCAAGCACGTGGAGCGCGGCTTCTCGGCCAATCTTTCTCCCTCCTCCGGCCGCTACCCGCGCTTGGCTGGCGGCGCCGGACTCCACTTGGAGCGCTTCGCCGCCTTGCCGCCCTTCGAAGGGCTGGCGCCCTACTCGCCCTCCGGGGACTGCCCGCTTCCGCCCCTCCTGCCTTCCTTCGCCGTCTACAACGGCGAGCTGCTCTACAGCGCCCCCTGCTACCCGCTCAACCTCCACTTCGGCAACTTCCTCAAGTATCCGGAGACGGCGCCCTATTTCGGCGGGGCCTCCGCGGCGGGGCTCCATCCGGCCGAGCTGGGCTCGTTAGCCGGCGTCGACCGCGAGATGGCTCTGCACACGCATCAGTTCTCGGAGATCGCGGCGGCCGAGAAGAGCCGCGGCCGGCTGGAGAGTTTGCCGGCCGCGCCGGCGGGGCCGGCCGGCGGCAAACCCAAAACGGGCCACTTGTGCCTGTACTGCGGCAAGCTCTACTCGCGCAAGTACGGCCTGAAGATCCACATGCGGACTCACACCGGCTACAAGCCGCTCAAGTGCAAGGTCTGCCTGCGGCCTTTTGGCGACCCCAGCAACCTCAACAAGCACATCCGCCTGCACGCCGAAGGCAACACCCCCTATCGCTGTGAGTTCTGCGGGAAGGTCCTAGTCAGGCGCCGAGACCTGGAAAGGCACGTCAAGTCCCGGCATCCGGGCCAGAGCTTGCCCAAGGGCGGCGCCGAGGAGCTCCAGGAGCCAAAGACGGACAACGAGAGCGACGTCGACGTCTGCTTCACGGACGATCAGAGCGATCAGGACACCGGCAGCAGCGGCGGGGGAGGGGGCGACGGCTGCCGGGCCAAAGAGCAGCAATAAAAATAAAGCGAACCGTGGCCGGGGGTGGGGGATGGGGTGGGGAGGGAGGGAGGCGGGTCGGACGCGACACGGGGATGACCAAAGCTGCTAGCCTCCTTGGAATGAAACACTCTCCGTCTGTCCGTCCGTCCGCTCGCTCGGAGGAGCTGCTGAGTATAATACCCGATTCAATCGGCCTAGCGTATCCCAGGACTAGAAAAAGGGGAAGCTGTTCGCCCAGCTGCTTAAATTCAGGGGTGTGCTAAGCAGTGGTGGAATCCAATTTTTTTTACTATCGGTTCTATGGGTGTGGCTTGGTGGGCGTGGTGTGGCTTGGTGGGCGTGGCCGGAGAAGGGTACTGCAAAAGCCCCTTCCCTCCCCACTCCTGGGGGAAGGATATTGCAAAATCTCCATTCCCACCCCACTCTGGGACGAGTCAGAGGTGGTATTTGCCTCCGAACTGCTCAAAATTTCTGCTACCGGTTCTCCAGAACCCGTCAGAACCTGCTGGTTTCACCACTGATGCTAAGGTCTTAATCCTTAAGAACTATCAGATGGGCATCTGCTTTTCCCGGGACTTGCCCTACCGGTGGCTTCAGCCAGCCTCAGCCGAAAGGGGGCAAAATGGCAAAAAGTTTGCAGATCTGACCAAAATTTCTGAAGGACCAGGCAGGGCTTTTGGCAGTTGCGTGCGGTTCAGGGCTTTTGTTTGCAAGATGGAATCACACACCACTCCAAGCGTAATCCCGGTTGCTGTTCCATCCAATTTTCTAAATTCCCTGCAGGATTGATCAGTAAGTGGGTTGGGATTGCAGAACATGCTCTGCTAAAAAAATGTATTGGTGAGTTTGTGATTCAGTGTGTTGTGCCAATAGCCGTACTTTATCAACTGATGGTAGTGCCAAGAGGTTCAGGTTGTCTTTGCAAGCAAATTTCACTTAGCCTAAATCCTGGACTGATTTCTGAGTAAATGTGTTTCTCTGGTTTCCCAGGTTTCTCTGGCAAAATATCCAACTCTTTCACATGTCACAATGGACTGGATAATTCTTAGGCCATCTTGCGGTCATCTTTGTGGCAGTATAAAGCCTGACTTCATTAGTGTTTTACTGGCAGAAAAATGTTTGGATGCCATTGTAAATCACTAGTAAGGAAAAGAATGTGGTTTCCACACTAGCAAACTTTATCTAGCCAGCTGTTTTATTAGTTTGAAGAGGGTTTACATTGCTACAGGAGAGTCTACAGTCACTTGTCACTCTGCAGAGAGCTGTTTGGATGATCACACTCATATAATTAGGGATTGAGAGTTACTTATATAATATTTTAGGACTAGGCGTTTGGCTGACCTCTAAGCATATTTAATGAAATCTTAAAAGTGTCGCTTGGAGTAGTCCCATTCCAGCAGTAAAACACCCAAGTTTGTTAGGACTCTCATGGTATTGTTGAACACTCTACCAATTCCTCAACAATACTTTGTGGGCTGCTGGTTCCTTCCCCTGATTTGATTGATCCTACCATGGCTTCACTTTCACTGAAATGAGCAAGCCGAGAAAGGAGTATTGGTGTGAAAGTGGGTGAATGAACTCAGGGTGAAAATATCTGCCATCTAAGTACTATTTGGAAAGTGACATTAGGGTATGTCCAGAAGGAAGACCACACTCTAAATAGTGCATCCAATTCTGGTCACCACAATATAAAAAAAACCCTAGAAAGAGTGCAGAGAAGAGCAAAACATGATAAGGAGTCTGGAGGCTAAACCATATTATAAAGAATAGTTGAGGGAACTAAGTATATCTATCCTAACAAAGATAAGACTTTGATGAGACATTATGGCAGTCTTCCAGTATTTGAGAAGCACAGAGAAGAAGGGGTTGACTTAGTCTCCGAAGCATCTGACAAAAGGACAAGAAGTAACCTGTGGAAGATCATTAAGGAGAGAACTAAAGAGAAATGTCCTGACAGTTAAAACTATCAATGGGACAACTTGACTCCAGACGTTGTGAGTGCTTCATCACTGGAGGTTTTCAAGAAGAGACTGGACAATCATTTGTCCAGAATGGTGTAGGTAGGGTCTCCTGCTTGAACAAAGGGTTGGACTAGAAGACCTCCAAGGTTCTTTTCAACCCTATTCTATATTCTAAGAATCTTTTTCTGAAGGAAGAAACAGCTCTAAACGCCATTACTTGCAGAATATTAGTTCAATAAACTGGAAATCTTGGAACGGCCAATCTATTTCTTTCCATAACGTTTTTAAAATGTGCCTTTTTGTGGGGTATTTGGGAGATAAGTTAGCTTTCCCCCCTCATTTGTTCTGGCCAGCACTAAGATATATATTTTGATGGAAAACCTGCACTTAAAGTATAATCTTTATTCAATATCAAAAGCATTGCTGGCTACAATAGCCCTTTTCTACCTAAAACACACTTTACACAACAACTTCATATACAGGCCTATATGTATGGATTTACTTCTGACTGAACATTTTTTATGACCCCACAGGGAGGGTAAAGGATAGGATGTCAGCAGCCTGACCTACTCTCCCATTGTAATTTATTTATAACAATACTGTAACATTTGGGTAACATTTGTAAAATAAATACATGAAAGCATGACCCCTCAAGCACGCTCTATATCATTTTCAAGAAAATACTTTTTTTGAATTTTGTAGACAACATGTGGTGTATGCTTTATAATGAATGGTGTACAGTGGAAAGTATTTTGGTCTCAGTTACAAGTTGTCATTTTTAAGACAATAAAGTTATTGACAAACTATTGTTTAACTTTTCTTAGATATTTCAGGGATTTTTTTTGGAAAAAAGGCATTTGAAACTCTTCAGTACAATACAGTGTCAACAGAAGTTTCATTAAAAGCATGCATTTGATTCATATTAAGTGGCACTTTCATCTTAACAATTTCTTTCAAATGAAGGAAACCCAATTGCTGTCTTCATATAACACCCTGGCCAAGTCAAATAACAATTTAGCAACTTCATTTGCAAAATACACTAAGGTTTTGGGAGGGTTTTTTGGGTTAATCTTCCTTAGTTTATTTCTGACTTATCTACTATGCCCACCACACCAAGTTTTATTAGTTTATGCTTGAATAGATTGAACTAACTAAAAAAAATGGGTTAATTCATTAGGCAGATTAGAGTAAGTGACTTGTTTCAGGAAGCCAATAATGTTTCAGGAATTGGAATGGAAACATCATAGGTGGGTCAAGACTTCTACAAAATTGTACTAAAGGCATGTCAATGATGTCAGGTGTGGGAAAGCTAAAGCACTGAATTGCAGCCAAAGGTTGAATCCTTAGCCTCTTTGCTTGCAGCTCCCAATTCTGAGCAAGAGCCCAGGAATTCATGGGTTTTGATACTGATCCTGCATTATTTTTAGGCAGGTTCTTAACACAAACATGTAACGTTATATTTTTCATTGCTACACAATGGACTGCAGTCTGCAAAGATTCATTCATTACATCAACAGTGGCAATATTCACTTAGATATTTATATTCCAGATACAATGATTTAAACCTCGTTAAGACTGTGGTAACAAAATCTTCTCTCTGATTTCCTTTAGTCTCAGATTTAATTTCTTGACAGGTTAACAATAAGCAAACAAAGATTTTGTCAACAGATTCTGGGAATTTCCCATTTTCTTTTTAAATTATTTTAAACGGTAATATCATTATAACACTGGAGTTTCATACCTTGGACTCCTTTAGCTTTCCTCTGGAGCAATAACGGATAACTCTCTCCCCCTGGAATTAAAACCATTATAAAATTAAGAGATTCAAATCTTAAAACTAGGGAAGTCTTGTAAGGGGCAAAAGCATTTTAACAACCCATTTCTGTGGGGAGGGTTTTTCTGGACACAGTATTTGATTTTCGACTATATGTAGTTGCCACACTGCAAAATATATGCATTTATAAATCGGGGACAGGGAAGGAACTCAACGCGTGCGTTCCAGTTTTAAAAGGCATTTATTTTTAAAATTTATATGATGCTGACCTCACTATCCAAAGTGACTCTGGGAGGCTCAAAGGAAAGTGATCAAAGGAAAGTGATTCAGAGCATGAGTGAGTGAGATTTGAAGCTTCTGGTAAAATGAGAATGTGCTCTCCCCCCACCCCCCCAAAATCTGATTCGTGGCTCTTCCGAAGCACAAATGCCAACTCTTTAAATTTCTTTTGTCACAGATTTCAATGGATATTTTGAACGTTTGGACATGGGCAGTCTTGAAGCATAGTTAGCTTCTCTTGATTCAGAGCTGTAGCCCAGCCTTCAACACCCCCCTGATGCCCATTACATTCCTTAAGGCACACCTGCCATCATCCCCAGCTATTAAGTCCACTCCAATGCAGCTGGAGAGAGTCAGGTGTTTGCTGTTGGGACTTTCGAAGGAAATCCAGCCCAATCTTTCGGCGTCCAGGGTTTCCCACCACTTGGTATTATTTCTCCTTTCCTTTGGTGGGTGAGGCGCAAATATTGAAAGTATGCACATCTTCTTTAAGGGCCCGACCGGAAATCCCGAAGCGTTTGGAGATTCCGGAGGACCCCAAAACATTATTCTCGTGAGCCGGGGAGGGGGAAATCGCGGCCAAGACAACCTGCAGCTGTTTTACGGGGAGCGAAACGCAAACTCTCGTCCTCTGAAAGCTCAGCTTCCGGCTAGGCTCCCTCCTGATTCCCAAGCGACTAAGGCGAATCCACGGCCGTTCCAGCCCAAGAGACGAGGAAGGAGGAGCTGAAGGAGAAGCCACGTCAACTTTCTGACTGAACCTTCCCGTTTCTCTCGATTCCGCGGTTTCTCCTGACGCCCATCAACAAATTCTGCAACATTTCAATCCGCGGCTCGGTTTGAACCACGGAAGGTAAGATCCACGCAGAGAAGTCGTCGCCCCCGCCTTAAAACACGAAAACCAGAAAAAAGTAAAACTACCATAGCTTCAGGACTAGCAGTGATGATCTTATCTAGTTTGGGTAATGAAACATCTGCAAGAAAACAACCAAACTCAGAGAGCACTAAGGAATCCTCATGCACCAAGACAAATTTCTTGTGCGTCAAATCACACTTGGCCAATAAAGAATTCCATTCCATTCCATTCCATTCCATTCCATTCCATTCCATTCCATTCCATTCTATCCTGAAGCATCCAATCCAGGGATGAAATTCAGCAGGTTCTGACAGGTTCTGGAGAACCGGTAGAGGAAATTTTGAGTAGTTCAGAGAACCGGCAAATACTACCTCTGGCTGGTCTCAGAGTGGGGTGGGAATGGAGATTTTGCAATATCCTTCCCCCAGAAGTGAGGAGGGAATGTGGATTTTGCAGTATCTGTCCCCTGCCATGCCCACTAAGCCACGCCCACCAAGCCACACCACGCCCACCAAAGCACGCCACAGAACCGGTAGTAAAAAAAAATGGATTTCACCACTGGTTCAATCACACTTGGCAAATAAAGGATTCCATTTCATTCCATTCTCGGTACAAAGAAAAGTCTTGGAGCAGCACGTTTATCATTACGGCTTATGCGTTCAGATGACTTCCTCTGTTGTCTGGGGTGCCAAAGAAAAAATCATAAAGAGATACGGATGAAAGAAATAAAAGCCGTTGCGTCGGAAGAAGTCGATCCCCGTCATCCAAAGCAGGAGGGAAGTAGGATCCGAGGCCGCCGCCTTTCAGGCAAGGTCACCCTGCCAAAGAACCGACCGCGCCAAGAGCAAAATGACGCCTTTGCCCCAACAGCAGCTCTAGTTTAGAAAAGTTGCAGCCCCTCCGACTCTCAGAGCTGGCGACTCGAGTAAACGGCCGCTGAAAACGCTGCGGGTCATTGATTGGGCCAGCGCCACATTTCTTCCGAGTAAAGGGCGAATATCCAAGCCAATATCCCAGGCCCCTCGCCGGTCATCATCCTGCAGTGAATGGAGCTGGATGCTTTCGCAATTTCAAGCCATCGCTTAGCCTCTCGGGACTTTTAGGCCTTCCTTCCCGGCTGCTGGACTTTTTGGCTTCCATGAACGCTTAGACAGTTTGAGATCAAAGTCATCCTTTGAGTTACAAGAAGCCAAAGTGACTGACACCTTACTCCACTCTTCCATTCCTGTCCAACCCTGAATAAGCCCTAGCATTTTATATTAATTAATTAGTTAGTTAATTAGTTAGCTGATTGAATGAATGAATGAATGAATGAATGAATGAATGAATGAATGAAAAATGCAAACCAAATACATATAAAAGTGAATCCTTAAGGCAGCTTTCGCCATCCTACTCCAATGCTGCAACCTTTGATTTCTGCTGCTGCAACTCCTTGCTCTGCTTATCTTCAGAAAAACAGTTTCTATTGGTCAGAAATTGCCTCATGCTACTGCCAGATTTATTGATGACATTTTTGGCTTCTCCAGCCTGTTAGGAATCTAAGCTATAAAACACAGTAAAAACAATTACTCTATATCATCAAAGGAAAAAGTGGGAGGAGGGAGAGAAGGCAACATTGGCCTAAAAGACAAAATATGGTACATGGGATCCCTCATGAGCTGTGATTTATGTTTAGTGATAGAGCCAGTTTTTATAAGAGAGAGGGCCAAGGTGGGAGAAAATAATCTTAGAATGGTGTCCTGGAGGACAAGTGCTATGACAGAGAAGGTCCACTTCCTGGGTCCCACTTCACTGATGGATTTCAAATTTTTTTACTATTGGTTCTGTGGGTGTGGCTTGGTGGGCAAGGCATGGCTTGGTGGGTGTGGCTTGGTGGGCGTGGAAGGGGAAGAATACTGCAAAATCCCCATTCCCTCCCCAATCTAGGGGAAGGTTACTGCAAAGTCCCCATTTCCTCCTGATTAGCTGGGGCTTGGGAGGCAGAGAATAGATGGGGGCAGGGCCAGTCAGAATTTTTACTACCAGTTCTCTGAACTACTCAAAATTTCCACTATCGGTTTTCCAGAACTGATCAGAACCTGCTTATACACACCTCTTGGTAATATGGTTTAGTCGATGAGATCTGAGGTACGCTGACTCCATCAGATTGTGGGAGGTAGGTAGAAACTTTGGGATATAGGCAGATGTATATAGATGAATATAGTACTTGCAAGTCTCAGAGTATCTCCCCCTTCTCATATCCCCAACTTAAACAGCCTGTAACATGAATTTGAAACTTGCCAGTCCTACGGCAAATTAGTAATATTCATAAAAGTCGCAAGAGTTTTGACGAGGATTTCATTTAGACATGGATTTTCTACTTTGTACATTTTCTGTCAATGATGATGTTCGTCCATCATGTTCGAAGAGGACCTTGACATCTAATAGGTTGTGGGCTGTTCACGATGTGTCTGCAGGTGGCTGGTAAGGCCTATTGGGGCATGAAAAGTTCTGCCACATGTTGGGCAGACATGTGGGTGCCATTATTGCAGCGTTTGCAGCTCTGGAGTGTTCACTTTTCTTTTGCTATGGTTATTCTTCTGTCTTCAGATGTCTGGCAGCCTTGGTGGATCAATGTGTGCCATATTGATCGATCTTGTGCCAGGGTTTCCCAGGAGGTGATGTCGATATTCAGGGACTTGAAGGAAGCTTTTAACGTGTCTTTGTATCACTTCCTTTGTCTCCCCTGTGATTGCTGTTCTTGAGACAGCTCACCATAGAGAAGCTGTTTAGGGATGTGGTGGTCTGGCATCCTTGCAACATGGTCTGTCCAGTGTGTCTGGGCTTTCATCAGCATGGTGTGAAATGATGGCAGGCCTGCTCTGGAGAGGACTTCTGTGTCTGGCACCTTGTCCTGCCACCGGATCCTCAGAATTCTAAGGAGGCAGGTTTGTCAATGCACTTTGAGCCGCAGTGCTAAATGGGGATGTCTGACCCTGCTGACTAACAAAATTAGTGTTAATTTTGAAGGTGTGTGTGTGATTGGCCTAAAGTCATTCAGCTCGCTTCAATACTAAAGGTGGACTAGAACCTGAATCTCTCCATTCAGCATCCGGCATCTTCTCTCCCTCTCTTCTGCAGCATCTTATTAGTCAATTAGAGGTTATTCCAGGCACTTTGGAGGATATGGGACTCCTTCCTTCCTTCCTTCCTTCCTTCCTTCCCTGCCTTCCTGCCTAGAAATGGACGAGGGGGTCCCATGATGTGCTGTGGTCCATGGGATTGCAAAGGGTCAGACATGATTTAGCAACTGAATCATAGTGTTTTGTAAGACTATGAGTTTCCTGGAGACAGAGGCAAGATGAAAAAAGTCAAACCAGTGATCCCCAGGGCCCCCAGAATCAACAAAAATCTAAAAGTAGCTGGTCAGATTGCAGACAGTGAGCATTTCACTGAAAACAGTAGAAGACATTAAGAGTGACTTATAAACGCAAACAAGATTCCAGATTTAATCTTCTTGATAAAATGTTTGTGAACTAAAATCATAGAGCAGTTCCAAAGTGAAATTTTCTTATGTGTTTTTCAGGTAGCAAAAGATGCAATTGCAAGATGATTAGAAGAGTACAGAAGAAGAACATGACAAGTGTTTTGCTCTGTAAGCTCTGAGAACCCACAGTTCAATTCTCCTGAAGTTGACATGGTCTTCCAAAAATATGCTAGATGGAACTTGTGTGGGAGCCAGTTGGAACTCTTCAGTGGAATAGTGCACTCAAATTGGCATGAGAAATTACAGCCAGTTAACCTAGCTAAATGAGATTCATATGCTATTTTTACGCAGTGCTAATGATAGTGGAGAATATGTGCACTTTAGAACTGAAATGTTCAGATCTTACCATTTGCTGAGCTTGGTTTTTTTTTCCTGCAAGCATTTCATTAGCAGACTTGATAACCTTGTCAGTTCTTTGATGCAAGGGAAGGAGGATTTGCTGGTTTTTAAGCTGTGGCAATGATGATGTTATAATTTTAGTAATGAAATTTTTACAAGAAAAAAAAACAAGCCCAGTGAATATCTAGATCTCAACAGTCATGTATGTATGTAATGCAGGGGAAAATTCATATGTGCAGCAGATCTGAGCACACCAGCCTAGCTTTTGTGAATTTCAATAAGAAAAAAGGCCCTAATTAATAACATCCAGATTTTAAATTCAGATTTATAGCCTGAATCCAGTTCATTCTGGATCTTAAAGATTACCATTTTCGCAAGTGATGAGAAACTACAGCTTCCAGCTTTGTGAAGTTCCCTGATGAATTAAGCATTCCAGTAACCATTAGCAATGGGGGTATTATTTTTAAATAATGTTTGCAAATCCTTTTTTTAAATGCAGGACAAATATTGCCTTGGGGCAAGAGGATAATTGTGGTGTTCAGCTGGACAGAGCTTGGACACTTACGGCAGAGAGAAAAAAACTGATTTGTATTTTTTATAGCAAATCTATTATAAAATGCATTAATTCTTTTCCATTTGTACAATAAGTAAAAATAAAATTAGAAACATAAAGCACAGCATGCGAAAGGAAGAGCATTTTCTTCCTATTAATATTATCTATTTGTAAAACACAATTTTATAATATGGAAGAACAAAGACAATTCAGTGACTTTATTAGGTAAGAGGAAAGTCAGTTTCCATATTCATGTAGAAAAAAACCAGCACCTTCTAAATTGTTATTTTAATATAAATTGGTTTCTGAAACCCTGTGGAAGGACTTGACTTTCCAGACCTTTGGATGTGAAGTCACACAGCACTTTAACATTATTAATATTTACTTATACTGGAATGCAAAACTAATGAACATGACATTCCTAATAATTTATTAGGAAACATGCCCCTATGAAAGAAATTTGAAGTGTTGTTAAGCAAAGGTGGTTAAAGCTGAAGTTGAAACTTGGAAACACAAGAGTTAAGCATAGGCAGAAGAAAAAAATCTGAAGAGTCTCTTAGAGACCTGGAATTGATGGAACAATCTCTGAATGTGAATTAAATCCAACAGCTGTTTTAGGGCAAAAAACAGCAGTGGTCAAAGAGAGTTCTGAATTCTTCTACTTCCAGAAGAAAATAAAAATAGCATTAAGGTTGATGTCAAACATGAGTCAGAACGATTTCTGTGCCATCACCTGGAGGTAAACAGGAATATGTCAAAATCAGGTTGAACTGCATTTGAGTTCACTGAACCATACCAAATAAATTTTAGCAGCAGCAAAATGCTTTCAGGTATGTTCAAAATCAACCCAGTGAAATATTCTTCCCTGCACCATCCTGGATTTTGTATTATGTATTTGTTCTTTGCAAAAATAGCAGAAATAAGGATCTTGCCAATAGGGTGACATAAGAAAGGAATTGTATTAACATTATGAAAATATGTAATTATTCATTTTCAAATGAGTATACTACGGGGGTGGGGAGACTGATAGATAGGCCTACATTCTTGGTGGGGATTATTAATTCTATTCAATATGTTCTATACTTGATGCAATATATCATAGATGATATATTAGGGGAAAGAAACCTGATTGCATGCCTTTGGTATTCTACTACTACTACTACACCCAACAGTTACTATGCAGAGTGCCACAGGGTTTGTTGCTATCTCCTCTGCTATTTAACATCAAGATGAGGCTGCTGGGTGAGCTTATCCATTGCCATGGGGTGAGGTATCAACAGTATGCTGATGATATCCAATTATACATCTCTGCCCTGGCGAATTAAATAATGTCTTGAACATCTTATCTCAGTATCTGGAGGCTATGAGAGTCTGGATGGGGAACAACACTGGCAATACTCAATGGCTTTGTGTTTTGGAGTCTATTGGTTCTAGGACTGTGCCACCATTGGTGGTGAATGGGGTTGCACTGCCCTAAACAGATCTGGTGTGTGATCTTGGGGTTCTCCAGGACCCACAGCTTCTGTTAGAAGAGCAGGGGTCAATCATGGCTAGAAGGGTCTTTCCATAGCTTCATGTTGTGTGCCAGTTGCATCTCTTCCTGGATTAGGGGTGGTCACAATCATTCATGCCTTGATGACCTCCAGGTTGGACTACTGTAATGTGCTCTACATGGGGCTGCCCTTGAAGAATAATTGAAAGCTTAAACTGATGCAGAATTTAGCAGCGTGGGCAGTTATGTATGTTCCCAGAATAGTACATGTCGCACTTTGGTCTGCAAGCTGCATTAATTGCCAGTTTGCTTTACTGCCTATTAGTTTAGTTTAGTTTAGTTTACTTTAATTAGATTTATATACCGCCCTACTCCCGAAGGACTCACGGCGGTGAACAGGCACAAGATAAAATACATAAATACAAAAGTTAAAACATAATTAAAACCAAATTAAACAATTTAGCCCACAATAGTTAAAAATCCCAATAATTTAAAACGAATTAAAATTTCACTTTAGAAAATTTAAAAGATCTTTAAAAGAAAGAAAGATAGAAGAAAGATAAAAGGGTAAAACCGATATTTGAATTATATAGTGGTTTGGATCATAAAAAAACAAATAGAAAGACTCCAGTTATCTAGCTGTAATGCATTAGCACCTTTCACTGCTAATATATAGACTTTTCCTAAAATACTTTCTGCACATTTTATCTTATATACCTTTTCCAACATATCTGTTCTTGCTTGCTCAGAACACTTCATTGCAAAAGTCACATTAAAATGGAATAGATTTTTCTCTCCAATCCTTTATTCATCCCAGCTGTGCCCTAGCCACAGTTTTATCAATCTTCTTTATGTTTATGCACATGTTTATGTGTGTGTGAGATAACTAGTTGTTAAATTCTTATTTTTGTCAATCATTTTTTAAAGCTCATTTTCATTTTCCATTTTCTATTAAATGGAATACAGTTGGTTAATGGTATGTAGTGTTCAAATCTAAAATAGTCAATAATTATTTGGATCCAACATGAGAATCTCTTCTATACCTGTTGGGTATTCTTTAAAGAAGCTGTTCTTTTTCCTGGGCTTGCATGATTGCTGTATAGGCACAGGACTATATTCAAATACTGTAAATCAGCTGAATTGAAATAGCATGAATACTTTGTCATTACTACCTTCTTTTCTGCCTCCATTCTTCTCTGTCTCCAGTGGTAAAGGAAGCACAACAGCACCACCATAAATGATTTAAAAATAGGTGGTGAAGAAATAAAAAAAAAATGAGAAACTTCTTTCACAGGAGAACAGAACTGAGAAATTGCTAGGAAGATTTTGGCATAATGTTATACCATATAACCATATGTATATATACCATATGATCAATAAAGGTAAAGGTAAAGGTTCCCCTCGCACAGTGGTGGGTTTCAAAATGTTAACTACTGGTTCTGTGGGCGTGGCTTGGTGGGCGTGGCATGGCTTGGTGGGCGTGGCAGGGGAAGGATACTGCAAAATCCCCATTTCCTCCTGATCAGCTGGGACTTTGGAGGCAGGGAATAGATGGGGCGGGGCTAGTCAGAATTTTTACTACCGGTTCTCTGAACTACTCAAAATTTCTGTTACTGGTTCTCCAGAACTGGGCAGAACCTGCTGAAACCCACTTCTGCCCTCACACATATGTGCTAGTCATTCCTGACTGTACGGGGCAGTGTTCATCTCCGTTTCTAAGCTGAAGAGCCAGTGCTCTCTGAAGACATCTCTGTGGTCATGTGGCTGGCATGACTAAATGCCAAAGATGCACGAAACGCTGTTACCTTCCCACCAAAGCTGGTCCCTATTTTTCTACTTGCATTTTTTACGTGCTTTCGAACTGCTAGGTTGGCAGAAGCTGGGACAAGTAACGGGAGCTCACCCCGTTACGCGGCACTAGGGATTCAAACCGCCGAACTGCCGACCTTTCGATCGTCAAGCTCAGCGTCTTAGCCACTGAGCCACCACGTCCCTCAATATGATCTATACCATATGATCTATACCATAATGATCTAAAGAAACACAGTGAAATCACTCGAGACAAATAAGGAAATGACAAACTGAACTCATACCCTACATGAGTTGGTCTGGGCAGCCTGAAGCCCCAAGGTGAACACAGATTACTTTCCTGGAGTCTGCAGTCTTCCTTTCTCTAGGGAGATTCTCAATAATCCAGGTCCTGGTTGTCCCAAAATGCTTTTCAAAAGGCAACTGGACTGTCTTGGGTTTTTTCCCCCCTGAAAATGTTTTGCTTCTCATCCAAGACACTTCTTCAGTTCTGAAGAAGTTTTTTGGATGAGAAGCAAAACACTTTGAAGGGGAAATCCCCCCCCCCCAAATGTCCAGTTGCCTTTTGGAAAAGCATCTTTGGGACAATCTCCCCTTGGATTATAATGACTGAAAACTGGAGATAGGACTTCGTACAACCATAATCTTAACATACAGTATCTTAAAGGACTGAAGAGATCTCCCAGAACCCTCCCACCCCAAACCCAGGAAAAGAAATCTTGGATCTGTTCATTTGTATCATTATCCCTCCTCTCTTCCAAATGTTAAAATGGCCTTCAGCCATTATGAGATTGTTCTGTACACCTGAGCTTGGATACTTTGACATCAGTTAGGAGAGACCTGCTGAATTCAGCATCTGTCTCTTAGCACATACTTTCTGAAGCGTTTCATGCTGGAATGAACAAAGGAGGAATTTGTCACAACAAGGTCATACTTTTGTTGAGTAACTGCAAGGTTAAGTAAACAAATTGAAAATAAGAATTTAACATGCTGGAATCAATCTCTTAGCTGGATATGGGGCATTTAATCAATGCCTATTACATCAAGGCATCTGAACAACTGTTTGATTATTGTAAATTTATGTCTTAAATGCTGCTGGCATTTTCTTATTGAAAGACTACAGAAATACTCTGTCCTCATCCTCCTCAAGCCCTTGAAGCAATTGGTTCTTGGCTTCTTTTCTCTTCTAAGTCTTTTGCTGCCTTCTTTGTCTTTTTTGAAAAAAAATTGGCAATTGCATGTCGTCTCTGTTTAATTCTCTTCTAAATAAATAATATTATCTGATGTGAACTCCCTGGTTGTTAAAAGGAGATTCACTTGCACAATATAAAAATGGAATTGCTTTTGTGCTTTTGAATAGGACGGGGATACTTCTTATGTGACACTCACAAGAGAGAAATATACCCCTTGATCTTTGCCTTGTTATGTACCTTCATAAAAGTCATTAATTTTAGAACATCTATATTTTCCCTCCAAGAGGCTCAAGAAAGCACAGGTAGTTTTCTAGCCATATATTATAGTTAATACCAGATAAATTAGTGTGCAACAGACTGTTTGGCCCAAGATTACCTGGATAATAGAACTTTATTTCTGGAAGGAGATTTGAATCTGGATCTGCACTAACATACTTCATGGGTTCATATCTAACATTTTGTCTGCCTTCTTGCCTATCTATTTCTTTAAGAGAGAGGATGGGAGAGATTGAGAGAGAGCTATTTTCAGATTGTTTTAACATCCATATGAAATGTGATAGGGATTCCCAGCTCTTTTGGGCCAACAGGCACATCATAGAGTAATTGAGGAAGCATTGAGGAAAAGGAACTCATAAATGCTTTGAAACTGTTGAGAAACAGTGAGGCTTCATGTGTAGATGGAATAGTTGAAGAAATACTATAAAATGTATGTGGTCTGCACATGGAATAGCTGTGCAACTTTTTCATGCGTACAAAGACTGCATTTATACCTGGCAATTATAAAGTTATTACTGTCCCTTTCTATAAAGGAAGGGGGACAATAGTAAATACAAAACCTTCAGTGGTAGTAGTTTGTTCAAAGTGGGGAATTGGTTGGCAGAATTTTGCTTGAAAGGTAGAATGTAGACAAAAGGTGGGAAGTATAGTATAGCTTTACTTTGGTAGGTGTGGACACATTAAATTATTATTCTTTAGAATTTTATTTAAAACTCTATGAGTGTGAAAAAGAAAGTTTGTTGATTTAGTGGAAGTATATAATAAAGTAAAAAGGTTTAATTATGAATTGATTTGTAGAAAGTTCGGGTACCGAAATGTAAGAACAGTATATGATAAAAATAAATACAACACTTAATGAAGGATTAAACATGTATTTATTCTGCAGTATTTATAACCTGCCCCATCAGTATAAACTCTGGGAAGTTTATCAACAGAATGGAAATATCACAAAATCTATATAAGAGAACATTAAATTAATAACAATTGCTTACAGTTATCCCAAATCAAAGTTTTGCTTGAACAGATACTCTTTAGAGCTTTGTGAAATATGAGTTGGGGGTCCAGCACATCTCTAGAAGGTATGTATTCCAAAGCAAAGGGCTATGACTGAGAAGGCTCTCTCTTTTAAATGTTTGGATTAAACCAGTGGAGACATATTGGTCAAAGCAGTTCCTGATATATATATATATTTGAACAATATTGTTTAATTTTTAAACAAAATATAAAAACATCCATCATCCTTTCCAATTACAAGTAGTGTGTCGGTCGGTTACAAATTTTTTGTGCTTCATCTCATATTCATCATTTACTAATCCTCTAATTTCTCATATTATCAATCTAACATATATCTTTATATCATTATTCTCATTTATCATTCATTTAACAATGGCATTTTCATCCCATTAATATCATTTTCATATATTGTATTGTAACATCCATTTCATATTTCTTATTTCATTTCCATGTTTTATTATCTAGCCATTGATAAAATAAATCCCATATCTTATAATATTGTTTATCTTCCTGTTCTCTAATTTCAAATGTCAATTTGCTCATTTCAGCACATTCCATAATTTTCCTAATGACATCATCTTGTTTAGGTATTTCCTCATTTTTCCAATTTTTAGCAAACACAATTCTAGCCACTGTCATCACATTCACAATCAAGTAACTCGGTTCTCTGTTATATGTTTCTGGTAAGATCCCTAATAAAAAAATCTCTGGTTTAAAGTCAATGTGCTTTTTAAACATTTTCTCCAACCATGTATGGATTTTACCATGTCCAGTATTTTTTGGCTTCTACACATGTCCACCACATATGGTAATATGAGCCCGGTGTCTGATGACATTTCCAGCACTTTTCCGATTTATTCTTGAACATTCTGGCTATTCTCGTCGGGGGTAGATGCCACCTATAAAACATCTTATACAAATTTTCCTTATATGCTGTTGACATTGTCATTTTATGATTTTGCAACCACAATTTTTGCCATTTCTCTAAATCAATTCCATGCCCAAAGTTTTTTCCCCATGCAATCTTGTTTCTTTAAATTGTTCATCTTCCAATTTTATCTCTAATAAATAACCATATAGTTTCTTAATTACATAGTCACCAGAACCTGTTAAAATTTTATCCAAATTAGTCAAATTGTTATAAAAACCTTCTGTTTGACAATCTTTATCATATCTAGAACATGCTTGTATATAAGAAAACCAATTCATCTTAAAACCTTGTTCTTCCAATTCTTGCTTGGATTTACGTTCACCCTTTTCATTCAATAAATCACTATATCTAACAATTTGTTGCCTTTTAAATGTTATTGAATGTGAAAATGCTTCAATCATCGACACTCAGACTGGAATTTTCAAATAATGTTGTTTTTTGATCTTTTCCCAGTTTAACAACAAAGCCTCTCGTATGTAATGTCTCCTAAAATACCCCTGTGTTTTTCTTCCCTTATACCATAAAAAAGCATGTCACCCTAACAACAAATCATGTCCTTCTAAAGTCAATAATCTAGTATTTCTTAACATTATCCATCCTTTAATCCACATCAAACTTGTCGCTTGGTAGTATAGTTCCCAATTAGGTAAACCAAAACCTCCTCTTATTCTAGCATCTTGTAACAATTTTAATTTTATCTTCGCCTTTTTTCCCTGCCAAATATATTTCAACACTATTTTGTTCAATTCTTCAAAGTAATCTTTCCCCAATCTAATAGGAATTGTCTGGAACAAATATAAAATTCTAGGCAATATATTCATCTCAATAGTTGATATCCTCCCTATTAATGATAATTGTAAATTCTCCCACTTTGCCAAGTCTGTACCAATCTGTTGTTTGAGTTCATTATAGTTATTTTCTTAAAGTATGCTACATCTTGCTGTCAAATATATCCCCAAGTACTTCACCTTGTTTGTGACCTGCATCTTAGATATTTCCGCCAATTCTTCTTTTTGTTTTATTAACATATTTTTTGTCAAAATCTTCTTTTTATCTTTATTAATTTTCAAATCTGCTACTTTTCCATATTCTCCTATTTTCTCTAACAAAGTAATTATTGACACCAATGGATCTTCAAGAATAAAAACCAGGTCATCTGCAAACGCTTGTAGTTTATATTCTTCCTTTCGAATTTTCATTCCTTTTATTTCTTTTTCTTCTCTAACCTTTCTATTTAGCACTTCTAATGTTAATACAAACAACAGAGGGGACAGTGGACAGCCTTGTCTCATTTCTTTTTTTATCTCAATAGTCTCTGTCAATTCTCCATTAATCATTACTTTTGCTATTTGTTTATGATATATAGCTTCTATTGCTTGAATAAATTTTCTTCCGAAGCCCATCTGCTCCAGCTGCAATAATATAAATCACCAATTCACATTATCAAAGGCTTTTTGTGCATCTAGAAATATCAAGGCCATTTGCTTTTCAGGGTGGGCCTCATAATATTCCAAAGTGTTCAGAACTATTCTCATATTATCTCTAATCTGTCTCTTTGGCAGAAATCCATTTTGATCAGAGTGTATAAAGTTATTTAAGTATCTTTTAAGTCTTTCTGCCAATATTGAAGCAAAGATTTTGTAATCTGAATTTAGCAGGGATATAGGTCTATAATTTTTGATTTGTTGTAAGTCAGTATCCTCTTTTGGAACAAGTGTAATATATGCTTCTAAACATGACTTGGGCATTTTCTTCTTTAACATAACTTCATTCATAACTTCTAACAATGGGAGACTCAGAGAATCCTGTAGTGTCTTATAATATTCCGCTGGTAATCCATCCAGGCCTGGTGCCTTCCCATTCTTTTGTTTTTTAATTGTTTCTGTTCATTCCATCATTGTTATGTTTCTTTCTAGCATCTCTTCAGTGTCTTTTGAGATCTGGGGTAGATTCGTCTTTTGTAAATATTGTTTAATATTTTCCTCTTCTATATTTTCTTGTTCATACAGTTCAGTTCCTGATATATTTTAATGCTATGCTGGATAGTGCTTTAGGTGATTAACAGCACTTTGATCTGGGCCCAGAAGTCTAGTAACAGTGAATGCAGGAACCATTGGTTTTATTCTATTGTAGGAGAGATGATTTCACTAACAATTGGCTGTGGCTTCCAGGTTGTCTTGTGTATAGCCCAATGTACGTAATCCAATTGAGTGGTGATCACTCAGGCATAGTGTTAGTTACTATCACCAGATATGCTTTCAAGTAGCATACCACCTGAAGCTAGATATAGGTCTTCTGATATGGTCTCTGTCAAATCTTTGGGAAAATCTTGAAGTACTCTCTGAATACCAGATCTATTAGGTGTCTGAGATGGCTCACTTTCAGGTGGCTTCCACCTCTACAGAAATCTAAAGCTCAGATCTGGAGTTCAACCAGGAAATAGTAATGGCAGGTATCAGTGCCTTCATCCTCTATTCATGTCTTATCTGGTCTAAAGTGAACATCAGATTCATCACATGCCTATTCAGGTTTTCTGGGGCCATAACTGCCTGTGATACATTTATAAGTCATGAACTCATGTGCCACACTTCCCCCCTGATCCCCAAGCATGACGACTGGAGAGGAGGTGGGATCAGCGCAGGGCAACCTGACAACTCAGGAGGAGAGTGCCCACCCCTCTTCACAAGGCTCACCTGGGGAATGAGATTTAAAGAGACTGCTTTCTTGGACTTCTTGGCTTGGTTGCTGCCTTGCTAACCTTGCTGGACTACTCGCAGCCAGAGGCTGTTGGAGGTGCATGTGAGAGCTTTGCTCCAGGACTTGCAGTAAACAAGTGGGGAAGTTTGGGGGAAAGTTGGAGCAATAAAGGGGAGTTAAAACTGTTCTCTGGCTGTGTTGCTTCCGTGCCTTCCCCCAGATCATCACATATGGTTTTATTTTTTGTACACACTTGATGAAACTAAGGTGTTCAACAGTTCAGTCACCTGGTCCAGATTGGGGCATCTGAATTTAGAAGAGACCTGCATCAATATGCACATCCTGCTTCCTTTGTAATAGCCATTCAGGAATCCCAGACATACCTATCTCTGCTTATCATGGTCTCTATTTGAACTTCCAGAATAATTTTCTGGAACTCCTCCAGAGTAGTCCTCAGTCCTCTTTTGTTTTACATGCTTCTGCTATTCAGTCACCTCACTAATATTAGCAACCCTGTTCAGGACACTTCTGCAGATTTAGTTTGGCATCTACACACAATAAACTTCATTGACCACAGGCACAAAACCCTCTTATGATGCTCAATATCTGCTGGTCTCTAATCCTACCTCCTCTTCACCCCATCACACAATTGGTCTCTTTCAAACCTTCTCAGAAACCTTCATTTGCTCTCCATGCCATAGCCTAAGGCCCTTCAGTACTCTACTGTTCCCTTCTGAGGTGTGCAATCTAAAAAGTATTTTACAGTTGATGCTTGATTGTTATGTTTAGATCAATTATATCAGCTCTACTGCAGCTTCCACACCACTTTCCATATCGCTCCAGGAAGAGAACACTACAATAGCAGCTGCTCCCTTTTCTTCCATGTTACCGGCTTCTGTCATATTTACATATTAAATGTGGCTTTCCAAAGTTAGTGCATTTGCTGCCATGGAATTATAGTTGAGTTGTTTCAACAAGCCTAGAAATTATGGAATGAAATGCCACTGCGAGGATTGATATAAGTATGTAATCTGTGTAGCTATGGAGTTTAATATTTTATTGATTAAGTGCAAGATGTAGTAGCCAAGTTGTAACTATTATGGGATTCTGGAAGCATTTTATCTTTGTGTTGAGAGACCAGCACTATATTGTCTATCTTGAGCTTTAAATCCAAGACTAATTATAATTTATAGACTGTAGTAAGTGTTAATAAAGAACTAAGGTTTTATTTGCTTTTTTATGGCAATGTCACATATATTTCAGAGAAGACTGTGCTGAGATTAATAATAATAATAAACAATACAGGTGCTAAAATGAGATGAGAGTTTATTTAGAGGACATTTCCCCCGACTTTTTAAACAAGACAGAGAGAAGATTCAATTTCACATTTCACATAATATTTTCAGATCCAAGGAAACAATTCCTGATTCTTAACAAAGCACCTGACCCTTTCCTTGCTGAAAAGACACTGCTTATCAATAACAAAACAAAGTCATTGAGAAAATTGGAGGGAAGTCACAGGTTGCTCTGGTAAATCTCTCCTGTCAGGCTTCTACTTCTCCTCCAACTCTTTACATTTAGCCTCCCAAGCCTTTCCCCAGCCTCCCTTGACTCACATATGGCCTGTGCTGGTCCTCCCAAGGCCTCCCTCATTCCCCACCCCCAGCATCTCCATACTCCTTACCGGTGGCTCCTGCTGTTTCCCGCTTAATAACCACTTGTTTTAGGGTTACAATGG
The DNA here is from genome assembly GCA_012654045.1 of Ptyas mucosa. Lineage (NCBI taxonomy): Eukaryota > Metazoa > Chordata > Lepidosauria > Squamata > Colubridae > Ptyas > Ptyas mucosa. Next base: position 7,682,932 of record WNWU01000030.1, on the reverse strand, counting down.
CAACAAGGACTGCTGGGGTTGCTGTTGCTCAGTGATATCGTCATGAGAAGTGCTTTATGACTGCATTGGTTAGGGATGGTAATCCCCATCTCAATTGCCATTGTAACCTGAAAATTACTATAAAGCAAATCTAAAAAGGAAATTGCATTGGATAATGGGGTGATACTTGCCTAATTTGATTATTGTCCTCCTCTTGTTAACAGGAGACAGTGCATTGCCTTAATAAGATGGCTCTTATATCATGACATTTATCCACTTTTCCTTATATGGTCCTAATATCCTGACAGCATATCTAAACTCTAGAATTTCCCACTCCACAATTTAAAAATCTTATAAAAGATTTTTATAAAGATTTTATAAATTTTTTATGAAACTGGAATCCAACCATTGTTGGTTGGTTATTTCTCCCTAGTGTTTTACTCTGTCCTTCTGAATTTTCCATAACAACGGAAGACATTTAAGGAAGAATCAAGAACAAAATATGTTTATTTGCAGAAGGAACCTGTGAATAAGAGGGGGAACTGGTGAATAGTAACTAGACATGTCCTAATTAGGTGGGTAAGAAGGAAAATGAAGACGCTTACTTGGAATCTTCTAGAAACGGCAAGCTAATAAAGTCACTGTTGTATGTAAATAAGGAAAGCCTCCAGCCACACAGGGGGGCAACTTGGCATGAGCTCATCTTATTATATTATCATTATTTATAGAGTTTTCAGGCTGTTTCAATCAACAAATTCAATCCTATCTTTAGTATCCACCTTCATGCTGCTTTGGGCAAGCTCGCCCAAAGTGTAGCACTGTGAATAGAAAAAACCCTGACTGACTGATTGAAGAGGGAATCAAAATGTAGAATTCTTTAAGTTTATAAAATGGAAAAAAAATCCCTTCTCAGACCTGTCCACTTTATTTACAATCTGTGTTGTATTCTCCTCTCTATAAATCTTGCAGTACTGACTTTATCATTCCACCTTGCTTAGAAGCAAACATAATTAAATAAAAGTGTGCACGAGTCAATTTTTGCTTTATTTATTTTTTAAAAAAACTGTTATGATGAACTCATATTATTTTGGGCCAATAATCTAACTGAATGCTAATATTATTCCTCATGCCTTTGGGCACTCCCACTATCCCATCTTCTATTCAGCACTTGTTTTTGGAAGGTACTTTCCATGGAGAAATCTATTTGGGACTGCAACTGGTTAAATTAACACCTGAGTCCTATAGCTGACAGCAGGTCCTTGTTGGGTGCAACTCACACCAGCTGTAAAGGGCAGGTAAACCTGTTTGCTCAGAGAAACAAAGGCATGCAAATAAGGAACACTTCACAGTCTGGCAAAGATGAACTATCATTCACTTGTAAATGAATGTTCATGTTTGATGTTGGGATAAATTCCAGTTTTCATTAAAGACTTAATTACAATTAATACAATTACCACCTTTACTTTTAATAATTTCCTGCTTTCATAACATCAGATGTTTTGATTCATCTTTTGAATGAAGTAGTATGAGTGGTGGAGGCAGGATGGAGATGTATTCCCATCTGATGTGCTTTGGTGCTGATCACTATTACTCCAACTCTCTCTTGATTCTCAACCATATGTGACTAATAAAAATAAAATAAACTTTCAGTACGTTGAGGGGAGGAGTAGGAAGGAGTTATTTAAAAAATGTCTCCCAAATCATAATTTATTTGCAATCCCCTCTGTTTATAGCTAGGGATAATAAATTATTGTAAAATATGTTTTTGGATCCCCTTCTAAGACATTATTCAGACCTGCAGAAGGTATCCGAGTTAAAATTTTGCAATTTTCTAAGCTATGTTTGTTACAAAGATAACAAACAGAACACCAATAAATCTTAACTCATCCTTAACACAGGCGATGCCCGATACCTTCCTCTTGGATAGGGCTGGGACAAATGTATGAACGGTAGAAGGAGAAGAAATGATACTTTGGAGAGCACGAATAGCCACCCACACAACCCCCTCCTGGGTTGTTTATTCACCTGATCTCTTGAAAAAGTGACGATAATTGCAGGGCCCATATTTAGCTGTGTGATTTACCTTTGCAAGAGTTATTCTTTAAACCTACAAGAAAAGGGACCTGCTTTTTCAAGCAGACCACTTTGTCCCATTTCCTATGTTTATGGTTTAGTGGGCCAGCCCTGAATACAGAGCGTGGGAAACCGCCGTCTGGATATGCCCTAGAGCAGCAATAAAGGAACTATCCTCCATCTGTTTGTCTGCACTTCCCTCTTGATGTTTCTTCTTCACCACTGACTGATTTCTTCTATTAGAAAGCCTAATTGTATTTTCTTTCTCAATTGTTTTAAATGTTAGCATAGCACTATTCAAATGTTCTTGCTTCTTATGCCCAGGTTCTTTTGCTTTTCCTAGAGCCCACTTAAATGCAGGACTGACATAGGTATCATTATGCCCATATTTAGTTTAAAATCCAGACTGATCGAATGGATTGTGCCCCAAATGTATAGATTCAATATTCCTCGCTTACTCTTCCTTTTTCTTTTAACTAACAAGCATTTGTGCATAAAGATGCACAATTACATTTGTGCATAATAATAAAAAAGCAATTACATTTGGCTACTGTAGACTGGGAAGCCAAAATAAAATCCTGAAAGGAAATGTAGCCAAGAAAACAACCTAGATTCATGTAATTATCAATAGTACATGTCATTTGTATCAATGACAATTTTCCTGGTATGTGTCAGCCAGTGGTGGGTTGCCCCCGGTTCGCACCGGTTCTGTAGAACCGGTAGTAAAACCGGCGGGAGGCCCTGCCCACTGACCCTGATGTCATGAAAATGTTTCTGTGCGTGCGCAGAAGTGAGCGCATGCACGCGGCTCTGTTGCAAACCAGTAGTAAAGGTAAGTAGAACCCACCCCTGGTGTCAGTCAATGTATCTGTCTATCCTCTTTTTCTTTTTTTGAACAATTACAAATCCTGCTAGGAAAAAGTATTTCTAGAAAACTAAGAAGGAAGAAAACACAGTATAAGACACGTGACCAAGGAATTGATGTTCTTACCCATAGACTGTAGCTCCTTTTTGATGTAACAGAAAGGAAAATCTTTTATGAAGAATAATAATGGAGAGAGATAGAAACGGAGTACCTGAAATAAGTCACACTGAAACACTACATGTTTCTGTGATTACATCTTTTAAAAATAAAAGCAGATTTGCCCAAACTTATTGTAGTATTTTCTTTATTAACAACTCACTATTGCATTATTCTAAAAACAGAGCATTTTTAATTTATTGATGAGATCCTCTTCTGGGAAAAAGTAACTGAGGTTACTTGGAATTGTTCTTACTATGTCGGGTACTATAGTGACGTTCTCCGCTCCATTTTTGCTTGCATTCAAAATCAGAATAACAGAATAACAGAGTTGGAAGTGACCTTAGAGGTCTTCTAGTCCAACCCCCTGCCCAAGCAGGAGACCCTATACCATTTCAGAAAAATGGTTGTCCAATCTCTTATTATAATTTCAGAAAAGAGACTTGGAGAGTATAGGGAAGCAGAGATGAGTCATATGGGGCTATGGCTTTTTAAATTTCTTCCTAAAGATAGAATCAATCTTATCCTCCCACTGAAAAAAAGTTGTACTAATTAAGAAAAAACCCCCAATCTTTTCCTGCAAGCGAAAAGGCTATTTCTGTGAGGAAACTTTCAATATTTGCATATTTATAATAATATTGGAAACAGAAAGCTTATTTGTTTTTTTTAACAACACAGCTGAAAAATAACATACAGTATGTAATGATGGCAGAAATCACATTTTAAATAAATGAAAAGATTTTTTTTTTAAAAAAAATTGTAACTCTCCAATTTATAAGTAATTATAGCCGTGAAAGAACCTTCCTGGTATGCTTAATGACCATCTTTTGTCCTAGCATGAAAAGTCGAGGTGTTTTCATTCAAGTCTTTGTTCTCATCAGCTTATTCCTGGCTGGTTGGAAAAGATAGAGCCAGCTGTTTTAATGACATGCCACATAGCCCTTCTTCAAGCCACCCAACATATTCTTGTGAAAACCAGCTGAGTGTATTCCGAGTCTCTTGAACCAGTCCAGAGAAAGATATATGTGGGTCAAATCAATAGAAAACTGCCAGTATAAAATGGGAAATATACTCCTGAAAATTATTATTTTTTAAATCCCCAAACTTGGCAAAGAATACCTACCACTGTCTTACTACTTGGGATGTTAATACTCTAAATAAGGGCGATGATGTGCAAATATACCTTTTTAGTTTCATCAGTAATTTTAGATTTATTGGCCACAATTGAAATAAAAACATATTTCTTTATAAAAAGAAGCTAACAAATAAGCAATACAATAATCTAGATTGGATATTCTCTAGACACTGTTTGAATGTTTGGCCCTGTCTATCAAGCATAAGCATTCAACCTCAAAGAGACATTTATTTATGCACCAAAAAAATAAAAATTAAAATTAAATCTTTCAATTTTTTTCCAGTCCTCGAAGGGTCAAACCTAGTTTGTTATTTAGTTGGGGAACTACAAAGAAATCCCAAACTCTGTAGGCTAAATTGGGAAATCAGAAAAAGATCCTGGAAGAGATCAGTAGCAAACAAGAAAGATGTGAATGTGATCATAAAGTCATCTAAAGTCAAATTCTTTAAGTGTGAACACATTCCATTCTTAAGAACTCTTTTGTTCATCTCCTAAATGAAAGGAATTTCTAGTAAAGAATATTAATTTGTTGATGCTGAAAAATTTGTTGATGCCAAAAATAGAGAAAGGCCAAAATAAAAGAAAATGCTGCATAGGTGGTCCATATCTGAAGTATATATAATCCTGTTTACAAGCTCAACCTTTATCTCTGGAGTGCTTTAATATTTTAATCCAATTTCAACCTGAAAAAGCAGTAATATTCATTAATTAATTAATTAATTTAAATTAATATTTATTTATTTAAATTAAATTAATAACCGAAACAATCTGTTGTGATCATGTTTAGGCTTGCTAGCAGTTTAGTTTTATTTATAAATACAAACTTTGATGTAGTGGCTCTGTTTGCATAATGTGTTTAATGGATCAAATGAAAGATATTAAGGCACCCTGTGTATACCCAGCGGTGGGATTCAGCCAGTTCGCACCACTTCGTTGTTAACTTTCTGAGCAGTTTGGCAAACTGGTTGTTGGAAGAAATCATTAAGGCAGAGAACCGGTTGTTAAATTACTTGAATCCCACCACTGTGTATAACATAATAAATTCAAACTAACCTATCAGGAGATAGTTTAGCTTGGAACAGATCTAAAGCTGATTTCCCCAAGTCAACTGTTCATGCAGAGAACACTTAAGTGTCCTTTCCTGTTTCTACAAAAAAAGGGCAATATTCTGGAAAAGTCACAGAAAAAGAGGGCTTGAAGGCTCCCTTTCATTTTTTATCCCCTATGGCCAAACCAGGGAAAGGATGGAGAAGAGAAAGTCTCCTTGCCAGTTCTATCCATGGTGATGCCAACAGGAGTGGGTTCTACTTACCTTTACTACTGGTTCGCAACGGGAACGTGCATGCGGGTGCGCGGAACCTCCGGCCGCTTTTACTACTGAAGAACCGGACAGAACTAGGAGTAACCCACCACTGCCTTTACCACTGGTTTGCCCCAGGGGTGAAATGCTCCCAGTTCAGACCGGATCGCCTGATCCGGTAGTGATGGTGGCAGGTGGTTCGGAGAACCGGTAGCATAAATCCCTGCGCCCTCCCCCCACCATGCCCAGCTGAGCCGCACGATCATCAGAGGCTTTTTTAAAAAACTTTTAAAAGCATTTTTTCTACAACCTCTTCCGACGAAAAAATGCTTTTAAAAGTTAAAAAAAAAGCCTCTGATGATCACATGGCTCAGCTGGGACCATCAGAGGCTTTTCAAAGCATTTTTTTCTGCAACCTCTTGGCTGAAGAAGTGGTTTAAAAAAATGCTTTGAAAAGCCTCTGACGGTTCCAGCTGAGTTGCCTGATCATCAGAGGCTTTTCAAAGCGTTAGAAAAAATGCTTTGAAAAGTTAAAAAAGAAAAAGTTGGCCACGCCCATCCAGTCACATTACCCCCCCAAGCCACGCCCACAGAACCGGTAGTAACAAATTTTACATTTCACCCCTGGTTTGCCCCGTGTGCACGCGCTCGCTTCGTGCATGCGCGTACTGTCCACACATGTGCCTGGCCTTCCATGCACGCTCATGCGCCTTCCACACACGCACCCAACCTCAAAAATGTGCCTAAATAGCACGACTTGGAGCCAAGACAGGTGGGTGGCCCCCCACCGTGGACCACCTCAATACCACCTCTGATGCCAACCTAAATTGTACTATTTTTTGGAGCATATTTTCCTGTTCATAAAGAAAAGACACGACAGCTTTCTGCCTTTTAGGACTTAGAAAACAGATACTTTATCATTGTTGGGTCTTGGCAACCATGTGCTGCTAGTACAAGGATGTGGGGCAACAACAAGAGGGAGCAACAAGAGAAGCCCAGATTGTTTCTGGAAAAAAAAACTTGTGGGAAGTTCAGGAATGTTCATGCTAAGGAAGCACATGGTTTGTAACAAATTGATAGCAGCGGCCATCCCCTGGAACCCATTTCCTTTAATGCATTCTAGTTAATTTCAAATCTATATAGTCATAAACCAGTTTGCTCATTTCCTCTGAATAGGAGAGGTTTGGTTTAGCTGCTATCTGAGCAGCTCTGTGGAGTGCACTATATTCCTTATCACCAAAAAGGAAAGTTTGATTTGCCTCACTTAGTTATCCATTAATTATAACTGATTGTCATAAGTAGGCCATATCAAGCCCAATAACTTTCCAAAATGGCTATTAAAATATTCTGTATCTGGAAAAGGCTGAAATAATTGGATGCCTTCCATTGATTTCACAGAAAACATTCACTCTTAACGGAATACGAGAGATGGAAAAAAAAGAACATGTAGCATTTTAAGATAAAGCATACAGGTAAATGACTGAGTACCTGGTTTGCAATCAGTGGTTTTCTATTTAAGGTCCTGGCATTGTTCCAAGGACTTCTTTTCAAGGATGAAGCAGAGACTGATGAAGTTTTGAAGAACTTGGGCCACATGTTTTCAACAACACATTTAATTAACAAGCCTGAAGACAGTGAGGCCCTTGAAATCATATTAAAACAATAGCTGCATATTAAGCCAGCTTGTGAATGCTGTTGTGAAATGAACAGCTTGAAAATACCATTAAATTGCCATGCAATTAAAAGTAAGTTTTAATTTTCGTTCAAGGTTTTCTTTTACTTGCTGTCAATTGTAATCTTTGAAAGGATCTCCCAGTCTCATCAAAGAAATCATTTGTAAACAACAAAACACATAGAATGCATCTTGAACAAAACTACAGAAAAGTTTTGACCTACCTTCTGAAGTACTGTGCTTAACCATTACTTTCTTTATGTAAAGGGAGGAGTACCCTCAACAGCTATAATTATTTTGGCTGATGTGATTAGGATTGTGTTATGTTCATTTTTTTTTAAAAAAAACAAGCAGATGAAATCTGCAAAACAATGTGCTTGATGAGAGAGTTCAACATCAAGAAAACCCTGATGCAAACTTCTTGAGAGCTTAACGTGGAAAGTCGGCAGTACTTTCTGTTTGATGCGTTGAAAGAAATGGAAAAGGTTGGTCTAAGCACAGGCTTAGCATCAGCTTCCAATTTTGGGAGATGTGTCCAAGGACATACGCAGCGGCCTAGGAATAAACTATCCACAGACCCAGGCCATCTGAGTTCACAGAACGCCACTCTAGTTCTTAATACCGTGAAATCACAGCACTGAAATTCGGAGACAAAAGTTCAACTTTGGTTGGGGGTTTTCTTTTTGTTTAGGGCAGTTTTTGGAAAACTGAAAGTCCAGTTGCCTCTTGAAAAAGCACCTTTGGGACAACCATGACCTGGATGACTGAGAATCTCAATAGATATTTCTGGAATGATTTCTATATTTAATTGCTCCACCAAAAATCAATTCCAAACAAGAATATATATAGCCAAGCTTAACATTCTGGTTATGTCCCAGTTAGGTAATGTGTTATCAGATGATCATTTGCAGCACTTCTGGAAGCTTGGAATCTGATTTGCAACCCTTGAACCCACAAACCATATTCAGTTATGCTCCAGTCCATTACGCAAATGTTCTGAGAAGATTGGGTAGCAGTAGTGAATACCTAGGAAAAGGTATTTAAATTGCCATAAATACTCTGGCCTGTGTAGTTAACATAAGCAGATTGTCAGTTATCATAGTGGTAGAAGAGATGCAGTCTCAGATATCATAAAGCTTGTTATGCAGTTATGACAAGAGATAAAAGGAATTATGCTAGACGTCTTTTTACTCTTGTAGCTAGACAGAATCCTATTCACATCTTCATTGAGACTTCTTGGCAGCAAAAACCAGCAAAATTCCTTGTGACTTCTTGGCAGAAAAAAATTTATTGGCAGCAAAAATCACATTGTAGTGTATTACCATAAATTTTTATTCTGAAATGAATCAAACATATTTTTTGCAAAGGGGAGAGAAATGTCAAATAACTGTACATGAAGACAGCACTGGTTAATACTTTTCTCTTTGGTAACTCTAATGATTTTCTATTTATAATTTTCTCAATAATTTCATAAACTAAATTGCGCTGGTAGAAAATCCCAGAAAAGTTTGTATTGTGAAATAAACACCCTGAAAAAAAATGCTGAATGTCTTGCAAAAAGGTGCTTTACACAGTTAAACATATACAGTCATGCATTTTAATTTTTCTGATATTTCCATAGACAGATGCTATGTGGCATGGCACTATGAATCTTATTCGAACCAATGTGACCTTCCATTTCATTAAACTGTCATTCAGAACATCTAGAACAGATATTCCTTTTGCAATAAAGGCAATGCAAGCTATGGTGTTTAAAGCAAGAAATTCGAAAACATGCCGGAAACAAAAATAGTACATTAAATCTTTGACTATTGGCCACTGCCCTTCAATTGTTTTGCTGTCTCCTGATTAGATGGACTCATCTGATCCTATAGAATTGGTCACAATTGATGATTGATTTAAATCCTTCCACAGCAAAGGGTAGTATTCTTAATTCTACCTCTCAATTTTCTCCATAGCAATGATCCCAATTATGTCAGATATCTTTGACACATATTTTGTCCAAAATTTCCCAATGTACGTATTTTTTGTTCCTAAACATGGGCTGGGCCTGGAACCTGGTCTTCCTCATCTTAATCTAATACTTTAACCTGCAAACCATCCTGTCTTATACATTAAGACTTAATTCAAACATTTTTTAAATATATTATTAAAGGTGCAGAACAGTCAAATCAACAGTACGCTAGAAGGATGAAGACTAAACAGTTTTTCCAGAAACAAGCTGGATTCATGAGAATCATAGCCTAAAACATTTGAGGGGAACAAAAGAAAAGCTGCATTGTAATAAATTCCACTCCTCAAATTAGAAACCTTGTTTCAGCCTTTAAAATAGGAATTGATATTGTTTCATGCAATAGTGGTTCTCTTGCATAGATTTTTCTGTTATTTACCATGAACTTACAAGCACAATGAAAAAGCCTTCCTACACATTTTTGGTGAAGCTGTTAAAGTAGGGCAGTGTTTATTTATTTATTATTTATTTATTAGTTCGATTTATATGCCGCCCTTCTCTGGAGACTCAGGGCGGCTTACAATGCGTTAAGCCTTCATACTTTTGTATATACCTGCTTAGTAGGGCTTTTGGCCCGCCCCAAGCGGTGTTCTTTTTTATACAAAGTCAACTTATTGCCCCCACAATCTGGGTCCTCATTTTACCTACCTCAGAAGGATGGAAGGCTGAGTCAATCTTGAGCCTGGTGAGATTTGAACTTGCAGTAATTGCAGGCAGCTGGCAGCTAAGTGCTACTTAACAGCACTTTAGTCCAGTGCACCACCAAGGCTCCTTTGTCAGACTTGGCAACTCTAAGATATGTGGACTTTAACTTCCAGAATTTTCCAGCCAGCCTTGCTGGCTAGGGAATTCTGGAAGTTGAAGTCCACATGTCTTAAAGTTCTCAAGGTTGAGAAACTCTGAAATAGGGGATTGCCTCCTCTCTCATTTCTGAAGTTTGTTTTAATTGACTCCGGTAGGTACATTAACAGATGCATTCCTTGCTGTAGTCATAACATATATTCATGATGTTCCCTACCCCTTCTCAGCATCTGAGATCTGTAGGAGAAAAGAAATTATCACACAAATGATTTTAAAATACTCAAGAGGGCCTGAGGAGTTGAAATGAACAGGGTTGGAAGAGTATAGAATTCTTAAAAATTTGTTTCCTTTTTGTTCATTTTCTCCTTTGCTTAATTATACCCTGTTTAATGAAGGGTCTCCTTAAACCCTTTCCCCCCCCCCAAGCTAGTATTAAATTAGGCGTTTGAATGACATTTTGTAGGAATCTTAGAGAAATATGGTTGTTTTTTGTTTATTTATTCACAAGATATTGTCTCTCCCTCCCTCTTTCCCTCGGTCAAAATATTGGGGGTGGGGCGGGTGGGAGGGAAGCGGAAGGAGAAATGGAAATCTGCCAGAAGAGAATTATATTTATTAACTTCCAAAGAAATAATATGCTACACTGATCCCTTTATTTTCTCCTGTTATTAATCCTGGGATGTGATAATCTTTGGTTGTCATCTAGTTATATTTAACAAGCTGCCTGTCATTGTTTTGGAGGTCAATAACCCAGTGTGATATGGATAACGTTGATTTGTTAATTAATGTAATCATCTCTCCTAATAAAAGCCAGATCAGACTGGCAGAAAAAGCTTGTTATCAATCCGTGGATACTGGTAGACAGTAATTATAGGTAATGATGTTTTTGTCTTGTGGCACTCAGTAGATCATCTTGAGCTGCTCCTCTCAGGCAGAGCAAACGGACTGCCATGGCAATTCTCCTATCTGACCTCATCTTCCCTTCTTTCCAAGGAGAGAAATTACAGCTTGTTAGGTGGAAGCAGCTCATTTGAAGCTTTAATTTTCTTTGAGTGTCCGCCTCTCGTTGGAAGCACCAGGTGTGCTCGAGCCGCTTGAAAAAGCTACCGTCCCTTCCACTTGTACATGCAAACTTTTACGGCCTTCTACAAAGCTTGGGATTCATTTTCTCACTGAACTTTCCTCAACCACTGAAATTTCCCCAAGCCTTCATTGCATTTTAGCGTTAAACAAAGAATTAAAGTGTGTTAATGACGCTGGGGTAAGTGGGGAAGTCGGTAGCTTTCTTGGGTCACAAAGCTGATCAGTTTCCATCTTTCCTGTTTCTTATTCTTTAATTATTATATTTCCCTGTCACCTTTCCCAAAAGACACAAAGGAACATGTTTGTTTATCTACTCTTTTATCCCTGCAACTTTTCTGTGAGACAGGATAAGACTGTAAAGATGGATTGGTTAATGATCACCCAGTAAATGATATGGCTGAGGAAGAACTTCATCCCACAATCCCACAAGCACTTGTCCAATATTTCAGTCATATTACCATGCTAGTTCACATAGACAGATGTAGAATTTTTAACCCTTTAAGCTACAGCAAGCTACAGTATCTTATTTGATCCATATCTATGGCAACCTAGAGGAAGCTCAATAAACTTCTCAGTATTGCTATTTAGGACTCTTTGGCACAGTACGAAGACTTCAATATTGCATTTAAAACATGGAAGTTAATGTAGTGCTTTCGCAGTTTGGGTGTTACTCTACCAAAATGTTTCTCATTTGTCAGCAAGTGGGCCACTGCAATTTACACCAACTGCAACTTCAAAGACAGACCCAAGTAGAGTACATTAAAAGATAAAGGTTCCCCTTGCACATATGTGCTAGTTGTTCCCAACTCTAGGGGGCGGTGCTCATCTCCGTTTCAAAGCCGAAGAGCCAGCGCTGTCCGAAGACGTCTCCGTGGTCATGTGGCCGGCATGACTAAACGCCAAAAGCGCATGGAATGCTGTTACCTTCCCACCAATGGTGGTCCCTATTTTTCTACTTGCATTTTTACGTGCTTTCGAACTGCTAGATTGGCAGAAGCTGAGACAAGTAATGGGAGCTCACCCCGTTATGCGGCACTAGGGATTCGAATCGCTGAACTGCCGACCTTTCGATTGACATTATTACATTATATTATTACATTATATATTATATTATTATAGAGTGCATTACAATAATACAAATGTGAGATGACGCCTGCTATAACTATGGTCTGATTATCTCTTTACTCTTGAATATATAATTAGAATTAGTTATGTACTCTTTTTATCCTTTTCTCTCTTTTTTTAAAAAACTGAAGATGCAAAATATCACATTGATTTGGATCTAGCTTAAATGTTAAGCTTAGGATCTAACCCAATAACTCACGATGTCTGATATTTAGTTTTCGTTAATTCTTTTATTTTGATTTTATCAAGTTGCTAGACCTCATCGAGGAGAGAATAACAGATTCCCTTTTTCTTCTCAGGTACACAACTGGAACAACTGGATCTGCACGTGCTGACCTCTTATATACCTTGTGGGAGGAGTCAAAGGTAAGGAGGCATGGTGGGAAAAAGGGGAGGTGTTGATAGGTACATGGGTGGGTTTAGACATTTACTTAACAAACCCCCTCTAAATGTCTAACCTGGGATAGTTGCTCTCTAAATACAGTCACGTTAGTTATATACAATGAACAATATTTACAAATGTACACATATTTTCGAGGTGAGATAAGAATGTTGTTTTTGCGCTAGTGGTTTTGTGAGTATGTCTGCGATTTGTTCCTCTGTGTCACAGTGTGTTGCTCTAATGAAACCCATTTCTGAAAACTGTCTAACGTGTTTATACTTGATGTCTATGTGTCTAGACCTTTGCCCTACTGCGTCTGCCCTTGAAATTTCTATGGCTGCTTTGTTGTCTTCGTGAATCACAATGGGGTACAATGGCTCCGTCCACACGTCGTTGAGTAGGTCATCGAACCATACGAGGTTATTTGCGGCCTTAGACAGGCAGATGTACTCAGCTTCAGTGGTGGAGGTGGCCACTAGTTTTTGTTTTCCTGTGTACCAATGTATGGGGCAGCCATTTAGGAATAGCACGTATCCCGATGTGCTTTTCCTGCTCTCGACGTCTCCGGCCCAGTCTGCGTCCGCGTAGCAGCTTAGTTTCGGCTTCAATGAAGGGTCTGGCTCTAGACAGAGCTGGGCGTTGATGCTGTACTTTAGGTATCTGAGAAGTCGTTTGATGGCTTCCCAGTGCAAAACTGTGGGTTTGCTCACATGCCTGGACAATAGGTTGACAGCCAGGGCGATGTCCGGTCTGGTCCAGTTGGCAATGTAGAGCAGTGAGCCTATTGTGGATCTAAATAACTTGTTGTCTGTAAAAGGTTCTGCCTCGTTGTACATGTTTTTTACGAAGTCTTGTTGCATAGGCGTTTCACAGGGTTTTGCTCCTGACAAGTTGCACTTCGATAACAGTTCATTAATCTTTTCTTCTTGCGAGAGCCGGAAACCTTTGTTTGTTTTGGTTATTTGTACGCCCAGGTATCTGTCTATGTTCCCTAGAGATTTCAGCGAAAAATGACTTCCTAGTTCAGTGGCAAATTTTTCGCACTTGGTCTTCTGTTTCCCTATATACAGAATATCGTCCACGTAGACCAGGACCCCCTCGAATGCCCCGTCTTCCCTTTTTGTGAAAAAACACTTGTCGGCTGATGTGGCTTTGAAGCCCATGGTATTGAGAGCTTTGGCTAGGCACTCATACCATCTTTTCCCTGATTGTTTGAGTCCATAAAGGCTCTTGTTTAGGAGCCACGTGGTGTTTTCCCCCTCATTGTATCCTGGTGGGGCCTTCACGTATATTCTCTTGTCCAGTTCTGCGTGGAGGTATGCGGTTTGTACGTCGAATTGGAAAACCTCCAGTCCTAGTACCGTGGCCATTACTAGTGCGCTTTTGATGCTTTCGGCTCTAACGGTTGGGGAGTAAGTGTCCGTGTAATCGTCTGGGTACCTTTGTGCGAATCCTTGAGCCACTAGCCTCGCCTTGTAGAGGGTTTTGTTGTCTTCGAGGGTTTTGACCTTGAACACCCACTTTGTCCCAATTGGTTTCTTGCCTTCGGGTATCGTTGCTGGCGAGTACACCTGCAGGTTCCGCAGACTCTCCATCTCCTTTTCCATGGCCTGCTCCCATCTCTCTCTCTTTTCCTTGGGAAGTCTCAGTATTTCCTCATAGGAGTTGGGTGTGGTGTGTTCCGTCTGCATGGACATGACGTAGTCCTCGAACTTCTTGGGTAATCTGTTTCGGCTGGATCTGGTGGGCCTGGTAGGTGGCGCGTCTGTCTCGTGGAGGCATTCGGCTTCCTTTTCGGTGAGACCGTCTATGTTCAGGGTGGGATGCCCTTCTTTCCACTCTTCGGTCCTCACCTTTTGGGGTTTGTGTTTGTCTGCTTTTGTTTCTTTTGCCTCTTCAGCGGTCGGCTCTTTGCTGCCCTGGTCGTTTGTGCCCCTCTCAGGAAAGATGTCGTTGGAATGTATCCTCGACCAGTTTGAGTGTTCATGGAACTCTGCAGACCTGGATACAACAAACTTATTATTACAGTCCACAAATCTATAGCCCTTTGTTCCTGGTTCATAACCAACGAATTTTAGCCTTTTGGACAGTTTGTCCCCCTTTCTCCTCAATTGTCGAGGGATGTGTACGTCTGCTGGTGCGCCAAATACGTGTAGGTGTGATATGTTTGGTTTTCTATTGTGCATGATTTTGTAAGGTGTCTTATTGATGGAGCTTGACCACAATCGGTTGAGTGTGTAATTGGAGTAGTGCAGTGCTTCTGACCAAAACGATTGGCTCATCCCAGCATCCTCCAGCACGCACCTGATCATTTGTAGCACCCCATTCCTCCTCTCTACGACCCCATTTTGAAATGGCGAGAACGGGCTGGATGTGTAATGTGATATGCCCCTCTCTCTTAGCCAACCCCTCAGGTCCTTTGCCATGAATTCCGTACCCCTATCTGTCATGATTTGTCTAATTTTTGCATCGTGTTGCATTTCAACCCTTTTATAAAACTCCTTAAACCTCAGAAATGTTTCACTTTTGTTCCTAAGAGAATACACAAAACCGTATCTACTATAGTCATCGACTATGGTTAAGAAATACCTTTTTTTGTGCCCCATGGAAGGTCTCAATGGCCCCACTAGGTCCATGTGGACAAGCTGAAATGTGTGGTTTGTGGTACGCTCTGACCTTTTTGGTTTTGCTTTTACCTTGATTTTTGAACATTTACACACCGCACAATCCAAATAGTTTTTACATTCCTTTACTTTCAGTCCTTCAGTACACTCTAACATTTTAGTTACCACAGGGAAACTGATGTGCCCTAGTTTTCTGTGTAGGAGGTGGGCGCAATTGTTGTGGATGGGTTTTCCAATGGATACCCTTTTATTTCCTGCTTGTATGTGCTCTGCCTCTCCCTGGCGTTCCTCTGTTGTTTTGGTGTTGCTTGTGTTCTCCTCCTTTCCTTTATGGGGTGTAAAGTGTGGCAAACCATCGCGTGTGATAACTGTGCCAACCTTTTTACCATGGTTCAGTAGCTGTACTTCGCCTCTTTTGAACTCTACCTCTATGTGTGTATTCATGGTGAGTTTCGCTATGGCTAATACATTGAGAGGTATTTCGGGCACGTGTAGTACCCCCTCAATTTTCCCAATTCCTGCGATGAAAACGTCTCCTTCCCCTAAAACCTTAGCTGTGCTTTGGTTTGCCATCCTCAATGTGGAATTTGCTTCTTTGTAAGAAACAAAAAGGTTTGTGTCATTTGTGGTATGATTGGAGGCTCCTGAGTCCAGAAGCCACGTATTTCTATCTGTTCCCTCTTTGAGGTCAGTCCCTTTATGGCTGAGCCCATGTATGGTGCCTGAGCTACTGTCCCTAGATGAGTCCCTGCGCTCGATGTTCCTTCCTGGACTGGGTGACCACCCGCGGCCCCGTTCCCTGAATGTGCTGCGCTCTGGTGAGCGCCTCTCCCTGTATCCCTTGTCCCTGTTCCTCTTGTGGCAATCTCTCCTAAGATGGCCCTTGGACCCACATGAGAAGCATTCTGGGCCAACCTTGACCTTGTCCTGAAACTCTACTTTCCTTATGGGCCTGGGTTCCCTTCTAGATGTGTGTCTATCTCTTCTCAGGTTGTCCTCTGCAATTAGGCGGTTGCAAAGGGTGTCCAGTGTAAGATGCTCTAGGCTAAGACTGTCTAGTTGTAACACGAAATTGTCCCAGCTGCTATCCAGTGAGTTTATCACTATGCTAAGCATGCTTTCCTCAGTCACTACCTCGCCCCTGTGCATCAACTCTGCTCTAGTAGCATTTAACTTCAATAAATGTTCACTCATAGGCACCCCTGCTTTGTGCCTGGCAGAATAAAACTCCCTAGAAATTTTGGTTGTTGTGGCCCTACTCTTGCTGTAAAATAGGTTGTAGATCTTCTGAACTACTTCATACACAGTCATGTGGTTATCAATGCTGGGATACATAGTAGATGGTATACTTGTTAACAGGATACAGAATGCCCTATGGTGTCTGCAGTCAATCTCTAAAGTCCATGGTTTTTGTGGAGGGTTTGAGATTAGGAAAAGTAAGTTCTCCCTCATAAAAGTGATCTGCAGCTGCTGGTTCCAATCTATGAGGTTCCCCCCATCAGTTGTAATTTAGTGGAAAAAACAGGCATTGCCCCATAGTTATTATTGTGGTTACTCACTGCAGGGAGCTGTCCATGGTGTTCTGAGTGAGGGAACTCGCAATATGGCTCTGGTATGCAAGTTGTGACTCTGTAGTGATTTGTCTCTATGTTTTTTTCATTTTTTTCTGCAGGAGGAGACTGCGCATGCGTGGAGCCCATTCGTCGGTGGGAGCCTTCGGGTGAGGAGCTCTCTGCTGCTGCTCTTCGGTAAAGGCCAAGGCTGCCCAAAAGAGGCCCGAACTCGCCTCTGGCCTGCCTTTCTCCCTCGTCGTGGCTCCGGGTACGCTGCTGGGCTGACGGTTCCCTCGTTGGGAACGAAGAGATGGTCGACGAGCCCGGGTTCCTCGCGGCGGCGGCGGCTGCGGCGGCTGCGGCGGCTGCGGCGGCTTCAACGGTGGCGGCGGCGGCGACTGCTGCGGCGGCATCGGCGGCGGCAACTGCGGCAGCGGCATCGGCGGCGGCGACTGCGGCGGCGGCATCGGTGGCGGCGACTGCGGCGGCGGCATCGGCGGCGGCATCGGCGGCGGCGACTGCGGCGGCGGCATCAGCGGCGGCGACTGCGGCGGCGGCATCGGCGATGTCAGCGGCGGCGACAGTGGCGGCGGTATCGGCGGCGGCTGCGGGGGCGGCATCGGTGGCGATGACGGCGGCTGCTGCACCGGCAGCGGCGACGGGTCCACGGATGCAATAGGGGAAGCCCGGCGGGGCAGGTAAGTTGAAGCCCCGGTGGCTTTCCCTTGGCTTTCGCGTTAGGTAGGGTGGTGGGTTCAGATCCTGCCCCGGTGTGCGCCCGTAGGCGGTCGATGTCCCTTTTGCGGCGTGTGGAGGGGTCCCTCTCCCAATGGATAGCCGGGTCGGGGTGCTAGTCTTGTTTCCCCCTTGGTCGCTGTGGGCCCTTCCGCGGCCCATGGTTGAGGTGGGGGGCCGGAAGGCGGAGCCATATGCTGCCGCTAGGGTTTCCATGGCTTTCTTTATTTCAGGCTCGGTGGGTAGTTTTGCCCCCTGTTGGCCTCGTCCCCCTTGTCCTTCTTCGGGGTGCCCCTCTCCCAAGTCCATTCCTGGGTAGTTTCGTGCCATGGATTTTGAATCCTGGCTGCTCATTGGCTGTTGGCCATTCCAAGATGGCCGCCGGGTTTGTGGCGTGAAACTGAAATCACCCATGCCCGTTATGGTGGTGGGGGGCGTTCTTTTCCTTACCGGGCTTGGATTTTCTCCGTAGCTGTTCATCGCTGCTCCATGGTTTTCTAGGAGGCCCTGGAGTTTCGCGATGAGCTCCATTTTGCCGATGGGTGCCTCCATCATTTCCTGTAGAGCCATTCTGAAGGCGTCTTCCTCTTGTGGCTCTTCTTCTCCGGGAAATGTATGGATGTCCTCATCGTGCTCTTCTCCCGTCGTGGCAACTCCTGCCATGGCATCTTCGAGCGCCCGTAATTCAGCCATCAGTTTAGTGTATGCTCGGGTGTTTATTCTGTTTTCCTTTTCAGAATAAATTACTTCATCAGACATCCTCTGAGGTTATGGGTAACCATCCTCTGCTACCATTTGTTAAGCTTAGGATCTAACCCAATAACTCATGATGTCTGATATTTAGTTTTCGTTAATTCTTTTATTTTGATTTTATCAAGTTGCTAGACCTCATCGAGGAGAGAATAACAGATTCCCTTTTTCTTCTCAGGTACACAACTGGAACAACTGGATCTGCACATGCTGACCTCTTATATACCTTGTGGGAGGAGTCAAAGGTAAGGAGGCATGGTGGGAAAAAGGGGAGGTGTTGATAGGTACATGGGTGGGTTTAGACATTTACTTAACATTAAATTATTTGCACAAAGTCTTGTAGTGGATTTAATAGAAGGGTCTAAATATGATTCAGCTTTCATACTATGGAGTCCAATATAAGTAACACAACTCTAGACAAAGCACATTACCTGATTAATTAATAACCAATTAATCAAAGTCACGCAATACCCATTTATTCATATTTTGAATATAATCTAGGTAGATTTTGATTTTTATTATTTTTGGTCCTAAAATGAACCAATGGTTTTCCTTCCTTACAAACCTCATGATTTTCAGAGAATCTTTTCATTTTGCATTCTTTATTCTAGCATCTTGATAATGAGAATCAGTGAGGTGGTTGAAATATTGGACTAGCAACAGGGAGACATGCTCACAGCCACAGGACTCATTGAGTGATGTTGGGCCAGTCATTTTTTCTCAGCCTAACCTATCTCCCAGGGTTGTGACCATAAGGAGAGTGGACGAAGGGGAATACTTTACATGCCACCTTGAGACCTAAGCAAAAGATAGGCTGTAAATCTAGCAAACACATAAATAAATGAATGTTGTCAAAATTAGAAGGCAAAAAGGATCATAATTTTTCTGAAATAAAGCAAAGCTTTAATATAAATATTTAAAGGAGCCACATCTTATTTGAGATCTGGAAAACATTCTGGGGTCTCTTAACATGAATGGTGGTAAAAGGGATGTAATGGACAAATCCTGAGAATGAAGTGGGATCCTGATTTTTCAGACATGACAAAAGGAACTTGGAACCCCAAACTATTTTCAGAGACTCTTCTATTGGAGAAATTAAACTGAATCAATACCTTTGTGCATCATTGTTGGGATTGGGGGAAAAGGTTCCAAGCACTCAGCTTTAAAGTAAAACTGAACTTGCACAGATTCAGTTGGATCAGAAAGTTTGTATCTATTCCAGTTCCTCCGTTGCAATTGCAAAATGAAATATATTTAGCTTGTATACATGTCAACTCCCAATGACCCTGGGCAGTTTACAATACTATTACAATAAAACTGATAACAGATAAAAGATGGCAAGCATGACAGACCACATAGGATGAAGCAAGAGGTTTATCTTGCCCTTATGTCTTCACCATTCTTCTGAACATCTGGATCTTGGGTGAATATTATTCTACAGAGAAAGTGAACTTCTGGGATCAAGATAGATGTCATCCTTTAATGAAAAGAATCTGGAGCACACCAACCAGCAGGATTAAAGTGGCTGAACTGGACTGATATTGTGTGATGAACCACATTACATTACAATGAAAACAGCAGATTGATTGCAGTCATCATAATGAGTGGAAGCATAATGCTTATGTAGAATAAGCAGAAGTTTGGCATGTTACTCTTACCAAGACACATAAAACCTAACTTGCTTACTGTGTTTCTACTACCCTGTGGAACAGTCCTCTTTGTGTCACTGCCATTATGGCAAGTTCCATAATAAAGAGCAAAATGTTTTTGTCATTTGTAGCTTGACTGAGCCATACAACTAGAGTTTTTGGAAAATGGAGGGCAAAGAAGGATTTGAACAGAAGGGACACACACAAAGACAAGGCTATCAAAGTTGCTTTGGAGGGTTTGAATAAAATCAATTAAGTTCTCAATTCAGTTTTCAATTCGGCTTTAAATAGATGCCAACCCTTTCACATAATTATTGAAAAAGTTGCACTCTTAGGCTCAATTCACAACTAAATACCATCTAGGCTAATCATAAATATTATGATTGGTGTTCTTCATTACTGTAAGTGGGCAGTTTTTAATTATGATTTGTGCATATGAATAATGATGAACAGAATCAATCTTCATCTAATATGTATAGTTCCCGGGAAGTGTTGTGTGGTCCAAAGGTTAGGTGAAGATTGACATCTAAGCTGTGCCTCAATTTTTTTTTTCAAAAACAGAGAGCCTGTAGCAGGCTTCCTTAATAAATAAAATTGATATTGACAATATTCCATGGAGGGATGATATATCTGACAAAAAATTGGAAATTGTATCATATATCCTAATGGACAGAACTAAACTAAAACAATATCAATGTTAAATGAGTCAGTGCACACATGAAACTGACATAAATGAGGTATCTTTTTATTCCTCTCGACTAATTTGAGTGAATAGGCCCTAAAATAAGCAACAATATACTCCCAACTTATTTTAATTCAAACACTTTGTAACTAATGGCCCTGCAAGTGAAGTTGATTCTCTTTCTTAAGTGGCTTTCTTCTTACATTTGGCTAATGTTTATTTGTATATTCATAAGAAACAGAAGAAAGAAAAAACCTGAGGACCTGTGGCCCAGGCCTATTATGTGCTATTCCATCTGTCTGTGATGAACCAGAAAGACTGACATGTTAGGTCTCCCTGGTCTGCAGTTGCTATTTTCCCACACTTACTTAAGCTTCCTTGCACATGGACACACACAAAGCAGATGCCGGTGCCTCAGCAGGCCTTAGAGGCTCCTCCTGAGTGTGACATATTTTTATACAGCCAAGTCCCAAGGACTTGCTGCTGGCAATACCAACCATACATACAAAAAGCTGCTTATGGTTGATCTCAGACAACCTGAAAACTGGTCTACGATTGTTTTAAAGGAAACTGTTTGGCAGCCCATCAGTTATATACCACAGCAATGTTCAAAACCTAATTGTGATAGACTTTGAAACATACATTAACAAAAATATTTCAAAAACCTGGTTTTGTTTTTATAAAAAAAAAAACTAGATTAGTAATTCAAAATCTATTATATGTCTGCTTTACAGCCATTGAGTTCATTGTGGGTTATCCCAAGCATTGGGATTGATTTTCTATTGGAAATAAGATACAGTAATGAATTATATAATAGAATGGCCATTAATTAATTAATGGTATATTAATTAATGGTCATTAATTAATGGTATATTAAAGCATGATGTAGGGAAGAATAGAATCTTTGCTCAACATTTTACATACTTTTAAGCATACATTTCTTCAGATATATATATACACATTAGTATTTATTTAGTATTTCCAAGAATCAAAAGTATTTTACACAGATTACTTCACACCAAGAAGACCTTTACCTTTGGCATTATTGTCCTCAATTATAAATGGAGTCTGAAAGAACAGAGACTTGGCTGGGGGTCTAGGACAACTCACCACAGTCAACCAGCTACTGTCAACTCACCACATGTCAATTTGTCACAGCCAACTTGCTGAGGGGCAACATGCCGTGGGGCAAAAATTACATAATATTGAAGAAATGGAGAAATAGAATCATTAAAGAAAGGATGCACAGATTTAAATATGTTGAATTTGTAACAGATTAAAATGCATGGTTATTATATGAAATGATCTTTGAAAAAAAAGAGATAGAGTTGTTGAATCTCAACAATTTATCTGAAAGTGAGCCTGCTAACACAGAAAAGAACAATCAATGATGTGGCAATGATGGTATCCTGTGGGACAATGAGAAGGAGGTAATGTAGTTTCATCAGTTTGCGTTGTGGTGTTTTTTGACTGGCCACACTTAAGGCATACTTCAAGGTCCATGCAGATGGAATCCTTTAGAGAATGGGTTCTGTAGCAGGGCCACTTTTCCAGATATTTCAGGAAAGGCAGATTAATTTTGGAGCAGGTAGTCTGGAAAATAATTAGGTCCTGAATCATGCAAGTGTTAAGGATGACAAACAGCAACTTAAATTGCACCCAGAAGCTAACTGGCAGCCAATGTGCTTTCCAGAATAGAGGATAATGGGAGTAAATCTAGATACCCTCATGAATAACAGAATAACAGAGTTGGAAGGAACCTTCTAGTTCAACACCCTGCTCAAGCAGGAAACCCTTTATCATTTCAGACAAATGGTTGTCCAATCTCTTCTTAAAAACCTTCAATGCTGGAGCACCCACAACTGCTGGAGACAACTTGTTCCTCTGATTAATTGTTCTAAGAGGAAATTTCTAAGAGGAAAGAAAGGTTGGTTCTTTCCTTGATTAGTTTCCACCCATTGCTTCTTGCCTTGCCTCCAGGTGCTTCGGGGAATAGATTGACCCTCTCTTCCTTATGGCAACCCCTCAGATATTGGAACAATGCTATCATGTCACTCCTATTTCTTTTTTTCATTAAACTAGACATACCCATGAATTTCTAGTTCATGGGTATGTCTAGTTTAGGACACTGTATGCTGAAACATACAGTGTTGTAGCTCTAGATCAGTGATGGTGAACCTTTTTGACACTGAGTGCTGAAAAGGCTCGCGCGTGTGTCTGAGCCACAACCCAGAAGAGCTGCCCAGGGCGCATGCACGCGCCAGAAAATGAACCTCCAGTTTTAGCTACTGAACTTCCGGTTTCAGCCAGCTACTCTTCTGGATTTCTGGCGTGCATGCGCGCACAACGATCAGCTAGCCGGTGTGCATGCTCATGCAGGAAAACAGAAGACCGGTTCTTCCAGTTTCTGGCACTGCAGGATGCAAAAAGGCCAGGTGATTGTTGCGTGTTCATGTGCTCCAGAAACCTGGAAGGGGAACAGGTGATGCTGCATGTGCCAGACGACATGGCTCCGCATGCCACTTCGGGCACATGTGCCATAGGTTCGTCATCATGGTTCTAGGTCTTCAAGGGCAGCCCAAATATAAAGCAATTTCAAATAATCAAATCAGGAGGTGGAGAGAGCATGAATCACCATATACAATTCTCCCTGATCTAAGAAAGAGCTTAATTAATGCATAAGGTATAATTGTGAGCTGCCCAGAGTCATTGGGAATTGGGTAGCATAAACATTTTAATAGTAAACATTAAATACTTGAGCATGATAATTACCTGCTGCTGAAACAAAAGTCAGAGGTCCAAGAGAACCCCCAAAATGTGAACAATGTCTTGACTGCAATCTCCATCTGATGCTCAAGCAGGAGGGCAACATCATCCAGATCTTTGTAGTGACCATATCTGGAAACAATAAGCTTTTTTTCTTTTCTTTTTGCCAATAGCCACTCATCTTGCTAGGGTTCAGCCTAAGTCTATTCCTTCTCATCCAGATACAAATAGTGTCTAGCACCAAGTCAGAAAGTTCATCCCATTATCTGTTAGATACAAGGCTCAAATTCAAAACTGGGTATCACTGGCACAGTGAGGATACCACAAACCAAGTTTATAATGAGCTCACTAGCAGATTCATGTAGATGTTAAATAATACAGGGGAAAGAACTGAGTTCTGTGCCACTCCAGAATAACTCTGGGGTTGATTTCTCCCCCAAAAACAGAGACTATTTAGGAAGGAAATGAAGTATTGCAAAATGGTGTCCACCTCTCTCAATCCCTGAAGCTAGTTGATAAGGATGCTATTGTCAATATCATTGAAATCTTCTGACAAATCTTCTGACAATATTATTGAAATCTTTTGACAAGATGATCTATGATGGTTACATTTCCCTTATCCAACTCTTACCAAAGATTACAAGTTGAGTGAACAATACACTCAATGATCCTAAATCAAGGCCTGGATTTTGATTTATAAAGATCTAAGTTAATTGGCATCAGCACGGGGCAGCAGTAATATAATAATGTCAAGTCAGAATAGAATAAAACAGATTCAAAGGGCTGGAAGGGGCCTTGGAGATCTTCTAGTCCAACCCACTGCCCATGGCAGGAGATCTTATATCATCCTGGACAAATGGTTGTCCAATCTTTTCTTGAAGACCTCTGATGATGGACACCCACAACTCTTGGTGTTTCCTTTTCGATCTTCTTGTCTGTCCAATGGTTTAAAGTAGGGGAATAGCAGAATATCTGAATATCTGAAAGTAAATATGTCATTTGATGTAAAATGCAGAAGGCAGCAAGAATACAAGTACTGAGTACTGTAATGATGAAAATAACTAACTAATGTGTGTCCCAATAAAGAATTGATTGGAAAGAGGAAAAAAAAGAAAAGAACCCAGAGCAGCAGGTTGTAAGAGAGAGAAGGCAGAACTGCTATCTTGGTTTAAACAGACTCTTTCAGAAGTGGAACCCCTATGTTCATAAAGGGGAACAATATCTCTAAATATGGCTTTGTGGATTGCAGCCCTGTTCTTGTTTCTCAGATGGCTCTACTGTCCAGGAATTGTTGTAGAAATAAAAAGCGAAGAAGGCTCCATGTGTGGCATTCTAAGTCATGGACCAAAGATGGGATCTAAATCTATAAATAATGCAACTTTTTTACTTGGCTCCCACCTGTAACCACTGCACTTGTATAGGAGATGTTTCACCCAGACTTGGAAATAAAGTGCAACTCACCTAGTGGTTCTCTGCTGGATAGGAACCACCGCTCTTTAATAAACCTTTAGCTTCATTGTACCTTGCAATATTTTTTTTAAAGTAAAAGGTATATCCCAGTTGACCATATGAACATGTTCCCATTCCCTCCTCAGGCCTTTGAGCAATTTGCAGCCTTTTGTTAGTACATAAAGGGTCTTGGAGGCTCCTACTTGAGTGTGGAGTTTACCAGCTGCTCTCCACTACCAGGCCTCATTAGAAGCCTGCTGTTCTGCTGAGAACCAAGCCACATGCTACTCTCTCTGTTGTCTGCTATTAGCCTGTTGCTGCTCCTTAAATTACAAGCCACAAAAGCTTATTCTGTTTCTCCGCAGAGAACAACTATTCTTAGTCCTGTTTCAAGAGGCTGTATATCATGATCTCTCGAACTAATTAAGGTTTGTAGACAGGCCACAGGTTGCCTCAGAGAATTTGTCCCCATGGTTGATATAATGCCCTCCCTGCTTTTCCTTTCTTCTTCTAAAGGTCTAAACCTCAGGATTTTCCAGCTTACTGGTGTCTTAATAAAAATAAATATGACAGTGTGTTGAAAATTAAAAGAAGCCAATTTTTATTCATGTCAGATGGTACTGCTCTAGTTGCAGTTTATTGAGGGAGATGAAATAGCAATAACATGCCATGTAGCCTTGAAATATTTATTTGCATTGAATTTCATTTTTTCCAAAATTGCACTGTTGATAATACACTGTAGACTAATTATTAGACTTTTTGATTTGTGTGACTATTATCTCAGGGCTGGCTGGAAGGGGCTGCGAAAAGGTGAAATGCAGCAGCATAAGGTAAATCAAGAGAGGATATATATAAAATTGAGCAATGTTATATAGATGGATGGATGCATAGATGGATGGATAGACAGACAGGCTGGTAAATTTTGTTCTCAATCCAAGGCTAAATAAATATTTTTTCACAGTGGTTAGTTATATTTTTCTGTGGTTCACATACATAAACTGACATGTAAAATAACTGCCGGTGCTATGAATTTCAGAATTTCAGCTAGCAACTTTCTTTGTGAAAAGAATGGATTTTCTCCCATACTATGAAAGCAGTATTGTGGAGAGTAGGATAAATTATGAATTAGGAATGAATTGAGATGAATTATCTCAATTATGAGATATGGTTTAATCTGAGTGAGGCTTTGGTTGCAGGATATATTTTAAGGCAGTGAACATGTGAAAATGTTCCTAGCCATATATTGAGGGCAGTAATTTTACAAGTAGCTTCCATAGACATTTTGCTGCATGGTTTGTTTTGCAGAAAACACAGTATTAGACAAGCATCAGTCCTGATTCCCCTATTTTTGGAAAATAAACTCTTGCAATCAGAAGTCTTGGGTCTATTGTTCTTTATGTGTAGGTGCGCCGGGGTGGGTTCTAATTTTTTTTACTACCAGTTCTGTGGGCGTGGCTTATTTTGTGGGCATGGTTTGATGGTCATGTGACAATTCTTTAGGATTTAGCAGAGGTACTGGTCTACCAGGGTTTTAACTGCTTGCAGAGCTGTACCGGTCTACCCATTTGTTTTTGGAGGCACTAGTCTACCCATTTGTTTTTGGAGGCACCAGTCTACCCATTTGTTTTTGGAGGCACCAGTCTACCACTACACTGCCTTTTAACATTGATCAGCTGCAAGGCGGCCATTTGAAGCCCCGCGGCAAGAGTTTAAACAGTTTTTTTTCTTCTAGCCGATCAGCTGGGACTTGGGAGGCAGCGAATAGATTGGGGGTGGGGCCAAATAAAAGGTAAAAATAACGCAGGGGGCGGGTGGGACGGCCCAGCTCCCGAACAAAGAGAACCGGTTCAGTGACGTCATATCGTCACCGCTACCGGCTTGGCCGAACCTGGAGGAACTCACCACTGATGTGCGCCCTCCAGTCAATGTTGACTCCTGATAAGTTTTTTTCAGTAATGATTTGCCATTGCCTTTTTCTGGGGCTGAAAGAATAACTGGTTCAAGATTGCCCAGCTGGCTTTGTGCCAAGGTGGAACTAGCACTCCTAGTCTCCTGGTTCTAGCCTGGGTTCTTGACCATTCCACCAAGTTGGCTCCTGTTGTTCTTACTCTTCTTTATTATTAGACGGCTGCTTTCTCTGCTCCCATCTTCATTTTATTAGGAATCGCCTCCAAGAAACAAACAGTTAAGAGCAAGGTGAGCCCAGACAGGTGCTATAGCACTCTCAATGCCTTCAAGCCGCCACTTTTTTCTTCCCTACCACAGAGAAGTCACATCCAATAGTCCTTTATTCTCCAACAGACTCACTTTGCATCTACTCAACTCACAAACAGTGCCTTCCATCTCTCACCTGACTCTACCCATCCCCGCCTCCTTTAATCTTAGTATTTATTCTAAATTTGCCCCCAGAAGGAAAGATTTAATTACTTTCATCTATCAATGTCTAAAGAAATATCTTTATATCTGTTATTGCTAGTCAATGTAATTATTTGAGAAATATCACCTGTGATCACTTTAAATCAAGCCTTATGTTAAGAGAAACCCCTAACTTCGGGTTGCGGTACAAATTGATGTGCATAATTATAATCCATAAATGGCGTTCAGCAAAAATTAATTTCAGTATCAAACTTTTTTCTAAATAATGTTTACATGCCCACAAAACACACAAATACCCCCCGCCATACATCAGTCTGTCATTCTTCTAAACAAGAAATTATGTGATTTTTCACTAAGAAGCACAGAGTATCTCCAGCAACTGTTACCTCATGTAGAGCTAACTCTATGCACTTTGTAGAGACAATAAGCATAATAATGCTTAATACAAAAAAGTGGCAAGAAGAAAAAAAATCAGTATTTAAAATTTGTTTCATTTTACACTGAATCATCTTTCAGAATTGTTGAGCTTTATGACATTATCACGTATGCAATGCCAAGTATAAAAAAAATCTGAGCCAACATAAATTCTGCATTTCCAGAAGTTATTTTGATTATGTATTAAGCATTAGGATAATATACCAACAATAAAACCTTGTACCAAATTTTTCTTAGTGTAATACTCCTTCCCTCCCCCATCTCCCCAGCCAGGTTGTGCTGCCTTTGTGGCATTTGTCTTAACTGCAGGATCTGTACAACTTTCCTGAAAGCTCTACTAATTGATACAATTAGAGTGTTACAACAGGGTAGACCCACAGTCTTCGAGTTTAGTGTAGAATCTTTCTAGAATATGGGATAAAAAGAAAATTAAAACTTGAATCCTGGCATATGAGAATTGTACTCAAAGATTTTCACATACACAGCTGTGTGGTAGAAGGTGCAATTAGTATTTGACAAAAGGATGCTGATTATATACAGACATACCAGGAATAAGAGATGCTCGCATCTATTGTCAAATAAGGGGCAGTGGGGGTGGGAAAATGAATAAAGCTGATTTAGTGACACCAGCTGACTGAACATTTTCAGTAAAGTTAACATACAGTGGACTGTGAATTGTATTGCTTGCTAAAATATTTATTTCATCTAAGCTGGCATTTTTACATGTTTACTGGGGAGTAAGTCCAACTATGCTCAGTGCAACTTATTTCTGAGGCGATATGCGATATACTTTGGACTGCCAATAATTTTAGTATTCAGAAAAAAAAATTGAAAACCTCCCTTAAATTTTTAGTTACTAAGCCATTTCTCACAGCAAATCTTTACAAACCAGATAGGCATCATCGGATTCTATGTAAAATGTCTTTAAAGATCTTTGAAATTCAGAAAAAAAGCTGTTTTCAATTCAGACTTCCATTTATTTATAATAATCTGTTGGCATAGAAATATGCCTAAGAAGAAAAAAAGAATTCTTCCTGAATGTGGAATAACTATTGGCTGGATATAAATGATTATAAATTACATGAATGATTTAGTCATTATTCAGCCTTACTACCATAATACCATCTGTAGTATATTCTAAACCTGACATTAGTTAGAATATACTGTACATCTAAAATGTCATATACTTGTTATAACAGAGGACTCGTAATATTCCTGTTTCTAAATATTGATTGGATTTTCTGCTCTTTATGGCTTGTAACTATTCCCAGATTTTACTGTTTTTCTGTCTCCTTGATAATCATTTGTCTTTCAACGATCCCAAATGAGTTTTCATTGCTTACTGATGAAGCAGTCCCCTTAAAACCAGAAGTTTAGTCCTTGAACAACCTGGCTAGGTGGCTCAGTGGCTAAGACACTGAGCTTGTCAATCAGAAAGTTCAGCAGTTCAGCAGTTCGAATCCCTAGTATAGGTCTCCGGCGTGAGCAGGATGTTGGACCGGAGGTGGGTTTCAGCAGGTTCTGACAGATTCCGGAGAACCGGAAGTGGAAATTTTGAGTAGTTCGGAGAACCAGTAAATAACACCTCTGACTGGCCCCACCCCCATCTATTCTCTGCCTCCTGACTTCCAGCTGATTGGGAGGAAATGGGGATTTTGCAGTAACCTTCCCCTGGAGAGGGGTGGGAATGGAGATTTTATAGTATCCTTCCCCTGCCATGCCCACCAAGCCATGCCCACAGAACCTGTAGTAAAAAAGTTTCAATCCCACCACTGGGTTGGACTAGATGTCCTCCAAGGTCCATTCCAACTCTGTTACTGTTACTGTTATAACTGTTATAAAAATCTATTAAAAATAACACGCAAAAAATATATGCAAAATAATGTAAAACAGCTTTATACAGGTAGTCCTTAACAGTCACTAAGCAGTTTGTTTAGTGACTATTCAAAGTTACGACACTGAGAAAAGTGACTTATACTTTTTTTCATACTTATGACTATTGCAGCATCCCCGTGGTCATGTAATCAAAATTCAAATGCTTGGCAACTGGTTCATATTTATGACAGTTGCAGTATCCTGGCATCATATGATCAATTCTTGCGACCTCCTGACAAGCAAAGTCAATGCGGAAGCCAGATTCACTTAACAATTGTATTACTAACTGAAGAACTGCAATGATTCAATTAATAACTCTGGCAAGTAAGGTCATAAAATGGGGCAAAACTCACTTCAGGCTATCAAGAAAAGCATTGGTAAATGGCATTTATTATTATTGTCTTGTTTCAATTTGCTAAGATACTAGACGAGTTTTCACAGCATCAGCAGAAAGAATAAAAGATGGACACAGGAGAAATGGGCCTTTGGGAAAAGTTGATATCCCTTTGATAAGTTTTACAAGGTTGCTTTCTTTTGTGTTAGTAAATGGCAATAGCAATATCACTTAGACTTATATACAGCTTCATAGAGCTTTATGAAGTAGTTTAAGCAGCTTACTCTCTAAGTGATTTACAGAGTCAGCATATTTCCCCCAACAGTCTGAATCCTCATTTTACTGGCCTTGGAAGGATGGAAGGCTGAGTTAACTTTGAGCTGGTGAGGATCGAATTCCTAGCAGTGAGCTGAATTAGCCTGCAATGCTGTATTTTAACCACTCTGCCACCATGGCTTACACTTACATTGATGGAAAGTCTGGTAGATCTTATAGGAAGGAGCAAAAGCTATGTTCACATTCCATCTCCCCTTATAATAAGCACTTTGCAATTTTCTATATGGATCTTAGGATTGTAATATATATGATTACATCAATAGAGTTGGCCATATAATGATTGCAAGAACTTTAAGATAATCCGTTGGTGAAACTTCCAGGTCTGTCTCTATCTCTGCTTGCTATTCTTTCTTTTACTAAATGTTATGCTTCACAATAGTTTCAAGTTGTAGAAATAAAAAAATGCAGAAACAACAGGCTTGGATAATGCACAATTCTGTATCTTTCTTATGTTCTGTAAACAGCTTTAGGCTCATTGTCATTTTCTAATTGATTGGGAAATAATTTAGATTTTGTTTCGGTGTTTCTGTAACTCTGGCTGAGATATACAATTACTATTACTGTATTTATGATTGTGGAATTTATGTTTTTGTTAGAGAGAAATAGAAAGATAGACACCTGTCCCAGGAGCTAAGTTGAGTCCATTAAATTCTTTTGGATGGATCAGCTAGCACCTGTCAGAAAGAGAAAGTTGGTTGCCTTGATTTGGAAAGCTATCTTATGTTATCTGTCCTATGATAAGATCAAGTGCATAGTAGTTTATACAATGTGATGAATGCTTGTTGATTGTGATTGTTCTGTGTACTGACAAAGATAGGTCCTTCCTCCATTGCTGCTACTTCCCTTACAAAGAAAAACAAATCCAGAAATGATGAGACAAAATATCTGTGAACCTTTTAGACTTAAAAGCAATATAATACTAAATAGATACCACCTGAGTGAAAAATGTCATTGCACAAAGTATGCATCAGCTTGGACTCTTTTGTGATAGCTAACTAAAAATGTTGAATCTAATTTTAAAACATTTCAGTTTTTATTACCATGACGTACATACATACATAGATACATAGATACATACATAACAATACCACTTCTTTAAATGATTCATATTAAAATACATGGAATGGGTTTGCCTAATCCTTGGCTCCCATAATCACAGTTTACTGAATGTATTCAACAGAGCATGATTATCTATTTTCATTCGTATAGGTAAAACATGGGCACTGCTCATACTGGAGTTTAAAATTTTGATTTTTGCTAATTGACCACAGTCCATTTAAAAAAAAATAATAATCCTGTATCACTGCTTCTTTCACTGACATTAATAGTATCAATTTGCTTTAAATGAAATTATTTACTCTATTAGCCATCAGTTCTGTTAAACTGCTTAATTCTAATAAAAGTGGCATGCAATGAACACTCCTGGATTGCTAGATTACTAGCATACCCACAGACTGGAACTACAAAAGGGAGTATCATTGCAAATTGCTCTAATCCCATTCCTTTCCTCACTGTTGGATAACAGCTTTGAAATCCTCAGATCTATGGCTGGTTTCTTTCCACTGTTCTGTGCACACAGCCACTTCTTAGCCTTACTTTTTCATTGCTGGCAACATTGCTGGCGGAGCACTTCAAACATAAGGGATGGGGGAGGAAGCACCCCGCAGATATGAAATTCCCACTGAATGGCTTTGCCTGACATGTTCAGTAATCAAGAGCCAAATAATTTTTGCTGCACTGAGATCAAATCAGCCCCAGCAGGCACAACATCACAGCATCATCGGCCAACATTTGGTGGCACATGTCGAAGACTAAACCCCCAGCAGAGGGCCTGCATTTGGTGCCTGAAACCTCCTGACCTTCAGCCAAATTATTGCTGCCTCCTCTTGAAGTAGGGACAGGAGCAAGGAAAAGCCCCAGTAACTTCATAGCAACTTAATGGTTCCTCTTGCTTTCTTTAACCCCCTCAGATAATACCTGAACTCAGCTGGAAAGGCGGATAATTGAGACTGAATATAGTGGCCAGGAGAGAGGAAGCCCACTGAAGATCTCATTAAAGGTCCTTTCATTTAAAAAAAATGAATCTAGAAATATTGTTGAACTAAATATACAAAACTTCACAAATGTATAATAGAGAGGAAATCAAGTGGCTGATGAAAAATTCCAGTTTCTAGAAATATGTCATAATATCTGTGGTAAAGAAGGCATGTCAAATATCAGATTAAAGATATTGTGAGTGTTCTACCTTTTTTAAAAAAAAAATTTGTGAATTATTTGTACTGGATTGTAAATTATGTCATAGCTATACTGTACATTTTATCAATCGCACAAGTACATTGTTATATATGTGTGTGTTATCTTTTCAGTTTCCATAATATATCTTGTTTAGTGTGGTGTTGTTTCAAATTGTCATCCTTTATTGTTTATGTAAACTGAATTAAATTATTAGCCCATGTAGTTCAATATTGATAACTTAAGCTGGCATGTCCTTTAAAGTTACAAAGGCATTACTTGAGATCAGGCTGTACCACAAACTGTTTCCCATCTGGAAGAGATTGATTGATTGATTAGATTTGTTTGCTGCCCACCTCACTTTGAGGCAACTCTGGGTTGTTTACAAACCTCAAAAGCCAATAAAACTATGAACAATAAATATTCCTAATAACAATAAAGGTTCCCCCGCACATGCGTGCTAGTTGTTTCTGGCTCTAGGGGCAGTGCTCAACTCCGTTTCTAAACTGAGGAGCCAGCGCTGTCCAAGATGTCTCCATGGTCATGTGGCCAGCATGACTAAATGCCGAAGGCACATGGAGTGCTGTCACTTTCCCACCAAAGTGGTCCCTATTTTTCTACTTGCATTTTTACATGCTTTTGAATTGCTAGGTTGGCAGAAACTGGGACAAGTAACAGGAGTTCACTCTGTTACGCGGCGCTAGGAATTCGAACCGCTGAATTGCCAACCTTCTGATCGACAAGCTCAGCGTCTTAGCCACTGAGCCACTGCGTCCCTTCTAATAACAGTAGTAAATCACAATTAAGAAGATGGGAAGGAAGATTGGTTCCCCATTTGTCTGAAATGTTGTCTGTTTTGTATTTATACATTAGATCAGGGGTCCCCAAGCCCTGAACTACAGCCCACTACTGGGCTGTGGCAGTTCAGAAGTAGGCTGCATGAGCAGTGGGCCTGTGTTCATGTGCACATGCAACCTGTGGGCTGCTGCATGTGGGCTGTTACATGTGCACACAGCTCAACTCGTGTGAGCCAGTGCACACACATGCACTAGCCCACCACTTGAACAGGCCAATTTCTCTCCCCCCTGCGGGGCTTCCAAGCCATAAAAGTTGGGGACCGTTGCATTAGATGTAGAGGTATTTAAACAGATGATCGTGTATCTGGATACAGTAATAGTAGATTTGTATCCTTGGTTTAGGATTGGGCTAGCTGTCCCTTTGTTCTATGGTTCTGGGCTTTTGAAGTTGGATAATGCAGAGTTGGACTTCATCTCTGATGTAATTTAGCCTAATATTTTGTTGCAGGAAATCTACTAACATGGATCAAAATGGGACCAGTTTAGATAAATTAGAATATTGTTATAGAAAGTAGTTTGGTAAGCATAATAGTGTACATTATCGTTTGGGTTGAATATGAATTCTAGATAAGTGAACGTGAGATAAATAGAAGGTTCACAAAGTATTGTATGAAACTTCCCCCCAGAAGTGCTTTTGAATGTTTAATGGATTGAATCCTTTAAATAAAATATTTCAAACTCATGTACCTAAAGTTCAGTAGAATGAAATCTTCATTAGAATGAGATCTTCACAAGAATGGACTGTGGTTTGGCAGATCTTTTATTAGAAACAAGCTTTTCCGGTTCTGTCTTGTGCTTTACCTGTAAAACCAGCAAAAAGAGTCATCTATTAGTACAACAGTTCATTATAAGAAGATATTTATTTAATGCCTTTGGCAAGAAAGACAGATAGTTGCATTGGTAACAATGATTTTAAATCCCTATGATGTACAAACCATAGCACAGGCCTGTTAAACTCTGATTTAAAAAGCTGAAAATGAGGGTCTGATCAAATTGCCACCACGAAAGAAGACTAAAAATTCAATTTATATTACATATATCTCAGTGACATGTCAGCATTATTCAATCACTATAGCAGTGGTATTGTGTTGTTATTTACAGAAGTACATAACAAAGCTATTCTGGCACAAGAACTGAGTGTTATTTTCTCATTGTGGGATACAATGCACATCCCAACAGAATGGTCAACAGTTCTATTCTGAATACAGCAGTGAAACTGGTCCTGCCAAGAAAAAATGAACATGGCAATAGTGAGAAAAGTATTTACCCTAAAACCTCTGTAAGAGAAAAACTACACAACTGTAATTGGATTACACACTGCCATTTCCTAGGGCTTCATTTGCATTAAAATATAGCTATTATACATTCTAAGACAGTGACAGCATTGTGTCCTGAATAAAGACTGATTAATAAATGTATATTGATAGGGATTTAAATTTAAGTACAATTCAATATTAAATTTTCTGGGTTGAGGATGGTTATTTGCTACTGATCAATGGGGATATATTCTCCTTGGAAATCCTGAGATGGGGGATGCTTTTCCAGCAGTGCTTTGGTTTGAACCTGACTACTTTCACAATGTTGTTCCTTTTTATGAGTTGAGTCACTTTATTTCTCATTTTGTTACAATTTATAGGAAGCAGTCACAAAACTCATCTGTGTTTTTCAGTCTTCGAAATTCTGCATATCTTCTGGGTGACAAAAACTGTTGATTCGCCCCATCTCCTATCTGGTAGATTCAGGTAAGTCATTATTGTTTCTCTCCTTCCCCTCAGAACGTCAGTATCCTGTTCTTGGAACCTATTTCTTTCTGCATGCATTGTTTAGAATTTATCTCCTTCCCCGCCACTGTCCAGCCACTGTATTGGAAAAAGTGCAATTATTTCCTTTGTGTGTGTGGGAGGGGGGAGGGGGAGATTTCATTATTATGGTAGCTTGGGGCAGTGGTGAAATTCAAATTTTTTTACTACCGGTTCTGTGGGCGTGGCTTGGTGGGCGTGGTGTGGCTTGGTGGGCGTGGCTTGGTGAGCGTGGCAGGCTGAAGGATACTGCAAAATCTCAATTCCCACCCCACTTCAGGGGAAGGATATTGCAAAATCTCCCTCCCCACTCCTGGGGGAAGGATATTGCAAAATCTCCATTCCCATCCCACTCTGGGGCCAGCCAGAGGCGGTATTTGCCGGTTCTCCAAACTACTCAAAATTTCCGCTACAGGTTCTCCAGAACCTGTCAGAACCTGCTGAATTTCACCCCTGGCTTGGGGGCAGGACACTGTTCTTTATGGTCTCATATTGATTAGTTGGAGGGAAGGTTAGTAGGCAATGATATCTCATAGTATTCTTTCCCTTTTGAGATAGGCAGAAGTGATGAACATCAAGGGATAGTTTCAGATTGTTTTGTGTGGGATTTTGCTGTTGAGATAGTGTGGAAAAGTGCATTGGTTGCTCCTATATGGCTTGAGACAAATCAATCAATATGGCCTGATACTGAACATTGACCAAGGCATGCTAAGTGTGCTCTCAATTCAGAATAACAGAATAACAGAGTTGGAAGGGACCTTGGAAGTCTTCTAGTCCAACCCCATGCTTAAGCAGGGAAGTCTATACCATTTCAGACAAGTGGTTGTCCAATCTCTTAAAAACCTCCAGTGTTGAAGCACCCATAACTTCTGGAGACAAATCTTTCCACTGATTTCCAATTGTTCTGTGATGAAATCTCTCTTTTGTTCTAGGTTGCTTCTCTCCTTCTTTAGTTTCCATCCATTGCTTCTTGTCCTGCCTTCAGGTGCTTTGAAGAATTGATGACTCCTTCTTCTTTATGGCTGTTCCAAATCTAAAACAGAAAATTGGCAAAAAGCCAGCTATGTTATTTTGAGCCAGTCACTTTCTATAACCCCTAGGAAGAAGGCAGGAGCAAACCACATCCAAAATCTTGCCAAATAAATTGCAGGAGCCTGTCCAGGCAATCACCAGGAATCAAAAACTGACTTGGAGGAACAACAACATTAAAATAGAAAAGATTCTATGTTAAATTGTGAATATTAGAAAGAATTTTGGAATAAGGTTGGAAATGAACTAGCTAAGGAAATTTACTGCAAAGTGATGGAGAAAAGGGAACCACTTCCATCACAGCACAATAATGAGAACAAATTTTTAAAACTCATGCAATTTTTTTAAAAAAGTCTAATCCTATTGAAAATAAACAAAAAAACCCCAAGCCTGTTTTACAGCTTTAAGACAGATTTCAGCATATTGTTAGCACAAACCAATCACCTTCTAAAATATATGGGTAATTTCAAAGGCTTTACTCAGTAATGTATGTGCTCTTTTTTTCTCTTCTCTCTTTCTTTCCAAGTTTATTAAGAGCATCTAAATACTCCTAAATGTTCTTAAATATTTAAGATGTTTAAAATCCCAAATGCCAAATAATGTTTATGAAAGAAATGGCATATTCTGATTGATTGATTGATTGATTGATTGATTGATTGACAGATTATGTGCTGTTGAGTTGTTTTCAACTTCTAGTGACCACATAGATAGATTTTCCCCATGAACATACTCTGAAGCCTACATCTCACTGTTTTCTATCCTCGTGGTTGAAAAAAAAGATAGTACTCCATACTTTCCTAAGAATATCAGTCTTCCAATCAGAAAAAAATCAACAGAAAACAAGAAACACTCAGGTAATCCCTTGCTTGCTGTCGCTGTTTCTGTGTAATAGAATTGTTAAGCACAGACTCAAGATACAGCTCTGTTTCAGTGATCTTAACCACTTTGACAATTCAGAGTCTTATAGGATGGCTCTTTGAACCATCCAGGCATGAGATCAGTACCAAAACTTAGCACAATCAATGTTTTCGCATGGTCAGCTTAACTCTCTCTTGAGAGGCATCTAGCTATTTTTTTAAAAAAATGTCACAGGTATTCTGTAATTTTTAGCAAGATTTTTTAAAGCAAAATTGTAGCAACAAGAGCTTCTTTTTGAGATTTCATTATCCGTGTTATCTTCTTTTTGGGAGATTTTGATTTTCAGCATTCCAGCTGACCCATTTCTCCAAGTTATTCTTATGTCTGCATTTTTATTTATTTATTATTTATTTTTAGTTTTATTTATTTATTTATTTGTCAAGCATATATAAGATAACAGATAAAAGTATAAATATGATTATGAATACATGAAATGGATACGAATAAAAAGGGACATTAAGACAGGGATGGTAGGCACATTGGTGCGCTTATGCACGCCCCTTACAGACCTCTTAGGAATGGAGTGAGGTCAACAGTAGACAGTCTAAGGTTAAAGATTTGGGGCTTTGGGGAAGAAACCACAGAGTCAGGTAGTGCATTCCAGGCATTGACCACTCTGTTGCTGAAGTCATATTTTCTGCAATCGAGTTTGGAGCGGTTTACCTTAACTTTGTATCTATTATGTGCTCGTGTATTGTTGTGATTGAAGCTGAAGTAGTCATTGACAGGTAGGATATTGTAGCAGATAATTTTATGTACTACACTTAGGTCAGACTGAAGGCGGTGTAATTCCAAGTTGTTTAAGCCCAAAATTTCAAGTCTGGTGGCATAAGGTATTCTATTGCGAGCAGAGGAATGGAGGACTCTTCTCGTGCAATATCTCTGGACTCTCTCAATTGTATTAATGTCCGATATTTTCTTGACCTCCTTGGTGCCCATTCTTCTGCCTCCT
The DNA here is from genome assembly GCA_012654045.1 of Ptyas mucosa. Taxonomy (NCBI): domain Eukaryota; kingdom Metazoa; phylum Chordata; class Lepidosauria; order Squamata; family Colubridae; genus Ptyas; species Ptyas mucosa. The sequence goes on along the minus strand of WNWU01000030.1, from coordinate 7,644,999 downwards.
CCAACATTTTCTCATGCATCTTCTCTAAAATATTTATATTACACTCAATTTGTACTGAAAGACTATAAAAACGAACACATACTTTGGTGATAAAGCAAAGTGCTACACCAACACTAGTTATTATTGTATGGATAATCCATTCATTCATACCCCTTATGGATGATCAACAGGATAAGCAGTGCTGAAAGTCAGGGTTTCTGAAATGGCACTGTTTCTGGATAGATAATTTGAAGCATCTGTTCTGCCTTGCACAATATGTTATGTTATATCACAATGTGATGTGTTGCTTCATCCAGAATGTAATCACTTACTCAGAATAGGTTTGCATAAGACAGAAAGGCCTTTAAAAGGAATGATTCCCTAAAAGTTAGGAGGTGGTGAAGTGGTGGTGAAGATGATGGTGTATTGGTAGAATATTGTCGTTAATTATGGCAAGAGTATTGGAAGCGGAAAGGCTGAAGAGCACCTTGCAGACTTCTGAGGACTTCATGTGTAGGGCATTCAGATGAAAGTCAGAGAGGAAGACCCACATAATTTTGTGTTGCAGGATTCCAGGGAGGTGAAGCAACCAAACACCCCAGAGTGAACAAAGGAGACTGGTGCTGCAGGGACCATTCTAGGCTTTGTGGATCAACCTCAAGAGAGTTTAATGGTGGGAGCAATAAGTGTGGCAAATCTGGGAGAAAAGTGACACCATTTACCTTGGCTGTAAGAAGCTGAGCCAAGTAAGCAATTAAGGACGAGCAAGTAAAAGCCCGCTGTTGAACTGTCAAAACAACAGAACCACCAGCAGATAGTGGATACTATACACGGAAGAGAAAAAGCTCCTAGACAATTCCCACTGGGTTTACTCCTAGAAAGTTGCATCCAAGTGGAGAAATACTCAATAGCCATAAAAAGAAAAGATCTTTACATTATAAATGGCTATTTGCAATAGGGGCTTGTTTATAGCGCTATAATAAAGAGTCACCACCCCTCCCGTGCCTATAATCTTCATTAAAATGTCTTCTGTTTAATATTTTTTTAAACCAACCCTACTAATATGCCGAATGTGACTATTACTGCAGTCCTACTTCCGTAATTTTGTGTAGGAAGTTACCTCCCTTGAATTTATTTCTGTACAGATCCATATAGGACTCCACAATAAATTGTATGCAAATTACCTTCTTCAGTATGATAAACTTACTTTGAACCTACTGAGTATAATAATTCTGACATATTGAATGACCCTAGATGATTTACATTAGTGCGTAATGATTAGAATCCTCATCCTATTAAAGCAAATTTGATAATGTATTAAATATTATGGTAGCTTTTTCCAGAGTGAATAGCCAGTTTTAGAATTCACAGTAGTAAAGGGAAGAGTTCAATATTTTTTTAGTTTATAGTCTGGACACCTAACTAAAGCCAAGCATTCCATCTATTATAATACTCCCTGAGTTTAATCCCATTCATTTGTAGGGAACACTTCTATAGTAAAGAATCCAGATTATGGATCAGAACGTTCTGCATCTGATTTAAGCAGGGCATTTTGTGAAAAATGTTGATATATGTATGCACCTAATTGTATTTAAGATTACAATTTCTAATTGTAGTCCAGTTTCTAAAATAACTTTATTGCTTTTAAAATTACAGAAAAAAAGCCAAAGGAACAAAACACAAAAATGTATACATTAACACCCCCCCCCAAAAAAATTACCAAAAAGTACAAGAAGTGCTTAAAAATAAGTGAAAAAATACAACAGGAAAAAATAACATAGTACATGTGTTAGAACATTAAAAAGTTACAATTGTATATAGAATTATCTAATATAATATTATGTAAATTATATACTTATATGGCTATCATGCTTTTTTTGACTACTGTACTTTTTCCATTGACATTCTAAGATAAGAAATTAAGGCACTCTCCCATTGCCCAATATGGGAACCTTTAATATACTATTCCAATTTAATATTTTAAGTGAATTGTGAATGCCTGGCATTTGTATGACTAATATTTTGAAATTATCTAAAAATGAATCATTAGAACATTAAACATTAAAAAGCTGAGCATACAGTTGCATTGCATTATAACCTAGCTATTATTTGTCAGTAACTTTGGGCATTCTTAAATTAATGATTTACAACTGATTAGTAGGAGCCTACATTCCAGATTTTAAATAAAATTCTCTACTGTTATTTTAAAACAATGAAGCATGTTTTAATGTTCTTGGTGACCACATATTCTAAACTAATGCCAACATTTTTTTAAAAGTATTGAAATTTATTTAAATATATAGACGCACAAACAAACAGGTGCAAGTTTATTCCAAGCATCTCTCTCTTTCACAGACATACAGACACATACACACACAGAGAGAAAAAGAGAGAGAGAGAGATACAAACATAATCCCATAATGAATACATTATTTTCCATGTGCTTATTTTCTTGGCATTTGAAGTTTGGTTCCGTGTGCGATAGGAGATGCAAATGCTTCAGCTATCTGCATAATGAGTCTGCTATAAAATGACTGCAACTCATGTAAAAGACAGGGTGGCATGTTTTCGGTTTTAATGGGGACACTCTGAAAACTTCCAATCTTTCTTGACATTTCTTATAGCAAAATAAATGTGGTTGAGGTTGGAGTGTCTATTATGAAAATAAGAGAAGAGCAAGTCAATTATATTTCAATGACTGAATAGCCAGGGGTCCTCATTAAAACGATCAGAAAGGCTGCAGTGTTGCTTTCCTGTATGTAGCCACTGATTAAGTTCTATAAGAATGACATGGCTCTTTTAGGAGAAAAGGAGAAAAGAGGCCTTGGGATCCAGCCAGCAGCCAGGAATTTTAACACTTTAAAAAGTGAGATGTAGTCTTGGTCAATAGAAAGAAGTTTCCTATGGGATCTTGAGCTCCTGATAATATTTAAAAATGGTTCCCCCCCCCCCCCATTCGATGGTCATAAGAGGCTTTGAATTTATACTACATTGCAGTTTGGTGGTGATTGACGTGGCATCCCAAGAAGGAAAAAATATTTTTAATAGTGTAAATGTTGATTTATTGACTTAAAACTAAGCCCATTGAGTTCAAAGAGATTACTGGTACTTCTTGATAAGGGAAAGAAGCTTTGTTGCTTTGACATATTACAACAGCCTATTTGAATTGAAAGTCCAGTTATCAGTTTATTACTAATAATTTCTCTAATACTGAGGGATCCGCCCCCAAATTTAACTTTATCCTGTCACTCACAAAGGATTATTTGTTCTTTTTTAAAATAGTAATTTTATTAAAGTTTGCAAGTACAAAGATAAAAAAGGATACAAAGTAAGAAAAATATAATAGATTAACATGACAGAAAAGAAAAAAAATTAAAAATGCACCAAGAAAAAGATAAAGAAAAACATATATAAATAACTGCCCTCTTTATTGTGACAAGTGAAAAAGCTAATATTACCAAAAACCCACTCCTCATTTCATGTCTCATCCAGTGGTGGGTTGCCCCTGGTTCGGACCAGTTCACAAGAACTGGGAATAAAACCAGCGGGAGGCTCTGCCCACTGACCCAGACGTCATCATAAGTGATCTGCGCATGCACAGAAGCTTCTGTGTGTGCGCAGAGGAGTGCAGGCACGATGCAAACCGGTAATAAAGGTAAGTAGAACCCACCCTTGGTCTCATCTCTTTATAAACAGATTCTTAAAATCTCATCATTTAATTCTGGTCATCAAAAATCCATTAAGACTATGAGAAATAACAATCTACATATTTTAATCTCAATCAAAGAAGATATTCCTTTCTTTTATTTTTAACACAGTCTGGTTAGCAAAAATTCATTAAGAGTTACCAGAAAGGTCAACATATATATTTTAACTTGAGCAGATAACCCTACATTATATTGCTTCATTTTGCTTTTAACAATCTTGATTTTTATTGCCCTTGAATAGAGTTTCAAGACCTGATTTCTTTCCATGTTCTCTTTGTCTCTTTTCACAAAGTCCTTCAAAACTTTAATACATTTCATTTCATTCATCTTCATTTGTAAATCCCAAATGAAAAAGATATCCAAGTCATTCTTCTGGTTTTTTATTTGTGTATTTCTTTTAATTGTTAAGACTTCAGCTGCTTTCATTTCTATATCCAGTGTAACATATTTATCCATAACATTCTTGTTATGTGTCATATTTTAAATCCATATTCCGACTCAGACTTGTTAATAACAGCCAATCTTAAAAGTAATTTCTGAGTGCGTTGGTCCCAAATATCCTTAGATTCATCCCAAATTAGAATAATTTGTTCCATTCTGTTTTAGTGGGTCTCTTCTCCTTTAATTATAATTTTTTTTAAAAAAAATTGGTTCCTACTAGGGTTTAACCTTCAAAGTCTCCTCAAGTATTTTTCTGATTTAACAGCATTTTCTCTTGAGAAGATTTCTTATACTTCGTTTCAAAATGTGTGTTGTGTGTATGTGTGTGTATGACACATACATACAACACACATAAAAACACACAAACACAGAGAGTTTTAGTCCCTTTGTAACTTTCCAGAATCAATGCCCTCTAAGACTAATATCCTGGAAGAAGATAGCGGCAAAATAATTCCAGACTGTTATTAAAAGTGTCCATTTGTTCATCAGAAACTTTCTTTCTTTCTTTTGAAAGAATCATTATACTTTTCCCTCACCCCCAATAAGTAAGAATATAGTGCATATAATTGATCTAGTGTCAAATATCCACTTTCATATGTCCAGATTCACTTTCAGAGACTGCTAAGATTTTTGGGACTATATTAGAAGTATTGTTGAAAGGTGGCTAACAATCTTCTATTTCCTCATCAGAAAATATTGAGTTTGTTCTAGCACACCTTTCAGTGCAGAGTAGAAAAAGGTAAGAATTGTGAAATATTGGATATAGCAAATTATCTTAATTTATTCCTGTAAAACACATCCTGAATCCTCTTCAATCCAGAGGAAATGAAAAGACAATCATATGGAATATTTTCAGTGGTGAAATCCAATTTTTTTTACTACCGGTTCTGTGGGTGTGGCTTGGTGGGTATGGTGTGGCTTGGTGGGCACGGCAGGGGAAGGATACTGCAAAATCTCCATTCCCACCCCACTCTTGGGCCAGCCAAAGGTGGTATTTGCCGGTTCTCCAAACTACTCAAAATTTCCGCTACCAGTTCTCCAAACTGCTCAAAATTTCTGCTACCGGTTCTCCAGAACCTGTCAGAACCTGCTGGATTTCACCCCTGAATATTTTCCCTAAAACTCCAGTTTGCCAGTATCCTCAGATACAATCAGTCATCAAACTCCTGGAAAACAGCAACAGCAGTATGAAAAAATAGTGGTTGTTACCAATAGCCATGTACAGGTAGCCCTCGATTTACGACTGAAATTGAGCCCAAAATTTCTGTTGTTAAGTGAGACATTTGTTAAGTGAGTTTTGTCCTATTTTACTACATTCTTTGCTACAATTATTAAGTGAATCTGTGTAGTTGATAACTTAGTAACACGGTTGTTAGGTGAATCTGGCTTCCTCATTGATTTTACTTGTCAAAAGTTTGCAAAAGATGATCACATGACTTTGGGACACAGCAACAGTCATGAGTATGAACCAGTTGCCAAGCATCTGAATTTTGATCACATGATCATAGGGATGCTACAAAGGTTGTAAGTGTGAAATATGGTCATAAATCACTTTTTTCAGTGCTGTTGTAACTTTGAACGGTCACTAAATGAACCGCTGTAAATTGAGGAGTATCTGTGCAGTAAAATCAAATAAATGCTTAACTATGCATTCTATGGGAATTGCTTAAGGAGATTTTTTAAATCATTTTTTTCAGAGCAAATTATATTGTGATCTTGTTTTAGAAAGGTAAAACTAAATTAAATAACCATAAATTAATCAAATAATAAATAATAAAGCAGTTTCTGAAAATGTGCATGATTCTTGAACAATTCCTTGAGTACAAATCATGGCTTTGACAAAGAACTTGAATAAAATGCAGATCCGGTTTTCCGTATTTCCAGGCTGAAATAGTGGTGGGATTCAAGTAATTTAACAACCGGTTCTCTGCCTGAATGATTTCTTCCAACAACCAGTTTGCCAAACTGCTCAGAAAGTTAACAACCAGTTCTACCGAGGTGGTGCGGACTGGCAGAATCCCACCACTGGGTGATATATTTATTTCTTTGAAAATAAAGACTTTATTTTGCATTTGTATTCCAGTATAAAACAGATACAACTTAAAATGATGTTTATGTAGATTACTATAATTAGAAATTTTATGTAGTTGGTAATCTGAGTTTGCAAAGCCATTGTACTTTATACAAGTAACAAATAATGTTTAAAATGTTGGGGGGTTTTGCATTATAGATAGAAAAAATGGTTATTTCATTATAGGTAGATAAAATGATTATCATTTCATTTTTAAACTATCACTTTAATAATTTTAAAAATCATTTTTTAATAACAGTCTGGAATTATTTTGCCATTATCTTCTTCCAAAGTGTTAGCCTTAGAGCACATAAGTTCCTTTTGTTAATGATATTATTTTCCACCTTTTAAATAAAATGCTTCATTAAATATCTCAAAGCAATTAATTTATATAAAATTATATTTCATACTTTTGAATCTTACACTAACTTGATTCTTGCTTTATAATAGACTTGTACAGGAGTATTTGTGATGTTTTTGCTGTCAGATCATTTAAGAAGGAGGGATTGTTTAAAGGGATAAGATTTTATTGCTAAAAGTGATCAAATTTACAGTATTCTATTATGCAGTTCAATATGCATCTTCTCAGAAGTTAATCCAACTGAGGTGAAAAGGATTAATTTTTAGCTAGTGTGAAATTATTACAGACTTTATTGCATTATTTTCTGTTGTGAAGTTGAGAAAGGTTAATAGAATTTACTACCAGGAAATACCTTCCTGGGCTCAAAAGTTCCTGAGGAGGAACTTAAAATAAAGTTAAATAAATGTAAAATAAAATAAAGAGATAATTGCTATTTGGGAAAAAGACACATTTTGACAAATATCAAAATGCAGAGATATTGTACTAAATGAAAATATGTACTATGAAGGCCAAATACAGGGAACCCAATAATGCAAATAGAAATGTTGGCATGTTTATCAATTAATATGGACAAAGATAGAAATGTATCTAAAACAATGTTTTATTATTAGTGCATGCATGTCAACAGAATTCAGAATTTCTGTTCCATGTAACTGTGTTGGAGAGTTGTTGTCCAATAATATACACTTAAATTCATGTGGCACTGAACACCATTCAAATTTATTTGACCATAATAATACCCCTTCTGGATGGATATGATGTTTGGAAATACTGTATTTTACTGGAATTCATTACATATATAAATGTTAATGAGCAATTTTTTAATATAGTGGTGTATAGTTAATGTGTATATACTGTATGCATGTGTATATACTGTATGCATGTGTAGTCACAGAAGGGCGATACTTACCTGAAGTACAGTTCATGATATATGATCAAAAGCATCTATTACCTTCAAGAAATCAATATAGAGGAAACTGACCCTAAAATTTGGATCTTGAATTGTTTTTCTGATGAGAAATATGCTGATTAGGTAGCTATACATACATACTTACATACATACAAACAAACAAACAAACAAACAAACAAACAGGTTCATGTTAAAAAAAATCCATGAAATTTTGAAGTCACTCAATATTTTAGGGCAAGTATTAATTCTTTGTCCTCCAATACCAACAAGGAAATCCCATGAGTCAGGTTTTGCTCTGTGGACCTTACGAGAAATAAAACTTCGGAATAGATTGAATGAATTAATGAACATTAAAAATGCAAAAGATGCTGAAAAGTCAAAATGTGAACTATCCTTATTATAATAATTGACATGAAGGAACCCATTCTGGATGAGCCCCACCTAATGTCAACAGTCAATTGTTTTAGCCAGCTTTCCAACCTGCATCATCAGAATAATTGGCCTTTTAGATGATTTGACTAACTGACAGCTAAGGCACTAATAATAATCTATGGCAGCATTTAGATTATTTATTTACATTTGAATGCCACAGTAATGGATGAATGGATGTATGTTAAGAAACAACTGCATTTGAATGTTTAGGTTATTGTTGATGTTCTTTGTGGAAATATCACTCCACTCCCATAGATATACCACAGAATCTCTTTAATTACAGGGATGAAAAAACATGTTTCACAAGCTCTCTTTGATGTATAAGCCACCCATAATGCTATTTACAGTATTAATTTAGTCAATTTATTAAAGGATCGCTTCAACTTTTGACAGGACTTCTGTGTTGTATTTTATAAGAGTCAGAAGTCAATAGAATGCTTATTTCATAAGTTTTGCATTACATGATCTTCGTGTACAAGGTACTGTAACCATCATTCATATTTAATTCATGCTGTTAGAGTTAGTTCTTTAAAAATACTTATTTTTCCATGTATGAACAATACTTTAGCCAGAGTGTGTTATGGATGCAATTTCCAAGATTCCAAAATTAACAAATGAATGAATGGATGGGTGAAAATATGGAAAAAGCGAGAGAGAGAGATGAGGTAGGATACGTTTGAAAACTATACCACGATAATGCCTCCCTGAAATGAGTCAAGATCTACTTTTTGAGTGCATATATATTTTGCTAAGTAAATTTTATAAAGTTTTTTTAAAAATTAAAATGTCTATTTAGAGTTAAATGTAAATGTAAGGGTCTAACTCTTTTAGTATTAAACTCATTTAGATCAATTATAAGTGAAGAATTTAAAGGAAATATATTTCTTTCAGATAAGTTCTCTACGAAAATGATTGAAATGGTGTGATTTTGTTGTTAAAATTATATTTATTACAGCATTATGTACCGTATTTGCTATACATATTATGTTGTATAGTTGGTACTAAAGGTGCATTTACTATGGTATTATGTTTTGTATTTACTGCATATAATATTGTACAGTTAATCTAAGAAATGAGTTACAAATAAAAGCAAACTCAACATGTACTTTAATCTAGGAATCAGTTCATTACTAGGCAGGGTCAATCAGTTGCATACTCAAAATCTTTTATTGCTTTACTTTTTTACAATAGTAATTAGAATTGTATTATTTGCCTTTTGGCATTGCCAGACATTATAGAGATTTCTTTTTTATTACAATATTTGTTTATTAATTAATTAAAAACTATATTTTATGTTGTATGACTAGGAAAATAACATTATTACAGAGTTGCCATTAGAGAATTACAAGCATGTACTTGTATTTAAGCAAACTTTATTGAGCATTGAGATAAAAGAGATACAAAAAACATTTTTTTAAAAATTGGACCTTTATTCCCCCCCCCCGAAATTTAATGGAATATATATGTACTAGCATCTTTGATTTGTATTACCGTTGTCTATTATGATATATTTATGTATAAGCATAACATTTAGATTCTAAAGAACAAGATTATATTTCTAACTATTTGTTCTTTTTTAATAAGTACATTATTATAAGACATTACATGCATTGTAACAAATGATTTGCTACTGCTGTTTTTCTCAGTTTGATTATAGGTAAGGACTATAAACTATAGAATGCAAGGTGATTAATTAATTAATTAATTGTTGATATTTCTTTTTATTTATTGTTTGAGCTTCCCCTCAATCAGCAGTACCTTAGGATAAATGAATCTATATTACAGTGGTTATCTTCTGAAGATCCTGCATGATCATGCTGTTTAATTTTCCAGCTTCTTTCAATGAATTTTATAAGACTGTTCAGATTTCTTCTCCTACAAGATGAAGAAAAACTACTACCTTCAGATATTGTTTCTGAATCATGCTCCTTCCCCACTTTATATATAGTATGGGATTTTCAGACAAAATCTTCCTTCAGCACAAAATTTGACAACTTGGCAATTTCAAATAACTCATTAAGATTTTTTTTTATTGGTGTGCAGTGCAGTAACTATTTGTCTAACATGACTCATAAACAGGAGGTATGTCTTTCTTCTCAGATATAACCAGAAGCATCTGAATAGATCCAAAATGTAAGATATTATCTGCGCATTAGAGGTTTTTCATGCTGAAGCAACAACAAAATATCAGAGGAGCTAATATATTCCAGAAAAGTGGCATCTATGTTCTTCACTTTCCAGCTAGCTATCTTCCAAGAAAAAATAGGTTTTGAGCAGAGGTGAAATCCAAATTTTTTCCCTACCGGTTCTGTGGGCATGGCTTGGTGGGCATGGCAGGGGAAGGATATTGCAAAATCTCCATTCCCACCCCACTCTAGGGGAAGGATATTGCAAAATCTCCATTCCCACCCCATACTGGGGCCAGCCAGAGGTGGTATTTGTTGGTTCTCTGAACTACTCAAAATTTCTGCTACCGGTTCTCCAGAACCTGTTAGAACTTGCTGGATTTCACCCCTGGTTTTGAGCCATTATCATAGGGCAGTCAGTTAGTGTCCAGTACCTGCACCAATGACCTGATCCTTATGGTAGTCGATTACAACAAAATAGGTTGTTTCAAACATTGCTTTGCAGGAGCAAAGACCTGGGAAAGACATGAGCTCACAAATGGCTCAGTTGGTGCAGAGTGTGTTGCATTTTGAGAGTGGAGAGCAACCTGGAGAGCTAGTAGAACAGAGTGAAGAATGATGGGGTAGGGCTGGCCTAGACTCAGACCAGTCTATTAAATCATCTCTAAGAGAAACAAAAAGCACTGATTATTGCTGTTTTTCTACTTCTATTTCTAAGTATCATTCAAAAACCTCAAAATTTTTAGTAATGGGAAATGGGGCTTGTTCTTATTGTTTCCTTTTGTAGCAATAGCACTTAGACTTATATACACTTCACAGGCTTTACAGCCCTCGCTAAACGGTTTTACTTAATCAGCATATTGCCCCCAACAATCTCATTTTACCGATCTCTGGAAGGATGGAAGGCTGAGTCAACCTTGAGCCGGTGAGGACCAAACTCCTGAATTAGCCTGCAATATTGCATTCTAACCACTCTACCACCACAGCTCCTTGTAGGAAAAGTTCATCTGTTTTTGGCTGCTTGGTTGTGAACGCTGTGAGCCATGACTGGCTCCATGATGCTTCTTCCTTTTTCCGATTCTCCTGAGTCAGAAATCTTTGACTCTTATATTTTTTTTCTCTCCTGGTAAGTTACAGGTATGTAAGTGATATCATTTTCTTACTTTAATAAGTCTTAAGCAGCACTAAATCAAAGAGGGTGGAACATAAAACAAAAGCTCACAGGTTGCCATTTTGTTCCTGCCGCCTTCTCTGAACTAAACTTATTTTTCAAAAAACTGATATCACAAAACCCAGGCAGTGTATGCTATAAAAACCTCTTTCTCCTCCCCCTGTCCACCCCTCTTTCTGGAGAACTAATTATAACATCAAGTAGGATACTATACATAATAGAGTGAATGAGAAAACCTAATCCAATAATTATTTAAAAGAATAGGTGTTAGCTTCTGGTCAGTTCCAGTGGTGGTGGGAGCTTCAAAGTAATAATAAATATCTGACCATTGAAGAGATTTCATTCCCTTATTCATAGTTCACAGCATTATGAAAATCTAGTAGATTTTGTCTGTTTTTCAATTACACCTGCCACTTGTGCCCATACTGCAAAGCCTTTGCTGCAGTTGTTGTGGTCAACAAAAGACAACAAATAGCTTTCTAAAAAGCGGTAGATGAAAATGCTATCACAATAGCCTTAGGTAATCAGAGGCAATCACCTTCAACTGGAAATCTGTCGGCACAAAATGAACAGATACACATGTAAGCTTTGAAGTCCATTTTTATGCAAAGATCAGTTGGCTTCGCCACATTTTCCTTTCATAGTTTTGAAGTGTAAATATACACCAATGAGTACCAAACATGGTTTCTATGTTCCATTTTATTTTTGCATGAATTTTCTTTTTAAAAAGTACATTTGGCCACTAATTTATTTAATTGGTAATCTCTCTCTCTCTTTCCCTCTGTCTCTCTGTCTTTCTCTTTCTCTCTTTCTTTGTCCAGGAAAATTGCACATATAAGTATAAAGGTTGCAGTCCTATGCTCATTTTAAGAGCATCATAATTTCGAGGTTTCCAAATGAGATAGGACCACATTTTCCAGCCATTGATTGTGTTGAAAGTAAATTCTACAAATTATGATCCCAAAGCATCTTGTCTCTTGAATATACAAGACATTATATTGACTGATTATTCTCTCTCTCCCCCCCCCACCTCTCTCTCTCTCTCTCTCTCTCTGTGTCTGTGTGTGTCCGTGTATCCATGTGTTTATTCTGTGCAGTTTCCTTGGCAAGGTTTTTGGAAGTGAAAAGGCTCTTGCCTTCTTAGGCTGAAAGAAAGTGATTAGCCCAGGAGTAGAGTTCATGGACCCACAGTTTCTAGCTTGATGCCTTGGCCACTATTCTAAACAATCTTACTCCCTTCTCTTCAACTAAGCTCATATGTGCTGTACTGTAACTTACAACTCCTGTCAAGAAACAGTTCAATCTCTTTTTTACCGCTTTAGTTACATTCATAGTTCCAGCCCAACAGTCAGTTGCCTATCCTGCAATTATTATTATTATGTGGTAGAACTGTCATGAAACAAAGTTCAATATTAAATACAAAATCAGTATCAATGAACATCTTATAAACTCAGTGAAGACATCTGTTGAATATTATGCAACTGAGTGGGATGAAAATTTGCTTATTTTTAATTTCTGTCCTACCAAATGCCTATCCATTTATAGGCCTCAACTAGACAACTATATAATGCCTATTTTATTTTTTCTGCTTAATGTGAGTCAGTATTGCTCTTAACAAGTTTCCATTAACAATTCTCATTCCTCATTTTAAAAGATAACAACAAAAATCTATAGAAATATAAAACCTTAATCATATAGAAAGGAAGGCTAGACTGGATAAAACCAGATGAACATGAATCTGTCTTTAAGAGCTAATGGAAAAGTAAGATTTTTGAGTAAATTGCAGGGACTTCTGGCAGATATGCCTTAAACAACTGTATGCCACCAATAATTAACTTAGTCCAGTTTTGAAAGTGCACCTTTAGGACAATAGCTTACTGGATGTACTGTATCAACAATATGATAGAAAATCATTGGTGATCAAGTATTATATTATTCATCCAAATGGAGCATTATGCTTATGTTATTTATTTTATATACTAAATAACTCATAAACTGATTAAAAATAGTTGACACAGCCTTTATTTTTCCAGATGACATTATTTCTCATTCTCTCTCTTTTTTTACTTAATTGTCCTCAATGCAATAGAGTACAACCCAGAAATATATTTTTGTCATCTAACAGAAAACAGATCATATATCCCCAAGTACTTAATAGTTTATATAACCATATATAGTGTCTCAGCACAGGTATCTTAGGGGACAAGAAAAATTAGATATATTAATAAAATAAATTAATAAAATAAAATAATTCAGACAATATCAGATACATATACTGAATGCTAAACAGGGGTTTGGATCTAATGGTTGAAACACTACCTTAAAACACCAGACCCTTCATCAGAAACTTTACTGCTGTGCTTCTGTAATGAAATAGGTTATTCTGAATTCTGTAGTTGTCTTGGTTACCGTTTGAAAAACTGGTCAATATCGCCATCTTCTGCCTATCAGCAAACCAATGTTTCAGCGGTTTAATTGTAAACTTCATTTTGCTTGCCTGTATATGAGGTTTTGGGTACACCCGTTAGTGATAGGGGCGATCTATTTATATATTTATTTTCTAGAATATAATCCCATTTACAAGAAGATGATTATTTAATAACTGAATGCAGGCAGAAATTTTCAAATTGATTCCCTGGTTGGAAAAGCTCTCTGCTTGTAGGATCATGGAAAGATGCTGACAGTCAAAGAAGATAAAACTCAGATACACGGGCAAATCATTTGATTTAATTGAAAACAACTTTCCAAAGTTGTTATTTGCAAGGACTGTTCCTCTATGTAGGCTGTGGGACTTGTTAAAATGGCTATCCTCCAAAACTGAAGGATTCCAAAAGGCTCTGGAATACTTCCCAGCAAGTATGTTTAGCACTCCTGTCCCAGTCCCAAAGGTGCTTTTTCAAGAGGCAAATGGACTTAGTTTTTCCTTGATGACATTTTGCTTCTCATCCAATAAACTTTTCCAGTTCTGACCGAATGGTATGGAATGGAGGGATTCATATTCCTTGCAGTCATCTGGTCATTAGCATTCTTTCTGGGAGTCATTGAGGCCACTCCTGTCCCAGATTAGTCTGCCCTGTGAAATGGAATCATGACAAAGGTAGTTGATACAATCAATCTTGTGCGGTTACAATCATTTACAGTACACAACCATTTTATCAGACTGAGAACTAATCCTTAGATCACAGGGAATTCATCAGTTGCAGTGATTCACTTAACAACTGTGGCAAGAAAGGTCATAAAAAGGGGCAAAGCTCACTTAACAAATGTGTTGCTTAGCGATAGAAATTTTGGGCTCAGTTGTGGTCCTACATCAAATATTACCTGTACTTCAGGCAATCTAGGCACTGGAATCAAGCCATTTTCTCACTAGTGGGAATTATTTTGCCTCTCCCTGCTTCTAATGCAGGGGTGAAATCCAGCAGGTTCTGACAGGTTCTGGAGAACCGGTAGCAGAAAATTTGAGCAGTTCAGAGAACTGGTAGAAATTTTGAGTAGTTTGGAGAACCGGCAAATACCATATCTAGCTGCCCCCCCGGGGGGGGGGTTGGAATGGAGATTTTGCAATATCCTTCCCCTAGGAGTGGGGAGGAAATGGAGATTTTGCAGTATCCTTCCCCTGTAGTGGGGTGGGAATGGAGATTTTGCAGTATCCTTCCCCTGCCACGCCCACCAAGCCACACCACGCCCACCAAGCCACAGCCACAGAACCGGTATAAAAAAATTTGGATTTCACCATTGTTCTAATGCCTTATTTCCTTCTAGAATAGGGTGGGCAAGTATAGACCCTTTATGGCTTGTGGACTTTCAACTCCCAGATTCCCTGAGCCAGCATACCCACCTCTGCTCTAGAACAAGTGTCAAAATGAGTATCCAGCGGATCTCATGAGACCACTAGTACCCTTTGTGTCTATCTCCAGAGCTCTTCATTGTGAGAAATAAAAGGACACATTCTTCAACATGTTATCCTGATGTCTGAATACATATGACACAGTGGTGGGTTCTAACCAGTTTTAACACTGGTTCGCATTGCGCACGCATTTTTGCGCGATCGCCATGCACTTGCTTGCTTAGCTCACATGCGCGCCAAGCTTGCGCTTCACGCAAGTGCATTGAGTAAAAAAACAGCAGAGGCATGGCAATCCACTCTGCCGTGCCTTACAGCTGAGCTAAAAACAAAAGAAATCAAGGTAGGTATAGTGCGGGGGCGGGGAGGGAGGGCCCAACTAATGTTCAGAGCAAACCAGTTCGCTCTCCTATCAATATTTCCACTACCAGGGGAGAACCGGTAGCAACCCACCACTGATATGACATGAGCCAGTACTTTTTCTTCTTCAGCCTTGGATATCCGATCCCACAGCCCTGATCTTTCTTTAAGGTCCCTCAGGCATCTAGGCTGGGTCTTAGGCAAACTCAGATATTGGTTGGTTTTGTCACAGTTTTCTTGCTGATTGTAAAAATGAAATGAATATTTAGATCGTCACGTGTTATTGTGATTGTTTGCGTTTGTTATTTTTTAATGTATGACTGTAACTTGTTGCTGTATCCTTATGATTTATATTGATTGCTTCCTAGTATGATTTGATTGCTTATTTGTACCCTATGACTACCATTAAGTGTTGTACCTTATGATTCTTGACGAACGTATCTTTTCTTTTTATGTACACCGAGAGTGTATGCCCCAAAGACAAATTCCTTGTGTGTCCAATCACACTTGGCCAATAAAGAATTCTAATCTAATCTAAAGTTAATTGTGTTTGTGTTAGATTTAAATTTACCGACAAAGAAATAAAGGGAGACTAGTATAGCTATTTCATTTCTTTGTCGATAAATTGAAATTTAACACAAAAATAGTTTGTCGCAGAAGCGACTGCCTGTGAAGGCTCCTGGAATGGGGCTGAAAGACAAAAGCGGAAGCAGTATGCTCCATCCCATATTTGGGTAGACCAGGTGCCCCTGATAGACCGGTCCCACCGGAAAAATAGTTAATTGTGTTTGTTTTGTTGTTACTGTGTTGATTTTTTATTATCTAGAGTCACTGTTGAAAGATAGGCAGCTGTATAAATTGTGTGTGTTTCAGGAGTGAAATCTACTTACCTTCCTTACCGGTTCGGAAGTGCACATGACACGCGCGTCACATGCACGCACAAACGTTCTGCGCATGCGCAAAACCTTCTGCGTATGCACAGAAGCTAAAAAAACATTACTTCCTGGTTAAAACCAGGAAGTAATGACATCTGGGCAGTGATTGCTACAGGATTGCTGAACCACAGGGAAAAATCGCTACCAGATCTGGTGATCCAGTCCGATCCGGGACCATTTCACCCCTGGTGTGTTTGTGTCTGTGTCTGTGTCTACAATATATATACACACAGAGATCAATTTGTTCTGCAGTAACAGATTTAGGCAACAGGTGGCATGTTTCACTTACGCAAAGTGAGAATCGCATGTTACATTTTTAGAATTAATTACTGTACTGAGAAATATTATTCTGTGACATCTTATTGGCAGTAATTCAGCCTTAATAAAGTAGCTAGTCATCAAGAATAGACGACAAAAATAACTCAAAGATATAGTAGCAGAGTGAGAATCACCTGGAGATCTGATCTGAATTTGAGGTGTGAAGATGGTAAGTTGTAAGTCAAATTTCAGATGCAGGTTTCAAAGGCAACACGATGTAATGCAAGCTGATCTGAGATTTGCTCTGATCCAAATTTTAACCATAAGCTACAGTAGTGGCCAAAATTGTGGAGACCTTTTGGGAAAAGTGTATTTTTGAGGTTTGATTGCTAATAACACCACTTTTTTTTTTTAGTACCATAAAATTATATATCAATGGAAAGATAATTTAATCAAGAATGTAATGCAATGAAGTTTGTTCAATCATCTGTATTCTATGAAAAGTCAAAGAAATAAAGAATTCCCTAACCATGATTCTTTCAATCTCAAGTGTGAGTGTTGGCCCTTCATAATTTCTGGGGGGCTGCAGTGGCGTGGCTAAGCTTTTGTGCATGACCACGAATGTCCCCTGCAACTGGAAATATAATCTGATCATGAGATTATGAAGAGGCAGGTTTTATAACTCAAATAGAAAAGAGAATGATTGAAGGAAGTATGTGATATGATAAGATAACCATTATTTATTTATTTATTTATTATTTATTAGTTTGATTTATATGCCGCCCTTCTCTGGAGACTCAGGGTGGCTTACAATGCGTTAAGCAATAGCCTTCATACTTTTGTATATACCTGCTTAGTAGAGCTTTTTTTGGCCCCCCCCAAGCGGTGTTCTTTTTTATACAAAGTCAGCTTATTGCCCCCACAAACCGGGTCCTCATTTTACCTACCTCGGAAGGATGGAAGGCTGAGTCACCCTTGAGCCTGGTGAGAATTGAACTCGCAGTAATTGCAGGCAGCTGGCAGCTAAGTACTACTTTTAACAGTAGTTTAGTCTGCTGCGCCACCAGGCTAATTATTGCATGATTATTTCCATTTCTGCAAATTTCTGCTATTTGCTCTTCCCTCTTTTTTTTTTAATGCCTTCAAGTCATTTTTGACTACTGGTGACTGCCTGGACCTGGTCTTGCAGTTTTCATGGCAAGATTTCAGGAGTGGGTTGCCCCTGCTACCTTCCTAGGACTGAATGAGAGGGACTGGCCCAAGTCACCTATATGGTTTTGTGTCTAAAATGGGACTGGAACTCTTTCTTTCTTTTTTTTCTTTAATTTGATTTATATGCCGCCCTTCTCCGGAGACTCAGGGCGGCTTACAATGCGCTAAGCAATAGCCTTCATACTTTTGTATATTTATACAAAGTCAGCTTATTGCCCCCACAAACTGGGTCCTCAATTTACCTACCTTAGAAAGGATGGAAGGCTGAGTCAACCTTGAGCCTTGGTGAGATTCGAACCTGCAATAATTGCAGGCAGCTGATGTTAATAACAGGGCTTTAGACCACTGTACTATCCAAGGCTCTAACTCAAAGTCTCTCAGTGCCTGATATCTTAACCAAGATACCAAATGTGCTCTTGGAATCATAGACATGGAAGGGACCTCAGGCATTATCTAGTGCAATCCTCTGTTCAGTGCAAAATCCATCATCTGACAGATGACCCATTTTTTCTAGTCTTGCCATGAAGGGCAATAGAGAATAACTCCATTCCCTCTTATACGTGGCAGCTTTCCTTGCAGAAAGAGCTGCATAATAAAGCTATATAAAATATATCCCTGTTGTTAATGTAAGAGCAGATGTTTGTTTTATTAATCTATGAATTGTTTCCATATTTTAGGATCATTTACTCCCGATGTATCAGTTTTATGGTTGAATACTGATTTATATCTACGATATTTCACACTGAAAGAACCCTTCTTTTCTTTAGATAAGAACTTGCAAATCAAAAGCCAAGACAATTCAATAAAAAGATTAAAATACCTTAGCACAGTTTGCAAAAATGTTTTCCTATCATCTTAGCCAGATATTTTATTTTAATACTTTTTCAAGTTATAAATAAAAAAATAAAGAAAAAGCAGACTTTCTGTGGTTGTAAGACACAGAAAACAAAATCAACATTTTGTTAATATTTAAACCATTTCAAACATTAGAAAAATTGAATCTGCAAAAGAAAGTTTCTGTGAATTTCCTCCATAACTGAAGAGATGTGTAAGTATTGCCAAGAAAATAAAGTCAACAACAGTTGCTTTCTCAAAACTTGATTAATTTCCAAATTTGAAAAAATAATACTTGGCTGCCATATGTAATTAAATGGATCACGATTTCCCCCCCTTTTGTTGAAAAAGTTACACATACTGTATGGTGTGATAATACCATTGATCATCTACAAACAAAATTATCACATTATGTGAAATACTTCTATTTTCATGGAAACTGTTATGTATATATACAGGTGCAGTGGTGGGTTGCCTCCGGTTTGCACCAGTTCTATAGAACCGGTAGTAAAACCAGTGGGAGGCTCCGCCCACCAACCCTGACGTCATCAGAATGCTGCTGCGCATGTGCGGCCCCGTTGTGAATCGGTAGTAAAGGTAGTAAGTAGAACCCACCCCTGTACAGGTATTATCATGACTACATTCACTGAGAATTTCTGAATGTATTTTTTACTCATTTCTGTTTTTCCTAAAGATGCTACTCAAAGAAAATCTAGATAATTTCTTTCTTTATAACTTAATTATGCAAACAAATAAAAGAATTCGTTTGAATATGACATTACACAAATGGATCAGCACAATCACAAAACGAGGCACAGCAGTGAAAAAAGTGCATTAAGAATGCTGATGTGACATTTCTAAAAGAAAATCACAAGCAGAACCAGGGGCCAAAAGAAAACTCTGCTGATTTCAGATTTGTTTCCTGATAAAAACATAATTGTTTACTGAGAACTATTCAGAAAAAAGCCTCAAAGTCAAAGCTTCAGACACTCTTGCTAAAACAATATACCATTGTTTTAATGGTAAATTAAAGATAAAAGTGATGAATAAATGAATGCATGGTTATCATCAGGGATAATGCTCAAGTCAGAAAAGAAAATGAATGAAATACCAAGGATGGTCAATGTACCATCATGTGCTATTGAAGTGGATCAACATCTTGAACAGCACTTCTAGCTTTCACTGACCTAATGAATGAAAAACTAAGCTAAAAAAAATAATTACTTTGCCAGACATGGCATTAATTACTGCTTATTTTAAGTGCCTATATTTCATTTGTAAATTGTTTTTATTTGAGCTGATTAGTGTACAGTGAACTTAAATAAAAGTTCTTCCTTTTGATCCAACAGAAACTAGATTGAGAAGATTATGTTGGGACAAATTAATGGATGGTCTTTGGGCATAAAATTAGATGACATGAAATGTTGGGCTTTTACAATATATTATTATTATTTACATCATGATTGGTCACACGGTCAGAAAGATGTTTTGATTGGCTATGGCATTTTAATCACCTTATTTTTAAAATTATTTAAAATTATTATTTTAGTCATTTGATTCTTTAGGCTAAGCTTGCATATTGGCAAAATATTTAAACTTCTTTCTTGTTTTAAGAGCATGGTTATTTTCATGACCTGTTGATGTTTTTGTTTTCACAATCATTTTAAATCCAATATACAAATAAACCTGAATGTTATTGCTGCCTGGAGATAAATAACCATTTCCTAGAACTGCTACCATTTACCAATATTAAACAGATACAGCAAAAAAGGTTTTTTGCCAATTTTATTTAGCCAAGGTACATTAGTTGCTGAAAGATAACCTCCTCTTATTACATATCCAAGAGAGCCAGTGTGATGTAGTTGTCAGTAATGCTCTTGTTCAAACTTGTCATAAATCATGGGAAACTTAGTGGGTGACTTTGGATCAGTTGCTCTCTTTCATTTCAAGCTATCCTACAAGTTTATTGCTGCAGAGAGAAGCATAAAGGGAGATTTCCATGAAAATTGCTCTGAGCTTCAAGAGAAAAGATTGGATGTGATTCAAAGCAATTAAAATAATCCATGAATAAATCCATCATGACAGAATAATTACAGAATTCTATATTCTTCCAGGCTTCTACGGTTATTGAGTTTCTGGGGTACAGGGCAGAAGGCTCAAAAGATGATGTTTCAGTCCCCTGCTTGGATCCTCCACTCAATAGGAAGTGGGCTTTTAGGTAAGCAAATATTCTTGAACTAGGTTGGGATTCCGGTTAAGGCACCAGATTAAAAACTGGGGGGTGGGGGGGGTATGAGTTCTAATCCCACTTTAGGGATGAAGTCATCTGAGTGACTTTGGACCAGTGACTTTCTGTCTCTTAGCTCTAAGAAGCAAGCAAGGAAATACTTCTGAAAAATTCTTACCAAGAAAACTTCAGGGACTAGTCCGAACAAAGAGCAGCACAAAAGCCTTTAACATCATATGCCTTTCCAGAAAGTATAAGCTACAGCTACTCTCAGTCTTAGCCAGCATGGGGAATATTCAGGGATTATGGGAACTGTGCTACAATATTTTAGGAAATTACTATTTAATACCATTGATGCATCCATGCATCCCATCCCATCCCATCCCATCCCACCCCATCCAGGGGTGAAATGCTCCCGGTTCGGACCGGCTCGGGCGAGTAGGTAGCGAGGGCAGCAGGCAGTTTGGAGAACCGGTAGCAAAAATCCCTGCCCCGCCCCCCATGCCCAGCTGAGCTGCACGATCATCAGAGCCTTTTTTTTCTTTTAAATGCTCTGACGATCCAAACTCTGACGATCCAAGCTCTGACGATCCCAGCTGAGTTGTCTGCTGATCAGGAAACTCAGCTTGGATTGCCAGAGGCATTTTAAAAAAAACAAACTTTTTTCCTTTTAAATGGCTCTGACGATCCAAGCTCTGACGATCCCAGCTGAGTTGCCTGCCGATCAGGAAACTCAGCTGGGATTGTCAGAGCCTTTTGAAAGCATTTTTTAAACATGGTTTTACATGTAAAAAATGGTTTTAAAGGTAAAAAAAAAATGGCCACACCCACCCAGTCACATTACACTCCCCCACCAAGCCACGCCCACAGAACTGGTAGTAACAAATTTTAGATTTCACCCCTGACCCCATCCTTTATTATGGTCAATAACCACATGTAGTGGGGACCATGGTGGCTCATCTGGTAAGACACTGGGCCTGCACACCGCTGAGGTGAGTGGCTTGATTCCCGTGAGCGAATAAACCGTTTAGGGACAAGAAAGGAGCCTCTCCTGATTGACTACCGGCATTCAGGCATCCTGCAGTTAAAGATAACACCACCTGAAAAAATTCCTTTCACAGAGGCAGCTAGCCACTTTGGTGATCCCTGGCTATAACACGTGTCATACGCTAAATAAATAATAAACCACATGTACTGTAGATATAATTCAGCAACACTATTACAGGGAGGAAAGGAGAGAGGGATATCTCTATCAATTTAGACAAAGGAGAGACGAAACAAGAGGAACAAATAAAAAAAAACCCATCAGACCTGGAGTAGAAAACCATATTTAAGGTATGTAATATATAAGGCAGCAGGAACTGCAAGACTTAACAAGTAAGTATAAAGCTACATCACCGTATGACAGTCTACTCGATTATTGAAATAGTAATATATTAAAACATTCAGATAATTAAAAATATGCAACTAAATGGCAAACCCTTTCATATGGACATGCATTAAACATGCATCAGAGTCCCTAGAAAATTCATCAAGAGTGCTGAGGAATGATTAGGCAGGAATGAAACTGTTTCATACCTTATTATTCAGGAACTATCTGTAGCCTGAACTGCATTAACTACTGTATTTTTCAGTCTATAAGACATACTCCCCCCCAAAAAAAGTGGGTGGAAATGTCTGTGTGCCTTATAGAGTGAATGTTGCCAAAGCCCCACCCACCCGCTGGCCCCCACCCTTTGGCTTCTGCCTCCCAGCAATTTGCCTCCTTGCAACAAACAACCTGGTCAGCTTCAGCACAGCCTGATTTAGCGCGAGCAGCTGCTTGGCAGTTGGATTGGTCTCCTGGAATACCATCGATCAGCTGTTCCAGGCTGCCGGGATTGCCACCTTCGCTGTCTTTCACTGCCCCCTATTGCTGCCTCTGTGCACCCCATTATTGGCCTCTGCGTACCCCATTTTTGGTCTTTGTGCATCTCATTTTCAGCCAGTTCCAAGAGGTGGCAATTCCTGCTGCCTGGAACGGGCTGAAAATGGAACACGCAAAGGCCAAAAATGGGACACGTAGAGACCAAAAGCAGGGCTCACAGAGGCCAAAAATGGGGCACATGGAGGTGGCAATAGGTGGCGGCAATGGGCGGCAATGGCAATGGGCGGCAACGGTGGCGATCCCCTGCAGCCTGGAACAGCTGATTCCGAGAAGCTGATCCAACTGCCAATCAGCTGCTCATGCTAAATCAGGCTGTGCTGAAGCTGACCAGGCTGTTTACTGTTTGCTGCAAGGAGGCAAATTGCTGGGAGGCAGAGGCAGGGATGAATCTCCACAAATTGCATGTAGTTCCCCATGAAAAAAAATGTTCCATAAATAAATTTTCATGTGAAAATCAGCCCCAGTCAAAACAGTTGCCATCTTCGTTACAAAGATTAAATTGATATTCGACCCAACCTGCTGGTTTCTGCTGCCCCATCATCGGTGATGAATCTAAATGCTTTTAAAACACCTGGAGTCCTATCCCTAAAAATTCTATGAATTTCAGGAACTAGAATTATCATACATCTGCAAATGTCAGGTTTAGGGAAATGTCATCCTCATCTTCAACCTTGTTGAATTTTAAAAAGGCCAGCAGTAATCATTTTTCACACTATGACAGTTTATTTAGCAAACATGTAAACATTTATTAACAGAAGATTGTGTACAGATCCCTTCAAAATTAAATCCCATAGACTCTAAAGGATCATATTCCAAAATGATGTTTATACTCTAGGTAAAAACTGGGCCACATCGGAGTACATTGATATATGTGCTCTGTTAAATTGTTTAAACAAGCTTTCTCAAATCTTTTGTGGTAATTCCTTAGGAGAAAGACAGGAAGAGAGAAGGAGGGAGGGGGGAGGGAGGGAGGGAGGGGGAGAGAGAGAGAGAGGGAGAGGGGAAGAAAGAGAAAAGCAGCTAAGGCTGCCATACATTCATTATATGAAACTGGGAAGAGAAACTGTTGATCAGTTCAGCAACCACTGGATGTCATTGTTGCTTTGTTAAACTTCATCTAGCAATAGAATTGGTTGAGAGAGGAAAAAATATAAATCTTTGTTCTTTTGCAAGAAAAAGAAATCAGAAACACATATCCCTTTTCCCAGGTGAAAAACTTATATTTTGAAAAATGTATTTTAAGATGAAATTAAGATTTTTAATTAAATGTAAGCGTTATTTACCTAAGTGGTTTCAGGTGATCTAGTTAGGGAGCTGAGTATTATTTCTTTTGGGATAAAGAATGAGGGGTGGAGTTGTGCTTTAACTTCCAGCCATTGTAACAACCTCCATCAACAGAAGACCTTGCAAAGTAGCACCAATTCCTCTGTGATCTATATACCACCAGGTCAGGAGCTGCATCAAGGGAACCTGCAGCAAAGGTCATAAGAAATGGATAAGGTTGCACATGAACATGTACCACTAATGATCAGAATGGCAGAGCCATCACAGAGTGGCAACGAGTGCCAGCAAATTACAAGCTACTGCTACAGTAGATCATTAAATTGCAGCTTAGAGTAAAACAGCATGCTAACCTTAACTGTTTTACCTCTCTGCTATGGAATGGAAACCGTAAAACAAAAGCAGAAGGAAAGGATAGCTGTGAAAGGTTTATTACAAGGAAACCCCCTTTGTATAGAGCATGTTGGTACAATGCTCTAGTTTCCATGGTTACACCAGCCACTAGGTAACCCTATGAAATTTCAAAGCACTTTATACCCAGTGATAAAAAAATGAAGTAATCTTGGCTTGCTTGAAAAGCTGGTGTTTTCCAATCTATAATTTATAAAGATCCTTCCTACGCTATGTGCTTTTACCGAATATTTGCATTGACCAAACAAGTCCAAAATACCATGAGGTTTTCATATGTTTCTTACTTGTTTAGTTTAGTTTAGTTTAATTAGATTTATATACTGCCCTACTCCCGAAGGACTCAGGGCGGTGAACAGGCACAAGATAAAATACATAAATACAAAAGTTAAAACATAATTAAAACCAAATTAAACAATTTAGCCCATAACAGTTAAAAATCCCAATAATTTAAAACGAATTAAAATTTCACTTTAGAAAATTTAAAAGATCTTTAAAAGAAAGAAAGAAAGAAAAGGGGAGAAAGTTAGGCCAGGCCGGCTTGCTGGAATAGGAGGGTCTTAACAGCACGGTGGAAAGTACACAGATCCGGGATCCTCCGTATCTCCTGGGGAAGCTCGTTCCAGATAGTAGGTGCCCCCGCAGAGAAGGCCCTCCTCCTGGGGGCCGCCAGTCAACATTGTTTGGCTGACGGCACCCGGAGGAGCCTCTCTCTATGAGAGCGTACCGGCCGGTGGGAGGCTGTTTGTGGTAGTAGGCGGTCCCGTAAATAGCCAGGTCCTAAGCCATGAGTGCTGAGTACTTTATACAAGAGCTTTCCTGTCTTAAGTTTAAGGTCTTAAATTCAATCAGCTAAATTCATGTTGGTTCTTTTTGGGGCCTCATGATTTGGCAGCATTTGAGGCTAGCTACAGAATTGGGCTAGCACACCAGACTCTGTGGAGATACATGCCGAGTAGTAAGTTAAGACCAGGACCTTGGCTGCATATTTTAGCAGAGCAGTTAGCACCCTTTCACACAAATGAGGATATAGCACAGGCACAATTGATGGAGCTTGAGAAGTTTATATTTTGTAACCAACATATCTGGATTGGCTTAGATCAGGGGTGTCAAACTTGATCACTAGCAGAGGGTTGCAGGAGACCGTCACAGCTGAAAACGGAGCTTGGGAGGGCAGCACGCGGCTCTCCCAAGCTCCATTTTCACTGGCAGAGGCACCGTGGGCCAGTCCCTCATTGTTTCCAAGGCAACCCCGTGGGCCAGATCTAAGCACCCCATGGGCTGGATCTGGCCTGTAGGCCTTGAGTTTGACACCCTTGGCTTAGATTGAACAGTGGTATACTTTCAAACTGCATCCTGTGGAACAGACAATTGGCCATTAGGTGTATAGCTGTTATACATTAGATTGTCTAGTCAAAAGCTGACCTCAAAGTTAACAAGACAGTGTTAAGTATATGTAGTCATCCTTCCCCACTAGGTTGACCCACACCTGTTGCTTTTCCAAAAAAACCATAGTTTGTCAGTAGGCCTAGAGAACCAGGAATGGAGACAGGACTGATCAAATAGCTGATTTCAGTGGTGTTTTTTTAAAAAATAGGTTTTATTAGCAGTGGGTTTTTTAAATGTAACCAACCTTTGTGATTTTATATAAGTTTGTTTAATCAATCAATCAATCAATCAATCAATCAATCAAAAGATGCTACAAATTCAGACTGAGGAGGAGGAGCTCCTTTGAGCTCTAGCATGATATAGAATCTTGGTATTTGGTAAAAGGGAGGCTGAAACCTTCAACATATACTGGCATTGCAGTAGGAGGACCCTACTCAAACCTTAAATAGGTAGCCTAGCATTGCTTCTAACAAATAGTATTGAGGGTCCTTTGAGGGTCTCTGAGCTTGATTGTTTTCTTGCAGACGTTTCATTACTCAATGCACTGATGATGTTAGTTTGGGTAATGAAACATCTGCAAGAAAACCATCAGGCTCAGAGACCCCACATTTCAACCTGAGCTACAAATATTTTCCTTTATCGGTAGAAACAGCATTTCAACAGGGTTATGCAGTTACCCAAAAGTTAACACCTCTTTGCTAGTTCATTCTGGACCTCTGCTTTGGGAGCAGAATGTTAGAGCAGACAGACTTCTGGTATGGTTTAGTTCAGCTCTTATAATTTAGAAAGTGTCAATTCTTTTTTTTAAAATAAAAAATGTATTGAATGCATTAATTCGTATGCTGTTGCTACCAATTAGTTGTCCTTATAAAAGGAAACAAGAAGAAACGGAAAGAAAATGAGCAGAAAGGCAAATGTATTTCCAGCATCAAAATATTACCTTAATGACACACAAACACAAGCAAATGATCATTTCCTATAATTGAAAATGAAAAGCTCCGATGAAGCCCTGTTTGAAGTAATTGCACCAATGTATGCTATGAATAAATGCTTTAGTTTTGTGTTTCTCAATGTAACAGTGTGGGTGCTTTTGTGAACTTGCTTTTTATTGTTTGCCATATAAAATCAGTAGCTTCTAAATCATATCTAGTGAATGAGATTAATAGGAAACATCTAGATTTAGGGCAAAAAAAGGTTCATATTTCAGAATAATCAGATAGAAATGTAGGAGATGGGAGTTGTATTTACCTTGTCCTTGTCTTCCAGGAAATGTCAGTCACAGTAAAAGAAACATAATTCATATTGTTTGTAAGATGTACAAGAGGACAATGGATAATGAAAACACATAAATCTCTACTTTCAAAATAGTATGGAGTCTAGTCTTTCTAAATGTCACTGCTATTAGTAGACCATAAAATTGTTGCAACATTGAAGAAAAATTCCAGTAACTAGCAAAAAAATATAAACTAGATGTGTCTCTGTATAGATGTAATAAGGTCCATGTTTTTAAAAAGCCATGATTATTTGAAAATCACAGCTATTTGAATTCTCTGTGCATTGAAAACTTCACAGAGGATCCTGGTAATTATCAAACCTGTTAATTTATGTTTATGATTTGAATGGTTATACAGCCACATACTTGTTGGGGTGTGTGTGCTGCAGACGTCTCTAATTTGGTTGCAGAAATTGTGGGTGCTCCAAACACTGGAGATTCTTAAGAAGAGATTAGACAGTCATTTGTCTGGAATGGTACAGGGCAGGGGTGTGAAACTCAAGGCCCGTGGGCTGAATCTGGTCCATGCTTAGATCCAACCTGTGCAGCCTCCCTGGAATCAGCAAAGGACCTGCTTCCCGGGGCTCTGTTTTCACTGGCAGAGAGCTACAGGAGGCCATCGCAGCCAAAAATGGAACAAATGATGTTGAGCTGGCCATGTCTATCCTGGCCACGCCCATCCTGGCCATTCCCACCCGATCCCCCGAAGTCAAACACAACCCTGATGCGGCCCTCAATGAAATTGAGCTTGACACCCCTTGTATTCGGTCTCCTGCTTGAATAGGGGGAGTTGGACTAAAAGACCTCTGAAGTCCCTTCCACCTCTGTATTCCATATACTCTGTATTCCATATACATTTCTTATATCAAATATCTAATATTTACTCATATTTCAGAATATAAAATTGCATTAAGCTTCTAGAATGTACGAACCAGAAAGATGCAGTGAAGTTACTGAGGTGGCAGTAGCTTAGAACAATCTATTTTAGAACGTACAGAAGCCATTTTTCTGTTTCTCAGCAACACAATTTAAAAATGCTGCCTTTGGAGCCAGCTTACAGTGCATGCTCTTCTGTTACTCATGTAAGTTCTTGAGGCTAGCAGTGCTAAATGGAGCAAGCATTCCCTACATAAATATAACTATGCCATTTTCATAGCAGTGAATGGAAATATCCATTGTTTTCTTCTGATATCTTTTTTCTCCAGCGCCCCGATCTAGTTTATAAAGCCATAGTATTCCCTGAAAACCTCCAAAATGGTTCCAAAATGGAAGTCTGATGGT
The DNA here is from genome assembly GCA_012654045.1 of Ptyas mucosa. Classification (NCBI taxonomy): domain Eukaryota; kingdom Metazoa; phylum Chordata; class Lepidosauria; order Squamata; family Colubridae; genus Ptyas; species Ptyas mucosa. Next base: position 7,616,572 of record WNWU01000030.1, on the reverse strand, counting down.
GACAATTGACATTCATCCTCTGTTTGAAACTCTTGGAAGCATCACTGAATAATGACGTATTGCATTTTCCCATGGAACTTTGAAAATACTTATAGTGGTTACCAGGAAATCAACAACTTTTCTGCCAGTAAAGCATGTGCTGTTGGCCCCTTTCACTCTTCACAGAAAAGATTGTGTCCCACCCTGAGCCACTTGCTTGAGAAATGGGCAGCTACATAAATCAAATCATAGAGATAGCTAGCTAGATGATAGATAGATAGATAGATAGATAGGCAGGCAGGCAGGCAGGCAGACAGACAGACAGATGACAGATAGGTGAATAGACAGGCAAACAAACAAACAGACCAGTGGTGAAATCTAAAATTTGTTACTACTGGTTCTGTGGGCGTGGCTTAGTGGGGGGGGTAATGTGACTGGATGGGCGTGGCCAATTTTTTTTTACTTTTAAAATCATTTTTTACATGTAAAACCATGTAAAAAAATGCTCAGCTGGGCTCTGATGAGCCCAGCTGAGTTGCCTGATCATCAGAGTGTTTTTAAAAAACCCTCTGCCGATCAGGCAACTCAGCTGGGATCGTCAGAGCTTGGATCGTCAGAGCCATTTAAAAGAAAAAAACTTTTTTTCTTTTAAATGTCTCTGGCGATCCAAGCTGAGCTGCTTGATCGGCAGGCAACTCAGCTAGGATCGTCAGAGCTTTGGATCGTCAGAGACATTTAAAAGAAAAACAATTTTAAATGGCTCTGACGATCCCAGATGAGTTGCCTGATCGTCTG
>WNWU01000030.1:7605481-7615698 GCA_012654045.1 Ptyas mucosa | reverse complement strand
CGATCAGGCAACTCAGCTGGGATCGTCAGAGCTTGGATGTCAGAGCCATTTAAAGGAAAAAAACTTTTTTTCTTTTAAATGTCTCTGGCGATCCAAGCTGAGCTGCCTGATCAGCAGGCAACTCAGCTGGGATCGTCAGAGCTTGGATCGTCAGAGACATTTAAAAGAAAAAAAGCCTCTGATGTTCGCCCAGCTCAGCTGAGCATGAGGGACGGGGGCAGGGATTTTTGCTACCAGTTCTCTGAACTGCCTGCCGCCATCGCTACCTACTCGCCCGAGCCGGTCTGAACCGGGAGCATTTCACTCCTGCAGCAGACCCAAATAACTGGTGTGGTTTTTTTGTACTACTTGGATTGGTACACGAGGAGGATAGATGTGTGTCCAATCAGCAGTTATTTAAACACACGCAACCAATGTGGTGATATTTAGTTTGCTCCTTAGTTTCATTGAAGGGAAAGAAATGCAAATTGAGACCCTGTATTTCCTAGCAGGATATACTGCAGCTTGTGAAAAGGCTTTCAGATAATCAAGGATGGCTTTATTTCCTGATGCACTACTCAGTGTGATTTAAGAATGCATCTATAGCTACTTCAAAAAGCCAGATGGCAGTGACTTCAGTGCTATTCATTAGTGAGCAGCCTCAATTATGGATTGTTGCCTAATGCAAAGTAGAACCAAATAAATACAAACATGCTATTAATGTAATATTTTCCCAAGAAGTTTTTATTGCCTATAATGTTGAGTGCATACGATATAAACAGGGATGGGTGTAAAGCAGATGTCATTTCTACCCCTCATTATAAATGAAAGCTTTTTTTAAAATAGTGTTCTGTAATTCAACCTCTCTACTTTCCTGCAACCCACTCCCACAATACCTACCCAAAAACGGAATACATTCAGGAAATACTTCGGAATTATTGCCAAACTCAGCATTTATATTTCCTTCACAGCCACTTATTAATGATTTCCTTTCACTCGCAAGTTCATAAAAACGCTTTTTGTTAAAAACTGTAAAAACTAATTATGCTGCAACTCCATTGTTGACTTGATAAACAACCTAGAATGCATTGCATTTCAGGGGGATTATCCCAAATCCATTGCCACGATTCAGAACGTTGTATATTATAATTCGCATAAGCTTTATGTACAACTGGGATTCTCCATTCACTTCATAAAAGTGACACTTCCATCTAATGAAGTGGGTGTGTAGAACTCAAGCAAGACTAGGGATACGATTGCAAATGGCTTTCCAGATAATGAGAATATTCTGCGTTTATGGCTGAAAAATGACATTTAATGCAGATACGTGATTTCAGTATACAACGATGTTGTAAAAATTCATCATTTTTTTAAAAAAGTCTTTCTAATACAGTCAATAGGATAACAGGGAAAATTATATTTAATTTGTTAGAGGATTTCCACTAGACATGAACAAACAGGCATGTTTGGCTTGGGAGCCAATACAAACATGTCAAAGTCATCTGATACAGACAAGAGAGGATGTATCACCTTAAATTGTGATGGCAGGTTCACATATTTGAATATTGACCATACCGCAAACATTTTGCAATAGAACATTGGCAGATCAGGAAATAGCTGAGTTTTTTCACTGACATGTTATGCTTACACCGGAATTTGACAGTAACTTTGAAGATTTGAAAGAAGCACTAGCAGTGAATGTATCCCAAGGGCCAAATTGTGTAATTTATACAAGAAACACAGAAAACGTATAGGAATGACTACTTGCACATCTGCTGTTACTACTTCCTGAAACCTTTCTTGTTGCCAACCTACAATAGTTGCCCTTTAGTATAAATTTCTCACCCCCAAATTTTTAATATCCAAAAGAACAAGTATTGAATGTTGCTGTGATTCACATCACTATATGAACTAAACTGGTTCATAATTTCCAAACTAATGCACGAAATGGAAGACAATTATTCTTCGTTTTCCATATTACTCTACAGATTATAGTTGGATTCTCAGATTAGAAAATACAAACATTAGATACTGTACACTTTTAACCAAAGTACATGTAAACAAAAGGAGGAAACAGGTTACGAAAGATGTTTGTTAACATAAGCAACTTGCAGGAAAATTCACAGAAAGATGCATATATATGCATATAAAAGAACTTCCCTGTAGATTTAGGAATGAATGTAAACTGATGGAGAAATTAGGCAGAACAAACTTGTGAAAATTCTTCTTCTTCTTCTTGTGCCATATTCATCATCAGACGTTGGCAATTATGTTGGCCATCCTATTTTTATTAACAGCTGCACAAAAAAGATGTTGTAGAGTTTTGTGCAAACCAGTCCCTTATATTTTGAAGCCACGATATTCTTCTTCTCTGCCTGGACCTTGTTTGCCTTCAATCTTTCCTTGGAGGATTAAGTGAAGTATGCTGTATTTTTCTGGGTGTCACATCACATGTCCAAAATATTCTAACTTTTGCTTTTTTATGGTTTTGATGTTTTTCCTTGGCTTTCATGTGAAAATTACAGAAAAGGAAAGAGATGATTCATCCATAGCTAGAGAGCAGTGGTGAAATCTAAAATTTGTTACTACAGGTTCTGTGGGCGTGGCTTGGTGGGGGGGTAATGTGATTGGGTGGGCATGTCCATTTTTTTTTTTACTTTAAAACCATTTTTTCTACAACCTCTTCGGCGAAGAGGTTGTAAAAAAATGCTTTCAAAAGGCTCTGATGATCCCAGCTTTGTTGCCTGATCGGCCGAGGCATTTAAAAGGAAAAAAAGTCTCTGCCGATCAGGCAACTCAGCTTGGATCGTCAAAGGCATTTAAAAGAAAAGAAGCGTTTTTTTCCCATTTAAAAGCCTTTGACAATCCCAGCCAAGCCACGTGATCATCAGAGGCTTTTTTTTAACTTTTAAAAGCATTTTTTTGGCTGAAGAGATTGTAGAAAAAATGCTTTTAAAAGTAAAAAAAAAAAGCCTCTGATGATTGTGCAGCTCAGCTGGGCATGGGGGGGGGGGGGGCAGGGATTTTTGCTACCACCCACCTCCATTGCAACCGGATCAGATGATCCGGTCTGAACCGGGAGCATTTCACCCCTGCTAGTGAGGTCACCGAATCTTGGACAGCGACACAGAATAAAGCTAGAAATTCTGCAGGGAAGACATGCAGGCAAAGTGTCTCATTACAGATTTGAAGCAAAAGACAGGATCTTACACTGTTGAAGAGAGTAAAACAGAAGTCCATTCACCTGGTATCATTAATAGTTTAAAGGGCCAGTGACTGTTACAGATGCTATCCAGGAAATTCTTCCACTGGCACACAAGAGGTAACTATGTAAAAGCTCTCCTGAATACATCTATTCCTATTCCTGATGCAGAGCTGTGAGCCTAAAAGAACTCCCAAATTGCTGACCATCTCCAAGCAGGGAAATATGTTCTGAAACAGAGATGGAATTTCCCTGGAATCATTAAGATTGCATAAGCATTAAGAATTCTGTTCTGTTCTGTTCTGTTTAGTTCTGTGCCATTCCGTGCCATGCCATTCCATTCCGCTCTGTTCCACTCCACTCCACTCCACTCCACTCCTCTCCACTCCACTCCTCTCCACTCCACTCCACTCCACTCCACTCCACTCCATTCTATTCTCCATAAAATAGAGTGGTGTTGATAGATCTGGACCATCACTGGCTAGAACAAATCCTCCAGGAAGGAGGGGAACCATTACAAGATAATGCTCCTTGTCCAATTCCAAAGACAGTCCAGAAGGATGCCATGGTGTTAAAAACTACCAGGAGATCAAGGGGGACTGTGTGTGTTGGGTGTGAGTATTGCACTCCCCTAATTCTTATTGTCCCCAAAGTCAGCTACAAGTGCAGTTTCTGCCTTGTGCCTTGACTGCTGAATGTCCGAATAATTTGATTCCTCTGGGGCCCTGGCCAATTGCAGGGCCATCAATTTTTCCACCACTTTTCCAAGAAAAACAAGGATGGAGACAGGTTTATATTTATTGAAGACAGTTTGGCTGACGGAAGTTTTATTGAGCAAGGGTTGCTTCTTCAGTGGTGACAGAAAGGCCAGCTCAGATCAACACTGACTACTGTTTAGATTCAACTTTCTGCCACCTCACAAGATGCTATAATCAATCATGTGAGGCAGGGATCCAACTGAATAAGGGCAGAACAAACATTGCATCTACTTTCTCGGTTTGCATAGACTGAAAATGATTCTGGATCGTTTCACAAGACAAAGTGCTCATCATTTCCATTGGCAATGTCCAGGTTGAATTTAGCTTATTGTGTATCTGAATGGCCTTGTACATCAATGTTATGAATGTTCTTCACAGTAATATTTTAGGTAGTATTGACAAATATCCTTCACCAGAACAGAATGAGTTGCCTAAAAGAGACTACTGGCAGCATTTGCCGGTACAATAAAGGTGATAAAATATTTCAATTTTGCTGTTTCAATTGCCACAGTGAAGGCTCAAGCAAGAAGTCATGCCAGTGTCTGGTCAGACCTGAGGTGGGTCTTTTTCCAGTGGTTGTCTAGATATCTTCTCTGTCCCTTAACCTTCCCAAGCTGGAATAACCCAATCTAGCACTCTAAACAGTATAATAATATTGCTTTATATTATAATAATAATTCCTTTATTCCAATGGACAATTGGTGCTGGACTGAGCTGCCTGGCAAATCTTCAAGAAACGAATTGTCAGTTTGAATCTACTCTAGAAATAAAGCAAAGCAAACAATGGAGCACAATTTATCCTTAAAAAGAAGGAAAACAGGAAATAAAAGTTATGAATTACTGATCCTTATTAAAGAGCCTTGGTAGAACAGTGGTTTAAAGCACCCTGTTATTAACACCAGCTGCCTGCAATTATTGCAGGTTTGAATCTCACAAGGCTCAAGGTTGACTCAGCCTTCCATCCTTTCTAAGGTAGGTAAATTGAGGACCCAGTTTGTGGGGGCAATAAGCTGACTTTGTATAAATATACAAAAGTATGAAGGCTATTGCTTAGCGCATTGTAAGCCGCCCTGAGTCTCCGGAGAAGGGTGGCATATAAATCAAAATTAAAAAAAAAATGTAGATTGGAATTTTGATCATATTTTTGTATTTATTGAATATCAAATGTCTCTTTGGAACTGCTATGGCAGAAAACAATAATGGATAGTTTGTTTTTTAATAGATGCCTCCATAGAAATATATTGTAGTCAAGGGGCTGTATAATTTCATGATTTTTACCATTACGACAAATTTGCTTTTAATTACCTGATTCTGCAACTTGAAGCAAATTTTTTGAACTCTTCATAGTTTGCTTGGCTGTTTTCTTTTAAGTCTAAATTTAAGTCTAAATAATTTGATATCAGCCACAAAATTGGGTATTTCAAAATTTGTTCTTGACTACAGGTAATATATGAATTAGGTCATTGTGTAATCTGCCAATGTTATCCCTGTTTATTTACAAGTTGTTACTCCATAAAGGATCCCAACTTTTTGTTTGATGACTACTGCATTTTTAAAGGAAAGTTTGGTCAAAAAAAAAAAAAAACCACCCAGAGAGAAACCTTTTGGAAGTACACTGTATGCCTACAAGTCTTCAAGAATTTCCAGGCAATTCAAAATATTTTAATAACAACAAAAGCATTCCATTTCATTCTCCATAAAGAATGACAAAATTACAATTTTTACTGGAAGATGAAGAGATGCCCATTGAAGATCCTTCATTTTTGGAGATTTTTTGGAGAAATCATAATTTCCATATTTTTTTAAAAAAAATCAGTTTTATATTTGATTTGAAATGGCCTATCTTAACACCAGAATGCTTTTATATCAAAAAAAAAAAAGATATTCAAATGTTTGTATTCATCCTTCATTTTCCACTGTAAAGAGTAGTACTAATGATTTTGGCATCATTTCTCTGTAATTCGTTCACAGCATTAATTTCTGGTAATCCAAATACGGTACCTCTTTAGTTGGTTTTCACTTTCTTGTTTACTTAAAGTTTATTCAAATGTCCTTCATATTTTTTTTCTTTTATTAGTTTTGCTACAGTTTGTGCTTCTATGTTCCTTTCTAATTTCTCTTAATATTTGATGTCTTTTATACCTTTGCTCATTCTCTCTCCCTATTATCCTATTGAACTGGCTTGTATGTACACCGTACAGTATACCTTTTACTGGAGCTTCTACTATAGTAATTTTAAATGGCAAATATTTTAAGGAAACCTGACTTCCCAACTTTGCCTTTAACTTACTTTTAAATTAATTCTGAAAGTTTGGAAAAGTTGCCTCTTCTGAGCAACCTCACCTCCCCTGCACACATATTCATAGTACTGTACAGCCATTGTTTCTGATCAAATTGACAAGATTTTGAACTCCTACCAAATCCCAGGATATTCCTCAGATTTAAGCCAAGGGTAACCTCCGTTGTCAGATCCATGATGAACGGCTCTGACTGCTATCATCTATCATATCTAGAAAAAGTGCCTTTGTCTTGCAATGTATATTTACCCTGTCAATCTTAGAGTACTTGAAGTCACCTGTTATTACATTTCCTCATTTGGCTGTCTCCCTAATTTCTTTTCCATCCCAAGGTTATCCTCAGAGTTTGAATCAAGGAGGTAATTGTATGACATTAGGGCTGTGCATTTCAGTTTCTTTAAAGTGTTTTAGTTTATAGGATAACTTGCCTTCCTCAGAATAAAGTAGTCTCATAATGAAGTGGATCCCAATGGCCACAGTGGCTAAGAAAAGCCAACTTAGTATTAATACATTCAATTTCTGAAAGGCAGACAACAAGTCGATCTACCTTGTAGCTGGATATTCTTTTTTTCAGTTTCCTCCCAACTGCTAGAATTAGGGGACATTGCACAGGTTGGCTTCTCCAGATAATTTCAGACCTCCAGCACCGAAAGATCTGCCTTCTACCTGTTAATCTCTTGTTTTTGCTTTATAATCTGGTTGATAGAGGTCAGAATGTGAATCTCAACATTTGGATAGAAACATGTGAGCCCCACAGACTAATTGAAGCTAGTAAAACTTTTTTTTTGTCACCGTGATATAAAAAGATGTTGAGATTCCAGAAAGAGTGCAGAGAACAGCAACAAAGATCATTAGGGGACTAGATGTTAAAACAGTGATGGCTAACCTTTTTGCCATCATGTGCCAAAAGCGGGGGGGGGGGGGAGTCACACGTATGTGTGCCCACACCTATAATTCAATGAGCCCCAAGCTGTTTCGGGCCTCCGGGGGGGTTGGGGAAAGCCGTTTTCACCCTGTACAGCTTCCTAGAATGCCTCTGGAGCCTGGAGAGAGCGAAAAATGGGCCTTCTGGTCTCACTGGAAGCCGGCAAATGGGCCGCTTCTGGCCTCTGGGGAGGTGGGGAAGGCTGTTTTCGCCCTTCCCAGGCTCCTAGAAAGCCTCTGGAGATTGTTTCCCAACTTCCGCTGGGCCCAGAAGGTCCAAAAATCAGTTGGCCGGCGCGCGCATGCACGGTGCAGCTGAGTTAGGTCAATGTTCATGTGCCCACCAATATGGCTCCATGTGCCAGCTGTGGCACGCATGCCATAGGTTCACCATCACGGGGTTAAAACATATGAAGAACAGTTGCAGAAATTGGGTGTGTCTAATTTAATGAAAAGGACTAAGGGTGACATGATAGAAGTTTTCCAATATTTGAGAGGCTACCACAGAGAAGAGGGAGTAAATCTATTCTACAAAGCACCTGAAGCAATCAATGGAAACTAATCAAGGAGAGAAGCAACCTAGAACTAAAGAGACATTTCCTGACAATAAGAACAATTAATCAGTGGAATGACTTGCCTCCAGAAGTTGTGGATGCTCCAACATTGGAGGATTTTAAGAAGAGACTGGACAGCCATTTGTCTGAAATGGTATAGGGTCTCCTGCTTGAGCAGGGGGTTGGATTACATTACCTCCAAAGTCCCTTCCATGTGTTATTCTGTAATGCGGGCAGATCTAGAGTTTGTGATCCTCTTTTTTTTTTTCCATCGGCAATCACCTAAATGGAGTCAAACTGCTGTATCCTTCAGTTTTTAATGGGATTACTAATGAATTATTAAACAGAAATTAAGATTGTAGGAATCATTGTAAATCTGATCCATCTTAGTGTTGCATGTAGTCATCCAGTTTTTCCAGTGATTCCTTCCATTTAACATTATATGGAAAGCTGCAGTTTTTCAACTGTGGTTTTTGGATACAAATATTCTTTAAAGAATGTATTCTTTATTTCTGTGCAATGTATGTTATTTCCCCTAATTATTTTTTCCTCTTTCCATCCCCACTGTGTTTATTCTATTTTGTTTATGTATGTTTTTTTTAAAAAAATATAATTTTAATCCATTTTTCTATAACCCCCCTAGTAGAAGTTACTCAATAGAATCTTCAACAGAAGGAGAAAGAAAAGGAATGTATTTAACATAATAAACTTCTCTGGTTGGCTTTTTCAACAGACTTCATTTGCTCACTTGCAACATGTTGTTTGGTACACACTGAATATGGCAAGCTAATGCCATCCTGAATAATTTGGAGTCTGAGAAAATGTCATGCCCCAATCATTCAACTTTCTTTTCCCTTTATTGAATTGACTGTTGATGTGAAACAACACACATGGTGTGGCTGGAGTTCCTTGAAGTTAGGAAAGGTCTTGTAAACATATGGCTCACATACATTGAGAGGCTTTGAAATGGTCTGAAAGGGGCACTTAGTAATTGAATAACCTTGCATATATGTGCTTTATGTCACTTTATCACCGTATAAATGAAAGAAGTTTGCAATTTTCCACACTCTTCCATGCAGTCATTTGTCTAGTCTTTTTCTTTCACTCTTTCTTTTCTCTTGTCTTCTTCTGCCTTGATTTTGGCCTCCCCACCTTTTGGAGAATGGCTTTTTACTACAATTGGAAAATGTGGGTTGAAAAGGAGTAAATTATGTATATGTGTGCGTTGCTCAAACTCAGCATCCCCTTTTGCCTTACATGCCTGATTTTCCCATAATTGTGATTTGATTCAATTCCCCCCTACCCTATAACTTCTGGAAAGCCAAACCTCTGTAACTCCATAAAATTTGTAATCTCCTCTAAAATTAAACACTTGAATGCCTTTATCAGCATTCATATTCATCTATAAGTCTATGGAGATTCTTATCCAATTCTCATCCAAGTGTAACACCTCTCCTGCGCGAGCTGCACTGGCTTTCGGTAGCCTTTTGGATCTGCTTCAAGGTGCTGGCTCTTGCCTATAAAGCCCTACATGGCATGGGCCCAGGGTACTTGTAGGACCACCTTCTACTGGCCTCCCACCGCCCAGTGTGGTCACACAGGGCTGCCCTCCTCCGGGTGCCATCGGCCAGACAATGTCGGCCGGTGGCACCCAGACTGAGGGCGTTCTCGGTGGCTGCACTGACCCTCTGGAATGAATTACTCACCGAGCTCTGGACAGCCGCTGATCTCCGTTCTTTCCGCAAAGATCTCAAGACCTGGCTTTTTACTCAAATTACCTGATCTGGTCGGGTTTTTTAGTTAATTGTGGGATTTTAAATTGGACTTTTAATGCTATTAGTGATATTGTTTTTATTGTCATTTTATACTTGTAAGCCACACTGAGTCCTTCGGGAGAAGGGCGGCATATAAATTTTAATAAAATAAAATAAATAAATAAGTCATGGTTTTCCCAAAGGTGCTTTTTCAAAAGGCAACTGGACTTGTTTTTCCTTGAAGATGTTTTGCTTCTCATCTAAGAAGCCAGATGAGGAGAGAAATGTCTTCAAGGAAAAACAAAGTCCAGTTGCCTTTTGAAAAAGCACCTTTGGGATTTGTCTATAAGTTTCTAATTCTCCCCCACCCCCCACTCCAATTCAATTGTCTTTCAATTGTCTCTATTATGATTCTTGGTTTCTTGGAACTACCTTTCCCCTCCCTGTGCTTATTCCCCATTCCAGTTGTTGACCTATTTGGAAAACTTATAGTACTTGAGACCATTATTCTCAATGAATCTCTCCTTCCAAACTGAATTTACTTTTTATTTTGGCCTGTCTGCTTTCATGCTCAAACACTCCATCCACACAGTAGCCTAAGCTTGTACAGCAATGCCTTGAGACTCAAAAATTGAAAGGAGCATCTTTCTCAATTTTAGTTGTCTATAACTTAAAAATTCCTGTTGACATTCTGCCTCCCTCAGAATAGAATAGAATAGAATAGAATAGAATAGAATAGAATAGAATAG
>WNWU01000030.1:7586467-7605471 GCA_012654045.1 Ptyas mucosa | reverse complement strand
AGAATAGAATAGAATAGAATAGAATAGAATAGAATAGAATAGAATAGAATAGAATAGAATAGAATAGGAGTTTTTTATTGGCCAAGTGTGATTGGACACACAAGGAATTTGTTTTAGTGCATATGCTCTCAGTGTACATAAAAGAAAAGATACACTCATCAAGAATCATAACGTACAACACTTAATGATAGTCATAGGGTACAAATAAGCAGTCAGGAAACAATATCAATATAAATTGTAAGGATACAAGCAACAAAGTTACAGTCATACAGTCATAAGTGGAAGGAGATAGGTGATGGGAATGATGAGAAAATTAATAAGTGCAGACTTAGTAAATAGTTTGACAGTGTTGAGGGAATTATTTGTTTAGCAGAGTGATGGCGTTTGGGAAAAAACTGTTCTTGTGTCTAGTTGTTCTGCTGTGTAGTGCTCTATAGCATCGTTTTAAGGGTAAGAGTTGAAACAGTTAATGCCAGAATGTGAGGGGGTCTGTAAATATTTTCAGCAAGCGGGATACATATTAAAAGGGACAGAGAGCTTTCCTGTAATGACTTTAAAATAATTTTCTTAACTTAGTGTCCATGGTCCATTTCTCCATGCCAGATTAACATGATTTGGGGGAGGGGAATCAATTTCTGTTATTAAGTTGCTTAAGGGTTCAGTTGAGCAGAACAGAGATTAACAGTGCCAAAATACATGTATCCTATACCCAGTCATTTCATTTTTTTTCACTGCATTTTAAAAATGTCATTTTGTAGAATATTCAAGTTATTGTTTAGCGATTAAGATGTCCATATGTGGTATTTCACCCCTTTCTTATTAGATTATAAACCATTCATGCTTGCATTTAAAAAAATATCAATGTGTTTCAAGTTGCTTGCATTTAATTGCATTCATGCTTGCGTTTTAAAAAACCAATTTTGTGGGTTACTGGGGTAGGGTGGGGTGGGGGATGGGAACTCACTAGATGGCAGCACCTTCCCAAATTTCAGTATTGCTTTAAGGATACCTTTCTTAGCATCAGTATAGAAGTGGCTTACCATTGCTTTCTGTTTGTTATTCTTGCTTTTCTGGGGTGGGGGGACCCATTCAGTCTACCCTACAGCCTTTGAGATCTCACATACAGATCCCCAAACCAACTCGGATTCTGCTTTGCTTCTGAGCCCAGAAAAGATCAACCCAGTATTTCCAAATATATTTTCCGTGACAAGAATGCATATGATTACAAGCTATCAGTAAACTGGTATTCTCTCTGTTCAGAAATCAATTCCACCAGGTTCAGTTGAATTTATTCCTGGATAAGCACAAACTGCTTTTCTCAATGTCATTTGAATTGAAACACTTCTGGAAGCCAAAAATTGCTGTCCAGTTTTTTTGTTTTTGCAAATAGTATGATACCGATGGCAAGTTATTTTTAAATCACAGAAAAGTAAATAGATTTCCCATTCTCCTTAAAATCTCTCCCCCCCCAAAAGCTAACAAAATCAGCAAAAAGCTTTCCAGTTGTAAATAATAAACAAGCCTGTAGTAAATATTTCTAGGTTTTTCAAAATACACACTTCCTTACTTGCAAAAAAGTATTTAACCCATAATGACCCATTATTTCTAAGCAATTTTGGTTGAACCTTACTTTTCATTCGTTTGCTTCTTATTTCATTCATTGGGTCCTTTTTCTACATTTTGTTTGTAAATGTGCACTGGGCACTTGTTGCCTTCATTCTCCTTTTCCCCTTAAGTTCTCTGCTTTAGCAAGAACATCATAGTTCATTCTTGAAGTTCCATTCATTTTTTAACACTTATCTTTCTCCATAAACTCACTGGAATTGTTAATGATTTCTTTATATCAATAGTAATTTCAGATACATCATTTAAAATAATAACATCAACAAATGAAGAACATTTTCTTGGGATGCTTATTTTTTGGGAGATTTAAACAACTAAAAAAAAATGGTAAAGTGTTGGATTTTACAGAAATTTATACACAGGTTGCAGCCTGAAGGAAATATATGGAACTTCCTCCATCTGTGGCACATCACCCTTGTGGCCTTAAGATCTGGGCTGCAAAATTCTGAAAAACTTTTTAAATTTTGTAATGTTCTGTTTTATTCCGGCTGTTCACCGCCCTGAGTCCTGCAGGAGAAGGGCGGTATACAAATTTAATAAAATGAATGAAATGAAATGAATGAAACAGAGTTTGAGTTTTCTTTATTTTTTGCTCTCTAGTGGTCACTTTTAGTTTTAAAACCCATGCTCCCCTGTGAAGTCTTTGCCCCACTTCTTCATCCTTCCTTCTCATATCTTATTCTTTCTGTATCAGCCATTTTAGCATCCATATCTTCTGGATCAGTGGTGGGTTTTACTTACCTTTGCTACCAGTTCGCTCACGTGCACGCCACTTCTGCGCATGCACAGAGCGTATTTGATGACTTTTAGAAGGGTTGGCAGAGCCTCCCACCACCACTACTACCGGTTCTCCCAAACTGGTGCAAACCAGGAGCAACCCACCACTGTTCTTCATAGTGCTACTGCTAGCACTATGACACAGGAAATATTTTTTAATTTTTTTCTTTCTCTCTCAAAATATGCCTAGCTTTCTTCCCTAAATAGGAATTACTTCTCTAAATAGGTAAGGCTTTCTTGTGCAAATATGAAGTCTATTAGTTTTATGTTATAATAATTCAGTCTGCAACTGATTAATTGATTATATACTATCAGGTTGATGTCAGCTCTTAGTGACCCCTGGATAGATTTATTCCATGAGATCTTCCAACAATATGATCATCACCTTGGAACTGTATTCATCAACCTTGCTGCTGCTTGTCCTCTTCTCTTTCTTTCATCTTTCCCAGCATTAGAGCTTTTTCCGGAGGGTGGGTCTTTGCATAATATGTTCAAAGTATGATAGCGAGCCTTGTCATTTCTGCTTCAACTGACAAATTTGGGTTGATTTGTTCAATGAACCATTGATTAGTTTTCTTGGCCCATGGCATTCTCAGAAATCTTCTCCAAAACCAAAGTTTAAAAGTGCAAATGCTCAATTTTAACATGCTTCACAGTCCAAAGCAGCCACTAGGTAGCAGCTACACATGAATCTCTTTGCTGCCATTTAGTGGCTGTCTGGATTTTTACATCCCAAATACAACCTGGCAGCCCTAATAAAAAGAATTATTATTGAAGACAGTAAAAAAAAAATGCAATGACATTCGAAGAAAGCTGAGGATGAGGATTACTAATCACAAAACTCTGCTTGGACATTTGGATTAAATCATTTAGTAAATACTACATAGATCAAGGAATTTCTTCATTAGCATACCAGGGTTGTTTACCAAGAGCATGTAGCTTATTATATGCTTCATGCTTAATTAAAAATGCAAGAAAGGAAAAACTCTCCAAACTCTGCAGGCTTCATGCTATTATATAATTTTCCTCTTTTGCTGTCCAAAGCATTTCCAAAGACCTATGCAAACATGGAAATAATGCTATTCATATGTAGGTGGCATTCTTTGGCAACATTCTGGAAAGAAACAAAATTAATATATGGGAATATAAGCATATAGGCATATTAGGAGCCCATGTTCTTCATAGAGCTTAAGACAGGATACAGAGAAGTCTGGTCCACTCGACAAACCTTTGACCAATGACCAACACACACACACACACACATCAAAAGAATTCAAAATTAGTGGTTTAAGGAAATGTAAAATGATGCAAAGACCACAGAACAGAATCTATAGTTGAAGTATTCTAACCTCCATCAACAATAGTCAATACAGCTACTGAACAGGTTGTTCCATACTCCTGGGTGTATCTCACATCCAATGTTTTCAGGCCTTTATAAAAAGCCAACAGCAAACTGGCTGTTTTGTGTCAAGAAATTTGAACTTATTTTCCCCTTTGAAATATCCATCTTTAGTTTCTTTTGTTTAAAGGGGTATAGTAAAGGTAAAGGTTCCCCTCACACAAATGTGCTAGTCATTCCCAACTCTAGGGGGCGGTGCTCATCTCCGTGTCAAAGCCGAAGAGCCAGCACTGTCCGAACACGTCTTCGTGGTCATGTGGCTGGCATGACTAAACACCAAAGGGGCACGGAACGCTGTTACTTTTCCACCAAAGGTAACACCAAAGGTGATCCCTATTTTTCTACTTGCATTTTTTACGTGCTTTCGAACTGCTAGGTTGGCAGAAGCTGGGACAAATAACAGGAGCTCACCCCGTTATGCAGCACTAGAGATTCAAACCGCTGAACTGCCGACCTTTCGATCGACAAGCTCAGTGTCTTAGCCACTGAGCCACCGTGTCCTTCAAAGGGGTATAGTACTACATGCTAAAACCATCTAACTATTTATATGAGCTTTTGACTCTGCTCACTGTTTAAGCTGATACTGAAAAATAAGAAATTTGTTGTTTTGAATTAAAATTCATTGCATTTGAAGACTGTGCAAATAGGTAGGACTGCATCCAGTTTTAGAGCTGCTTAGAGTAAATCTACTAACCTTAATAGGATTAATTAATTAATCATGACTATATTAATTTTTTGTGTGTATGTGTGTGTGTATGTGTGTGTGTTCCTTTGACTCAGTGTTGACTCTTGGCAACTATTTGAAAAGTTCCTGCTGTTTTCTTGGCAAGATTTCAGAACTGGTTTACCATTGCCAGCTTCCTAGGGCTGAGAGACTGGACCAAGATCACCGAGTCGGCTTTGTGTCTAAGTCATAATGAGAACTCATCATCTAAATCTGAATCTGTCTTCTTAGTTTTAGTAATTCAAAAATACGACATTAACAAAACTGATGTTTGTAGACTTTTAGTTTTATTTCAGAGGTTGTTATCTTCTTTTAGTTATTGTCCTTTGTATCTTTTAAAGAACCCTAACTCCTAGTCAAAATGTGACTGTTGCTTTGTAAGAATGCCTACTTTTCTGGATGACAAATAAAATACTGAGTTCAGTTCTTGTCATTTTTTCTCTCTGAGAATGCACATGAACTACATAACTAACTTCCTTCCTTCCTTCCTTCCTTCCTTCCTTCCTTCCTTCCTTCCTTCCTTCCTTCCTCCCTCCCTCCCTCCCTCCCTCCCCCTCCCTCCCTCCCTTAGAGAACAGAAAGTAAGGTGATCTTCAATGACCACAGTTGTAGTGTCCAACTTTAATGGATGTAGCTGTATTACATTAATGGCTTTTGTTTTAGGCTTCATAAGAAAAGTAGAGCAACTGGCTCTCAGTCATCAAATTTACTATAATTAAGAATGAGCAACATATGTTCTTGTAGGATGATAATTAGTATCTAGAATACATATATTCCATTCTAAAATAAACATTCACCTTTAGCATAGCAATATGTACTTCTTATGAAGTACATGAAGAAATTATTTGCATGAGAAACTGATATACAAATTATTCTCAAAAAGATTTCCTTACAAACAACATTTGCCTCTTTTTAAAAACCCTCATAAGACTTAGATTGGATTAATTAATAGAAAATAAATGGATTGTATAAATAATGTTATTTCATTTTATTGATTTATTCCTCATTTTTCTACTCTGACAAGTACTTAAAACAGCCAATAAAATTTAGAACGAAATATAAAAAAAAGAAAGTACAATTAATAATAGAATAACATTCATTTATAATTAAAAACCTAGTGATAGAAATATTATCTTTATATATTTTATAAAGTGGGGCCAAAGGCAAGTTTCCACGGCCTCACCCTGTGGACCTTTTTTTCATGTGCCAGAGAGATGAGCTGCTGAGAGCAGGAACACTTTGAAAAAAGTTGCTTCCTACCGTATATCTTAGTGGCCAGACAAGATCACAGTGACAGAGATAGGTCCATAGATCTGTATTTTATAGCTCAATAGATCTATATTGTCAGTATTGTCAGTATTTGGTGATACTGAATAGATCACCAGAAGGGAATGTAAGAAATTCCATAAGTGCAGTCCAGATGTTTCAGGTGTATAAATCAGACCCTTTAATCTGATCCTCCATCATGGAAGACTTTGTACCAACTGAAGCAGTGGTGAGTTTCTACCGGTTCACCCCGGTTCGGGCGAACTGGTAGTGGCAGTGATGGGAGGCTCCATCCACCCACCCAGATGTCTTCACGGACGCTCTGCGCATGCATGCCCACAGTTCCACACCAGTAGCAAAGGTAAGTGGAACCAACTACTGAACTGAATGTTTATAGCCAACCAGATAATAATTTGGGCATAGTCATAAAGGATTCAGGTCACACCTAAATATATATTACAACTGGTGTGTGCCATGTTGCATTAGTGGATCCAAATTGTAGCTGGAAGAGGTCCATAGTTGTCAAAGAGGACATTTTGAGTTGCTCTTGAGGAGACAGTCCTGGCATGGACACTAAAAACATTTAGGTCAAGAAGTATAGGCCATTTTTTCCTCTCTTTTTTGGTACAAATTTTTGTTCTTGTTGTTCTTGTTAGATGTATGTTTTTCTGCTTTCTCTGTTTTGCATTTTATTCCTTTTGATAAAACAAAATAAATATATGTTTTTAAAAAAGAACTATAGGGTTAAGACCACTGCACCTAGCCCAGGAATAGACACGGCTAAGAAAAGACAGATTAAGCAATTCTTATGCAATGTAGACATTCTACCTTCCCACTTTCTAGTCATAGCTCCAGTGGTGGGTTGATCCTGGTTCTGTCTGGTTCTTGCGAACCAGTAGTAAAAATGGCAGGAGGCCCCGCCCAACCGCCTGGAAGTCATAATGGATGATCTGCACATGCACAGAAGCTTCTGCGCATGTGTGTGCGTGCAGTCTCCCATTGTGAACCAGTAGTAAAGATAAGTAGAACCCACTCCTGCATAGCTTGCTATACCAAAGAACAATTACAATCACCATGTATATTTTCATTACTTACAATATAATATTGGAAAATAATTAGTAGAGAAATTAAGATTATATTCTTCTAAAGTATAGAGGAGAAAACTATTTTTATCAATTTTTATTTTAAAAAATAAAGTTAAAGATGCAGTCAGATATATTTACATACTATAAATGTGCAAATCATGATTCAAATTGAAAAACCACTGCTACTTAGTTGATGAACTCTCTGGCAATATCCTTGATGTTTACTGAAATATGCCACATATTTATTTCAATAAAAGTATTGTAATATGCTTATTGAATAAGGTGCCCTATATTTCTAAACTTTAACATTCCGAGATTTTTAAAGTATTAAAAGAAGAACCCAGGATTTTAACCTGATTCTGGAAACTACTCATTGGTGATTTTAAAGGACCTGAAATATAGGCTATATCCAGCCCCAGACAACAATTGATCATTCTGAACCAATTATAACGTTCATTGTTTTTCAAAAACGATGTATTGTGGCAGTCGACTTTGGCATTTATTAAATATAAATTACTGATGACAGGGAAGGTCACAGTTTACTTACAGGAGGATATAATTTATTTTCCAGTTAATTACAAATCAAAATAATTTCCTAGTCACAAACATTATGCAAATATTGAAAAGAAGAGTAGGCAATCTTTTATCGCATTGTTGGGGACATGGAAGGCCATGACTGTTGTGATGTCATTGTAGATGACTGGGCCAATTTTTTACAAACCTGAGTTTGTTTTGAGGAGGTTGTAGGATTATGAAGAAAATGAAGCCAAATGGAGAAAATTGCATTTACTCGTGTTTCCATATAGTGGACGAAACCTTTCTTCTTTCTTTCCCAAGTTTAGCAGCTGCTCAGCCAGAGAAGCTGTGGTCAGTCAGGATCACTGATGAATCAATAAAAGTATGCGCTTAGCATCAAATGGCACCATCTCAGCTGGCCAGAATGAGAGCTAATTCTTGCCTCTGGTAGGAGTAGCAAAACAGATGCAGCCTTATTGGTTTTGTTACCTTGTAGAGAAATATTTCTTTCTGTTTTTGTGAGGACAAGCCAACTGCTTTGCTGGCAAGAGCAGAGACAGCCCTGTAGGATAGGCACCCAACTGCAAAGACTGATCACAAAATACGCTGTTTCTTTTCATATTCCATGGCGTCCTTGGAAATGGGACAATTATTTATATTTATACCGACACCCAGCTGGTTGAATTAAAATCTGACTGGGGGAGGGGAATAAGAGATGTATAAACAGCCATTTCCGGATTGTATTATTTTATTATTGTGCCCTTGTTAATGCCTCATTGGGGAGATATCTGTCTTGTCACATGGCTGCACCATAGAATCAGAAAGATGCATTTCAGGTAGTCATTTGAGAATGACAAAGCTCCATGAGACCTAGAATATTTTCTGAGATGCTGGAAGAAACCTTTGCCCATGTTGCCAATCATATATAAGTTAGATTTTAAAATATTGCTGCCACAACATTATGGCCTTTTTGTGTACCACAGGAGTAAAACAGTTCTCTGTCAAGCCAACTTACTCAACAAAGTGCTTGCCAATTTGTGAGGTGCTTTCAGTATACAGTTAATTCCTCCATTGAGACTATTCCAGAAATTCAGGCCTAGGAATGTTAATGTATTCTCATTTCCATTTTTTTTTTATTGAATATTCACCAGCATCTGTTCCATGATTAATTTAAAGATGGAGATTTTGTAACACATGGCAGCCAGTTAATAAACAGTTTGTTTATGTACTTTGAGCATTCTTTTTCTAAAATGGAAAATCTGTTTGCTGAGCATCTTAAATGACTTGGAGATTCATAAACTGCGGGCAATTTGACAATTCAGAGAAGCTACTATTCCTGGATTGGAAGGGGCCTGAAATTCTCATTATAAACCCTTGCTACAAATGAAGCCACATAATAATGAACCTGCAGGTGAAAAGAGTTACATATCGTGCTGGAGAATAGATGTGGGCAGCAAACAACTCTTAAGCCACATTATTCTACAGCTCTATTCCAGGAGTTCTGCTCTTTCTTTAACTTACAGCAATGTTCTTACATCAGCGCTGTCTTCTTTCAAACGGAAAAATGTTACTTCTGGATTGACCATCTGACCAACCTCCACCATGAACTTTTTAAAAAAAGAACTTTCTCTCCAGACAAATGCAAAACAGCCTCATTTGTTATTTATTATTAGGTTTTTTTAATCTATCTTTTATTATTTTATAAGTACCTCATGGTGACAAACATACCTAATATTTGCCCCTCAACAACAACCTTGTGTTGTTGGCCTAAGAGAGAGGAACTGGCCCAAAGTCACCCAACTGGCTTTCATGCCTAAAGTGGGACTAGAATTCACAGCCCACTGTTTTTAGATCAGCAACTTAACCACTACATCAAACTAGTCTTTGTATTTAGTTTTACATTGTTTCTGCCATCGATCTGCTGTAACCAAACAAATATTGCAAGATGAGTGGCACACCAGTTTGATAAATAAATGTAAATAATAAATAAATATCTGTTCCCCCCCTTTCCCAATTTATTCCCCCTGTTATCTATGGTTGAGTTCTCTTTCATCACTACCCTAAGTGGCGTTTTCAATGATTGGCACAGAAAAGAAGACTTTGCCCTCATATGACTGGATCTTGGTTAACACTGGATCTCACAAATATCTATCTGCCCCTTACAGGTGCTTCTGCATCCTCTGGAGTCGACATCTTCCTTAGCAGTAAGCAATCTAGAAGCGATTGCTCAGTCAGCGGGGTTAAATTGAAAGAATGAGACTTAGCACAACTGGAAAAAGAGCAAAGGGTCATGCAAAAGGGAAATCTTATACAGCGTGTAATTCAGATCCAGTTCTCATTGCCCAAGGAAAACAATGAAGTGTCTTTATTAAATGTTGCAAAGAGTAAATCATAGAATCCTTCACAATTCTGTTTACTTCTCTCACTGCTAGGTGTGGGATGAAATTTGAGTGGGAAAATGTAGATTTGGAACCATCTGAAAGTAAAATCACAAAAAGCATATTGTTCAATACATTTCCTCTTTTGTTTATATGCCCTTATGCATGTTTATAACAGCATCAAAAACACGCAGACTTTAGCAAAAGCATGAAAAGAGAAGCTGCTCGGTAAATATTTACTTTTAAAAGTTCAGGAACTCTTTTAGACTGGAACGACCCTTGGAAATTCAGCTTTGTTATTTTTGGGTAGCTTGAATCTCTCGTTAAGGATCTTTTGATATTTCCAACATTGTGTTCATGGTAGTTTTGATATTTTTAATCTATGTGAAGGAAAGAATTTATGCATAATTTAATAATTTAAATTTTTGACCCGCTTTTCCTGGAAGAAGGCATATTCACATGTCATTTCTTCACCTTCTGAACTATTGTGGTTGGGAACTCGAGACCAGGTGGTAAAAGCAGAATCAAGTAAATCATTCAAAGAAACTACAACTCCAGAAGGTTAGCAGAGAAAAAAAAATACCTTCACCATATGGTATGTCAAAGTCAAAGAGAAGTTCAATACAAAATAAACATTTGGTAAAGCAACTCCTTGGTGCAGATTGCTATATATAATATCTACAAATAAAAGTCCATGTGAAGAAATAGGACCACCATATTAACCCATAACGTGGCTACAGGCAATCTATATTTACAATATTCTGAGAATGAAGTTTGAACTAGTGCTGAAAAAAAACCCCAATTTAAAAATATCACTAATAGAATTAAATGAATATAACCTTGGGTGGTTCATATGCAAACTCTTGTCTAAACAAAGAGTGCATGTCCACCCCTGTTAGTCATTATATTCAGTACTGTACAAATGTTCGAGGATATTTTTATGATGAGATTCAATCATACAATCTGTTCAAAGTCATTAATCATCTCTTTAGTTATGCCATACATATTTTGGGGGTCCTGGAGGCAGAACTATAAAATTACCCCATTTGGGGTGAGGGTGGGGATTCCTGGGTTCAGCCTGTATTAAATACATCACATTTTTTTTGGCCTTCCAATCTCAAGCTTATTTATAAATCTGGTATAAGACCAGTATAATGTTATACAATTTTGCTTAATTTACTTCATGGCTGTTGCATGTATTGTTTCTATAAACTTTTTATTAGTCAGAGGAAGGGAAAGGAGATGTATACATGTAGTATAAAACAAGTACGTCATTGCAAAAGCTGGGATTTAAAGTGATTTGTATTTTTAATTTTCCCCAGAACTGTTTGATATGATGCTCACAAAAGGATTAATATTCTCTTTAGGCCAGTGTTTCTCAACCTCAGCTCTTTTAAAATTTGTGGACTTCACCCAAGGGTGGGTTTCAAATTTGTTTACTACCGGTTCTGTGGGTGTGGCTTGGTGGGCGTGGCATGGCTTGGTGGGCATGGCAGGGGAAGGATACTGTAACATCTCCATTCCCACTCCACTCCAGGGGAAGGATACTGTAAAATCTCCATTGCCTCCCCACTCCAGGGGAAGGTTATTGCAGAATCCCCATTTCCTCCCGATCAGTTGGGACTTGGGAGGCAGCGAATAGATGGGGGTGGGGCCAATCAGAACTTTTACTACCGATTCTCCGAACTACTCAAATTTTCTACTACCGGTTCTCCAGAACTGGTCAGAATCTGCTGAAACCCACCTCTGACTTCAACTCCCAGAATTCCCTATCAGTGTTTCTCGACCTCAACAAGGAGTTGAAGTCCACACTTCTTAAAGCTGCTGAGGTGAGAAGAACTGCTTTAGGTTCCTCAGATTAACCATAAAGTGCTGTCTGTGCTAGAGAAAACACACACATAGAGAAATATCTTCTACTGCCTTATGCAGATAAATAGTGGCAGCCACTCTTAGAAGACCAGAATTGTGCCAGGAAAACATTTTTTATGATTAGTTTTTGGTTGGGAAAAAGGATTAGAAATACTCGAAAGTGAAGAGAAATGTTGAGAGTAGGAATCAGAATAAAGGGCTTGCTTCTACACAATCATAACAGTTTATTCAGCAACATGGCTTATTAGTTAACATCATAATAGAAAAACAGAATTCAAAGACATATGACCAGTGTTATAAATACGACTTTTCATTTTGGTAGCCCAAGGGAAAAGACATTCCAGTATACTCTTATTGTTTTTCTTGTGAGTTTAAGACTGCATGGATTCAGACCATATTTTTTCTCCATTCCAATTGGAATTTATAGTTCATAGCATCCTCATAAATTAGCTAAGTGTTTAAGCCACACTCAAGCCAATATTAATAGTCTGTAAGGCTAAATTTTTTCCCCCTGTGTTTAAGTCAGTGAAGCTTATTTGTAAGGAGATGTGGATAAACTTGTATTGCAAATCTTATTAATGAGAAATATGTACAGGCTTATTGTTTCCATTATTCTTGGGCCTAACATTGATAACTCTTATTTTATACACTCTCTGAATGTACTGCTGAGTGGGATTGGTGAAATGAAGACACTTGACTGGCTTATTTACAAATGACTGTTTACTGTGTTCATAAGCCTTTGTGAAGTTTTATGTAAAAGGAAGTATAAAATACTGGCAAAATAACCGAAACTGGTTGCCTTACAAATGAACCAGACCTTTCACCTTTTAACCTTTCAAGGTGGAACATATTTGAAGGAGAGAGGCTGAACTAATTTTAGATAAAGGACCCTTCAGTATGGAGAGCATGAAAAAAGACTAAATGTTCTGATTCAACTCTGCATTCTTAATCAGAGAGTAATAGATTTCTATTTCTGATAGATTAGATAAATAGAGAGATAGATGATAGATAGGATGTATCCATAAAGCTTGTATTTTATTGCAATTTTAATTTGATTTTATGCCCCCCGTCACATATAGGTGGGTGGATATGTACATAAAATAACATTAAAGATATATATATATATATATATATATATATATATATATATATATAAAACACACACAAACACACACACACACACAAAGTATATATCGTTATTGTTTCATTTTAATGTTGGAACTTGGAAGAGACCTTAAAGTAAACTAGCAAGATTTTTTCTCTCTCGCCATGTACATGTATACATCTAAACTAAATAATATATGTGGGTATGTGCATAATTTTGTATTTATTTATCTAGTTATTTATCTGTCTATTTATTTATTTATATTGTCAAGTTTATGTAGTGTATATTAGAGGTGGAGACCCTTTGAGAACTGTATGCAACGAAATTTCATTTTAATGTATTGGTGTACATTCAAAGTGACAATAAAGTTATTCTAAGTCTAAGTAAATCTAATCTAAGTTCCTCTAGTCCAAAAACCTGCTCAAGCAGGAGACCGTATACCATTACTGACTATTGGCTGTCCAATCTTTTCTTAAAAACTTCCAGTGATGGAGCATTTAGAACTTCTGGAGGCAAGCATTTCCACTGATTAATTGTTCTCAGTGCTAGGAAATTTTTTCTTATTTCTAGGTTGGACCTCTCTTTGTTAAGCTTCCACATAATTCATATGGATTCATGCATATATAATATCAAAGAGAATATCATACTCATATGATATCATACTTCATATGATTTAACAAATGGGCTGATTCTGATTCTTGGGTTTTTATTATTTATTGTCCCTGTTTTAATTGGTCTTAATTAGGATTTTCTTTTATTAGTGTATGTTTTTAATCTGTGTTCATCACTCTGAGTCCTTTAGGAGAAGGGCGGCATATAAATATTATAAATAAATAAATAAATAAATAAATAAATAAATAAATAAATAAATAAAGTAGCACAGAAGTATTTTCAAAGAATAATATGTAAATAAATAATATATTTCTATTTCTGTAGAGCAGTAACTCTTAGAGGCAAAGTGCTATCACATGGTGCCATGAATTAACATGTTTTTTGCACCTATTAAACAAACCATGCATTTTATACAATAAATGATCAAACTATAATTTTTAAACCCAATGTGCTAAAATATTGTTAATAATATACTACATGCAATAGTTCTTTTTTATCATCATATAATACATTATTATCATGAATATGTTGTGGCTACCATAAGAATCCATAGCAGTCAGATAGACTTGTCTTATGGTTCTATACCATATACAAGTATAAATTATTATTTTTCAAATTAAGACAGCCTTTTGATGTATCTGATTATCAGGGCCCATTTTCTTTCCTGAGGCTGACAAATAAAGTTGTTATGTACTTATAGAAAAGTTGCTCTCAGAATCATAGCTTAAAAGTAGCATCTAGGATACTGGGATGAACAGAAATCTATTGCATACTATCCAGTGGTGGGATTCAATTTTTTTTACTACTGGTTCTTTGGGCGTGGCTTGGTGGGAGTGGCATGGCTTGGTGGGCGTGGCAGAGGAAGGATACTGTATCCCCACCCCACTCTAGGGGAAGAATACTGTAAAATCTCCATTCCCTCCCCACTCCAGGGGAAGGTTACTGCAAAATTCCCATTTCCTCCCGATCAGCTGGAACTCGGAGGCAAAGTATAGATGAGGGCAGGGCCAGTCAGAGGTGGTATTTACCGGTTCTCCGAACTGATCAGAATCTGCTGAATACCACTTCTGATACTATCCCAAAGGAATATATGGTACCAATATTCATAAGGCAGGGTATTGAGATAACTATATGTTTATCAAGTTTTATTCTTTTTACACAATCAATAAGTATTTGTAACTTTCTAAAATCAAAGTTTTAATCTCTCTTTTGCTGTTGATTAAAAAAAAGTTCTTAAACTTGATTTAAACTTTCTTTCATGAAGGATTGAAGGAAACTCATTCTGTGTTGTCAAATGTATTGATCCAAAAAGTAGTTAACAAGCCATTTCTGAAAGTGATTTGGAAAGGAAGTATGCGAACTTAGTGTTCTTTCAAAAGCACTGACTATGGTTTGAGCAAGATGGCTATTCTCTTATCTCTATACCCACCAGAGACTGCTTTGTTGTGGGCTCTTTATGAGGTACAGTTGTCTGGAGCACTTGTGGGCAATCTCAAATCCTTTCCTTGTCTGGAAAGGAATGATTGAAGAACTGGGCTACTCACAGGCATTTCATTCCACTGTGGTCCTTGGTTCCACTTTTCAGAACTGTCTTTAGTCTGCCATTTTTTCACTCCAGAATCCCAAACCCTGAGATGAATTCCTTTAACTACTTGCAGATTCCCCACCTCAACACTACTTGAACTGTAACATGGTCCAATTTTTTTTAAAAAATACATGCCTAGATGTACTGGGGAATAAGTAGTGTTTTCTTCTTAAGACAATACTATTCAATGGAAGTTGCAGTCTTTTCAAAAAGTCATATTTTGTTACCCCATGGAGTCAGAGAAGAAGTCAAGTGACCTTGAGGGAGAACTAGCACTCACTGTTTTTACTGAAGAACCATAGAGTATTTTTACTCATTGTCCTTACTGTTTTAGGGAACCAGTGAAGAAAGTGGTCTCAACCAATCACTTTGCTATCATGTGCTACACATGCAGAATTCAAATGGAAGAGAGGCTATTATACAAGATCCCAACCATTTTATAATTACATTTTTTCTTTTGTTTTCTAGGTTTCTAATGGTGTCTAGATACAGCCTCAACAAAGAAAGATTATTTCTGTCTCTGCTACACATTTGGTTATTTTTTTTCATAACAAGAAACTAGTATAATCCCAGGGCTCACTCTGATTAGTTAATAATTTTAGTTTTGTGAATGAATTAGAAAAAACTGGCAAAAATAGCCACAAGCTAAATATCCTATCAAATATTAGTTTTAAAATAAATCCAAAAATTAATTGCATAACAAAATTATGCTATAAATCTATGGAAAAAAACTGCTCGGAGAAAAAGCAAGAACAGATGCAACAAATTAAACAATGAGTAGTCACTGTTATTACAGGAATGCACATCCACAGATATAACAAGAAAGACAAATGATCTGCAAATCAGACGATCGGCAGAAATGAAAAAAACTGACATTTTTATTCCTGGCTCATCCATTTGGCTTGGCATCCAAATCCAGAAACCACTAACACTTCCTTGAACTTTAGCTGGGTATTGTTAGCAAGCAAATTGCTTAGGATCATCTGCATTTGGTGGCAGGGAAAAAAAAAACACACCCCGATATATCAAGATCAAAGATAATCATCATACATCTGGTTATTATTTGTAAGGACTTAACTGTAAGTTTTAATGATTAATTTATCTAGCATCTAATGCCTTAATAGATCATGGGAAACATCAAGGGAGGAATGTGGAAGTGAATTTTTAAAGTCTCTTTCTATGTCTCTGAATGATAATAGGCATGGAAGCGATCATTAGTCTTTTTTACATGATGGCTCCTTTAGGAATCTCCTATGTGTTGCCTTTTAGAAGGAAGGTCAGACAGCCCCCACCCCATGGGAGTCCCCTGCAGGATACAGCTAATGCAGCCTGAAACTGTATGGAAATGGCTAAATTATCTTTGGGGAGACCTTGGGCTTTCCCATCAATCAGGCCCTTCTGAACCAGTAAAACAGATAAGCATCCTGCTGGCAAGAGTGTTACTATCCATATGTTTGTCATGACTGTCAGTACCAATTCATCAATTAAAAAAAGAACCCCGTCCTTGTTGCCCAAAGAAAACAGAATGTCTATCAATAGACACAAGATCCTCTGTGCAATTTCGTTTTAACAAGAGCTTCGTGGACACAACAGAATTAACTTAAGGGCGGAGTAGATAGAAACGGTGGTGGGGAGAATTGCAAAAGTTAAATATCTCAGGAAATTGTCATCTAATCGTCTACACATTGCGTGGGTCCTTAAGGCAACATTTTTACTATGTCAAAGGTAGAATGAAATATTATGGACTTTGCTATGTTTCATAGTTTATTTTTATTTTTTTTTAATAATTCAGTTCTGTTAAGCCAATGATCTATTTCAAGGCAACTTTTTTCATTCTTGAGATACTTAGATTTTTGTTGTTGTTGTTCTGTTCAATAGTATTCAATTCTCTGAGTCTGCCTAGGCAGTGACTGGCCAAAGGTCACCCAGCTGGGTTTGTGGCTAAGGCAGAATTAGAAGTCATGGCACCTGTTTTCTAGCCTGGTTCGTTAACCACTACATCAAACTGGCTCTATAGCTGTACTATGTTTTAAATTTTTTCAACACAGTTCCATGATAAAATACATTGTAGAATATCTAGTCAATGGTTATGTGTTTCCATCTTTTCACAGAAAAATCAGAAGAAAGAAAGACTGAAGTCTTCCAAAACTGGGAATGAAAACCAAAAAAGACATGCAGTATATCCATTTTTCAAAGTAACAGCAGATAAATCAATGGAAGATTATAAGTGAAGTTTGTTCATTGCATGGATATGATGTAGAAAGAGTCCAAAGTATTCTTTCCCTCAAGATTTTGTATTCAACATGGGACTGAGGAAAATTAAAAATATAAACACTGTAGGAGAAGTCACTGAATAAAGGAAATATAGGGTATAGATACTTTAAATTTTTAATATTTAAATATTTAAATAAACACTGTAGGAGCAGTCACTGAATAAAGGAAACATGGGATACAGATATTTTAAATATTTTCCATCTCATATGTTTGATTAGGAGATATATTGCCCTTCAAATTTCTATAATATTTTTTCAAACAGTTTGAAAGTAACAATAAACAAACAAACAAACAAACCAAACCAAACCAAACCAAACCAAATCAAACAGAACAGAGCAGAACACAACACAACACAACACAACACAACACAACACAACACAACACAACACAACACAATCTGTAGGGATTTTGCAGACACAGCAAATCCTGCCAAGTACAGAGCAGAACCCATTAAGCTGCTGGATCTGCAAAAACACCTTCATCTCACTTCAATAAGCCGTTGTTGGCCATTTTTTCAGAACTAGTTCTTTGTCCCTGTCTCTCCCCCCCCACCCCCCAGACAACAAAATTGGAAGAAGTGACAGAATCAGGTTATTTTTGGAATGATTTGTACACAGTATAATTCAATGTCTGCCTATCTGCCTTATACAGATCTAGATTTGGTTCTGGTCAGGTCAAAGAGAATCCAGCGTTGCTGGAGTTAAGGAACACAACAATA
The DNA here is from genome assembly GCA_012654045.1 of Ptyas mucosa. Taxonomy (NCBI): domain Eukaryota; kingdom Metazoa; phylum Chordata; class Lepidosauria; order Squamata; family Colubridae; genus Ptyas; species Ptyas mucosa. Next base: position 7,587,540 of record WNWU01000030.1, on the reverse strand, counting down.
TCCATAGCACTTAGATGTATATATACCATTCCATAGTGCTTTTTACCTCACTCTCTGCGTGGTTTACAAATGTCAGCATATTGCCCCAACAATCTGGTGTCCTCATTTTACTGACCTCAGAAGGATGGAAGACTGAATCAAATTTCAACCAGTCAGGACTGAACTCCTGGCATTAGGCAGAATTAGCCTGCAATACTGCATTCTAATTACTGTACCACCACAGCTCCTAGAGAGAGCACATAGAGGTGGCATGATTTGATTTAGGGTTAGACCAAAACCAACATACATTTGTAACTTCTTACTTATAGTAGTTATGATTGCCATTTTTATAAATGCAGATTGTAAAAGCATTTTATCTCTGTTTCAAAAAAATGTAAGTTGGATGATATTATATTATATTATATTATATTGACTTAAATAGGCACCTGTTTCTGTCTTTTTGCTAGTAATTTATATACCGTGAAAGACATTATTCTTGTTCCTCTGGTACGGAAATTGAAAGAAAAATGCTTCAAAATTAATTACCATTTTTTAAAGGACATGATTTTGGTTTATCGCTCACACTAAGAGAATTCATTCACGCTTTGTAAAACTTCTGTGAAATGCAGTCATGAAATATGAGTTAGGAGAAAGGGGACTGAGCTATGTTTTACTGGCTTCTTAGGTCATAAGAAGCAAATTAAGCAATCACTCCATCCATCAACATGATCCTATGAGACTGAAACAGATCTTGTAGCCACCATCCAAAGTCCTTTGCTCCAGGAGCTCAGAGGGAGATTTGGAGCTAGGCAATCTTTTGTACAGATTGACTGACTCAGTTTCCAAGCAAGCTGTCAGGACAGCTGTAACTTTTAAATCATCAGTGTCTCTGCAGAAATCTTTCAAAGATCCGAGATGCAGCGAGTGTCAAGAAGAAAGGGAAGTGAAAAGAGAAAGAAAACAAGAAAAGAAAAGAAAAAGAAAAGAAGCTATCAAAACAGGTCTAATGCAAAGAACGCAAAATCAAATAAAAGAACTCTAATTTTAAATAGAATAGAATAGAATAGAATAGAATAGAATAGAATAGAATAGAA
>WNWU01000030.1:7562862-7586457 GCA_012654045.1 Ptyas mucosa | reverse complement strand
TAAGTTGACTTTGTATAAATATACAAAAGTATGAAGGCTATTGCTTAACGCATTGTAAGCCGCCCTGAGTCTCCAGAGAAGGGCGGCATACAAATCAAATTTAAATAAATAAATAAATAAATAAATAAATAAATAAATCATAGATATTGACAGGATAGCAAAGGGTTTTTGTAAAAGATAGACAGAAAGAAGGAAATAAGTAACACTGCATATTTGTGCAGAATTGCACGAATCTTTCTACTTTTGATTACCATGCATCTTTCTCTCCCAGCTCTCCCTACTCTATTTAACTAGCATCCTCAGCCTAGTCCCGTTAAAATAATGAAAATCTTTTGTTCCAAGAAGAAGAAACAATTTCAGGAGGTCTAACTATTCCCAGATTTAACACAGCCTATTATTGTTCTCACATCCTATAAAAAAAAAAGCAGGTGATCCATCATGGCACATCACCTACTCTTCCCACCAGAAGAACCCCAAGCTACACATGAAGGTTATCTTCTGATCAAAGCCTGGGTCTGTATAATAAAACATGACATGCAAGTGCAGATGGGAGTGAAAGGGAAGGGTGAAAGGGGTGGGTGGGTGGGAGGGGTGGCGTGAGACAGATGCCAAGGAGTAGTTCTTACCATTCCATCCATCATCTTTTAATTCTAATCGTTCTGTTTTAGACAACAGGGCTGATTGCTATTGTTTTCCTGATTAACTATCCTCTCTTCTTTTCCCCCAAAAGGGATGCTAGCAAAGTCTGCTTAGTAAATATTGACACCTGTAAAGCAAGCTGCCTGGTGCTTTGGGCTCTGGGTTTTTTCCCCCCATCTGTTGCCTGAGAATTTTAAGTAAACTACTGCTCTCTTTTCATTGAACACTGTAAAAAAAAAGAAAATCTCTCCTGAGCTAATCCAGGAGCCACATGGCTCTGGAAAGAGGCCTAATAGTAACTGAAGGAAAAGGTAGCACATGTGAGATGCATATGCCACTGGCCACTTCTGCTCGCTGTTCTTTAGTTAACAGAATGCCAGGGTAATCTGCTTAGCTACGGAGAGAAGCTTTCTCTTCCCTTCCCTCCGAGATCACCCTGACCACGATCAAAGTCCAAACACATTCCCAGCTCACTCTATTGTTCCCAAGAGTGGGATTAATGACTAATTATGTCAGGTCACTCATCCAGATGGCCTCTCAGATGTTCCTTTGTCATTGCCTGACCTTCCATATGCCCCTTTGACCTTGAGGTTTATTGCTATGGCAACGGCGAAGCCTCAGTTTCCTTGTTGAGAGTGCCAAGAATTGGCCAAATGGGGGGATGTGCGATAATCTAGACACACTTGGTATTCTGCTTCCATCTCACGCCTTGTTAAATCCAATGAATAGATAAAAAATGCGATCTGGCTTCAGTTGAGTGATGACCGTGGTCATGAGTCTATGTTACATGCTATGTTTTTTAAATTAGGAGGCAGCTTTGTACATGGAAACACGCATTTAATTTGAAGAACATCAGTCGCCATAATGTGAGCTTTTTATCTCATTAATGTTAAGCAAGGGTAATAGAATGGAATTACAAAATATCACTGTGAAAGGAATACAACTCAGAGAATTATAGATATCCCCCATTAAAGCCCTAGAGAGATTTATATAAGTCCACTTCTTCAGTTTCATAAATTAAAGATTCTTCACTATCTCCCCACCCCCCACCAAGTTTATATTAACATTATATTCTGATCTTAAAATGTTGATCTTATGCTGAAGAAAAATTTCAGGGAAGTTCAAGCATTGGGGAAATGTACTAGAAAACAATAACAAGTAAATACATGCAGGGAAGGAAAGAGATTCATGAACTCAATTAACTAAAAAGGTTGAGTTTTGGGTTTTTTTTAAATACATGATAAGTAGCATTTTCCACTCAAAGGAAATTATCAATAATAGCTCCTTGGTATAAGAAGTCAGACTGATACGGCAAACTGATTAATGCTGTTATTACTCTTATATTGGAGCAACAAAATAATTATTTCAGCAGTTTTCAAGGTTTCTTCAAATCTCTCTCTGTGTGTGTGTATACACGCACACACATGTATATAAACATATAAGTGTGTGTGTCTGTGTGTGTGTGTCTGTCTGTGTAATCTTTATAAAAATCTTCCAGATTCTTTCCCCACCAATGGTTTCTCTGAATGATTCCACAGGTACACAGATACAAATCACAGTGTGATTTGGCTACATAACTTATGCATCCAACATGCTGGTCTATGACAAAAAAAAAGCTGTTCTTTTCCATCTCCCTGCCTTTCTCTCTCCTACTGTACAAACCAAATTGTTTGAATTATATTAACCATATATTACTATATTATTATTATTGCTTAACGCATTGTAAGCCGCCCTAAGTCTCCGGAGAAGGGCGGCATATAAATAAATAAATAAATAAATAAAAATTACTAGAAATGGTACCGTCCTCTTAAAAGTGCTATGAAGCTACAGACATAATAACTCTGTTGGTCTTTCAGGAGTTATGACTATGCTCTAGTCCTTCAGCCACCCGAAAACTAACCTGACATTTGGTATCCCACCCCACCTCTATTTCTATCAAGCCTGTTTAAGATTGACACACACAGGATAAGGAAAGAATCTCCCTTCCTATCAAGCATCACCACCTGGCAGGAAAACCATCACCAAACAACCACTCTCCTTAACAAAGAATGGTTTTTGGGGCTGGATAAGGCCAATTTTAACAGATGGCTAGATGGATTTTGCCATCTCTCTAGGACTTGCTTTAGGTTTTGCTCAAGGCTTTTGCATGGGTGGACTCAAAAGGAGCAATAACAAGAAATAGATACTAATAAATACTGTCATAAGAAGAGCAGCAACTGGAGAGTATTCTCCTCAAGTAACTGTTTATTAATTACCACGTAATCTGACAACAAGCAACTGATGAACGATAAAAAGAAACGAACTCTGTTTGACAGCTCTTAAATATGCTGATGTCAAACTGCTAACCAATCCATGAACAGAACATCATCAACTGTCACCAACGGTCACTAGGGGGCCTGCTCTAGGAGCAGACTCAATACATTACAGATACTGTGGTGTTTATACAGAGCGGTGTCTTCTCTTCCCTATGCAGGCCTCTCCAGAACTATCAGCTGTTGGTTGGGTTTCTTAACAGCTGATGGTGATGTATGGTATACATCAAAGAGATATTTCTCAGGTTGACAGACCTACAGATCAACTGAGTTAACCTACAATTTACCTGCCACCTTTCCAAACTAAGAATACATTTTGTGAATTGGCAAAAATAGCAGATGAAGTGGAAAGTCAGGTTTTAAAGACGGGAAATGTGGGATCTGTTGTGTGGCAACCTGAAACTTGTGCAGGTCTGAAAGAGGTGCAGCCATTGCTTTGGGGAAGAAGACAGAAAAAAGAAAGTGTAGGAGAAGAGCCAGAGATCAGAGAGGTGGGGTACAAATTGTACAAATTGGGTAATATAAGCTTGATGGAATCTCACCTTCTCAGCGTCACTTAATTGCCATTGGCAGAATGATTAGTAATATGTGTTAGATTGCTTCAACAGCAGAAAACTGAGTTGAAACCCTCCATTGCTTCCTAAACAAAGCTTGTAAGAATCAGAACATAAGCATATGTTATCTGTATAAAGAAATAGAAGATGGGAAAATGAATCATGTAAAAATGCTGCTAGTGACTCAGCTCCAATTGTGACTCTGTTTTTTGTCTTTTACTTTTTTCAGCTTAATTTGTGACACAATGAGTTGGAGAAGGAGGATCACAGGAAGGGGCCTAAAGAAGATGGGCAGAAATCTGCAGCCAGATCTGTCCCAATCCATGCTGTGTCATTGTGGGTGGATGTTTTTCCCCTCATCTAGAGATGAGATGTTTTTCCCTTCTCTAGCTGGAGAAGGAGGACAGGCAAACTAGAGGACTCAACCAGTTTTCCCCTCATACATTGCTCATGGAAAATCAAGACTCCTCATTGGGAACCAGAACAGTAGCAGTGTTGTGAGCCATCAGCGGCCTGTGCAGCTAGTAGCTAATTCTGACAGCGAGGAGGCTGGTGTGGTGCTGTGCCAGCAGCCTGTGCAGCTGGCACTCGAGTCAGACAATGAGGAGGCTGGAGAAGATGTGGTGCCAGAGGCGGGGATTCAGCCAGGGCCTTCAGAACCTCCAGAAGCTCCCATAAGTGAAGAGGAAGAAGAGGAGGAGCCTCTTCTCGATGCACGGGTGCGCAGAGCTGCCAAAAGGCAGGAGTGGCTCCTCAGGAGGATGTCTCCTCAAGAGTAAGGCTTGGGGCTAATTGGCGACTCCCTTAGCCTATTTAAGGAGGAACACCAACTGAAGTAGTTTGCAAGGAACAACTTTGTTCATATACCTTCGTGTCTTGTCTTGCTTATCAGCTTCCTGCAAATTGCTTCTGGGCATTCTGCCAACCATAGTAAGCTTTCAGTATTATTCTTTGAATTCTTGGCGGCTGTTAATGCAGTTAATTAACAGCAGTTGTTGGAAAAAACTGGTTTATTTAGTAAACTAAGGTTTGAACGGTCTTTGTGTGTGCTGCGTTCTTTGGGTCCATAGCTGGGGCAGAACAAGCAGTATAATGAACACATGGATTAACAATGGGGGATAATGTATCAGCAACAGTCATGCCAATATAATTTTCTCTAAGGTTAGGATGGGTGGATAGCAGGGGCAAAATCAACTTACCTTCCTACTGGTTCGGAAGTCTGCGCTCCATGGAGCGCACACTTCCAAACCGGTAGGGAAGGTAAGTAGATTTCACCCCTGATTCATACTGCTTCTGCTTGCTGGGAGATGCTTGTGAAGTCCAGCAGTCAGACCGTATAGACCAGGGGTGTCAAACTCATGTTGTCACGGTGGTGTCATGTGACATATTGGGACTTTGCCCCCCTTTGCTAAACTGGGTGTGGGTGTGGCCAGTGCATTACGCATCCGGCCCGCGGGCCTGGAGTTTGACAGCCCTGATATAGACTATTTAAGCTTTTCTACATTGGTCTTCATAATCCCAATGAACAAATAAGACTCCAAAATAAATATGGAAATAATAAGCTTTACTGATGTGATTTAATAAGTCAAGAACTTCCAAAGACCATATGTTGTTATGGAAGCAAGAGATAAATGAAATTATGAGCAGGGGTCCTTAGAACAAACAAATAAAACTTTATTCCATGTTAAATTCACCCCTTTTCTCCATGAAGATGTCTCCAATCTTGAAGGTCATGTACACATTCTATAAAATAAAATAATAAAATAAAACAGTAAATAATACTGTTTCATTGTCATCGTGAGGCCTTTTTAGATTAATTTTTTATCTCTTATTTCAACATTGCTTTTAACTCTTATTTTAGTAAATTTTATTACATTTTATTATTACATTTTATTATTACATTTTTCAGTTCTCCACTTACTTAGTTTTATTGCATTTTAGATGGATCAGGGAACTAAGGTGATAATGGAAATACCACAAGGCCTTTATATGTCAAAGAATCAGACCTATTTGTTTTGCCTTGCTGAATTTTCAGAAAACTAACTCCCTCAGCTTATATCAATTTGCAAGCACCTGTGTTTTTACTGCAGTAGGACAAAATGTAGAACCCTATCTGTTTTTATCTTTCAAATCTGCATGTGATGTTGAAAATTAAGTATGCCTTAGAATGGTGGAAGCATTATTACTCCAGATTGTCCATGCATTAAGGCATATTTCCAAAATATTTGATCAAAGGATTACAGACTTTTATGTCAGCTATTTTGAAGTATATGGAGTACATAAATTTTATGCACTTAAAAATACTGGAAATTTGCTTGGCATGTTCAGATAAACTCAAAAGATTTCTGGTTGACATTGCTATGGTCTTTGATGTATTATAATCTCAATGATTTCTATTTTTTATGAAGTACTAATTGCAAGGAGTGATACCTTTAAGTAGGACTTGCCTTGACCTGTTCCACTTAACAAGGCTTCCTGGAAGGTGATTTAGATACATTAACACATTCCTGTAAAAATGTTAAAAATTCTATGAGGGGGAAGAATACTTGGCATGCAATTGTACAATTATTAATGATACTTTATTAATTTTATTTATATATTGGTTGTGTTCCCAAAAGGAGGCTTCAACTAGACAATGCCTGTGTTTTGCCAACCCCGTTGAAAGAAAAGGAAGCGAAAAAAGGATCAAGAATAGGAAAATTACAACTAAATTGCAACAGAAATCTACCCAAATCCTATTTAAAATTGATAATTTATTCTGACAAAAAAGCTAAAACCAAATCGATTGTTAGATAATGCCTTCATAATCAATCAAAGTAGCCCAATCTTTTAGATGAAGCTGGAAACCAGTTTCATTGACTGAAAACTCCTATTTTTTATTATCAAAGTGTATATGAAAATATTTCAGTGCATATTAGATATTCTCCAGGTCGCCGCTACATTGCCAACTTTCATTCTAAAAGGAGTGAAGCAAGCTTGCTCTTCACCTTTTCAATTCTGACATCAGATCCATAATCCAAACTCTAGAAAATATTGAATTAGATGATAAATTGATTTTGGTTTTTCTATATGCAGATGAATCAGGCTTTCTCTTCACAACTCAAATGGCCATGCAGTGGCATCTTTAGGCTGTTATATTATATTGTGGAACTATTACTTACTGACATCACTTACCCTAAAATACAGGGGGTGATGTTCACCAAAAGACTTGCTGGACACATTCAGTATTGGATAATAAAATGCACAACTAGTGAACAAGCTAGCATTATTCAGTATCAATGAATAATTTTTCAATCTTCCAAAATTTGGAGGAGACAGTGGAAAGATGATAGGGCTGTTGATTTTTTTTTCTGGGAAAATGGATGTTTTTCCAAATAAAGCTCTTCCTTTAAGGATGCCAATGGGACCAATATTTTTTTAAAAAATACTATGTTAAAGGCTAAAACTGAATTGTAGCATGCTGGCTTCTTCTTTTAAAAACAAAAGATACAGTAAATAAACAGCTTTGGTAGAACCAGTAGTCTGAAGGGCATCATACAATTTTTGCAGGCATTCTGGCAGTTCCATGTGGCTGCTTGTCTGATCCCAATTATGTATCAATCTCAAAATACTTTTTGGGATGATGTTGTGACTCTTCTGAGTTCGGTGGTATAGATAACTTTAGGTTCCATATTTAATAGTATTGTGGGAATCAATCAATGAAACAAAATGACATTAAATTCAGATGACACAAAGGCAAAGAACTTCTTTGCACCTTGCTTATATTACTTTTAAAGGTCATCACACAGATTCAAAGGCAGCAAGCCTGTCAAAGGCTGTTAACCATAAGAGCTAAATGGAACTTACATTTTCAGAGGCAGTCTGTCTCTAAGGGACAGTTGTTACACAGCAAACACCAGGGGAGAGGTTTGCCTTCAGTTTTCCAGATGGCAGCATCTAACTCATTTTGGTTGACCTCAGAAAAGGTAAAGCAGCTTTGTACTTGAATGGAAGTCAAGACAGTAGTCTAGACTGGGAAATTTCCCTCTCCCCCCACTATAAATTCAAAAGAAGGAAAGGCAAACCACTTCAGTGTTGCAAAGAAAACACCATGGACATGCACATGATCAAAAGAACCAAAGGAGATGTTATCTTTTATTTTCCTTTGTGTGCTTCCCCATAATATCTGACTGATCACTATGGGTGATCAGTCAGTTGAACACCTTTCATATGCGCTGTCTCCGATGAATTTTTGCATCACCTGGCAGGACAAAGTTCCAAATAGCACAGTCTTGGAATGTGCTGGAATTTCTAGCATGTATACCCTATTGAAACAGCGACGTCTACGCTGGCTGGGGCATGTCGTGAGAATGGCTGATGGTTGGATTCCGAAAGATCTCCTGTATGGAGAATTAGTGCAGGGAAAGTGCCTCAGAGGGAGACTACAGCTGCGATATAAGGATATCTGCAAGAGGGACCTAAAGGCCCTGGGAATAGACATTAACAACTGGGAAACCTTGACCTCCGATTGTTCAGCTTTGAGGCTAAAGACACAGCATGGCCTTCTCCAATTCGAAGAGACACTTGTTTGGCAGGCTGAGGCAAAGAGGCAGTCCCGGAACCAGCGAAATCTGGGGGCTGGGGAGGGGACAGAATGGGATTGCCACGCTTGAATTGGCCTTTTTAGTCACATTAGATGCTGTTTTAGGACCTCTTTCCAGAGCACAATGCCATAGTCTCTTGAGACTGAAGGATGCCAATGGACTATGGGTAACTCTAGCATACCAACCCAAAAGCAACCTTTTGTATTTTCATACCATATTATCTCATGAAACAGGAAAGATGGGATGCTGTATCTTTATGAAAGATGAAAGAGGCTGTATCTTTGATGAAAGGCAGAAAAAAAACAAATGAGTAAAAGTTGGAATAGAATGGACATTATACAATAGAAAGTACAGAAAGGCAAAAACATTACAAATTCAAAATTAGTATTATCAAGATCTTTATTGCTGATGTAATATGATTTCTGCTCTTTTCCTATCAGATCAGGAAAAGAAGAACACTATTTCCAAAGCTCTAGAAAGCAGGACAAAAAGTAATGGATGGAAACTAATCAAGAAAAGAAGCAGCCTAGAACTATGGAGAAATGTCCTGATGGTGAGAACAAATAACCAGTGGAACGGCTTGCCTCCAGAAGCTGTGGGTGCTTCATTATTGGAGGTTTTAAGAAGCGATTGGACAGCAATTTGTCCGGAATGTATAGAGTCTCCTGCTCGAGTAGAGTGTTGGACTAGAAGACCTCCAAGGTCCTCTCCAACTCTATTATTCTGTTATTGTTATTGATCTGTAGACATTTTAAGGGACAGGTAGATTAATTTATACATTGTCTATAAAATACAGTTCTTCATAGAAGAAGCCACAAATGATCAGGGATCTATTCTACAATAGTCTGAGAATCCTGTTTAATGAATCTTTTACTAAAGGCAAGGCAGGGTTTGAACCATATAAAAGCCAATTCACACCACATTGGCTTTAATTGGGCAGTGAATTAACTCTATCCCTAGCCATGCGCAAGCTTACATTGATGGCTCACTTTTGGTCCTACGTGCACGCCCATGTGAATACATCTTCTTGCAGTCTTTCCGTTCATAATCTGTGCTCTGCCTCTGCCAAGCTAAATTGTCGTTTCCCATCATTTAAAAGTGGCAAATGTCAATCACAAAGCATAGCTACTAAAACCCAGCAACCGCCTGCGATTATGTTTCACATTGTACAGTGATTGACACTGCTCCCTTTTCCGTTCAGCTGGACTCCAAATGTAGCAGCCAGACAGGTTGTTTTGTCAGCTGCCCTTTTGGTGACAGCCAGGCCATGAGGCTGCTGCTTGACCGTCTGAGCAGGGACTCTGGACGCTGCAGGGTTCCCTCCACAGCCTCTTTGCTTGACAGACTGTGGGAATTGGCACACCACTGGGCCTTCAGGCTCAGTGATTCGGTATAGCAACAAGCTACTGGTGCCCCTGACATCTTCCCTCCTTCCACCTTCTGCCAACAATATCTGAGATTTCAGGTGTGATCAATGAGGAGGGGGAGGAAGCATGGAAAGAGGGGGAGGAAGGGGAAACATGTCTGACTCCACAAGTATTTGCAACAATCTCCCTCTCTCCTTCTCCTTCTCCCTCTCCCTCTCCCTCTCCCTCTCCCTCTCCCTCTCCATAGAAGGTTAAGTTGAAAGTGGTTGTTTCAGTCTGGCCTGGCTGTCAAATTCACTAAGTGAAATACTCTTCACTTTCACCAAATCCCTTCTTTCCAAACTCAACCAAGGATACTGCCAAGACCCTAGCCTAATTCACACATTCACCTGAACACACAGAGAAGATGGAAAGGAGTTGCTCCTCCTTTTTCCAGCAGATATAAAGGAGCCATATTTCTAACCATTAAAAGGCAATTTGGGTCCCTGCTTTTCATGGGTCCTGAATCATGTTGAAAGCCATACTGAAGGAGATACGAGCATAGATTTTCAGTCTTCTTGAAGCTAGGCGGTTGGAGCAAGGCAAGAATAGGCTGGGCTCCTTACCCTCATTGTCTCCCCATTTTGAGCTCCCTACACTTTCAGGAAAAAGACTGAACAGGATGATTTTGAATAGTTGATAGAGGAGGGTGTCTTATTTAAAGTTTGGCTTCTGCTTTTTGTTTTAGTCAAGGAATGTTTCCAGCTTATGTTTCTCCCAGCCATACATGGAAATTCTGAGAAGTGATGAAGTAAAGAGGAATTTGCTTTCCTCCCCAATGCTTCTGAACTGCAGTTCCTTGCAAGTCAAGAGGAGGATTGCTGGGGTTTGTAGTTCTCCAAAATTTGCATGGCCTAGGTCAGAGGTCTTCAAACTTGACAGCTTTAAGACTCGTGGACTTCAACTCCCAGAATTCTCCGGCCAGTATCCTGGCTGGAGAATTCTGGGAGTTGAAGTCCACATGTCTTAAAGCTGCCATGTTTGGGGACTGCTGGCCTAGGTTCTCTGCTATCCTAAGCTACCCACTGATTATGAGTAGTGTTCTTTGCATTCATTCCTTACAATATCTTCCAGGATGCACCCTACAATCATGGTTTAATAACACGTATTCTACCTCTTTTTAAATCACCAGTAAAAGATAGAGAAGGGAGTTGTCAGGGTAATTTTCAGGAAGTGAGCTCACTCAGTGAACAAATAAAAGCCATCAGGAGTTTGGCAGTGAAGTTCAGCAAGTGATCAGAGAACTGAGTCTTCAACTATGTGTAATGAAATCTTCTTTTGGATAGTTGATGATCGTAAAGATATGATCTGACAGCTGATGATTGCCCATTGTGGGTGAATGAGTGACTGCTTCCTGATGATCAAATGGAGATGTTAATAGGGTCATCAGTTAACAAATCAACAATCAGTTTTAATAAATTATGGAAATGTACCTGACATCACCTAATTGAATCTCTCTTTCACACATACACTAAAATCCCTTTCTTGAATTCTAGCTCAAAGAATACTTATAATAGCTGCACCTGAAATCACAAATCTAGAGGGGAGAGAGAGGGGTGGGAAAGGGGGAGAGGAACTACTTGTTGCCATCTAATAGTCATTAGGTTGACAGATTAAAAAAACTGAGTTAAGTAGAGAAAAAAACCTATACGTGGAATACTCTGACCAGTTTTGCTTGCTTGCTACAATACAAGAAAGTTACTGAAAATTAGGTAGGGAAGAACAAGAAAAATAGCAAGGGGCTTGGAGATCAAATCCTAAGAAGAGTAAAGAGAACTGGATATGTTTAGCCTAAAGAAGAGAAATCTAAGAGGAGATATGTTAGTAATCTTCCAATACTTGAAAAGCTGTCACAGGGAGAACGTGGATTTACTCTCCCTAGTGCCTGAGAATAAGACAAGAACTAATTCTATTTATATTTTTCATCCAGCTTTTATTATCTTTATAAAATAATTCAAGGCAGTGAACATACCTACTACTCTATCAACCTCCTATTTTCTTCACTCCTGTGAGGTGGCCAGGCTGAGAAAGAGTGACTGGCCCAGCTGGCTTTTTTTTAAAAAAAATTATATTTATATGCCGCCCTTCTCCGGAGACTCAGGGCGGCTTACAATGCGTTAAGCCAGAGGTTCCCAATCTTTTTCGGTTTGCGGCTCCCATAACAATCCGACTTGTAACTGCGCATGCGCACTAGACGTTTCAGAAATGGCGCATCAGCGTTAGACCCAGCGGGCGGAATATTTCGCGGCGCCCTTATGACGATAGCGCGGCTCCCCAGGGAGCCGCGGCTCACACTTTGGGAATCACTGCGTTAAGCAATAGCCTTCATACTTTTGTATATTTATACAAAGTCAGCTTATTGCCCCCACAAACCGGGTCCTCATTTTACTCACCTTAGAAAGGATGGAAGGCTGAGTCAACCTTGAGCCTGGTGAGATTAGAACTTGCAGTAATTGCAGGCAGCTGATGTTAAATGCTGCCTTAATAGGAGGCATTAGCCTGCTATGCCACTCAGGCTCCGCTTTCATGCTTAATGGGAGACTAGAACTCATAGTCTCCTGGTCTGGGGACAAATTGGCTGTTTTCTGTATCAGGAGCAACTCTACTTGGTGGGACTGAACCTATTGTCCCCATTTAAATTCTGGTAGCCTCCAAGACATTGAGTTGAGAATTCTAATACATCTCCCAACTGGTCAAGGGTGAAGGTATTTAACTAAATATCTGCATAATTAGGATTCCTGCTGCTGGATAACATCTCTCAACAACTTCCTATAGTTTTGAATAAAAAGGAAAAGCGGACCACATCCATGCATATACCCATTTGGTAATAAAAAGGATATAGGACGATAATCTGAAATAGTAGTCCTATTAAACTGGGGAATTCTCTATAACTGGACTGTCAAACTCCCAGCCCGTGGGCTGGATGCATCACATGCTGGCTACGCCCACACCCAGTTTACCAAAGGGGAAAGAAGTCCCAATACGTCACATGATGCCGCTGTGACAATGTGAGTTTGACACCCCTGCTCTATAACAACACCATTTCCTAGAGTAAAGTAGAGTAGAATAGAGTACAGTAGAATAGAGTACAGTAGAATAGAATAGAATAGAATAGAATAGAATAGAATAGAATAGAATAGAATAGAATAGAATAGAATAGAATAAACAGAGTTGGAAGGGACCTTGGAGGTCTTCTAGTCCAACCTCCTGCTTAGGCAGGAAACCCTATACTATTTCAGACAAATGGTTGTCCAATCTCTTCTTAAAAACTTCCAGTGTTGGAGCATTCACAACTTCTGGAGGCAAATTGTTCTACTGATTAATTGTTCTAAGGGTCATGAAATTTATCCTTAGTTCTTGGTTGCTTCTCTCCTTGATTAGTTTCCACTCATTGCTTCTTGTCCTGCTCCTCAGGTGCTTTGGAGAATAGCTTGATTCCCTCTTCTTTGTGGCAGCCCCTGAGATATTGGAACACTGATATCATGTCACCCCAGTCCTTCTTTTCATTAAACTAGACATACCCAATTCCAGCAACTGTTCTTTATATGTTTTAGCCACCAGTCCCTTAATCATCATCATCATCATCATCATCACCACCACCATCACCATCCTCATCTGTACACTGCTTCCTGCTATTTAGAAATAACATTTGGAATATCACCATTGGCAAAACCTGCTTGGAAACATTACCAAAGCAATTGTTTCCATCTGAACATGTTTGCTTCACAAAACATTTAACCTAATTATTTTAGTAATAGTTTAACTTCACCAATATAAAAATGCATATTGTTCTAAACAGTACCTGGCTTATATTCAATTATAACTTTAAATAATTTAAAGAGGGTAGGATAACAAGGAAAATGGAAATTGTAGTCATCTAAATAAGCCCATGGGGGAAAAAATGATTCAAGAGAAACAAATGTCATTTTGCCGCATACAATAGCTCTGACAGCAAGCTGAAGCCGGGAAACCAAAGATCCTTCTGTTTTCATTAACTAATCGCAGCTATCATTATTACTGTACTATTGTTCTGTTCCTTGCAGACACTACCCCCCCTTACTAAATGGGAAAATATCCATTCAAAACATGAATGCACACACAGAAGAAGGGAGGGGGGGAAACTATCCTGAAAGATGGACAGCTGGATCCACAGTTCAGAGCGACACTCACACAACAGGGGGTTATTTGTGCTCTGCATGAGTAACATCCCATTGCTCCAGCACAGTGGAGGCATCCATTAATCTGTAAAGAGATTGCACATGCAAAATCTGTTGTTGTTCCCTACCACTCTCAAACTCTGTTCACACCAACCTTACCTCAGCTTTGCAATGCTACTTTCCTCCTGTTCTTTCTTGCTGCCGGTTGCACTGTTGTTACGTGTCATTGAAGAGAATTTGTCCTGACATTCCCACCTCAAATTTTTGCTGCACATATAATGCAGGGGGCTAGTGTATTAAGCCAATGAGAATTCTATGATGGTCACAAGCAGATTGTTTCATTGGAAATCTAGCTGAATGGAAGAATTTTGTGAAATCAATTTTTCGGTTTGTGAGCATGTGAAAGCAAAACAGTGGGTGTACTAGAATTTTATACAAAATATTCTTTTGTGATGTCTAACATGAAAAACATTAATAAAAATGTTCCTGAAATAGAGTGGGATAGGTTGAGAGATAGCCACGTAAATTTCACTTCATAGAGGGTCTCTCTGAGTTCTACCTCCTGCTAAAGCTTTGTACCTAAAGCTGCTCTTAAGTGTTGCAGGATCCTTTGTCCTGGCACAGGATGAAGCATGAAAAGAATTGAAATCTCAGAAGAATTATATTCTACTGTTCCGTTCCATTCCATTCCATTCCATTCCATTCCGTTCCGTTCCGTTCCGTTCCGTTCTGTTCTATTCTATTCTATTCTATTCTTTGTATTGATGCTTTTCAACTCACACAAACACCTTTAGATCCCAACCACTGAGTCCTTCCATTTTTTTCAGCACCATTTCAGGTCAACCAAGATTCTCACAGAGTGAGTGATTTCACAAGTACTTTGTCATTACCAGGTATAATACTGTATGCCCATGATTAAAGTGATTGTGGTTTCAAGAAATTTGGCATCTCTAACTTAATACTCTAGTCTCTGCAAGTGAGACATCAAGAAACAATATGAGAAGTTTGTTATTGTATGAGTCCTATTCATTTAATAATAAGGAACAAAATCAATAACTGGAGGATGTTTCTTAAGTTGAGGACACTTTGGAAGATCACCCTTTAGATATTTTTGGCGTCCTTCAGAAGGGTGATGCGCACATTTTTTAAAAAAAATTCTCAGCAATGCTGCTGAGGATGAAGGGGAAAATAGTGCAGCACATCTGGAAGGTACAAAATTTGGAAAGGTGCCTTGCATCATTAGACCCTTTTTTTGATGAAATATAGACCATGTTCCATTTCACAGGCTTTCGATACCTCTGACCTCTGGATCATTTATGTCTCTATTTTTTTTCCTGTGGCATGACAGACTACATGCCAATGTACAGACCAGAATTCCTTGCCATTGTGATTGATTGTTTACAGCTGTTCTAGCATTTCAGACATGGCAGCTGCTTTTCAGATGTCTTCAGACTAGAAAGTCTTTAAAAGTGCTCATTTTACTGAGAACTGGAATGCTGACACAAAAATAAGGGGGAGGGAAGCAACTGATTGGGGGTGCCTAAATCATCCAAATTTAGGCCTAAAAGCTCTTCATTGATCTTAGCCTTAAGGGCAAAAGAAAATGTTTGGCTTATTTCATAAGCTAATTAGGTGTGAGAAAACCTATTTGGCATTTGCTAGGCGTAAGCAAAAAAGAAAGTGATCGTGGGCAGCGTGCTCGATTATGAATCAATAAGAAGCGAGTGATTGGATTAGCCACTT
Organism: Ptyas mucosa; assembly: GCA_012654045.1. Classification (NCBI taxonomy): domain Eukaryota; kingdom Metazoa; phylum Chordata; class Lepidosauria; order Squamata; family Colubridae; genus Ptyas; species Ptyas mucosa. The sequence goes on along the minus strand of WNWU01000030.1, from coordinate 7,571,063 downwards.
GATCAATGCATTGTGCTAATATATTAACAAGCAAATTACCAAGCAGCCCAGAAAGTAGTCTGCTAACTATAATTGCATTACAAATGGCCGTGATTTAATGATCCTTGAAATGCAAGAGGTGATTTATGCAGTCAAAAGACTGGAGGAGGGGAGAAGGGGAGGGAAGGGAAATGGTATGTCCTGCTTTCTTATTTCAAAAAGCAAATATTTTCCCTATCATGTTATTTAGACACTAGAGACTTTCAAAATCTTGGGATTTACACCTGCAAAAGATTTGGATATGTGATGCGACACCCAGAAAATTACAGCATACTTCACTTAATCCTCCAAAGAAAGATTGAAGGCAAACAAGGTCCAGGCAGAAGAAGAACATCATAGTTTCAAAATCTAAGGGACTGGTTTGGACAAAACTCAACAGCACTTTTTCATGCAGCTGTTGATAAAAATAGGATTGCCAACATGATTGCCAACATTCGATGACGGATATGGAAGAGGAAGAAGAAGAAGAAGAAGAAGAAGAAGAAGGAGGAGGAGGAGGAGGAGGAGGAGGAGGAGGAGGAGGAGGAGGAGGAGGAGGGAAGATTGAAAAAGTGTTGCTTTGTTAATCAATTTACCAGAACACAATTACAGAATAACAGAGTTGGAAGAAATCTTGGAGATCTTCTATTCTTTTCCATATAGAGATTTAAGCTTTGCTAGAACTAAACATTGTAAATCCTTTTTCAGCTGCACTTTCTTGGGGCAGTTGAAAAACCTTAGAAAAACTGTAAAAGATGTTGGAAAACCAACATCCCATGAATGTGAAAGAGATTTGAGAAAAAAATGATAATGTCAAATACAGATTCATATTTTTTCCACAAATTCCAACTGAAGACTAAAAAGGAAATTTATAAGTGATGGACATAGATTGTCTTCTTTTTCACATATATTTTCTCTACTGTAGTACTTCAAAATCAAATGTGCTGCCATGTTGAAAAAAGGTTTCCGGAAATATATCAGAGCTCCGAGAGATCTACTGAGTCAACAATTTGAATGGCTATGAACATTTTAAAGCTATAATAACTGCCTTATAGATTTTCACCATGAAAATAGGCCTTCTGAGTAGCAATGTTAATCTAAGGCTGTTGAAAAATTGCACAGACAAATCAGCACTGGTAAATTTTATTGTGCTGAAATACCTCCCATGGCCAACCGCCATTCATTCAGAGATGTACTATCCCTGAAAATGAGCAGAACAGAGATAAAGAGAACAAATATGGGGAAATCACAGTATCAGCACAAAAACACAATAGCCCTGTTGGATCAGACCAAAGGTTATCGAATTCAACAGCTGGTCCCCTTCAGTAGTCAAGTGTGGTAGATAAACCTGAGAAATACAAAATTAAGATATGAAGTCAGTGACTTGCTGCTGCTGCTTCCCAGCAAATGGCATTCACAGACACACAGCTACTAATCCTAAATGCAGGTCAATATGAATTGTTAAAACATATAGAGAGAGGTCAAGGTGAGATATAAAAGTTAACGGATAATAAGAACATATGTTGCCAGGGTGCTTCAGTAGTCATTGTTTACCTCAAAAAGCTCTCTCATCAAAGAGACTCAGTGAAACTTGGCAGTCAAGAGGTCTGTAAGATCAGTAGCTGGTTAAAGAACAGAAGCAGAGAATGGGACTAAATTGACAATTCTCACACTTGAAGGATGTAAACACTCATAGTATTGTATTGGAACTGATCCTTTAATTCTATGTCTAATCTAAGGAGAAGAAGGACTAGACATCTGTAGTCTGTCTCTCTGTTAGACTAGACATAGAATTAAAGGATCAGGAAATTTAAGTTTAAGAAGTCCAAAATTTAAGACACAATAGTCTTCCAATACTTGAGAGGCTCTCGGCTGTGTGTGTTTTTTATTTATTCACCAAAACAGCAGAGGACAGGACAAGAAGTAACAAGTAGAAGATCATTAAAGTGAGATCCAGAATAAGGAGAAATTAATCTAGAACTAATCTAGAACTAAGGATAAATTTTCTGACAGTGAGAACAATTAATCAGTGGAATGGCTTGTGCCCAGAAATTGTGAGTGGTCCATCACTGGAGGTTTTGAAAAAGTGATTGGACCGCAGTTTGCCTGGAATGGTACAAGGTCTCCTGCTTGAGAAATGGGTTGGACTAAATATCTCCAAAATCCCTTCCAACCCCCTTGTTCTATATATTCATTTATAAGTTACCTGGAGTCACATCTGAGTAGTAAGAAGCCATGTTTGCTGACTTATGTTATTATTACTTAAAGTAAGCTGAAGATTAAAACAAGATAGTCAAGAAATCCCAAAGATTCATTCCAGAATAACTGCTTAACCATTAAAGTAGCATAATAGCAGATCAAATAGAGGCAGGGCAGGGGTGGGTTCTAAATTTTTTTACTACCGGTTCTGTGGGCGTGGCTTATTTTGTGGGTGTGGCTTGATGGTCATGTGACAATTATTTAGGATTTAGCAGAGGTACTGGTCTACCAGGCTTTTAACTGCTTGCAGAGCTGTACCGATCTACCCTTTTTTAAAAATTTGATTTATATGCCATCCTTCTCCGGAGATTCAGGGTGGCTTATAATGTGTTAAGCAATAGCCTTCATATTTTTGTATATATTCATACAAAGTCAGCTTATTGCCCCCACAATCTGGGTCCTCATTTTACCTGCCTTTGAAAGGATGGAAGGCTGAGTCAGCCTTGAGCCTGGTGAGATTTGAACTTGCAGTAATTGCAGGCAGCTGATGTTAATAACAGTGCTTTAGTCCACTGCACCACCAGGGCTCTTATTTTTTGCAGGCAGTGGTCTACCAATTTATTTTTGCAGGCACTGATCTACTCATGTATTTTTGCAGGCACCGGTCTACTCATTTGTTTTCTTTTACCTCTGATCAGCTGTAGGGCGGCCCTTTGAAGACCCGCGGCAAGAGTTTAAAGTTTTTTTCCCTCTAGCCATCAGCTGGGATTCAGGAGGCAGCAATAGATTGGGGGTGGAGCCAAATAAAAGGTAAGAATAATGCGGGAAGTGGGTGGGGGGGCGGGGGAGTGGGGAGGGCTTGGGGGGGTTGTGGGGAGGACCGGTTCGGTGACTTCATATCGTCATTGCTACCGGCTCGGGAGAACCAGGCCGAACCGGGAGGAACCCACCACTGAGGCAGGGGTGGGATGCTGGGGGTTCACAGGGGTTTTGGAGAACCTCTAGCTAAGATTCTGTGTAGTTTGGAAAACCCCCAAATCCCACTCCTAGCTGGACCCACCCACCCAACCCCTCCCCTCCCAGGAGTCCCCACGTGGCCTGTTTTGGATGCAGGTACTGGAAGTTTGGGAAGGCCAGAAACAGGCCCGTTTCCAGCCTCCAGAGGGCCTCCGGAGCTTGAGGAGGCTGTTTTCACCCTCCCAGAGGCTCAAAAAAATCCTCTGGAGCCTGGTAAGAGCAAAAATGTCCTCCCCCCCCCCGCATGGTGCAGGGCGCTGACTAGACCATGCCCACCATGACCACACCCACTCAGCAACCGGGCAGAGAACCCCTTGCTAAAAGTTTTGAAGCCCATCCCTGAATAGAGGTAAAGGGAAGGTTTCTCCTGTCTATTCGCATCCAATTCTAGGGGCAGTGATCATCTCTGTCTTCAACCTGAGAGCTTCTCTGGAAAGTTGCATTCTCAAAAGATAGTATTTTATACTAAATGACTATAAGTCAAAAATTCTGACTAATTTATCTACCTCACCAATCAATTTTACCAGTTTAATATTCTAATAAATTGATACTTTTAGACTGTCCACTGTGCAGCCATTTTCTGAACAGAGAAATTCTCATGGCAAACTCTTTGATATATTCTCAAACTGTCAAGCTGAGTCCAAAATTTCTTTGACGCCACTGTAATCAGATTTATGGTCTAGAAATTATAGCAACATTCTGTCATTATGCCAGGCTTACAAATTTTCTTTCCTTTTGCATGAACAGGCATAATTGGCCAGAGCCACAATTCTAAAACTTTAATTAATTTTAAACTACACTTTTAATATATATATGTAGAAAAATGTGTAATAGAAGACCTGCATGTAAAAAAAAAATGAAAAACAACAACAGTGGAAATGTTTGGACATATTAATAACAAAAAGATATTGTAACTTTTAACAAGAATTAAAGCTTTATTGAATGGCTCACCGGAATGCAAAAAGGTTTACTGACTACATTTTATTGGACTAGGAGAAAAAGCTTATCTTATATGAACAGGATATAAAATATTTGTTATATAACACTCATAAATTTTCTGGTAAAGTTTAGACAAGCTTCCATAAGATTAAAAAAAACCTAGTTTTATAGGTACAAATAAGTAATTTATAGATATGATTTCAATTACGTAAATGATATGAAACTAAAATACAGAATAAAAAGTATTGTTAAAGGGAACAGCAATGTTCAGAGCTGGAAAGTGATTGTCCAAGCATTTATTAAAACTTGAGTTTGTATCATTCTTTACATTGTGTGTAACATAATTGTATTTCTACTGAGAGATGATGTAGAAATATATCACTACAAATGTGCTTTAAAAGGCATATATAATGTTCTATATATCATGTTATGGTCTGGAATATTATTCTCTATGACCTAGGTTCAACTCAATTGTTCAAAAATTGTATGATAATGATAAAATTGAAGAATGTTTTACTATTTCAATATTTTCCCCATTTCTTTAAATAATATTCAAACATATGGAGCTAATTAATTATATATAAAAGCCTTCAATTAATACCTGCAAATACCTAGATAGAGCTGCATTTTTATAATTGTAAGGATTAGTTCCTATACTTCATTTTAAAAAGGTATAATTTTATTATATTTGTTAGATTTACACTCTACCTTTCTTTTAACCACTGAAGGCAGATTATACAGGATCTTCTTTTAATATCCAAAACAGCAGCCCTGTGAGATACTGTAGATTGCAGTGTGACAGATTGACTAGTCAGACTTTTTCTTTTCTTTTTTTAAAATATATATATTTATTATGTTACATCAAAGGGAATAAAATATAAAAAAGAAAAAACTTTTACAGTAACATGAATGGTAACAAGAACAAAAAAATAATTTAAAAAGTGTACAAAAAAAGAAAAAAATGACTCAAACATTAAATAAATCTAACATTAAACATAGGGGGGGAAATCCACTTCGGCTGGAAGCTGAAAAGGAAAATAAAAAGACTACTCAGACTTTTTCAATGAATTTCTATGAATCATGGTCTTCTTGGTCTTAGTCAAACATCTTAACCATTAAATCACAATGGTTCTTTTAACTTATTTATTTATTTATATTTATTTATTTAGTTTGTCAAATATGTGCGAGATAACAGGAATAAGTATAAACATGGATATTAATACAGGAAATGGGTATGAATAAATGGGGACAGTAGGACAGGGACGAAAGACATGCTGGTGCACTTATGCACGCCGCTTACAGACCTTTTAGGAATGGGGTGAGGTCAACAGTAGACAGTTTAAGGTTAAAGTTATGGGGAGGTTGAGGATGTAACAACTTATGTAAACTAATACAATTATATTTAATATTAAATGAGATTGTCACCACCAGGTTTCTTTTTTACTTAAGTACCAATTATGTAAATGTATTGTCCCCAGAAAACAGGACTATTCTAAACTATGTGACTTGTGTCATTCCAATAGTGATTGAGATATTGGAAATGGTAGATTAGCTACCTATGGAAGACTACAATGTGTCCCATTGGTGCTACTGAAGTCCTGACTTATACTGCTTATACTTAAACTGTTCAGAATCCAATATCCACAGGAGTTTCCCTTGACTACAGGGTATAAGTTATAAAGTATGCATGGAATCCTGATAGCAGAAAAATAAGAGGAAGAAAGGCAGACAAGGATGGGCTAAAGAAATAAAGAAATATTGTAATGCTAACAATTTAGTATGACAAGTAATTCAAATAACATTACTGAACTTTGTCAATTAAAAGAAGGAACAAATCACCCCTTGAACACACAATGAACATGTTATCCTATATTTCTCAGATTCTTTGCAAACAAAACACAAATTGATTCCAGAAAGACTTATCCCAGGATTAAGAACAAATAACTTTCTGTCCCAGTGCAACATTGTTGCACTTATATAAAATAGGTGGTAAGAGAGGCAGAATGGATGATTTGGGAGCAATTCTATAGGAGACTAATGTATGCAAGAGAGTCTCCTTTCCATGCACTTGACAGGTCTAAAAACATCATTATGTCCAGCCAGAACATGCTGAGCTAGATATTTTAATTCAAAATAAATAAACCAATTGCATAATTATTTTACTGCATATAATAGCCCATCCCTAAACCATTGTTTCTTCCTCTTTCTCCATATCCCATGGTCTCCTAAATATTGGGATAGGTCTCTAGGAAACTCAAGCTATTCTCAAAAAAAGGCACCAATAAAGTCACTTTTGTAATTGGTAAGATTTCTATAAAATAATCTGATATTATACAATTTAAACTTCCTATGTTTTCATTCTAAAGTAATTGATGGGATGAATTCTTCTGGGTCCAACTTCATTAGAAATATAATGATATGGTGTAGTAATATAATGCGGTACCAATCAGAGGTGTTTTGGAGATGACCCAGGGCCAACAGCTTAAGTAAAGAAGAGAAGAATGTAAAACTCAAGCAACTGAATTCATGGAGATTTCAAATTTTGAAATTTGAAACATTTGAAAAAAAAAGAATTGGCAGTTCCAAGATGAACACACATGACCAATCATTTACAAATAGTGTATAAGATAGTCCTCATTTGATGAAAAAGTAATTTTGTGAACAGTCATTGCATGTATAACCTTTGCAGGTCAGTAAAACAAAGGGGAGTAGAAGTAAGATAATAAACACTGTCATGGTTTCACTTAGTGACTGTTTTGCTTACGAGCAAGTTTCCAGTGCTGATTATGGTCACTAAATGAAGAGTATCTGTATAAGAGAGATAATTACCCATATTTTTATCACTGTACAAAATAGGGTAATGACTTTTACAATTTTCATTTCTCCACAGATTTCTCATCAGACAATGGTGTGTAATTAAAAATGCTAATATGGCCATCAAGTTGCCATCATCGTGTTTTAGCTTATCCTCGGGAAAATTAATCCTCTGCATTCTGTGCAAATAATCAGAGTTTTTAACTGAGGATGGCAAGTTCTGATAATTCAAACGATGCAGCTTAAGAGATATGTAGTTAAGGTCATTGATTCATGTTCTGAGGCAAATAATATATCACGTAGAGATTTTGTTTTTAGATACAGGAAGAAGTCAATACCCCTGTTTCAATTATCCTCTTCCAGAAGTAATTAGTTGGTAACTTGTATATTCTAATAAATGGATCATTTGATAGGTAATGAATAACACTGGACAATGATCATAAAGCCTAGATTTGTCAGCATGAAGGGTTTCACTGCAGGAGAGCTCTCTGTGGCATTCATTATTTTGACAGCCAATGGTTGTTGCTATAGAAACTATATTGTTAGCAAAAGAGATGATAAATAAAGATAAAGCTAGCAAAGGGAAAGAGACCAGACCCATAGAGTTATGAACCCAATAGGGTTGTCATAACATTTAATTGCTGATCGGTGATTAATTGTTGTTCTGTTCAAAATGCTGGGCCAGAAATGCTAACAGTAAGAATATCACACTGTCATATTGCATTAAAGAATCTTTGAACCACCCATATAGTTAAAATCGGGAAACCGAGGTCTTTCTCCATTCCAAATTGAAAGGTACAACATCTCGTCCTTAATGCTGCCACTGGGGGATACTGTGGCAGCTGTTTCAGATGCTGTTGTTCTGCTTCATGTTTGTTGGGTTTAATTGCCAAGATGCATCCATGAAAAACAAAGTATGGCTGGCGAGGATGGTATTCATTCAGTATGTAAAATTTGTGATAGGCACCCTGAGTGGAAAAATATCCTATGTTGAATTGTTTCACTTTACAAAAAGCAACAATCAGTTGATTGGCAGCCCCATGTCTGCAATCAAATGTTTCTGAAGTGAAACTGGAGCTTCCCAATCTCCTTTTCCAGTTATAACCATTTCGACAGCACTAAAGTCCATATCTGAATGGCTTTTTGAGCAATTATTATTATTATTTATTATTATTATTATTATTATTATTATTATTATTATTATTATTATTATT
>WNWU01000030.1:7514792-7560149 GCA_012654045.1 Ptyas mucosa | reverse complement strand
TGTGTGTGTGTGTGTGTGTGTGTGTGTGTGTGTGTGTGTGTGTATATATATATATATATATATATATATATAATTTTCTCTTAAAATAAAATAAATACATAGATACCCATGGAGCCAAACTGATTAATAAGGAAACTGCTTTTTCACTTGAAATTCTTTTTGTGTGATTTGTGTGACAGGTGGCAATTCCCTTTCTGAAAAAAAAACTATTATTTTGAAGGTGTGTTGTTGTTTTTTAATCACCAAAAAGACCTCTCTCTGCTGTCTTGAGGCATTGTGATTTCCGTGGTTCTTTTCCTTCTGAGCTGTTCAATTAGTTGGAAATCTTTCTCTGATGGACTGAAGCAGCTTGAGTGAACGCCTGAGCGCACAACCAATTAGGCTCATTTGAAGTTGCAGAATTGCCTTCTTGGGTGCTAAACCCCCATGTCAAACACTGGGTCTAAGATCATTTGTACTACAAAATGAGATTGACAGTGCAGCTGCAACAGGGGGCATGCCTGCTGGACGACTTAATTGTGGAGACTGAAGGGCCATCATGAACTGGCGTGTGGAGATTGCAGCACCACTGCTGCATTACAAATGCTCTTTATTAACAGGGATCTGTAATCAATGAGCTCAGGCTTTTTGCCAGAGCCTCCAAATCAGACAGGCAGCCCTCCTTACAATGAGGAGGAGGAGGAGCCACAAGTCCAGCTCATTGGCTGTAGGGCTAAGTACTGAAACTGGTCTAGGTACTGGCCTTATACCAGGTACTAGATACTCAGCAAAAAGTATCCACTTTTTTGCTGAGGCGATAGACTTCTCTGAGAAGCACATGACAGTTGGAAACTCTTGATTTCACATGAATATGTATTAGCTCAGGTGTTCAGCTGACAATCTACCTGCAGCAATAAAAACACCAGTCAGAGAGAAAAGTACACTACACAAAACCTAAGCTCGATTCTTTAAAGCGTATTTCTATTCAATCCGAATCTAGACTCAAATAAGTGGCAAGTAAGGGCTCAATAGGATTTCAGTTTTAGATTTTTTACTGTTTGCTTTCCAGTAATATACTTATGTGTGTGCCATGATCTAGCTTGATCACAAACATAGCTGCCCCTCACAATGGTGAAAAGATGCTCTTACTCCAGAAATTACAGACAATTCAGATTCATAGGTAAGGGTAAAGGTTCCCCTTGCACATATGTGCTAGTCATTCCTGACTCTAGGGGACGGGTGCTCATCTCCATTTCAAAGCCTAAGAGCCAGCACTGTCCAAAGACGTCTCCATGGTCATGTGGCCGGCATGACTAAATGCCAAAGGCGCACGGAATGCCTTTGGCACGGAACGCACGGAACCTTCCCACCAAAGGTGGTCCCTATTTTTCTACTCATATTTTTTACGTGCTTTCAAACTGCTAGGTTGGCAGAAGCTGAGTCAAGTAACGGGAGCTTACCCCATTAGGTGGCACTAGGGATGCGAACCGCTGAACTGCTGAACTTTCAATCGACAAGCTCAACATCTTAGCCACTGAGCCACTGAGCCCAGTGGAGCCACCACATCCCAGTTTCAGATTCATTTTCAGATTCATAGAGGATATTTATAGACAACATATTTTATCCATAAATTTTAGATTAACTTGGCGTAAATGGAACTGACAGGTTCCATTTCAGGAATTTAAGAACTGTATTGTCTGTCTGGTGTCTGTCTGTCTATTTATCTACCTCCCAGATATAGCACATGCTGGCCACGTCCTCGCTCATTTTAGCAAAGGAGGGAAAAGTCCCAATACGTCATGTGACATTGTCATGACGACGTGGGTTTGACATCCCTTATCTAAATGCTTTGTATATGAAATATTCCTTAAAGTTAAATATTTTATAAAATTGATTCCATGATACTTTTTGGTAGTTTTATTATAAATATTTGTCTTTCATTTGATATCCTGTTGCAGAAATATTATATTAGCTTTCTATATTTTTATGTAGCTTTTCCATAAAAACTGGAATTAAATGGGCATTGCTCAATACTGCTATTTTTGATGCACTTACATATGTCTTCTCCAATGCCTATTCACTGCTATGTTGTTGTTTTTTTAAATTTGATTTATATGCCGCCCTTCTCGGGAGACTCAGGGCGGCTTACAATGCGCTAAGCAATAGCCTTCATATTTTTGTATATTTATACAAAGTCAGCTTATTACCCCCACAAACTGGGTCCTCAATTTACCTACCTTAGAAAGGATGGAAGGCTGAGTCAACCTTGAGCCTTGGTGAGATTCGAACCTGCAATAATTGCAGGCAGCTGATGTTAATAACAGGGCTTTAGACCACTGTACTATCCAAGGCTATTGGATGTTGCTACAACAGTTCTCAGAATGAAAATTTGGAAAGCTTGTGGGATCAGAAGGATGTACTTTTGCATCATCAATGGGAATATCCATTGAGTAACTTTAGCTGCTGGAAATAAATAATGATTTCTGTCTCCCGAAGGTTGGAAAACTTTGGCTCCAAGACTGAATAACAATTTTTCAGGAACCAATACAAATGCTGCTGAAGATTATCCCACTATCCACAATCAAGTAATTGTAATTAGGGAAAATAAGAACATTTCTTGATGCCTGACATCAATCTTAAATTACCAGTGTTTGACATTTTTATCTAGATCTCTTCTTAGGCATCAATCTGAGTGAAAAAAAAGTAAACCTTATTTGTGCTGCAAGATACACCTGCAATTCAGACCTTTGCAAATGTATTCCCATAGAGGTTCCATTGTTTTTGGTGGGCTTTATTTTCATCAGTGGGCTGATGCAATTGGAAACTCTTTTATTTTGAGCTTGCAAAAAGCTTGCTACAAGAATAACATTTCATTGGAACTAAATTGAAATGAGTTGAAACAGCCCATTCTGAGGTTGTTTCCTATGAATGTGACACTTGGAATAACATCATTCAAAACTACCAAAGTTATGTTTCAAGTCTAGCCCAGAATCATTATTTAGCATACTTGCATTTTGTCTGAAGCTTGGAACAGTGTTGCATATTCCTAACATATCAAATGAAGGTCTATTTAAATAAGCTCAGTTGGATTCCAAGTTAACATATTTACAAGACAAATCTTCATTTCAGAGCTTTCTGTCTAGTTTAAAGAAATTATGTATTTTTTTAAAAAAAATAGGATTGCCCATAAGGTATTCATTAATGCAATCTTGTAATGTCTATTGCAAAGTGCATGCCATTTGGCTAAGTGTGCTGTATTGTGAACATTTACCGTGTTTCCCCGAAAATAAGATATCTCCCTGATAATAAAGCCTAATCGAGCTTTTGAGTACATGCGCTAAAATAAGCCCTCCCCCAAAATAAGCCCTCCCCTAAAAATAAGCCCTCCCTGAAAATATTTAAGCGCATGTGCGACCGGTCCCCGCCATTTCCTCTGGTTAGGGTTAGGGAGACAAAGCTGGAAATCAGGCAAGAGGAGCCCATCTTGCTCCATGCACCCCAAAACAATAAGACCTTCCCAAGGCCAACCACTTATTTTGGGGTTCAAAAAAATATAAGACAGGGTCTTATTTTGGGGGAAACATGGGTACTTGGAAATAAGACCATTCAACTCATTGCTGGTGTTTCATCTCTTTAGAAGGAGAACAAGACTATCTATGATCTCAGATCACACAGCTTAAAACTACCAGGGCTAGGAAGTCATGAGTAATGGTACAGAACTGTTGTTATTAATCTTCCCTTCTTCCTTTCTATTGTGATTATTTATTGCTAGTTGATGGGTATGTGAATAGCTGGACAACAAGACACACTCTTCCTCACAAACCAAGGTTAAAGGGAAGGAATCTGGTCAGGACTTTTACTCTCTCTGGGAAAATGAGTTATAGCAGCAAAAAAAACCCTACTGGTAACCATTTAAGAAAATGTAAGAAATTACAACAATTTATGCAATACCCTTTTAGTATTTATTATAATGTATATGTGTTTTTTTTTTGTTTTTTTTTTAATAAAAAGTTTTTATTGGTTAAGAATATACAATATTATAGTTTACAATATGTTGAATTTTCAATATCTTTATGAAAAGATATTTCAATTATTATTTTCTTTTTTTAAATTTCTCACACAACAGACATTATTATCTTAAATCAAAACAAACAACCAGGTTATATAAAAATTATATAAACAAAAAAAAAAGGAGTGTTATACAAAATACAATAAAAGAAGAGAGAGAAAAGAAAAATGTCAATTAAAAAAACCTTAAACAATAGATTCCCCTCCTTTCTTCATTTCCTAGTTCTGGCTCTTAAAACCATGGTCTGGCTTCCCTCCCCCTCCCGGACCGCAACAGCTCCGTCCGCCTCCGCTCCTTGATCATCTAATACTTCCCCCTCTTCGGCTCCTGTATCTTCTCCACTTAGGAAGGATTTATGTTGGTCAAAAAAAGCCTTAGCTTCCGTTACATTATTAATTTTCTTCTTACTGTCCTCCCAAAAAATCATCAAGCCCTCCGGAATCAACCACCTAAAACCTACTCCCTTGAGGTACAGCTTATTTGATAAAAAATAATATTTTCTTCTTAATTCTCGTACCTGTCTGGGAATCTGCTTCAGGATGGTGATCTCCTTGCCCCTGTACACCAGCGCCCCCAGTCTTTGTTTTCTCAATATCTCATCTCTCAGTTCCCTTCTCACAAATTTAATATGAATCTCTCTTGGTATGTATATGTGTTTTTGTGTGTGCATGTATATGCAGATACATATATATGTATATAGAGAGAGGTGAAAATGGGGAAAATGATTTTTTTTTAATGACATGATATATAATGGACTAAACCAGTGAAGGCTAACCTTTTTGCCATCGCATGCCAAAAGCAGGGGGAGCGCAGGAGGTCACGCACATGCGTGCCCACACCCATAATTCAATGTGCCTGGCCCCCCCCTACACCCCCCGTGACCGCTTTTGGCACACAATGGCACGGTGGCCCCAGTGGGCCTGTTTTTCACCTTCCCCAGGCTCCAGAAGCTTTCTTGGAGCCTGGGGAGGGTGAAAACGGCCTTTCTTTCTCCCCCTGAGGCCCTCTGGAAGTCGGAAATGGCCCATTTCCTGACTTCCAGTGGGACCGGAAGACCTAAAAATCAAGTGGCTGGCGCGCTCTTGCGTGCTGGAGCTAATATAGGGCAACGCTTGCGTGCCCACATATATGGCTCCGCATGCCACCTGTGGCATGCATGCCATAGGTTCACCATCATGGGACTAAACTGTTGTAGAACATTCAAAACTTTAGCAAATAGCAGCTCTGTTCTATGGTCTTTCCATTAAGCAGATGATCCCCACTTAGAGAACTTGGCTTGTTTATTCTAGCAAGTTGGCTTTGACTAGAAAAGCCATAAAATTGCTGCAATTTCTCAAACATTATGAAATGTTACATTCTATACTTGCTTACGTAGGGAGTAAATTGTTGAGCTCATGGATCTTCCTTTTGAATTTGGTTTGCCTACAAATGTACTCATTTGTCATTATACAACACCTTGTGACCTACGTTTGGGTACTTTTACTACTAAAAGTAAAAGTAGTACATTTACTACTAAACAGTAAAAAATAATAAAGAGAAAAATGTAAACAGTAAAAGATAACAGAGTGATAAAACAAAGATATAACCAAACTATGTCTGAATATTTTGACAAACACTTTGTGTTTTTCATCTGTTTGTATAAGAAAAGATAGCTACAGTGGCTTGAGATCTCAAGATCAGACATCCAAATCTCTAGCTGGAAGAACTAGAGCTATTCAATAGAGAATACCAAAGTGTAAGCTAGTTACAAACCAGAGGGCCAGCATTCATGGAAAAGTCTGGGTTTGGGTCCAGCTGGGTAAAGTAGGTGACTAATCCAGGGAGATTGGAAGTATGGGGTAATCTCTTAAATTAAGCTACATTTACTTCCAGATAAATATACAGAAATCCAGCTTTCATTTGTAAAAGTACAGGTGACTTTCTAATTGGAATTGAAAGATGCAAAATCAGTGGTGGGATTCAAATAATTTAACAACCGGTTCTCTGCCCTAATGACTGGTTGGGTGGCTGTGGCCATGGTGGGCATGGCCAGGGGGTGTGACAGGCAGCACTCGGCCTCCTGCACCCCCCCTGGGAGCAAAAATGGGCTACAGGGGGCCACACCACACCCCTTTGCCCTATTTTGGGCCTACTAGGCCTCCCTGCAGCCTCCTGGGAGCAAAAACGGGCTGTGGGGGGGGGTGCCACGGTGCACCCCCCCCCATGCCCCATTTGGGGCCTAATAGGCCTCCCTGCACTTACCTGGGAGCCAGAACGGGGTGAGTGGAGATTCCTGGAAGGGGCAGGGAGGGGAGGGGCCAGCTAGCAATTTAAAACCGGTTTGCCCAAACAGGTCCGAACCGGCTGAATCCCACCACTGACTACAGGGTCCAGTTTAAACCCCCCCCCCATTAGTGGACTCATGCTTCACATATAAAATGTTAGTTTAAAAAAACATTTGTACTATTTCTTTTCTTTCCCCATTCACTTAAAAACATGTTGCTGTTATTAGTAATGAAAAGAAATACTCCACAATGTACTGGGACTGCCATCTTATGCATTTATTAAATGTAAATCCCACTGAGTTTAGCATGCTTATTTCTAGATAAATGTATACAACACTGCAGCTCTCCTGTGTAAAATGCCGCTCAGTACTCATCTTGTTCATTGCTGTAATATCCCTATGAAGTAATTTATTAAGATTATTTTGCAGATTGTTTAGGAATGTAATAATATTGACTGTAACAACCTGGTGAAGTAGTTCACTAATCTCTTTTTTACAGATTGTTTATGAATGTTTTGGGATATAATGAACATTAGTAGAATTGTTGGTTAGTACTCTAGGGCCTTCCAGGCACATGTTCAAATTCTGTCTCTTAAGAAATACTATAAAGGCTAATAGAAATGCCTAGATTAGATATCTCTAGCTTATTTCTATTACGCTCAAGATATTCAGAGTTGGTCAGCTTCCAGCTGAAGATTTATTCTCAGCTTTCTGTGAGCTTCGGAGGTGAACTAAAGTGCCCTGATGTATTTGAAAACATATAAAAGCTGGGATAGCTGAGATACTTAAGAATATCAACCATCAGGAAAAATAATAATTGGCAATGCAGAGGCAGAAAAGCTCAAGGAACAAAAATTGCTTTCATTTTGGGTTCACTTTCCATTTACTGTTCCTAGCTGAAAACAATTACGGTTATTTGTAGTTGTACTTGCATTCCAAGAACCATTTTCTACTGTGGAAAGAAGCCATAAATGAGCTTCTTGCAGGAGTTTAATACATGTGCAATAATGGTTGCGTTGATACAACCAATCCCTTTCTCTATTTTTGGATTATCGTACTAATCCAGGAAAATTGAGACCATTCCTGGCCATCACTTTGCATTACAATGAGATCACAATTACACGTCTAAAGGAGGGGTGTCAAACTTGCGTCGTCAAGTCATTGTCATGTGGCGTATCACAATTTTTCCCCCTTTGGCTAAACCAGGGGGTGGCATGGCCAGCATATGATGCATCTGGCTCACGGGCCGCGAATTTGACACCCCTGGTCTAAAGGAATACTTTATGCAGTAAATGTATGAATTGTGCAAATGTGGATTGCAAAAGGAAACATCAAAAAATGTATTTTATTATTTCTATAGTATAAATATTTAAGAGGGGTCTGCCGCTAGGTTTTGTTTTTTTTTTCCTGTAAAACCCTATATGTTCTGAATAACACTATTTGGAATCACTAGGCAGGATTCAGATTACATTCATAGCATATAAAAGTTTCACGTTTTCCCCTGTCCAGTTGTGACTGACTCAAGGGGCCAATGCTCATATCTGATTCTCAGCTGAGGGAGCCTGTATTGTCAGAGAGAGGCTTCCATCATCATGTGGCCAGCATGAAAATGTGAAACATAGTAACCCTCCTGCCGAAGTGGGTGGCATGATGGCTCAGCAGTTAAGATACTGAGCTTGTCAGCTGGAAAGCCAACAGCCTGAATTCGAGATCTGAGGGCTGCATGATAGGGTGAGTTTTTCCCCCAGCTCCCCCACGACCACCTTGCAGTTTGTAATGCACACAAATGTGAGTAGATAAACAGGTACCACTTCGGCAGGAGGGTTACTATGTTTCACATTTTCATGCTGGCCACATGATGATGGAAGCCTCTCTCTGACAATACAGTAAAAACAGAAAGGGATTGATGAGTCAATTGTTTGATGAACTTAGAATATGAGAATCACATTTCTGCTCAAATAGGGCAAAACAATGTATTTCCTAGTCAATTTTCCACAATGAAACAAGGCAATAAATTGGTATTAACAAGAAAAGAACAGGCTGGTGGGAGAGTAATTACCAAGTTGCCAGAATGCTGTGAAATCATGATAACATGCACCTAATAACATATTTTGCAAATTTAGCCATTCAGCTGATTTATGTGCTCAGGTGCCTGATCAGTATGTAAACCTAGGCAATAGGGACCTTGTAAGACAGCCAAACCAACAAAAGTATTTACTGCCTTATATGCATTTATATGCTTACTTTTTAAAAAATAGGCACACTCATACTTCAAATGGTCTGGACACTCATTCAATAACCTATTTACTTATTTACTAGTTATATCCATCATATATAATAGTCATTCCTCATATATGGTTAAACATTTCTATGTGTTAATCTTCATAAGTGGTGGTGATAGTGATGTACGTATGCCTAATGCTTGCTTTATACATTATGTACAAAATGCTTTGATTCACAGTTCCCTGAATATAATCAAAGATACAACTCTTACAAGGGCCATCCCATTCACTTCATACCATTAAATGTATAATAAGAAAAGGGTAGAAGATACCTGGATTGTCCTGTAAAGACAGCTGGATATGCCTGGAAAACTATACTTCAAGTAGCAGATAGTGAAAGAATAATTAACAAATAGTGATAAAGAAAGGAAAGAGCAAGCATTTCATGTGTAGCATTCACTTATGCTGCTGAAGTGATTGTATTAGTCATCTTCTCCCTGTAATTAAGTTCTTCTGGCAGTTAGAAAAACCTGTAACTCACGATGGCTTCTGACTCTTTGGTTTCCTCTTGAAATCTGAGAGATTACGGTGCTGATTTTGTTATGATGATGGAAGATCTGACAGCAGGTCCTTTTCCTTGGAAAATCCCTTAACCCAGCATGAATGCTACTTAGTGCAATAAACAACACTGTGCAAACTATTTTTGCAGGTGAATTCTCCCACTGGTGGCCCACCCATAAATCACATGGCAAGGCAAATAACTAGAATTAGAAAGGGAGGAGGAATGAATTTTACATAGGACCCCCTACTGTTGAAAGGTCATCAACCTGCAGAGACCAACTGCATATTAGAATTTATTCGCCCAGCATTTCTTTCTTAAGCTAGCAGGAAGCACAAAACCTAAGCATCTGAACAGTTGAAGAACTGTCCTTCACAGAACTTGAGTGCATAAAGGAGAAGAAACATGGAATCACTAGAACCGTGAGCCACAATATCCATTCTTTTCTTATTTTTTTTTTTAATGTTGCTATTTCTATAATAAGGATCATACAAGCATGTGGGTATGTCCTAAAGTGATTCAGATGCTCCACAAATGATGCTCCACAAATGTCATAGTGTACTCCAATACGAATAATCTGATTCTTTCATAAAATTCAACCACCAAATGTTCTGGCTCAGTAAACATGGTTTCAATTCATGTAACAATAAGTGAGCCATTCGATTTTAATGACTTTTGATCCTATAATCCTTGTGGGAGCTCAGAGGTGAGCTGACAATTTGTAGAGCTTTTCTACCCGAAACCTTACCGGCGTTCTTTTGAAGCTAAAGTGCACACTATTATCGGCAGTGAATCCAAATGACTGAACCGGTATGAAACATATATGCATAAAACAAATAAAACAATAAAAAGGATGTTCAATGATAAAATACATTGTCTGATTTCTTACACTAATTGCGTCTACGACTGCCTTGAGCTAAAAAAAAATTTCCCTATCTTTCTTATTTCAGCATACACATACTATAATAGCACCAAAATGAAATTTCATAAAAAGTAGAGGTGCACATTTTGGAGTTAAATGGAGTTACAGAGCCTTGGATAGTACAGTGGTCTAAAGCACCCTGTTATTAACATCAGCTGCCTGCAATTATTGCAGGTTCGAATCTCACCAAGGCTCAAGGTTGACTCAGCCTTCCATCCTTTCTAAGGTAGGTAAATTGAGGACCCAGTTTGTGGAGGCAATAAGCTGACTTTGTATAAATATACAAAAGTTTGAAGGCTATTGCTTAACACATTGTAAGCCGCCCTGAGTCTCCGGAGAAGGGCGGCATATAAATCAAATTTAAAAAAAATAAATAAAAAATGGAATTTTATTCTGAGTACGAATGCTTAGAACCATAGCCATGCATTCTGATGCAATATATTCTAATGATGATTAAATGGGAATATAGTCTTTATGTTTCATGGAATGCTCTTAAACAGGCTGATAGACTAACAGTGGCATTTGTCCTAGATTTGACCAAATAGTTCTATTGATGTTGTTGCCTCAGATTCCTTTGCTCCATGCATGATATAAAGGCAAGTCGCATGATATTCTGCAGCATAACTAATGTAGGGCAGAAGCACAGATGGCCAGTTGACTCTACATTTATTCGTCTGTTAGAGAAAGAATTTTATGGAAGGGTTGCCTGGCTGCTGATTTGGACTCTCTTGCCAGAGATAAAACACTATGGCTGTCCATGTGGTGCTTCAGCTGTCATGGTTTAAAAGAATTGAGTGGTGTGACCTCAATTCTTGAGCACTCACTAACTTGGTTACAAGTTCATATAAATTGTGAAGCTCACTTCCAAGTGTACCAGAGAATAAATCAGCTGAAATCTAAATATTTTGGCTTAGTGGGTCGTGGATCATATTGTACATCTGTTCATGCCAGTTCAAATGGTCTTTCTTTATTGACTGATTTTTTTTGAGCTGCCCACAGAAATCTTAACATCTTATTTCTCTATTACAAGGCAAAACAATTATCATGTCAGATACTTTGAAACTCCGAGGTCCCCTTTGTGATTTAAATATTGATTATCTTCTTGGTTATTATTAGCTGCATTTAATTTCTTGACATTTAGTTAGCCAGGACTATCTATACAACTATCACATTTTAAAGTACAGATTGGGCAACATACTTGTTACAATGCTGCCAAACTCCTGAAATACACACATATACATACACACAGAGAGAGATTAAACATGTAGTTAAAACAAAGCAGGATGGTCTTTTGAGAATATATGGAAATCAGAGCCAGAAAATCAATTCATTTCACTGAAGCAGGCAGTGTCTACTGGATATACAAGCAGGAACTATCATAAGAATAATAAATAGTCAAAGTGGTTTATGATGGCACAGCTTTATGAGTTTCATCTGTCACAAGATATGAATCTAGCTTTGATCTGAATACCATCTAACAAGCTTTAGTCATATTCCTGACAAATTCAGGCCCCCAATGTGCTGCCACGGTTCTCTTTATTCATTTAGTCCCATCTATCTATCTATCTATCTATCTATCTATCTATCTATCTATCTATCTATCATCTCTTTCTCTCTCTCTCTCATATCTATCTGTCTATCTATCTATCTATCTATCTATCTATCTATCTATCTATCTATCTATCTATCTATCTATCTAACTATCTATCTATCATCTCTTTCTCTCTCTCCCTCTCATATCTATCTATCTATCTATCTATCTATCTATCTATCTATCTATCTATCTATCTATCTATCTTTATCCCCTCTCTCTTTCTCTCTCTCTCTCCCCACCTCTTTCTCTCCACATACAAACACATACACACACACACTCATCCTAGACTTTTGGCATTTCATCTCCAAGATTCTGAAGAAGACTCCATGTTTTGTGAATACAGTGACTCTCAATCCTCAAGCCCTTTCATCTATAGATTGTCATCAGTATCAGAATTCCAGGAAGATAAATAACAAGGCATACCTAGTAACTGATTTAGTTCTTGATGGACCTGAAGCCACAGAAATGGACTTCAAATCTTCCATTCATCTCTTCTTAGCCTGTCACTTTCATAGGAAAACAGTAAGCTTGAAAAAATCTTTTCTACTCTTCCTTTTTTCCATTTCTGTGTGATGATTATTACACCATCTGAAGTTCCCTCATCATCCACAGTCTGAGATATTACATAGATTTATCTAGGAGCAAAGAATTGAGCACTGTTAAATTAGTAAACATAAAAGTAGTATGAAAGAAAAAGCCAAATTCACTTTTTAGAATAGGCATCATCTAATAACCCCAAAGGTAACGGTTTCCCTTGTCCATTCATGCCCAACTCTAGGGGGCGATGGTCATCTCTGTTTGTTAGCTGAGAGAGCCAGCATTGTCTGAAGACATTTCTGTGGTCATTTGACCAACATGGCCATATGCCAAGGGGATGGAACGCTGTTACCTTCCCACCAAAGTGGTACCTATTTATGTATTTGCATTTGCATGCTTTCAAAATGCTGGATTTGCAGGACTAAACATAAACAAAATGATATCATTTCAGAAGTGGAAAAAGGTATGGAAAGGCTGGATTATACTGATGTATCTTAATAAGAAGACTTCCTGTATGTATCTTCCTCTTGGGGATGGTCGAATATTAGAATCCAAGAGTGGAAGCAAAATGTATTGGTCATCCAATGCAATTTCTTTTTCATCAAGGAAGCCATTATCTTTTTTTTTTTAATTTGATTTATATGCCGCCCTTCTCTGGAGACTCAGGGCGGCTTACAATGCGCTAAGCAATAGCCTTCATACTTTTGTATATTTATACAAAGTCAGCTTATTGCCCCCACAAACTGGGTCCTCAATTTACCTACCTTAGAAAGGATGGAAGGCTGAGTCAACCTTGAGCCTTGGTGAGATTCGAACCTGCAATAATTGCAGGCAGGTGATGTTAATAACAGGGCTTTAGGCTATCTTCTCAATAGTCTTAACAGATTTTTCCAGTAATTAAAAAGCTGTATTGTGTTATTAATCCTGTTTTTCTGTCTTATTTTGAATTTCTTTTTTAAAAAAATTCCAAGTGTCAAAATGCACTGCACGGTAAACTTTTTTCTTTTGTTTTTTTACAGGACTGATTTTTTAAAAAAAGTTTCAGGTGTATTTTCATGGTTTTAACACTATGTGCCAATACTGTATACAGTATGTCCCAAATATATATAACCTGGATTTTTCATGATCTTGGTTCCAGGAAGAAAACTATCAGCTTGCAGAAACTAGGAACTGTCAATTAACTTCTATGAAGGATGAATGTTTCATAAGACCTACCTGCTTTTTGTAGACCATCTTTTTAAAACTTGGATGCTCTTCAGAAATGGGAAATTCAACTCCAGAAATCTCAGCAGCTGCCATGCAGCCTGAGGAAATCTGGGAGTAGAAATCTAAAAATTGGAGATGCCCAGGTTCAGAAAGCTATGCAAAGCAATCCAGTAAGGATCTTACTGTAGGATCCAGTAAGGATCCAGTAAGATGAATTGCTCCATTTCCAAACTGAAAATATGTTCTTTAATGGGGGGAAAAAAGCATGAGAAAAATTGTATCAATTAGAATCCACCTCAATGGTTTAAAGTGATCCCTACATCATCCTGCAACAATAAATAAATGTTTCAGTTAAACGGATGAAAATGGCCAAATATCATCAGGAAGGTGTTTAAAAAATTTTCTTTGCTCTCTACTCTGTCTTTCAACTGTTTTGCAAGTACTGTATATATTTGGGTTCACTGAAGCAATATTAAGTCTTTCATTAAGTTTCCACGTTTCCAGAAAAGTTTTATGCAAAAGGTTCCTTCTGGAGGGGAAATATGTAGTGCTATTGATGATCTGCCATTATGATGCATTGCTGATTCCTTTTGGGGGATCAATTATCTTTTTGTTTGTTTGTTTAGCTGAAACAGTTGCTTGGAACCAGAGTATTCTACTACTAAAATGATCATTCATAAATTGCATGAGAACCATGATGGCAGAACTAGGCTTGTTTTCTTTACACTTGAAGCCAATAAATCAAATTCCCTAAAGAAAAATATTTAAGGAGGAACAGCAGAATTAAGAACACAAATGAAGCTAACACAATCAATACACTACTGACTACTGGAATCAGACAATATTTTAAAGAAAGATGGAGCAAGGGTATTAGTAACTATGCTGAATGTGTATTCCTTATTTCCTTAGCAAGTTATTCTCCAAAATCTTCTTAATTTTTATTTTTTCATGGAAAACTTGAAGTTCTATTGTAATTGAGCATACTTGGAGGGCCTCAATTTGAGAGTGCAGGTGAAGACACCACTGTCTGTTCTCATGAAGGCTCTAGAAATGCTCCCATAATTTGCAAAACAATACTTTAAACAATACTGGCTATCTGCAATTATATGTTAGATGTATACTTATTATTTAAGCACATTTTAGAGAATGTTTCTGATTTGGTCTACGGGAGTTCAGAAACAGACTCATATTTTGTATATAAAAGAACTCAGGTAATCAGGATAGGATGGAGAAACTTCTAATGGAAGCACTATATCAATGTAGAGACAGATAGTCTACAAGTGTTTTAGATTGTAGCCCCTATAAATAAGTATCTGACTTTGATGGATGACAATTGAATTCCAAAACATCTGGAGGACACCGGGTTGTTCATATTTGATTTAGATAATGCTGAACCAAAGTACACTTTTCTCACTCAATAAAATAAATGTGACTCCTTTGAAATAAATGGATCCAAAATAAATGGTCCTGATCTAAGCAGTATACACACTGACACACATACAACACAGATACTTTGCTTGCAATCTTTTCCATCTAATTTGCGTAGGAGACCAAGTGACTTAATTCACAAGATTTCTCCGGCCAAGAAATTTCTCCCTCAGCCACTATTACATGACTAGAGATGGCTTAAGCAATTAGACAAAACCACTGTTGACATTCTCTCAACCCTACTCAATGAACAACTTCAACAAAAAGATGTGGCCCAGCTGGAATTAGTACAATCATGATGACCTAATAGGAACTTACTCATACCTGTCTGTTACTCATCTATACCCATTTTGTGTGGGAGGTGCTGGGGACAGAGACCGAATACTTTACATAGAGAAGGCCTATTTTTGTGGTCATCTGTAGGACTTCATCTCCATTTCAGTAGCAGGAAGAAATGTTTTACGGGCTCCGTTGATCTTCATGTTTGCACAAAATGGTGGTGAACCAGGAAGGAGATTAAGTTTAGAGGGAATAAAACCATTCATCTCTATTCTTGTCCCAACATAGTTTGCATGACACACCCATCCCTTAACCTAGTTAGCAAATTGTGCCAACAGAAGCAATACAATGCCTAGTTGGATTATTATATTGAACTTTGGAACTTTTGTGACCAGAGACATTTGATGCATGGATCTGAATGAATTATTCCACAATATAAATTCCTTCCAGGCCAAAGGTGTCTTTTCGTGTATATGTGCATCAAGAGGGGTGGCAGTGAAAATTTCTAAAATTATAGTTTTCCACATAGACTCCTCAGGCCCAAACAATCTACAAATCAATTTAATTCTGAAATTACTTTTCTATTTTCTCTATTTCCCAAGGTGCGCTATTGCCAATAATCATTTTTCTTGTACCATTCCTTTGAAATAGCTCACCCCATTCTTGGCTATTGTTTAATTCCAGCCTGAAGTGAATGATGACTAAATATTTAAACTGAAATACTTTTTCAGCATCTTTTAATTCTCTTTATCTAACTTCTACTGATTCTTGACTGCCCAGATGTGGCAATGTTATAAATGGCCTAAGAATGAACAGCTTTCCTTGGGTTAAAGGCCACAGCTGGTTTTAAGTGATGTGCCAGGCCCTGTACTCCAAGTGAGCAGGGCTAAGATCAAAACTGAGTTTAATGTGTTTTTTTTAAAAAAAACAACCCTAAATGGAGTTCATATCAATTCCCATTTATGTACTATTTTTCTCTACACAGCCCATTAAAAAGTTACAACTGTAGAGCAACTTTTGAGTAACACCCGCCCAAAGTCACCCTATTGAGGAGATAGGTGGCATGTAAAATTAATAAATAAATGAATTAATCAAACTTTGGCAGGGTAAAGGGCAGAGTTGGGTTTCAGCAGGTTCTGACCAGTTCTGGAGAACTGATAGCGGAAATTTTGAGTAGTTCGGAGAACCGGTAGTAAAAATTCTGACTGGCTCCGCCCCCATCTATTCTCTGCCTCCTGAGCCCCAGCTGATTGGGAGGAAATGGAGATTTTGCAGTAACCTTCCCTGGAGAGGGATGGGAATGGAGATTTTACAGTATCCTTCCCCTGCCACACCCACCAAGCCATGCCCACCAAGCCATGCCACGCCCATCGAGCCACACCTACACAACTGGTAGTAAAAAATTTTGAAACCCACCACTGGTAAAGGGCATATGCATTCTAGGCTTCAGGAAGCTCATACAGCATCTTCATTATCACCATGAATACACCTTTTTTAACACAGAATTTCCGTAGAATATTCTTTGTTCTGCTCCAACATGGCACCCATTGTCTTTAACAAATCTATCAGAATGTGGTCAGTAGGCCCACATAAACCATGAAACATGTTTCTATAAATATTTTCTGTCATGACATCCAATTTAACCTACTTTTCACCTCTTCACAGAAGTACAAAAGAAATGAGTACAAAAGAAATAAATCTGGACAAGGAAGTCCAGATTTATAGGGTCTTGATAAATGATGTGCTCATTTCCCCTTTTCTAATTTTAAAGAATCTGAAGCAACTGGGGTAACAAACATATGCCGATGTAGCAGGCCAGGAAGAGTAAGATGGGAGCCGCATGAATCATGTTCTATGAATGAAACAGACCCATTCAAAACCAATCTGCCTTTTTTTTTTTTTAGTGGACACAAATAGTTGCAAGATGTGATGTATTTCACTCTGGGGACAATTTGGCTAGTTAGTTATATGAAATTTATATTTGTTTGTTGATACATTTGTTGTATTAATTAGTTTTACACTTCACCTTTCCTTCAAAAGCTCAAGGCCATGCACGTAGGGGTCATTTGTCCAGTTTTTCCAAACAGAACCCAGTTGAGTAGATTAAGCTGAGAAATAACTACTGGCTTGAAGTCACCAAGTGAGCTTCCATAGCTGAGATGGACTGGAATTGGATTTCTCGGGTTCTAACTCAATAGTTACACCAGGTTGTATTTTCACTAAAAAGAATACAGTGGTTTTCAGTAAAATGTACATAAAATAACAACATTAAAAATTAAAGTAACTAAACTCATTTTATAAAATGCCAGAGAGAGGAGAAAGGGCAGGAGAGAGAAAGTAAGAAAAAAAGAAACTGTTTTGCTGATACAGAATGATCTCCTTATACTATGAAGAGCCTAAGCAAAAGAAAAAAAGGTTAAATTCTGTCATTGCTGCATTTTTTTTTAAAAAAATTCTAAACTAGACAAGTGGACACTCTAGGGAACAATGAAAAGATATTGTACTCTTGAAACATCCCAGCTAGAATTTCAATACAGTTTGAAATATTGGAACAACCTGATCTCAATAGCATAGTTATCTCATGGCATTCTGATCTGGGGGGATGGGGGGGGGGTGGATGGGAACATAAAAAACGACAATGCAAGGACAATTCTAAATCCCAAGATAAGCACATTTTTCTCTTTAAAAAAAATAAATAGAAATTGCAGCTGTGTTTAAGCCACCATACTTTTTCCATTTGAACTCTTCACTGATGTGACAATACACATCCAAAATAAGCTTTCTCTAAGCTTCCAAAATAAGAATTCTCTGTTGCATGATAAACAACAGGTATGGATATGTATTCCTATGCTGCCAAGAAAGAACAGAAAAAACAATACCAAGTGAAACAGAAGACTTTTTCCAAATCTTGACCCAACTACCCAATATTACATTATTAAACAAAATGGCATTGTCTTCAATGAAGGTACATAAGAACCTTGTTGACTTTCAAGGGCCACCACTGCGACACCATTGGTATTATGGTGGGGTAATGTTTTTACAAAGATGCCATATATGAGAAGAGTTTCTTGCCATAGAATGTATGATTGTAAACATTTTTGGAGGCATCAATGAAGTCACACAAATTATGGCAATTATAACCACATCCATTCATGCAGACAGGTGCCCCTGTCTGCATGTCTGATCTCAATTCTGTGGCAGGTATAAACTTTCGGTATCTTAATCCAGAAATTATTGTAAGAACTCTGCATGCGTGCTTAAGAGCATGAATCTGTAAAAAGTTGCATTGTACTGAATACGGGTAATCTTCAGTATACAACAGTTCATTTAGTGACTGTTGAAAGTTACAAGGGCATTGAAAAACGGGACTTATGATCATTTTTCACAGTTATGACCTTTGCAGCATCCCCATGATCATGTGATCAAAATTCAGATGCTTGGCAACTGGTTCATATTTATGACCGTCGCTGTGTCCCAAGGTCATGTAATCCTCTTTTGAGACCTTCTGACAAGCAAAGTCAATAGGGAAGCCAGATTCACTTAACAATTGGGTTACTCACTTATCAACTGCAGTGATTCACTTAACAACTATGGCAAGAAAAGTCATAAAATGGGGTAAAACTCACTTAACAAATGTGTCACTGAGTAACAGAAATTTTGGGCTCGATTGTAATCGTAAGTCGAGAACTACCTGTATAGGGAGAAAAGGAAGGATTCTGAGATTGTCCATTGATGTAACTTGACATTGCCTCTGTTGTAGTGAACTAACCAATCCATTTAGTATGAATCCACAGTGTAGGATATATTTCTACATTGCCTACATGAATTTCTGCTGCTCCTGTATAATGCAGATGAGGATTCTCATGTATATGCATAAATGACTGACAATATATATGTAATTCTCAATATTCATTATACTTACTTCCATCTGGCCTCTTAATTCCTAGTGACATTCAAAGTCTGTTGCTCTCACCTATCAAGGAACAACATTAAAAGGATTAAACCAAACTAAAGAGAAAAGACTGTTCACTCTCAATGAGAGAGAGGCATGACCATTAAGCCTTTGTGTGGACAAGTGTCTAGAAAGACATTTGTCTCTCACACAGTATTAGGACAATGATGCTGAATGGTAGAAGTTTCAACACAGAGCAATATCTTCATAAAGTAAATATCAAAACACTGAGATTTCCTACATGGTTGTACAGATTATCACTAGCTTGGATTGCTTTAAAGGTAGATTATATACATTAAGAGAGAATAAGGCTATCCCTGGTTGCTAGTGTGAGAAATACATTAGAGATAGAAAGTCCCAACTATTGACTAGTAAGATAAGAGTAGGAAATTAATGTCCTGCTTGGAGGCTTCTGGATATCGAGGGCTGGGCTAAATTGCATTTTCATAGCCCTTCTTATGGATCATAGGAAAGGAAACTCAAAAATAATTAAATAACAATACTTCAGGGAAATGGCTTAATAGAACTAATGTGGGCATTACATAGTAACTAAACTATGCAGATACAAAATTTATTTATGTTTTGCATTCTAGACCACCCATTTTCCTCAAAGAGAGACTCTGGGTGGTGAAAGACTAGCTAAGTCCAGCAGACCCATTGGAGTGGACATTCTTCTTACTAATATCAGTTTCTAAGGAGAGCATGAATTGTGAGCATAAAAGAAAGCTGTTTGTCAGGGCGCAGATATTTCTACAGGGACGCTGGCATTTTGGTGGGAGGAAATGGGGAGGAATGGAGTGATCTGTATATAAAGTTTCTGTTTCCCTGCAGTGATGTAGTGTGGGAGGGGTTTGGTTAGCATTGCTTTAAATAGCTGGTTTTAAGTGAGAAGCTTCAGTTCTTGCCTAAATCTCTTGTTATCACAAACCTTTCAATAAAAGCTCCTTTTGGAACAACTGCCGTTTCAAGAGTCCTGCTTTCTTGGGAAGATTGGAGAGGCAAGATTTTACATTGTTTCATATTTGCCTTTGCTAGCATATATACATGGAAGTAGAACAAGCCATAATACATTATGGACCACTGATCAAGATAGGTGAGGTTGAGGATCCCTGAATCACTTTGTATTAGGATAGAAAATGAGTAACAGAAATCAGTGAATCACAGAATAACAGAGTTGGAAGGGACCTTGGAGGTCTTCTAGTCCTGCTCAAGCAAGAAACCCTATACCCGTGATGGCGAACCTATGGCACGGGTGCCACAGGTGGCACGTGGAGCCATATCGGTGGGCACACGAGCTCAGCTCTGGCACGCATGTGTGTGCCAGGCAGCTGATTTTCGGGCCCTCGGCCCACCAGAAGTCAGGAAACACACTGTGTCCAGCCTCCGGAGGGCCTCTGGGGGGATGGGGAAGACCATTTTTGTCCTCCCCAGGCTCCTAGAAAGGCTCTGGAGCCTGGGGAGAGCAAAAAACGGGCCTACCGGGCCCGCCATGCCAAAAGCGGGGGGAGCACAGGGGGGGAAGGGCGCATAGAATTATGGATGTGGGCACGTGTGCGTGTGACCCCACTGTACTCCCCCCGCTTTTGGCACGCGATGGCAAAAAGGTTAGCCATCACTGCCCTATACCATTTCAGACAAATGGTTGTCCAATTTCTTCTTTAAAACTTACAGTGTTGGAGCACCCACAATTTTTGGAGGCAAGTTGTTCCACTGGTTAATTGTTCTAACTGTCAGGAAATTTTGTCCTTAGTACTAGATTGGTTCTCTCCTTGATTAGTTTCCATCCATTGCATCTTCTTCTGCCTTCAGGTGCTTTGAAGAATAGGTTGACCCCCTCTTCTTTGTGGCAATCCCTGAGATATTGGAACACTGCTATCATGTCACCCCTAGTCCTTCTTTTCAAAGAGAAAATACATTGGTGACATTAGATAAGACATGAGACAGTTCAAATCAAAATGATATGAGCAAGCAGAGAAAGGAAGTGAACAGTGAAGCTGAGAAAGCAATTGCATTGGTGTGGTTCTAGAATGAAGAACTAAACTATTGGAGGCAGAAGATGACATCATCAAGTTTAACCAAGTTACCCTCCCACCAGATTTCTAGATCTTCACTGTGGATATATTATGCTAGAATACTGGAGAGGGAAAATGTGTACATGCTCACCAGCACTTTTTCTTGATTATTGTGTCAAAGTCCCAATCCTGAGATGTCCCATTGGAAATAATTACCAGAGTTACACCCTGGTGACCTATGGTTCCAATTAATCCTGGTATAAATCAGTGATAAATGCAGTAGAACTGCACCTTTTTGCTGCCTGCTGTGCCTGCTGCTGCCTGGCTAGAAATAGACACAGGTTGGCATTGAGCCAAAGCCCCAGGAGGTTGCTATACTCCATCTAAACAATTTCTTTTTAGCTCTCATCACCCTCTGCAGTGTGAGCGTCAGGTTTCGCCTGTTCTTCCTAGAGCCTGAAGAAAATTGCTTTACAAGGCATTTTCACTATGAATGTTCGTGTGTATACTGTCCTGAATTTAAGGGGGATTTTTAAAAGATAGGTTATATATTGAGACACCCCAGATATGAGGACCCAGATTGGGGGGGCAATAAGTTGACTTTGTATAAAATATACAAAAGTATGAAGGCTATTGCTTAACGCATTGTAAGCTGCCCTGAGTCTCCGGAGAAGGGCGGCATATAAATCAAAAAAAATTTTAAAAGTTGATTGTACAGAATGCATAAGCATATCACAGATTGGCTAACTCTAGGCTGACCAGGACTGAGTAGTGACTACAAACAGGAGATGTGGGTATATAATTTTCTTCTTAAAATCAATGAGCTAAGAAACTTTATCCCAGAGCTGCTTTTCCTGGAGGTAGAGGGAAACCTTCAGAAACATTTTGTACACACATTTTGACCTAAAGTAAAAGGACATTAAGATAATTAAACATTCAAAAGATAGTAGCATAGATTTTTATGTATAGCAATGTACTGATTTAAGCTGATCCTCAGTCCTGATGATGGTAAAATTTCATAAAAAGATATTAAATTGCCGCAGTCCAAAATTATATTTTTAATTACACCATTTTAATTTGAAATCTGAATGGCAGCTACAGGTTCAGCATACTTATCTAATCTGACTTGCAGATTTAAATATATTTGAGAAATAGATAAATATTTATTTTCAGTTTCAGGGAATTCTCATCAGCACAAACTAGAAATAACATTACTGTAAAAAACAGAAGTATAAACTCATGTTTGAACTTACTAGAAAATAGGACTGAGTTATAAATCATTCTTAATCTTATCCCCTTCCATCCTCTGAACTATTCTGGTGCCTTGGATTCCATCCTCTTTTTAAAATATAAATATATTTTATGTAACATTCTTAACATAGAAAATTAGCAAAATGATCTTTAATCTTTAAAAAATTAGAAAAGTGACAAGCCCAAGCAAATTAAAAATGCAAACAATGAAAGAAAAAAGATGGGGAAAATATATTTGTCAATAGTCACTAGTTTATTAATAAATACACTAGTATAATATAGCCAGGACAAAATATTATGGTAAAATATCACAAAATCTCTGCCACAGTAACACATAGTGCTGCATTTTTTAATAATAGGAAATATTGCCTTTTCCAAACAGATCACATATTTCTGACAACCCTTCCTTAACATGTGAATAATGTTAACATTTCCTATTTCTCAATATGATTCTAGCCACTCCTCGTGTTTGAAATATTCCTAATTCCTGATAAGTAAAGTCCAGAGTTTTGGTGCATAGTTCAACATTATATTATTGTTTTAACATTTAATGATTTTCTCATAAATCTGTATACAGCGCATATATCAATATACAATTACCTCCCCAAAATAAAATTATCGCATTACTTTATCATGTGATCAGTGAACCCTCATATTTTTTACACCCCCAACATAAAGAGTCCATTTTGATTTCAAGTGTTTGTCTGAACAAGTCCATGCTGTTTACTTGGTGAGATTTTTGGAAATAGTTTTCCAATATGTTTTTTCTAGAGCTGGGAGAAAATAATCGACTCAAAGTCCTCTGGCTGATTCTGTGCTCAAGACTAATCTTGAACTTATGGTTAGCTGGTGTATAGCCTGTATAGTACAGCACTACACCAAATTATCTCTCTGAATCACAACTAGATCCTCTTAAGGCTGAAGTCCCTGTGATGATGTCACAGTAGGCAACAGAGGAAATTAAGAATTTGTTTCTCCTTCCAGTCATAGGAATAGATCAATGATGGTTAACCTTTTTGGTGTGGAGTGCCCAAAGTGTGCATGTGCCCAAACCCCCAAAATGCAATGCATGCATCCCTCCCAACATGTACCCCAGCCCCCCCCCAGTGCCCCGATTTGGCTTCCAGGTTGGTGCAGGAGGCCTTCCAGGCCCAAAATGGGGCACAGGGGAACACATGCGTGAGAGTCCCCAAAATGCATTGTGAGTGCACCCCGCCCCCGTGCATGCGCATACATGTTCCCCGCATACACCCTGAAGACCAGCTGGTCAGCGGGAGGCATGCGCAGTGGAACTGGGCTGGGGTGACAGCTGGTGTGCCCGCAGAGAGGGCTCTGTGTGTAGCACGCATGCCATAGGTTTGCCATCACAGGAATAGATGATGTCATGATCTCATCTCCAAAAACAAAATGTGTATCCCTTCCAGCACTTCCAAAACAGTCTGGTAATTTTGTGGAAGTGTAGGTTGAATATCATTTTGTGGAATATTAGCCCAGCAATGATTTTGTACTTCTATTGTGCACCTTATTTTGTGTCAGTATATCTATGTATGTATGGAGTGATCTCTTTCCCTTTGTTGATCTTGCCTGGAATCATTCTCTCTTTGTTCTTTCTTCAGCTTTTCCCAGTATGTGCCCAAACAGAGGGATGCTTTTCATTTCATTCAGAGAAGCTTATGAAACACAAAGGCGAAAAATGCCTACGGGGTGGGGGAAGTGTCGCAATCGAAAATAAAAGAAACCAAATCAAAATGAAATCTTATGGGGGATCTGGAGAAAAAAAAAATTAGCCTTCTTTCTTGCTGTTTTCTGAATGACAAAAGATATGGATTAGCAAAGAGAATTATTTAAGTGGAAAGCGCCAGAGCAGCCAGAAAGCAAACTAAAGAAAAACAAAGAGAAATGACAATTGAATGGGATGGAGGCCGGGATGGTTTGCTAGCAGAGCAGAATGAATCCAGAACAAACAAAATTGTACCGTAGTTGGTTGGTGGTTGGAACTGAAGCTGCCTAATCAAAAAAGCAAACAAAACAGCTAACATTTGCATTTCAAAATAATGGTAAGTGGCAGTCATGGTGTGTATTTTCCCTAACCTATCCTGAAAGGAAGGCTTCAAATGACATACTTGACAGTCCGGCTCAATCAAAAAAATTTCAGCATTTGAGAAACTGAAGACATTCTCTCCTAAGATGTTTGTTTTTCTCTTTCTTTCTACATTGTTTTCCAATAGTGACACACTTGAGGGCACTTTTCTGCTCAAATGAGTTTGATAATGACAGAGAGAGAAAAAGAAGGTGGACAGCTATATAGAAGGATTACATTCCTATTGATATCTCTAAAAGATGCTTGATGCCAGAAGTCCAACAGTTGAAACCATTTTCTACCAATGCAGCCCTATGATGGGAAAAAACACCAGCTCCTTAATTTTGCCCTTCGAAATGCCATTTCTACTACACAGAAGGTTACCTCCCCTCTGTCAGCCATAACCAAGTTTACTCCAGCCCATTTTTTTTTCATGTGAGAAAGATATGCAAATATTGGCTGGTACGATCATGCCAGCCAACAGCTTCGGTTCATTTTAAACGACGTACCAGTCCAAAATTCACCTATCTCAGGCTGAATCTTCTATTTTGTGGGCCAAATAGAAGCTTAAGATTGAAGTTTTATGAACTTCATGTTATGATCCAAATGGCTGTAAGAGTAGAATCCTGATCTATTTTTGCTTCAAAGAGTCAGGTGGGAAAGGAAACCACTCTAACCCTAACCCTAACCCTCAACATAAGTTGACCTACCCATATGGGAATTCTTCCCTTATACTGTAGCATACTTGTGAATAGATGAGGAATTCTCAAATGAAATTCCAAGATAGGACCTTTGAATTTTCTTGGTCCAAATGCTGGAAGGAGGCATGGGCACATTCCCTTCTTGGGACTATTAATATGACCAAGCATTGAAAAAAGAAACTATTGGAATGGCTAACCTTCCACCAAGAAGTTGGGGTAAGTAGATGCATAGCTATCATTCTTCAAAAAGTTGATCAGTGGGGAAGTTGCTCCTTATCCTCCTCACCTTTCAAATGGTGGGTGAGAACTCAGTTGATATCAGTGTTGTCTTTTATGAAATCAGATGAAATATGCCTCATACCATCTATTTCCAGGGGGAAAAGAGACACAGCTGAGTTATTAAATCAAAGTTGTTCATTTTGACCCACGCTGACATGGTAAGTACAAATACTGTCTGTGACATCAACAACCAAAACATTAACCTGGTTGCAGGGGTGTCAAACTCGCAGCCTGCAGGCTAGATGTGTCACATGCTGGCCATGCCAACCCCCGGTTTAGCAAAGGGGGGAAAAGTCATGCTTCGTCACGTGATGACAATGTGACATCGTGAGTTTGTCATCCTTGGCGCAGGGGTGAAATCCAGCAGGTTCTGACAGGTTCTGGAGAACTGGTAACGGAAATTTTGAGCAGTTCGGAGAACCGAAAGCAGAATTTTTGAGTAGTTTGGAGAACCGGCAAATGCCACCTCTGGCTGGCCCCAGAGTGGGAATGGAGATTTTGCAACATCCTTCCCCCAGGAGTGGGGAAGGAATGGGGATTTTGTAGTATCCTTCCACTGGAGTGGGATGGGAATGAAGATTTTGCCGTATCCTTCCTCTACCACGCCCACCAAGCCACGCCCACAGAACCGTAGTAGTAAAAAAATTTGGATTTCACCACTGCCTTGGCGTAGGCTATACTGAGCTCTACGGACAGAGGTATTAACTACATGAAATTTTTCTTCCTGTTAATGAGGTTTTAAATTACACGCACTTTTCATTTGAGAAACTGCATTTGTTGGCAGAACGTGTTTAATTATAGCCTGCTCCTGAAACCATGTGAATGGAAGTGCCTGCTTTAAACCAACTGGAACCCAGATTCTAAGTGCATTAAGTGGCAACTGAAATATATCACACTTCCACAGTGCAGATAACTGATCTATTATTGACTTTTGTCAGTTTTAATTGATTTAAATCTAAGTGGTGCTTGGATTGGGCACTAATGCGACTATATCTATATTCCAATCTTAATACGTTATTGAGACTACAGAACTTTTATTATTTGCTGCTAGAAGACAAAGTTACAGTTAAAAATGGATTCTATTTGTTGGAGTACAGAAATTTAGAATATGGATTTCAGTCCTTTACTCCAATTAATCAAGCACTGTATCCATTTTTTTGCCCATTTAGTCATACGGTATTTAAAATATTCCTCTTATATATTCATTTTCAAAAATAGTTTGTAGAGCTTAACTATAGCATGCTCAACACTGATACATAGATCTAATTCAATGTAAGCTCTCTCATTGGTAAAATAAAAATTCTTACATTTGTCCAATTTATATCTTTCTATCAACTGAGCATAAGCAAACTCTTGGCCAGTATAACTCTCCATTTCCAATTCTCTTGTTTTTAATTTAGGTTCTCTTTCAGAAAAAAGTTAGCAGGTCTATGTAAGTCAGTGAGGTTTGTGTAACTATCATTTATTTTCTATAAAAAAGCTTATTGACGTAACCATAGAGGAATTTGCTTTGTACCTGTTCCAGACCTGCCTCCATCTGCTTCAAAAGAATATTAATGCCCGTGGTTATCAATAAATTCTCATCTCTTCCTTGCCAGTTCAAGATAGTTTAAGATTATAACAGCATGAAACTGTTTTTGCAAAGCTGCCTCAATTCAGTCTAATAAAAACCCAAATGTACTCCCATCTCTGCCGTCACAGTCTGATTGTGACGTTGGGATGTTTTCCTTGACTACTAAATCAATGCTCATATGTGAGTCACATTCACAAGAGCATAATGAAAAAGGAGTAGCAAAAGGACTCAAGCAACAGGACAAACAATACTGCAAAAACAAGTGAGGTTTTTGCACTACCTTTTAAATGATAAATAGGAAGGAAATTTTAAAGGTAGGGCTTCGCCATGCTTGTAGGATATTTGCCACTGAATTCAGACTTGATACTGAAATTGTAAGTTGCTGCCCCCAAACAATCATGGAACAGCACAAACCATAGGATGGAAAATCTTTGAAACCAGGAGCTAAAATTGGTGGCCAGCATTAAAATGGAAACATCATGGCTTCTCTGCTTTTCTCACCTTTGAATTTCCTCTCAGAGGCTTAGACCACCTCCATATTTGTATGCTCTTGGTTACTTTTCCTGTATATCTTTCTCTTAGAACCTTTCTATATTGCTGGCTGAATAAGGATTCCTGTGTAAGGATATAAAAACAAAATAAAACAAAAAACCTTTGGAACTTGTGGTAATTGATTGCCCAAACCTTTAGTATTCCTAGTTCAAAGCAGGGCCTTGGAGAGATTTATACTTACATCTTTGACTTCATAGAGTTGGAGCTATGACAATTTAAGCTGAGATTGGTTATCATGCTGGAGCATTATACAAGATATAGTCTTGACAGCAGCCATAAAAAGGGGCATTTGTTATTGCATTCTGTGTTTTGTTTTGGCTAATGGTACAGCCACAAAGAGTTGCAAAACAAAAATACCAATATTTTAATACAGTGTCAAATAAAAATGATGCGCCTTTTACAAGGAAATATGAGTCAGAGCATAAGCAGTAGAATTTCAATGAAAGTTTTTTATAGAGGAAACTAGCATTCTTATCTATTTCTATACGACTAAAATTCTCATTGGATGTATCTATTTGTGCCCTCAAGTTAGCCCCAACAGTGCAAATATCACAACAATTTTTTTGAATCAAGAAATCTCAAAATTGCTACCTTAAAGAATGCTTAAAGATCTGGGATCCCTTATTCCCATGGAATTGAAATTTCCATGATGTTAAAGACAGTGTTATTGACAAAGCAATTTAACTTCTTCATTTTCTGACTTTTTCTATTTTATGGTCCCACCAGTTCTTGATTACAGGCAAATGATATTTCTTGCAGATCTTCCAATGCACCATTGTTGCTACTTTGTCATGCCGCTGCTTGTAGTCAATTTGTGCAATCTTCCTGCAGCAGCTTACCGGGTGGTCCACTGTTTCTTCAGCTTCTTTGCATAGGCGGCACTTACTGTCTGTTGCTGTCTTCTCAATTCTGGCTTTGTATACAAAAAAAATGTTGTTGTTGTTATTTACTTTATTCATTAAACATGAAACTCAGCCAACTGAACATTCAAAAATGCATCACAAATGCCATTGACTGGTGCTAATGGTTGATATGGGTTGCTGCCAGAGTCCTAGGTATCAACCAAATACCTTCTTAAGATGTACAATGTTCCAAGTAGTACAGTTTTTTGCAGTTCCTCTGGTGTTATTGCAGGAAGCTGCAATTTGTTGATGTATCTTATAAAATTCTTGGACATTGTACCAAGTGCCCCGATGACAATGGGTATCACTGTTACATGTTTCATCCATAGCCATGTAGTTTCGATGGCCAGGTCGCAATATTTCATTATTTTTTCCAGTTCTTTTTCTTCGACTCTGGCATCTTCTGGTACCGCGATGTCAATAAATTGTACGTTTCTGTTTTTGACAACTGTGATATCTGGCGTGTTGTGTTCCAAGTGACGATCCATCTGTATTCGAAAGTCCCACAAGATCTTCACCTTCTCATTTTCTATAACCTTTTCCATTTTATGTTCCCATGACTTTTTGGATATAGATAAGTCATATTTTTTACATAATGACCAGTGGATTAATTTAGCAACTCGGTTGTGTCTAGCTTTGTAATCAGTTTGTGCGATTTTGCTGCATTTACATATTAAATGTGAAACAGTTTTGACTTTACAAAGTCATAGTTTGGATTGTCAGTGGATTTTTGTATCTTTGCTTTCATGGCATTAGTTTGTAGTGCTTGTTCTTGAGCAGGGAGTATTAAACCTTCTGTTTCTTTCTTGTTGGTTCCCATCTTAAGCCATGCCCATGTAAAGTTGTCATCACATTTTCCTTCAATGTTTTTCAAGTGCTGTCCATGCAAAGCTTTAGTTTTCCATTTAATCTGTCATCCAGCTGTTTTTCCTTATATTCTGCCTTTGTTTCTGTTGTTTTTATAATGTTCTCTGTTTTCACAGCCTGCAGCAATTTTTCTGTACTTTGGTTCACATAGTCATTCAAACTTCGTTTTTCTTCTTCTACAGTTTGATGGATTTACAATAGCTCTCTGCCGCCTATTTTTCTTGGCAGGTACAACCTGTCGATGTCACTTGGTGGATGTAAAGCGTGGTACATATTCAAAAGTTTGCTTGTTTTCCGGTCCAAGTTTTCCAGTTCAGCCAAAGTCCAGTTAATGATTCCAGCTGAGTAGCGTATTACTGGAACTGCAAAAAAATGTTGTTGTTGTTGTTGTGGTTGTTGTTGTTGTTGTTATTGGTTAATCTTTAGTGAGATTCACAGCCTTTGAGGCTGGTTAATAGCTCAGCAGCTCGAGTTCTAACCAAGGACCTAGGAACTGTTAAGGTATCATCGGAGGATGTAAGCTGTTCCGAGTAAGGTGGTATTTTGTAGAGTCAAAAGGTTCAAGTCCGGTAAATTTAGAATGTCTAAATAGCGGGGTAGCCCTTTGGGTATTGCTCCAAGGGCTCCAATTACAATTGGGACAACACATGATTTCTTTTTCCACAGTCGCTCAACTTCAATTTGCAAGTCCCGGTACTTTGTGATTTTTTCTTGCTGCTTATCTTCAATCCGTGCATCACCAGATATTGCAACGTCAATGAACCATACTTTTTTCTTTTCAACTATTGTTATGTCAGGTGTGTTGTGGACCAAGTCAGTCTGAATCCTAAAGTCCACAAGATCTTGAGTTTCTCATTCTCTAAAACTTCTCAACCTGATGTTCCCAGTGGTTTTTGCAGTACTCAAATCCAAACTTCTGGCACAATTTCCAGTGAATGATCTTAGCAACGCGGTCATGGCATTGTAGGTCGTCAGTTTGTGAAATTTTGCTGCACCCACTGATAGGTGGTGAACTGTCTCATCTTTCTCATTACAGAGGCGGCATTTGCTATTGGTGGTAACATGTTGAATTTTTGCCTTCATGCAGTTTGTGGCTAGGGCTTGTTCTTTTTTTTTTATTAAAAAGTTTTACACAACAAGGATTTCCAACACCCCTCCCCCCCCCCAGACTTCCCAAAGCAAAATACAGGGTATTTCAATTAACAATCATAAGCTAAATTAACCTAACTATCCTTAAGCTAACAAATCCCCCCCAGGACCATAATTCCGCTATAAATAACATAATACATGTAAAATTGACATTCATTAATAAGCTATTTGGTATTTTCTTCTCTGATACTTGTTCTGAATATAATCAATCCATCTTCTCCATTCAGATATATCTCTCTCTTGCATATAGTCCTTCAAATACGCTGAAATTTTCGCCATTTCCACCAAGTTCGTTACTTTCAGTATCTAATCTTCAATAGTAGGCAAAGAGTCCTTCTTCCAATGTTGCGCAACCAACAGCCTAGCTGCCGATATTAAGTTTAAAATCAATTTAGTCTCTGATGATGTACAACCCATTGTTATACCCAATAAAAACAATTGCGGAGTAAATTTCAGCCTTTTCTTCAAAATATTCTGCATCACCCACCAGATTTTTATCCAGAATGCTTTGATTTTCTTACAAGTCCACCATATATGATAATAAGTTGCATCATCACAATCACATCTCCAACATTTAGCTTACACATTTGGATACATACATGATAATTTTTTAGGATCTAAATGCCATCTATAAAACATTTTATAGAAATTTTCTCTTAAATTTTGTGCTTGCATAAATTTAACATTTCTAACCCAGATCTTTTCTCAAGTTTCTATCATCACTGGTTCCTGAAAATTTTGTGCCCATTTTATCATGCAATCCTTAACCAGTTCCGTTTCCGAATCTATTTCCAATAATGCGTTGTTCAACTTTTTGATATGCATTTGACTTTGATCTCTAATCTGTTTTACCAAGTTTTCCTCATTTTGCATAACACCACTTTTTTGATCTTCCCTCCATCTAGCTTGAAGCTGACCATACTGAAACCAAGTATAGATTATCCCTCCTTCCTTCAATACATTTAAAGATTTCAATTGCAATTTGCCCCTTTCCATAAAAAGAAGCTCTTTATAAGTAATCACCTCCTGTTTTTGTTCTATACTTATATTTTCTATTGCATGTCTGGGATTTGCCCATATAGGTATTTTATAATTTAACTTATATTGATACTTTTTCCACCCCCTCAACAAAGCATTTCTAAGTATATGACCTTTAAACACCTTATCCACTTTTTTCGTATAACAGATAAGCATGCCATCCATATAACAAATCATAACCTTCTATATTTAGAATTCTCTCTTCAGTTAAATTAAACCAGTCACTAATTTGTGATAAGACAGCTGCTTCATAATACAATCTTAAGTTAGGCATTTTAAGACCTCCTCTCTCACGTACATCCTGTATAATTTTAAGTTTTATTCTTGGTTTTTTACCATCCCAAACAAAGGTATTAACCCCTTTCTGCTACTCCCTCAAATTTCCATCTTTCTTAAGCACTGATATCATTTGAAACAAAAATAGAAACCTAGGTAACACATTCATTTTTATTACTGCTATCCTTCCCAATAAAGATAGTTGTAACTTTTTCCAAGTTTCCATTTCTTTCTGCATTTTTTGCCAAAAAACATAGTTGTTTTTAAATAATTTCGTATTTGAGGCTGCAATGTATACTCCTAAGTATTTAACCTTTTTAACTATTTCAAACCCCGTTATTCTTCCTAAATCTTCTCGTTGAGATATAGACATATTTTTGGTTATCACCTTTGTCTTATGTTGATTTACTTTAAATCCAGATACCTTACCATATTGACCTAGTACATCCAACGTATGTGAAACCGATTCTATGGGTTGAGATAAAGTAACAACCAAGTCATCTGCAAACGCTCTTAATCTATAATCTTGCTGTTTGATTATAATTCCCTTTATTTTATTCGAATCACGTATCTTATTCAGCAAAACTTCTAAAGTTAAAATAAATAACAATTGAGACAAGGGACAACCCTGCCTTGTTCCTTTTGCAATTTTGAAAACATCTGTTAAACCTCCATTACAATTATTTGTGCTGTTTGTTCCTGATATATTGCTCTAATTGATTGTATAAAGTATTCTCCAAAAGGCATTTTTTCTATAATCTTAAACAAAAATTGTCAATTCAATCGATCAAATGCCTTCTCTGCGTCCAAAAATACAAACACAGCAGGGACTTGGTTGTTCTTTTCCAAATACTCCAGTAAATTTACAACTTGTCTAACATTATATTTCATTTATCTCCCTTTTATAAACCCTGATTGGTCATTATGAACTGTTTGTTGCATAACTGGCAGTAATCTATTCGCTAATATCTTGGCAAAATTTTTATAATCCGTGTTCAAAAGTGATATTGGCCTAAAATTTTCAGGTTTAATACAGTTTTGGTCTTCCTTTGGGATCAATGAAACAAAAGAGGGGTCCAAGAGGGTGGGACTCCTCCACCTGATTGAATTTTACAAAATAAAACTCTAAGCGGTTCTATCATTTCAAACTGTAAATTCTTATAGTAAACAGCTGTTAATCCATCTGTTCCCGGAGCTTTACCTGTTTTTAACTGTTTAATTGCTGCAATAATCTCCTCAGAAGTTATTGGCTGGTTCAAACCCTCCCTCTGTTCTAAGGTTAATTCAGGAATATTCTCTCCCTTTAGATATCTATCTATATCTGTACCTTGAATTGAATCACTAGCATACAATCTTGTATAAAATTCTAAAAAAGCTTTTTTAATCATATTCTGTTGATAAACTTCCTTGCCTCTAAATTCTATTTTAGCAATAACTCGTGATTTTTGTTTTTTCCTCAGCATATAGGCCAACCATCTACCTGGTTTATTAGCATTGCAAAATGTATTGTGTTTAGCATATTGTAAACTAGTTGCCACTTGGTCAGCTATAAGCATATTAAATTGCTCTCGTAATATGTTTATTGTTTCTTTTACTTTCTTATCTCCTGGATTAATTATAAGTAATTGTTCTTTATTTTTTATTTCCTCCTTAATCTCTTTCTGCTTCTTTTGTTGTTTTAATCTGTGTTTATTATTCATATGTATTAAAGTTCCCCTCATATAGGCCTTACTTGCATCCCATACCATTTCCATAGAAGTACCCTTATACATATTAATAGCAAAAAATTCTTTCATTTGTTTTTTAAGCTCATTCACATTTTCTTCATATCTAAATATATTTTCATTTAACCTCCAAGACCTCCTTTCTCCCCTTTCCTGTTCCAATTCCACCCAAACCGGACTATGATCAGTTAAGGTTCTTGGACATATCTTCGCCTTCTTCACCCTAAAAAGGAAATCATTTGTAGTTAGTATAAAATCAATCCTAGAAAAAGATTGATGTCTATGGGGAAAAAAGGTAAAATCTCTTTCCTCAGCATTCCGTACTCTCCAAATGTCTCTCAATTCCATATCTTCCATCATATCAAAGAAAGATTTGGGTAATTTTGCACGTGTTGAAATCTTTGACAAACTTTTTTTTATCTTTCTGTGTATCTATTACTCCATTCCAATCACCCATCAGTATAAGAGATTTATAGTCCCATTGTATTATTTTGGTATGTAAAAATTTATAAAATTTGTCCTGTTGCTGATTAGGTGCATACATTCCAATTAAAAGCATTTTTCCATTCTGAGTTAGTAGTTCAATTGCAATATATCTGCCTTGAGCATCTGCCTCAATTAAGTTAGCTGATATTCCCTTCTTTACATATATAACTAAACCATTTTTCTTCTCTGATGTTGATGCCACAAAATGTGTGCCTAATCTTGAATTTGTCAAATATTTTTGATCTGATAATCTAATATGTGTTTCTTGCAAACAAATAACATCATTCTTAAATTGTTTCAAGTAGTGAGATATTTTCTTTCTTTTTTGTGGTGAGTTTAAGCCATTAACATTCCAAGATAGAAATTTAGTTGCCATCTTTGGCCTCTCGAAGCTTCATGAGCATACGCAGAATATCCTCCTCCATCTTACTCCTCAGCCTAGCCCCTCCCACTGATTCTGTTTTTTGAACTTCTTGGGGTAAAACTTGAGATTGTTGCTCTTTTAGTTGTTGTTCTTGGAGTTTGTAAGTTGCTCATGTCAATCGTCGTTCTCTTGGTTCCTCTATCTTCTTAGGTGGTTCAGAGGTTGGTGGTGGGCCCCCAAATTGCACTAACTCTTCCTCCATAATGATTCCTCCAGCTGCAACTTCAGCATAGGTTTGTATCTGCTTTCCATCTTTCTCTTGTTGTAACATCTCCTTTTTCTTTCTACCGCCCCCCCCCCCCGATGAGGGTGGGTATCCCGCCTTTAAGACATTGACATAAAAGTCTTTTGCCTTCCAAGGTGTGTTTAAACAATATCTTTCTCCATCATATTTCACTATTAAACCAGTTGGAACATCCCATCTGTACTGAACTTGTCGATTTCTCAATTCATTTACCAAAAATCCAAAGTCCTTTCTGTCTCTTAACATCTTGGGAGGAATTTCTTTCAGAACCACTAGTTCTTGTCCATCCACTTGAACCTTGTTCCTGTAGGAAGCTTGTAAAATATCATTTCTGATCCTCCTGGTTGTAAAGTAAATCACCACATCTCTTGGCAACTGCCTTTGTCTTGCCACCCAGGAATTGACCCTGTAAATTTTGTCAATTTGAATTGCTACGTCTTCTGGTCTTTCTTTAATTATCGCCGCCAAAGCTTCAGCACAAATATCCCTTAAGTTTTCATGAGTATTTTCTTTTAGTCCTCTCAATCTCAAAGCAAATTCCATAGATCTGTATTGTAACATGACCATATCATCATCCACCTTCTCTGTTTTGGTCACAATTTCTCCTAATTTATTTTCCAAATTCAAATTAGCTTCATTAATTTCTTCCACTCTCTCCTCCAGCTGAACAAGGTGTTTTGCCAATCCTGAAACTGTTAGAATAATATCTTCTCTTATTTCATTATGCTTCTCTTCCACAACATCTTTAATTACTTTTATATCTGCCACAAATTCTTTGAGTTTCCCATACATAATTACTGTTTGGTCATTCATAGCTGCAGTTTGATTATTCATGGCTTCTTTTATAAATTCTTTAAGGTCTTTTAAAGAAACCTCCTGGCTCTGTGAATCCACCAGAAATTGTGCTTTCTGTGTCACTACTGACACTATTGGAGAGCCTCCACCACTTTTAGGAACTACTGACTTAGCTTGTTTAGAAGCCATCTTATACTAGAAAAATCTTTTCCCTTTAGCAGCCACAAAGTCTCTTAAACAGTTTTCAAGCACTTTTCAAAAATAGTTTATAATTTATCAAGCAGAATAATCATTCCTCCAGCTCCACCAAACTCTCAATCCAGCAGCTTTGATCATTCTCAAAGTGCAGATTCAAAAGACACTTTCGTTTCTAACTTTCACTTTCATGCCCATAACAAAGGCGCCATCTTCCAGCCTCTGACTCAAAGAGATTCAGTTAGAAACAATGTAAACTCGGAGCTAAGCATTAACACTTGTACATTGCTTGTTCTCCTGCTTCTGCTCTGTCTGCTTTTGACATCAATCAAACTCACTTTTGACAGCAGAATTGATCGCGATGTCTGGCTCTGTTTAAACAGAGTCATCCCGGATCCGGAGCTTCAGTGGGCTGAATGGGGGGCTCTCACCCTTCAAGCCCCTGGAGTTATTCCAGGGGCTTTTGGGGAGCTCTACCCACACCCACTGGCTCTCCTCTCTCTCTTTTCCCGATGGAGAGGTTTCCAAGCCGCCAAACAGCCAATTAACACTGT
Organism: Ptyas mucosa; assembly: GCA_012654045.1. NCBI lineage: Eukaryota > Metazoa > Chordata > Lepidosauria > Squamata > Colubridae > Ptyas > Ptyas mucosa. The sequence goes on along the minus strand of WNWU01000030.1, from coordinate 7,524,037 downwards.
TAGAGCGGCTTCAACGCGATCGCGGGGCTGGTGGTCCGCTAAGACCGTCTGCAATGCCGGCGGTGCCAACCGGAAGTCCGCTAGGGTTTGTTCTTGAGCTGCCAAAATAAAGCTTTCTGTTTCTTTTTTCAGTACTCCTGATCTTAACCAGTTCCAAGTTAGTTTCTGGTCAGCTTTGCCTTCAATACTTTTCAAGTATTGGCCATGCAGAAATTTGCTTTTCCAATTTTCAGCTTACTGGCCAATTACTTCTTTCTTATATTCTGCTTTTGTTTTAGTTGTTTTTAAAAGGCCTCCTTTATTTACTTCCTTAATCATTGGTTCTTCACTTTTCTGGATGTAATCATCAAGCTGCGTTTTTCTTCTTCCACAGTCTGCTTTACTTGTAGGAGTCCTCGACCACCCTCTGCTCTTGGTAAATATAATCGGTGGTGGTGGTTGTTGTTGTTGTTGTTGTTATTATTATTATTATTATTATTATTATTATTATTATTATTAATGTTTCCATTAAAAGTACTTCTGCATTCTTTGGAGTTATCCTGTGATAATCTTGTACAACACCATTGTTTAGTGCAATATAAGGACTAACAATAACAGATCTTTAAATGGGATGGAAATGGGACAGGTCAGATGAATAGCAAGAGACTTGGAAAGTATATTACCAGAAAATATTCGTTCTTATTAAGTTATTCACTTTTCTCAATAACATAAATATCTGTAAGAACAAAGAAGCTTTAACTGTTGGCAGTTAGGACCCAATTTTACTCCACCCTCACCAGGTTTTGTGTGATTCCTTCCATTTCTCCATCCGGCTATGATAGTTGCAAGGGAACAATTTTCCTTCCAGGTCTACAAGTTCATTGAAATGAACCAATACGCTTGACCTCTATCCAGCAATCAAATAGTGTGTAATTCTGTATCATAGACAGGGCACATAGTCCTGCTGGCATTTTTGTCTGAAATGGTGTAGGCAAGGGGTTGGGCTAGAAGACCTCCAAGGTCCCTTCCAACTCTGTTATTCGGTATTTATTAAATTTCTATGCTGCCCAACTCCTAACAACTTCAATACTACTTTTTCCCACTCATCCTTTATTTGGTGATAATTTGACTGATAGTTTTGCTACAGGGATATGTAGTCTTCTGATATGTTGACAAAAGGAAAGATTTCTCCTGTTTTTAAAAGACTCGGGACAAATATGCTATCTACCCCTTCTGCCATCATTATCCTTGCCCTCTCCATGGGAAAGAGAACCTGGAATCTCTGAACCATCCTACTTCTTTCTCCAACATGGAGTTTTGCTAGTGAATCTAGTGGGGGCCCATCTGCCAGAAAAATCGATTTCTTCTGACCAGTCTACCACTTATAGTTGTCCAAAAGGTTGGAAGAGTCTCCAGAGCAATGTTTCTCAATCTTGGCATTTTTAAAATGTGTGGACTTCAACTCTCAGAATTACTGACTGGGGAATTCTGAGAATTAAAGTCCATACATTTTAATGCTGTCAAGTGTGAAATACAATGCTGTAGAGGATATTTAGGAGCCATGCCAGTATAAGGGAGAGCTCACCCCCTAAGTTTTGTTTTCTTGCACTTCTGCAATCAGAGGTTTAATTCTGTGTTGGATTTTAGCTACTGGACATTATCCAGCCAAAAATAAGAGCTTTTGAATTATCACTGGTTTCAATATGATGGACTTAGTCACATGGGTGATACCATCAAAAAATGCACTTTGCCTGTGTCCTCTATCCATGATCTCTGCAAAATTAAATATAAATTAGGTTTGGAACAATGGATGGACAGCTGCAAATCAGAAAATTAAAATAAGAACAAGATATGGTAGAATAACAGACACATTACTTGTTTTATGTTTTGTCTTGGGAAATGGTAGAATATACATTAAAAGCATAAATATTCTTCTGTTGACTCCTCCAGGCAGTCCCTTTGGCTTTGTTCCCTGAATAAAGTTACTTCACATTTACATTCTCATACTAATATGTAACTCACACAAGCTTATAATAGCAGTGTTTAAGATTCCTCTGCTTCTGGCTTCAAAAGCAATGGCCATTCTATCACAGTTCCCGAGTAATTCCATCACAATAATTCCCTCAGTACTTGTCATGGTGGAATTTTCCAATCCATTTGTCACAGTATCACCTTCTCCTGCTCCACTGAGGCTCCTAATTGCTTACTATATTTAAAGAGCTTCTTGAGAATTTGGCCAGAGACAATGAATGAACAGATTTCTGACTTTTACATTAAAGGAGGGGGGGGAGAGAGAGAGAGAGAGAGAGCGAGAGCGAGAGCGAGAGAGAGAGAGAGAGAGAGAGAGAGGGAGAGGGAGGGAGGGAGAGAGAGAGAGACTGTGTGTGCTGTTTTTAAATTGTGGAAGTACTTTGAATGGATTATTTTTAAGCTTTGCCAAAATGGCTGGTTGCCATGATATATCATTTTCCCTCTTTCTTCCAGCATAAAAGACCTGACCTTTTAAAAATTATCTTTTTCTGTATTTTCTCAAGACACAGTCCTGCCAGTGATTTTATGGTTTAGCTTCCATCTCAGGTAAACATGACTATGTATGATTTTTTTTTCTTTGAGAGATGAATCAATTATGATCTGTGCATGAAGCACTGGGAAATTTAGGAGATTTTCAAAGGAACCAATTCCATTTGAAAACTTTATTCCTCTGCCAAGTTGAAATGACTGCGGTCTTTTAAATTTCTTTACTACCGAAAGGTTTCTCTTCCATTGTTAAGCGGCTATATTTCACTAAATATCAATGTGGTCCATTGCTCTGTGAAACTAAAAAATGAGGCATTCATCCAGTTTGGTTAAAAGACTGATATATTCTTGATGCAGAAATATTGGCTTTGTACAGCTGCAAATAAATCTACTAGAAGGGTGACTGTATTGTTATAAAGGAATCTTTATAGGTGGACATAAATATGCTGTAGTCTATTCAGTTTATGTGATATTAGCTATGCAATAGAATATAGTTTGCTTGGTTATAGAAAAAATAGTAACAAGGATTACATTTGCAAGGAATACTTTATTCATTCCTCCATCACCTAGTTTTGTGTTTTTGTTTTTCGGGAGAAAAAGAGGGATCCCACAGTCCTGGTTTCTTTTCCAATGCTGTCAGATTATTTCTACAAATCACTTCACAATATTGTTAATTGCCTTGATGCTGTGGAGTAGCATTAAAACAGATGATATAACGTACCCATTTCTAATCAGAGCAAAATGGACAGGACTAAGAGGTTTGGCTGTTGACACAACTACTATATTAAACTCTTTCACTTTTAGTTAGATATTTCACGTGCATGAAATAGCAAGTATTGGATTTTTTTCTGGTTGGGAATTGAGTTCCATTTAGTTTATGTTTGTGAATGTAGATGCATGTTACAGAGAAAAATGTCAAGTTTTAGAATTGCAGCCCAGTCTTTTAAATGCTAGGCTTTTCGTTGAACATCACTGGGTGTTTGGTTAGTAGTTAATGTCTTGAGATAAGAAAAGGAGACACAGCTGATGAATACACATATGTGTAACTAGTAATCTAGTGGAAAGGATTCCAGTAGCCAAATATTGACTTTATCAACCAATACTAAACTACTGTAAGATAAGAAATCCAACACCTGCAGAAGTTTAGCATGGGATCCAAGATAGTTCCAAAAATGTCAGCAGCATCACTATCACAGCTAAATAAATATCACATGAGTATAACACATGGGCATAGGCTTAGTAGGATCTCTATTTACAAAGTTTAAAGGGGCGAGTATGAAACATTTGGATGGAAAAGTAGTTATCCAGTAGTTATTCATATCCAAGATGCTATCTTTCCCCAGCTGGGGAAGTCAATGCAAATCAGAAAAGAAATATGGGGAATAGCAGGATGTTCTAAGGAATTATAAAAATAACTTGGACAAGAACTGAGTCCATTTTTTAAAAACTAACTTTCCACTGCTGTGGCCTATTATTAAATTTGTTCAAGACATGGGCTTTAGGTTTGTGCTAAATTGATTTTCCAAGATTTCTTTTAGAAACAAGGAGGGTCAAGTGAGCGGTTTGTTATACATATGGAAAGAAAGAGAAGGATTTTCTAAGGTTAACTTAAACAACCAGATCTCGTGTTATTGAAAACGGTATCACTTCCAGCACATTCTTTCAATTCTAAGTAAAAATAAATAAAAGGACGTAAGTTGATGCCTCAGATTTCCCTGTTTCAAAATCTTGCTATATGGATGCCTTCAGTGTTAGAAAGAATACTACTAGTACACATTTTAAGTGAAACGTGCATGCAGCAAAGCAATAAGCAGCTATTCTCTGGGGATGGGGTGGCAGAATCACATTTTCCTTCTTAACAAATGAGCGACAAAGGAAAAATCAAAATTCTCCTCTGGCTGCAGGGAAGACCCAATAAAAGTGTCTGAATGTGTTTAGTTTAGGTTAAAATGGGACTGGAGAGTTTGTGGTTCTGAGTGTTAAAGGGATTCAAATATTATAACATATTGAGTGAACTAGGCCGTTATATAAAGCCCTAATATAGTTTATCTGAGGGTAGCACGTTAGCATAACAATTGTGTTTTGTTATCCCAGGATTAGGGTTTAGCATATTCTATGAACCCAGCCACTGTTTGCTATCTCCTTTGCTTTACCCTAGTGATAAATCTTGGAGCTCAATTGCAACTCCAGGTTTTATACTTTTATACTTATACTTTAATTGAATACCCAATTAGAATCCCGTAAGTACATGGGAGATAATAATAGGAAATAATTACTTTGTGGGTCATTTTAATCTGAAAACTTTAATACTGTATGTTGAACCCAGAGTGGATCAAATTTTGTTCTGTGTTTCTACTCAAGATAAGCCAGGCAATTTGAAGCAGTAAAACCTGAAGTTTAGATTTGGAGCAAAATTCCAACAGATGGGATCAAATTTCATAGAAAAAAATGTTGAGGACAATTACTGAGTCATAGCTGGCTATTGAAACCATGAGGCTTCTTCCTGATGCAGTGTTTTCCAATTCTCATGGAAAAGGGTTTTTAAACACCGTTGAATTTTTCATTGAAAATAGTTTCCTTGGTTGGTGACTGTTATGAGTGATTCCTCTCTTAATGTAATATAAATTATAAATGAGTTCAAGCATATTTTAGAGAAATATTTTTGCTTTTCATGTTATAATGCTACAGTGTTAGTTTGTCAACACTCTTGGATTATTGGTTACTGGCCAAACTTTAAAATGCCTAATTAGTTAAAATGCTTTATGGAAAATTAAAAAAAGATCAAGACTCAGAATCCGTAATCTGTAATATCCCCATCTCTGAGGAAAATCTATGAACTGTTATAAAGAACGAATCAGTTTTTCAAGGATCCTACCAAATGAATAGTATGGTAGTGTTTGAATTGAGAAAGTTTAATGGATGTCCATCAATTTATGTATGTTGTTCCCACATAATAAAACCAAATGTGCTTATTTCAGAAATTTGTTGACTGAAAGTCCTAGTCTCAGTTACTGAATAAGAGCCCTATCTTTGTTCTCACACAATGAGTCATTTATCCCCAAATGCTCTCATTTATAACTTCTTGGTTCACAATAAAAGCATACTAATATAGTGTCAAGACTAGGGTAAATTTCTTTCTTTCTTTCTTTCTTTCTTTCTTTCTTTCTTTCTTTCTTTCTTTCTTTCTTTCTTTCTTTCTTTCTTTCTTTCTTCCCAGTCAATAGAGATTAGATTTTGTTGGTTTAAATCAATAGTGGGATTCTATCGGTTTAACAACTGGTTCGCTGCGCTTGCATGCACACTTTGCAGAAAATTGAACTTCCGCATTGCTGAGAGCAAGGATAACAGCTGAGGAGCAGCAATCCACTCTGCCACCCTGATCATCTGGGCTTCGAAAGCAGAAATATAGGTAACTATAATGCAGGGGTGGGCGGGCAGGCCCACTTCAAAGAAAGAGAGAACCGGTTCACTCACAGCTGAAAGTTGGAGAAAACTTTTTGCCCAAACTGGTCCATACCAGTAGAATCCCACCACTGGTTTAAATACAAATGATTTTAAAGATAATCCCGATCCCGATCCCGATCCGATCTGATCTGATTTGATCTGATCTAATCTCTAGACATGGGGAGACAACAATAAAGAAGTAATCAAGTAATTATTTGTTGGAAATCTTCCCTCTTTAGTTGACTGGGGCACAAGAAGAGGCTTTCGAGATCTTAATAATTTTATATAAGAAATTCAAGTTCAGTTTAGAAAACACATAGGATTTAATGCTGATGAAGAAACATGTCCATAAATATGATCAAAGTATCCAGTCCCAGTTAGCAATCTTCAGGTCATATTTTGTATAAACTAGCTTGTTGAGACTATATTTCGAGCCCAATACAACACTATCATCTAATTCTGAAAATAGTCAGAGTTTTTCCATCTGTAGAACTGATGATATAGAAAGATCTTGTGAGCACATTTGGTAGTCAGATCCAGGTTTATTAATCTCTCCTACAGTATATGTTTCCTTGAAACCAGCATATCAATTTTGGGAAATAAAAAGGATACAACCAGTCAGAAATATGTGATATTATGGAGATTTTACACAAGCTCTGGAGGAAAAACTGGACAGAACCCCCCACAAATGTTTGATGTTATATATATTTTACACAACTCATCCAACAGGAAACTTACAGAGTGAATAGAGTGCATCCAACATGCAAGAAGACATCAGGCCAGCAGCTGTGCTGAGTGTTACAGCTACAAGGTTATAATAATCCAGCTGATGAGTCTTATAGTCACTCTATTCTATGAGTTCAGCTTGGCAGTTTTACTAACTGTAGCATTTCAGTGTTGACTGAGAAATGACATAAAACTGATTTATTTCGCTGATGCCTCCTCTCTATTACTTAAAATCCAGCCAATTCTTGGATATAGTTATACCATGCCAAACAAGATTTTAAGAAGAAATCCTATCAGAGTGTGCTCCATTGAACTCAATGTTTTTTATAAATAAAATAATATAAAATTTCAGTGAAGACTTTCTTCTGAATAAAGAAAATAACATTATGCTCTAAAATTATATGGCTGTGTCATTATAATCGTCTATATATTGTCCAGCTAATTTAATTGGTTTAGTTTAATTTAGTTTACTTTTTAGTTTAGTAATTTAGTTTATAGTTTAGTTCAGCTCAGTTCAGTTTAAACAGAAATAATCTAAATCTGGTAATATTTTGAAATTCCTGTGGCAATCGAAGACTTAAATGAGTTCAGATCTTTTAGCTGAATATTTTTTAACCTTGAATCTGCTAAGTAATTAATAAATAAATAACGTATGTATGTAATACATTTAACAATATCACCTTCTATATCTAAATACATGGTAGCTATTCTTTTTAAAATCAAAACCAGTCAAAATGTTTTATTTCTGAAAGTTTAGCTCCAGAAAGCATGTGCTACTTTGAGATTACACATTTGCTCTGGCAAGCCTCAACAACACTGCTGTTTGCCACCTGTGTACACATTTCAGATCCTAGCCACGTATCTTTGCAGCCTTGGAGAATGCTCTTTGAGCAGAAACATATGAGGTCAGAACTTCAAATTTTTCCAATAGATATGTCTCCCTGTACAATTCACCCTTTTTCCCTTTTAGTCGAAGTCCAGTGTTGCTGTATCCTTTTACAAATAAAGTAGGAATGTTCTGAAATTTGCAAGTGGAAATTTTCCCACATACTTGCAAGGGTGGGAGAAGCAGAAGAAGGAACAGAAGGAAACAGGTCACCTTTTGAAACTTTCTGACAAGCTAAATCAAGGGGGAATCCAGATTTCATTTTACAACCATGTTACTAATTGACACTTGCAGTGATTCACTTAACAAGTGTGGCAAGAGCGTGTTAGGGAATGGATATTGCCTAACTGGTTGGGTTGGCAATATATATAAACCATCAATGCATGTTTGCAGTCAAAATGTAATGTATAGCTTTTAGACTGTAATGCTGTATTGCGTCATACTGTATTCTGATTGGCTAGCTCTGTAGCCAACGTACTTAAGAGGAAGCTTGAATCATGGCTTATTTTTCTTATTATATTATTATTGTTACCTCTGCTCCTCTCTGCCTGTTCTCTCTGCATGATCACTGCTTGATTATTGCTACTTGTTGTTTTCTACTGTTTTACTGATTGTTTTACTGCTGTACTTGTCCCTGTTTGCAACTCCAAAAAGAACTGTTTTATTGCATATGACTACAACAACTGGTAAGAAGACTTTGTTCTTGGAATATCCCTGGATTGACAATTTAACTATCTTTATCTGTGTATGACCTGGATTGTTTATTTGACTGCTTTACTTTTTCCTATAAGTAAAAGAATATCACAACTCAGTGTGTTTGTATTATTTCAAAATGAGGCAAAACTCACTTAGCAACTATCCTGCTTAACAACAGAAATTGTGGGCTTGTTTGTATCATTAGCTGAGGACTACCTGTACTACAATTATGCTGGACCCCTGCTCAATAACACTGGATAGCCACACAAGGGGATCCAAGGCTTTACTGTGTCCAGCTTCCTAATGTCAAATCAAATAACAATTTCTGGTTTGGGAGAATTTCGTAGCCAACACCAAAGAATATTTTATCAATGAGAGACCAGTGATGGAAAACTGTCACGGGCCCAGAAAGCAATGGAGCACTTGCTAAATCCTTAACATTTCTATATTTCTCTCTTTTAAGACCAAAGAGATGAAGAAAATGAAAATTTCATCTGGGATCTAGAAAAAAAAACTTTTCAATTTTAACCATTTTAAAAGAGCTAGTATATAATAGTGTAGTGTAGTGTAGTGTAGTGTAGTGTAGTGTAATGTAGTATAGTATACCATGTTTCCCCGAAAATAAGACCCTGTCTTATATTTTTTTGAACCCTTGGCAATAACCTTGGCAATATTTCCATGCACTCAAAAGCCCAATTGGGCTTATTATCAGGGGTTGTCTTATTTTGGGGGAAACAAGATAGCGTAGCATAGCATAGCATAGCATAGCATAGCATAGCATAGCATAGCATAGCATAGCATAGCATAGCATAGCAAAGCATAGCATAGCATAGCATAGCATAGCATAAAATAATATAGCGTAGTGTAGTGTGGTGTGGTGTGGTGTGGTGTGGTGTGGTGTGGTGTAGTATAATACAGTACAGTGCAGTACAGTATAGTATGCAGTAGTAATCCTATCCTATCCTATCCTATCCTATCCTATCCTATCCTATCCTAT
>WNWU01000030.1:7493243-7514782 GCA_012654045.1 Ptyas mucosa | reverse complement strand
ATCCTATCCTATCCTATCCTATCCTATCCTATCCTATCCTATCCTATCCTATCCTATCCTATCCTATATTATACTATGGTATACAGTACTATACTATACTGTACTGTACTGTACTGTACCATACATACATGTTATAGTTTTATATTATAAAAAACTATATAATATAAAGACAAAAAGACAAAAAAAATTTTTTTTCTCAATCTCTAGGTTAGTGACGGCTAACCTTTTCCGGACTAAGTGCCCAAAGCACACGCGCATGGGGGAATATGTGCCCGGCCAACCCCCCAAAATGCAATGCATGTACCCCCCGCCTGCCCCTATCCTCCTGTGCATGCGCATGCCTCCCTCATGCCCCCACACCCCCACATGCGCACATGGGCTCCCTGCATACACCCCGCCCCCGCACATGTGCGGCAGAGACCTGAAGACCAGCTGGCTGGCAGGAGGCACACATGCCCCTGTAGCAGAGCTAAACTTGGGCAATGACTCGTGTGCCATCAGAGAGGGCGCTGCGTGCCACCTCTGGCAGGTGTGCTATAGGTTTGCCATCTCAGCTCTAGGCTTTGCCCCCAATATACTGTGCTGACATTGATATTGGAGCACTTGTTTTCCTTTCCATTCTCTTTCACCCCTATATCCAGTGGTGGGATTCTACCGGTTCTCACCGGTTCAGTAGAACCGGTTGTTAAGTAGTTAAGCAATTCAGAGAGCTGGTTGTTAGAAGAAATCTCCTTTTGTTTTTTTCTACTTTACAGGGTTAATCCTGTAAGGAATTATAACTTTCTGGTGTTGTTTCCTAGCCTAATCTTTATTGCCCTGCTTACAGAAACTGCCTCTCCATTAACCCTTATTACATTCTTGGCAGTACGCCTAGACTTACTGTCGTTTCCGGTTCCAGAACTTCTCGGAGGTGTTTCTTTCTTTCTTTCTTTCTTTTTTTTTGCTTGACTTTCTTAAAGGGGAAGGGTTGTTTTAAGCTTTTTATACCGCTGTTGAGAGGAAATATTCCCCTGTTGGAGTTCTTTCAGCCAGGATGCAATGATCAGCACTTTGAAGAAATAATTGAATGATGAAGCAGAAGCTTTTAATGACAAGGAACCAAGATAAGTGACATCCAGCAAGGCTTATTGGCTAGCTAGGAAGATTGACATTCAAATGTGAGTTTACATACCCTTTCTGACTTTTGATTTAAAACTGGTTTTTGGTGAAGTTTAATTCTCTGGTTGGTGATGTTTAATTCTGTGTTTAGTGATGAGATAATTTTCCCTATTCAGGTTTGTTTGGAAGGAAAAAAGTTAATCTCTGTTCCTGAAAAGAAGCAGCTTCAGAAATCTGACTAGTTCCTGTGTCTATTTGTTCTGGTAATTGGTTTAATAAGCAACAGATACTCTGTTTGCTCCTTTGCTTCATTCTGGAGAGCTTAAATGACCTCTCTGCTAAAGAGTTTCACTTTATGAGCAAGAGTTGGCTGCTGATAGTTATCATTGTATTTTAACTATTTTAATTCCTCAAGGTGCTCTGGCACCCTCCCTGATTTGTAACTCCAGTTTGCAGGTATTTCTAATCTAATTATTGGTATTTAGGGCAGCTTTTTGCAAGCAAAGAAGCTTTTTGTATTTTTCTACAGGTAATCCTTGACTTACAACAGTTACAATGGCACTGAAAAAAGTGATTTATGACCGTTTTTCATACTTACGACCATTGCAGCAAACTGTCATTAGGGCAAAGAAGCGATGCCACCTGGCCATGCCCACCCGATCACATGAAGCACCACAGTTATGAAATGAGTGACACGGTTGTTAAGAATGCTGCAACAGGCATAAATGATGAGTGGTCATAAAAGGACCAGTCAAAAGTGCAAAGACCTGTCAGAAATCACTTTTTTCAGCCCTCTGGGCAGTCCCTATGTGCATATGGACTACTCAGAGGGCTGAAAAAAATATTTTTGACTAGTCCTCACACATTTGACTGGTCCTCGCACTTACGACTGTCCTCACATTTTGCACCCTATCTTGTCACCATGGTGAAGAGAAGCAGTTGTGAAATGAGTGACATGGTTGTTAAGAATGCTGCAATGGGCATAAATGTGAGGGTGGACAAAAGTGTGAGGACCGGTCAAAAGTGTGAGGACCGGTCAGAAATGACTTTTTTCAGCCCTCTGAGTAGTCCCTATGCACATAGCCATGCCCACCCGGTCATATCACCAGCTAGCCACACCCACCCAGTCACATGAGCACTAAGCCACGCCCCCAAATAAGCCATGCACACAGAACCGGTTGTTAAAAAAATTGAATCCCACCACTGCCTATATCCCAATCAGGTTGGGAGTACTGGATGAGCAAGAAGAGGAGAAGCAGAGAACATTTGCTGCACCCCTAGAATCTAGCTCAGAAAGCACTGGGCATTACCTAATGCCTATGATTCTTGTTACAATGACTAATTGGTTAAAATATGAGGTGTGAGGTGTGAGTGAGGTGAGATCACTCTTACTTCTTGTTCTAGGTCAGAAAACCCTTGATTTGGTAAGTCAAAGAAAGATATTTGGACAGTATTCAGCTATTGGGTGGGAAAGGTTGGAAATGAACATTGGTTGCCAAACTCTGCATGTTTTGGCTGCTTTTTTAAAATCCATTGTTCTCAGAGAAGTTAATGTTATGATGTTTTCAATTAGTTTAAAAGCTTTTTTTATGGTCCATTTCAGTCTAGTTGTTCAGTTATTTTGTAACTCCTATTTGGAAAAACTTGAAATGCCCTTGATACTTTTAAAAATGCTCTGTGTTCTTTTTAGGCTGTCAAAATGGCTGGATTTTTAAAGGAATTAAAATATGGGTGTATATATGTACATTTGAGTCTCTCTCCCCCTCCCTCCCTCCCTCTCAGTATCTCTCTCTCACTCTCTTCTTCCCCTCTCTCTCTATCATCTATTTATTTTTCATTTCTCTCTCTCTCTCTGTCTCTCTCTCCCTCTCTCTCTCTCTCTCATTGATCTATTTATTTTTCATCTATCTATCTATCTATCTATCTATCTATCTATCTATCTATCCACCCATCCATCCATCCATCCATATATTATCATTCATCATGATACTATAGCAAAATTGGACCCATTCAATTGAACCTCATTGAAAATTTGAATAAATTATTTTTTTAAAGTTGAATTTGAATGTTAATCTTAGAAGGGTTTATTAATTATAAACCAGGAGTTCAATCCAGACCGGCTCAAAGTTGACTCAGCCTTCCATCCTTCTGAGCTGGATAAAATGAGGACCAAGATTGTTGGGAGGCAATATGCTGACGTTGTAAACTACTTAGAGAGTACTGTAAAGCACTATGAAGTGGTATATAAGTCTAAGTGCTATTGCTATTCACCAATCGTACCACCTAACTTAATATCATGTCTAATAAGATTTTGGCAACAGATATAGTTACCTTAAAGACATAGCCAGCAGTTTAGCCAATGCTATACCCCATTGAGCATAATTTTGAAGATATTTTCTTACCTAAACAAAGAAACAAGAATGACAGAATCTTTCTCCCTCCCTCCCTTCCTTCTCCCTCTCTCTTTCCCTTTCTTCTTTCCTCCATCCTTCCCTGCCAAATCTCCCTCCCTCCTCCTTCCTTCCCTGCCTCATTATTTCCTTCCCTCTCCTCCCTCCCTCCCTCCCTCCCTCCCTCATCTGTCTGTCATTCTCTCATTATCATCTTCTCTCCCTCTGTAGAGTTCCCCATTGCTTGTGGGAAACTTGCAGGGAGAAATCACTGGGGAAGTTGCAAGTTCCTGGCCAGCAAGCAGGTAAGTGGCTGTTGCAAGTAGGAAAGGGAATGAGGTGGTGCAGGGTCAGAAATGGTGCATAGGTATGTGCTAGAAGTGCTGGGCAGATCAGGTAGAGTCTGCAGGGAGTGGCAGCACAGGTCAAGAAAAAATGTGTGAGGAGGTTCCAGAAGTTAGAAAGGATGCCAGGGGAGTGTTTCAAAGTTCACAATGAGTGTTGTACAGTTCAGAGACAGAGTGCAGGGACAGCATGGGTCACAGAACATTTCTGGGAGAGTGGCATAGATTTGGAAAGCATACAGGGGGTGGGTGGGATAGGCCAGGAAGTGTGCATGGCATCTCCTCTCCTCTCCTTTCCTCTCCTCTCCTCTTCTCTTCTCACCCCTCCCCTCCCCTTCCCTGAGTGGCTACTATTGCTATGGGAGGGGCAGAACAACGGATTGTGAGTGGCTGGGAAACTGTCATGGAATATTGAAGATTTATTTATTATTGCGATTTATATGCCGCCTTTCTCCCTGGGGACTCAAGGCGGCTTACAAAATGACAACATCAATACAAATCACAATAAAAAAATTAAAATCAACAACCCCATTAAAACAATTTAAAATTACCTCAGTGTACCCCCTAACAGATCAGCCTAGTTGGCGGAAGAGCCACGTCTTCAGCTCACGACGGAAGGAAAGAAGGTCGGGGGCTGTCCTGAGCTCAGTGGGCAATCCATTCCAAAGGGTCGGGGCTCCCACAGAGAACGCCCTCCTCCTGGGGGCTGTCAGCCGACATTGTTTGGCGGACGGCACCCTGAGGACGCCAACTCTGTGAGAGCGCACAGGACGATGGGAGAGCGGCTGGAGGTGGTCCTCCAAGTAGCCCGGGCCTAAGCCATGAAGGGCTTTATAGGTAAGCACCAGCACCCTGAAATGTATCCGGAGTGCCACCGGCAGCCAGTGCAGCTCACGCAGGAGAGGTCTTACACGGGAGTATCTAGACACTCCCGTAACTACCCGTGCGGCTGCATTCTGGACTAGCTGGAGCCTCTGGACACATCCCAAGGGCAGCCCCATGTAGAGGGTGTTACAGTAGTCCAACCTAGAGGTAACGAGGGCGTGAGTGACTGTGGCGAGGGCATCCTGGTCTAGAAAAGGGCGCAACTGGCGCATGAGACGCACCTGAGCGAAGGCCCCCCTGGTTACGGCCGTCAGATGGTCATCTAAGGACAGCCGAGAATCCAGGAGGACACCCAAGTTGTGGACCCTATCAGAGGGAGCAAGAGTTTCTCCCCCGATCATTAACGATGGAACCTCCAGATCCCGGGATGCCGGCATCCACAGCCACTCAGTCTTGGAAGGGTTGAGTCTAAGTTTGTTCCTCCCCATCCAAACCCACACCGCTTCCAGGCAGTGGGACATCACGGAAAGGGCATCCTAGGATGGTCAGGGGTGGAGATGTAAAGCTGGGTGTCATCAGCATATTGATGATACCTCATCCCAAAACCACGAATGATCTTACCCAGCGGTTTCATGTAGATGTTAAAGAGCAGAGGGGAGAGAACCGATCCCTGAGGCACCCCACAAGTGAGAGGCCTCTGGGAGGATCCCCAACCCCCCGCCCAAACAGACTGCAGACGACCAGAGAGATAGGAGGAGAACCACTGTAAAACAGTGCCTCCTAACCCCATCCCCCTGAGTCGCTGCAGCAAGATACCATGGTCGATGGTATCGAAAGCTGCTGAGAGGTCAAGAAGGACCAGGATGGAGGAACAACCCCCATCCCTGGCCCACCAGAGATCATTTACTAGGGCGACCAATGCCGTTTCCGTGCTGTGGCCACACCTAAAATCAGATTGGTAAGGATCGAGGTAGTCAGTTTCCTCCAGGAATTGAGGGAATTGCTGTGCCACCACGGACTCGACAACCTTCGCTAAAAAGCGAAGGTTGGAGACTGGACGGTAGTTGTTAAGAACGTCAGGGTCCAGGTTAGGCTTCTTAAGGAGGGGTCGAACCACCGCCTCTTTAAGTTCAGCAGGGAAGACCCCTTCCTTTAGCGAAGTGTTGACAACAGCCTGGATCCAGTCTCCAGTCACCTCTCTGGCTGCCGAAACTAGCCAGGAGGGACAAGGGTCCAATAAACACGTGGAGGGCCCCAGCCTACCCATAATCCTGTCCACGTCATCCAGCGAAGCAGACTGAAGATGAAGATGAAGCAGATGAAGATCATGTGACTGCAGCAGTAGCCAGTAGCGTAAAAGCAGCCACTGCTTTCCCAAATTTCATTCCCTTGGGAGTCATGAGTCCAGAATTCTGGACCTATTCTGTAAATTAGCCTATTTGGGGTAGTTTGGTTCAAAACCTGTTGCCCTGTGATATAGTAGTTCACCCAGTTAAAGGTCATGACAATGAGAGTTTTAGCAGTCTATAGAGTCTGATCCAGATGGGAAGTCAAATGTGTTTAGAAGTTTTGTCTCTGCAACTTTCTGTAATTCCAGTCTGGTTTTGGCTCTTCTTCAGTTGGAATTTCCTTTGGCCAAAACTAAATTAATAATCCTAAATTTCTGACGATATAAATTCCAAGTACAGATAATCAACTTACAACCACAACTGAGCTCAAAATTTCTCTTGGTAAACAAGACAGTCATTAAGTGAGTTTTGTCCCACTTTACGATCTTTCTTGCCACACTTGTTAAGTGACTCAGCAGTTGTTAAGTTAGTAACAAGGTTGTTATGTGAATCTGGCTTCCCTACTGTCTTTGCTTATCTGAAGGTCGCACATGGTAATCCCAGGACACAGCAACTGTCATAAATATGAACCAGTTGCCAAGCAACCAAATTTAAATCATGTGACCCTGGGGTCGCTGCACAGTCATGTGAAAAACAGTCATAAGTCACTTTTTTCAGTACCATTATAACAATGAATGGTCCCTAAGCGAACGGTTGTAAGTTGAGGACATCCTGTATGAGGTCCTATACTGTAAATAGGGAGGAAAGAAATAGAGCTTTGTCCCATTGTTTTGCCATCTAGATCTTGGCCTCAGACTTAAATAGCAACAACTTCAAACATTTTTTTTGGAAATCACACACTTTTCTTCTGAAACAACTAAAGTTCCCAAGAAAAGATAGGGCTGCTTGAAAGAATTGCAGATGGCATACAAAGACTTGTGCATTTCAAAGCACCTCTTTTGGAAATGAACCTAAAGCACTGCACCATCCTAAGCCTTAATATATCAGACACTGTGTAGAACAGGCATAGTATATTTACTAGCAGCAAAGATGGAGGCAGACTCATGGCTGATGGGAAAAGAGAATGGGAAGGAAGCCATACTTGTAATGTTTAGAACCATGAAGCCAAAAATAGCTTTATTTGCGAAAAGAAACTCTTACCACATAAAATGTAAAAGAAGAAAAAAGAAAAACGAGAAATGTTTGTTTTAGCTAACTAAATAAATCCATCCATCCTCTAAAAATGAAGAAAGCCTGAGAATACTCTAGGAGAGTTATTATTGCTATCAATTAAATCTGTCTTTTTTGGGGAGGGAATATAAAATTCTGTTCAAAAATACAGAACACATATTAATAGTCCAATGATTGAGAAAAAGAGGGGGAAGCCATTCATATAACAGTCTTTCTTAAATTATTAAATTCTTTAGCATGTGGTTGTTGTTTTTTATCCCCAGAGAATAAAATATCCACTTAAAGAACAAAAAATTCTAACATGGGGCAGGGGAAGAAAAAGGAAAGTAAGGGGAAAAGAGAAAGGCCATTACAAGGGAAAGCCAAGCGGCATTAATTCAGTTATAAATTATTAGCTGAAAGCAGCCTCTCAGCATTTGTATTTGATGGGCAAAAATTGATTTTTTTTCCAAGGGCATTTAAATCCTTTTGATGTTTCCATTTTTGAGTCCACCATGAATCTGAATCCTTAACAAAATGATTATAGCATTATAGTAATCCTAAGGGCCAATACTAAAGGATTTGGAAAAGCAACAGAAATCAATAGTTTAAAAAAAGAATGTTGCTTTGAGTTGACAGAGCTGTCTAGTCTGAAATCAAAACTGGAAAAATTAGTGGGAACTAAAGTACACAAGCAATCAAGTGCTTGGACTACGATGAGGAGATGAATCAAAGTGTTGAAAATGCCACAGAATTTGGACTATTTCTGTTGGATTTAAACACAACTAAGGACAACCAAAAGATATTTCACCAACATTCCTTCCTCCATTCTATTCACAAATATTCAGAAGGAGAGGAGGGAGACAAAACTTTTATAAATTATTCTGAAGGTTGGGAAGAAAAGGGAGGGGGCTACCCAACAAGGTCAACATTTGTGTTATAGTATAAAGCCTGAGATTATTTGAACTGGGATTTGAGGTAACATCATTGTCTTCCTTTTTAACTGCTTTGAAACCTCTTAACTGGGCCATATTCCAATCCAAAGATGAAAGTCCCAGGCTCTCACCAATTGGAACAAATGCATGATATACTTACAGTTAGAAGAAATGATAATTCGTTACATCTCCAAAAATCAAAGAAATGGCTAGACTTAATAAGCCATCATTGTGGACTATAAAGTGACTGTTTTGACTGCAGAGGGAAAGTATTGTGTTAATGTAAACATCCATCCTGCAGCTTAAGGATTACCATAAAATTATGTTGTAGAGGCCAAAGTAACAACCCTCCAGTGCGGAGTATTGTGAAAGAAGGATCACTAAAGCAAAAAAAAAAAAAAAAGATTTCTTCCTCGCCTCCTCAAATATCTAAAGAGAAAACTAGGCTCCTGTAAAGTTTAGCAGACTGTTAACAATTCCCTCAGTGTCCCAAACAACAGATTAACTTGGTAGTATGCCAGTAAAAAATTCATATGTAACATCTGGACAGCATCCGAAGCAATGCTGAATGACTGAGTAGTTTTTTTCTTTGGTGAGACATAGGATGATAATTTACAGTTTTGTACAAGGGCAGAAAACAAACCATTGATTAATTTTAATCAGGAACCTTCTAAAAATTACATGTAAGATAAATATGTAATTCTCAGAAAGCACATGTTTAGTGAGAACCATGCAACAAGAACATCCGTTTGGGGAGGTTGTATATAGCCATAAAAAATGTTAAGGGCTTTAAAAGTCCTCATAATTCTCAGCAAAAGGACCAGGAAAAAGCACACACTGTACTCTTTAACCTATTGCAGATGATTTTCTTTCTAGCCCATAGAGTGTTTTTTTAAAAACCTGGCTTATATTTTCACATCTGAAAGAGTGGCACAAATTAAATGCACATTAAGACACCGCTTCTGAACATTGTGTTAGAACAGACTTTACCTATTTATTTTGAGGCTGCGCATGATAACGTGTGATCTTAGAACTTGACCTTACCTCAGGCTATTTAAAATGTTTTGTAACACCTCTTGTCCAAATGAATAAAAAAGAGGATAAGCAGAGGCTTAAATAAATAATAGGTGCTTTTAAACAGGCAAAGAAATTAATAATTCTACAAATGGTAGCCACCTGTAGGAATAAGCCATGGAAGAATAGGTATTATTTTCACAAAATGACTGGGAAATCAATGCTAGAGGAAAAAAGGCTTTCCTTATGCAATCACTAAAATACCAGTTATGACACACATACCCACACCCAAAAAAACCTCTGAGAAGTAATATCATATAACTACAATACATCCTATATCTCTAAAATTCTTGGATTATCTATTTCTATTTCTAATATTTCAAATCTATTTCTAAGGATTTTTAAAGAGAAAACATCCCAAATCAGGCTTAGGCACCAGGTTCATTCTTCCATCTGACTTTCTTTCTTTTTTCCCCCTACCTGTATTAGAGGATGAGGAGGAAGACACGTTGCCATGCTGCAAACCACCAACCCTTTAGCACCTTATAATATTTATGCAGAATTGATTGATTTAATATTTATATGCTGCTTATCTCACTGTTACAGCAACTCTGGGCAGCTTAAGGTAAGGTAAGATTCCCCTCACACATATGTGCTAGTTGTTTCCGACTCTAGGGGGCGTTGCTCATCTCCGTTTCACAGCCCAAGAGCCAGCGCTCCCCAAAGACGTCGCCGTGGTCATGTGGCTGGTATGACTAAACACCAAAGGCGCACGGAACGCTGTTACCTTCCCACTAAATGTGGTCCCTATTTTTCTACTTAATGTTTTTATGTGCTTTTGAACTGCTAGGTTGGCAGAAGCTGCTTCCAACATAATTAAAAGATAATGCAAAACAACTAAAAATTAAGAAAGATTAAATAAAGACTAGCAGGCCGTGCCAGAACTAAGGCAAAGCTCAATGTCTACAGAGATTCTCAATCATCCAGGTCATGGTTGTCCCAAAGATGCTTTTTCAAGAGGCAACTGGACTTTCTAGTTTTTCTTCGAAGAGGTTTCACTTCTCATATTCAAGAAGCTTCTTCAGCTTCTTGAATGAGAAGTGAAACGCCTTCAAAGAAAAACCGAAAAGTCCAGTTGCCTTTTGAAAAAGCACCTTTGGGATAAGGCAAAGCTCTTTAAGTGAGGAATGGCTGAGATCCTGCAATGAGACTGTAGTGCACCGGAACAAACAATAACACATATAGTTCAAGAATGTCTTCTCAGGGCATTTCAAGGCACCTGGGATTATCTCATCACAGCCACACCAGAAGCAGTTAGATGTTAGCTTCCTTAGATATCAAATTATAATATCTATACCATTGTGATTCTATAGCATCATACTATGGCGATTTTATTACAGTTTTATCTTTATTTTAGCTCATACATTGCATTGTGCACATAAAGTTATGCTTTATGATGCTTTATTTAAACGTATATTTGTTTATTAGTGATTACATGATTTTCATGGATGCCATACGCTAAATAATTCAACATTGCACCTTTTCAGTTCTACTTCCTGTAATTGCTTGGAAGAGAATCTATAAAGACATGCAGGGTGGTAATATTAAGCTTTGTGTTGTAAGCAAAAGGAAACATAACATTGGGAACAGCTCTATGTTCATGCCTCTTTTTCATGTAGTTTTTTGAATTGGCTTAAAACAATAATTTCACTGATTTAGTCATTGTTTATTTTTATGCTTCCAACTGCAGCGATATTTGTGTATATTTTTAGCTGTATCCTTTTTGTCAATATTTTGGTCAACCAGTTTGGCTGTCAGTAAACAGTATATTCTCAATTCCTTTCATGGCTATTTGTAATAATAAGAGTTTGTAATTGCTATATTGTATTGATTTTTTTCACTGAGCTGTGTACCAGTGTCCTAAGATTTCTTTCAAGGTTAATAATTTCAGCCCCCAATGATGTATCCATAGTTAGGTTTTGTTTGTTTGCTTTTTTTAATTCTAAGATAAATCCCATTTTTAAAAAAGTTCCTCTAAATTTTACTTTCTTGTTTTATCGCTGTTCTTTTTCAGAGTTCGTTTTCATCACACACACAAAAATTGCATTATCTTTGAATGAGGGATTATTCTAAATAACTGCAATATTCCTCTTAGGAGATTCTTTTGTTAATGAACATCTGCTGTTAAATAATGGTTGATATTTGCCTTTCTGATGTTTTTGGTTTGATTTTTCTAAAACTGAGCAATATTTTAAATATCTGCTTCCCTGAACTGTAGTACAGATACTTTTTCAGAAGCTTATGTTAGCAACTTTAAATTTTATATTTACACTTGGAGAAAAACATGTTTCTATTATATCGGAAAAATAATCCATACAGCAGTACATCCTGAAATAAAATACGCTACAAAATACAAAAATTGTGCTCTCAGAGGGCAACTAACTAAGGATAGAACCATGCATCTAGTCTCTTTGATCTGGGACAGCAGACTTTGGTTCTATTTTTATTGGGGGAAATCAGAAACCACAGCAATCAGACCTCACAAGTTTTCACTTTGAACAAACGGAACATCTTATTTTCCTATATTTATAGTTATAGAACACTTCCTGCCAATCTCAACAAATAATGATTCTTATCCATAATGGCCAAACTGTAAATCAACAGTTTACAGTTGACTCATCAGCAAGTTTAATGTTCATAATACCCTTTAAAAATCCACGCAACCTAAAGAATAGAAATAGTGCTGCAGATCTTCTCTTTTAACACAGGGAGGTTGGTGGGGTGAGGCCAGACACCATGTATTCTCATGCTTATTCTGTCATACCCCCCACCTCGAAAATTCCACATAGAGGCACATTCACCTTCTTGTCTCTCTACAATTGTTCCTTACAAAACAAAGACATCTCTACCACAATAATAATAATAACCTCATTGTCATTTTATGTGTATACACAGTATATCCATACAACGAAATTCACTTAACACCCAAAGACCAGGTCCAACACTCATAACAATTCCCAAACACACTCCCACCCAGCACAATTCCCCACCCCTAAACCACCCAAACATCCACACAACAGACCAAGTAATACTGTCCAACAGCTCACTGATGGTGGCCCATTAGTTCATTGTTGAGTGCAATTATAGCTATATACAATGAACATTTGGTAAGATAATATACAATAGTGGATATTTTTTTTACTCTAATATAAAAAGAAAGAATCACTAATCACTAATGGCAGAACCTAATTAGTTTGAGTATCCTTGTAAAATTGCTATGCATACATTTTTGTGACACAAGTTCAGGTAGTCCTCGACTTACAACAGTTTAATTAGTGACAACCTTGGCTACCTTAGTTACATTAGTTTTACATTACATTAGTTACATCATCACTGAAAAAAGTGGCTTATGACCATTTTTCACACTGACGAGTGTTACGGCATCCCCATGGTCACATGATCGAAATTCAGACAGCTGTAAACATAAATCATATTTATGATGATTACGGTGTCCTGGGATCATGGGATCACCTTTTGCGACCTTCTGACAAGCAAAGTCTATGAGGAAGCTGGATTCCCTTAACAACGTCAGTGATTCCCTTAAAAACAGGGGCAAGCAAGGCTGTGAAATGGAGCAAAACTCACTTAACACATGTCTCACTTAGTAACAGAAATTTTGAGCTTAATCGTGGTCATACGTCGAGGACTACCTGTCATGTTTTCTGTTAATGTACCAGTTCTCAGAATCGGTATCGAGAGCTCACTTAGGAATAATAATAATAATAATAATAATAATAATAATAATAATAATAATAATAATAATAATAATATTTCTATACCACCCTTCTCCCGAAGGACTCAGGGCGGTGTACAGCCTATTAAAAACACAAAAAATATACAGATATCAATTAAAAAAATAATTAAAATTATTAAATAATTTTGGCCCAAATTAAAACCCCAAAATTTAAAACACCCAATTTAAAATCATTTACATTGATAGCCCGGCCTGGTGGAACAGCAGGGTCTTGAGGGCACAGCGAAATACACGGCGGTTGGAGATCTTGCGCATTTCCGGGGGCAGTTCACTCCACAGGGCAGGAGCTCCCACAGAGAAGGCCCTCCCCCTGGGTGTCGCCAGCTGGCATAACTTGGCCGATGGCACCCTGAGGAGCCCCTCTCTGTGGGAGCGGACTGGCCAGTGGGAGGCTACTGGTGGCAGAAATTGGTCCTAACCCATGGAGGGCTTTAAAGGTGGTAATCAACACCTTGAATCACACTCGGAAGACCATCGCTAAACATACATCGCTAAAATTAGGGATAGTTTTGAGGGAGTGGGGGGTTATTCCACACAGGATCTCTCTGTGATCTAGCAAATTGCAGATAACTAATGTGGCTTGCTCTCATTTGAGACCCAAACTTCTTTACACTACTTTAACAAAGCTAGAATCTAAGTTGGGCTTTTTCATCTTCTCACAACATTTTCAATCAAATCTTCAGTGTTGTAGTAGTTCCAATTCATACAGGAAGTAATCCCAATTATATTAGGAAAATCCTCTGATTTTTATCCAGGAAACTAACTAGGCACTGGAAACTATTCTATACTAGCTACATTTTTCTGTCCTTTCTGGAAATGATGGCGAAGGAGACTTTCTTGTGGTACATTAATATTCTCTTCCTGGCCAGCTATAGGAAGTGGAAATTAGAAGACTGATCCATTTTAGACCTCAAACAAAGCTGAACTTCGGGGGGGAAGATTTAGTTATATATGTTTTCTTCCAATTTTTGTTTCCCCTATGTTGAATTTGCTAAAACTGAAATAGTTGTTATATAAAAGAGTATGTGCTTTACCTCAAACAGTAAAAGTCTATGTAATGGCAATGTTTAGAATATAGTTTATATGTCATTTATATATACATGTTTCAGATCTGGGAAGAAAGATTATTTTCTGCTATGATGCAATTCTATTTCTAATTAGTTATTTGCGTTGATCAGGCTGAACCTTCCCTGTCAGATATTGTCTGCATATGATGCACCAGGGACTAGAAGGGGTTAAGTTTTTACAGACATCATATGTGACTATATCAGCCAATGGACTCTCTTATTGGACTCTTACTCAGAAATCACTTGGATATCTCCCTTCTTATTCTCATCTGTTTCTCAGCAAGACAACACGTGAACTTCTCTCTCCTCTCAACATCTGAATCATACAGTTAGGGTAACAAAAGCAACAGGACACCCTTTTCATTATTATATGTATGTATATATTTGTAAATAATAAAACAATCTTTTGAACCTGAAGCTGTATTGACCAAACAATTTCCTCATAGAACCAAATGAGCACGACCATCAATATATATCTGACAAATGGTAGTAGACGATGAAAATGATTGCTCAGGTCTATGAATTTTTGTAAATTTTAAAATCATAGAACGATTTTTCCTAACATGGAATCCTTGAACCTGAACGAATTATCTTTACAAGAGATTGATGCATTAACCGTATCCTTAACAAAACAGCACCAATCATTATCCAAAAGACTAAAAAAACATTCTATTGAAGCTACGCAGCAAGTTCAAACCTCTTCACTAAAGGACCCAATTTTTTCTTCTTCTCTTCACCCCAGCACCGAAAGATCAGAACCACGCTTACAACAACCTTGCTTCTATCTCAATTCTACTCCACCTCATGACTATTATCAAGAACTTCAACCTTCTGAACTGGGATAGCTGTCATCTTCTACCATTCCAACAATAGGGGAAAAATGGAAGAGACCTTCTTTGAATGATCTCGGTCAAATCCAAGAAAAAGAAAATTTTGTGAAGCTTTTTGAAAATTCTAAAAACACGAATGCATTTATGGATGTGAGAAAGCTTTCTGAGAGATTCCTTTTTTAAAAAGAATTCAATCTAAATGTATAGATGTAAAAAAAATAAGAAGAAAATAGGAAAAACATTATTGCAGAATTTCAAATTCACTCAGTAAAGCCCATTTAATTTTGTTGTTATGAATTATCTCTTTAACAGTATTTTAGATTCAGGTTGTATTGGAAAGTTTTGTTTCTCAGAAACTTGCTAAACTTGGGGCAGGATTTGTCTGTAAAAAAAAATACACCTCTTTTTAGAGGAAATTGACTCTGAAAGTTAAAAATTAGTCCTTAATCAATAGCAAGCAGTTTTTTCCAATAATGTGATTATGATAAATCCCACTTGTGATATTAGAGATTTAGCCAATAAATCATAAAATTTATCCCAGAGTCTGTCTTCTCAACTATCCAACTAGAATTAGAAATGTGGTGCTTAATATTATACCAAGGCAAATATTTTATATTTTGATTCCTGTTCTCCATCAGATTCTAAGGTAGGTTTGGAACTCAGTCTCCCAATTTCTAGACAAGTGCCTTAACCACTGGACTAAACTAGCATTCATGTAATGAATTAACTACCAGTGTCATAAACTCCAGTATACCAAGAGCCCAAATGCCTGCAATTTAAGTGTATTTACATTATCTCCCTTTCTCCCTTTCTGTGTGTGTTTCTCGTCAAAGCCATCTATCTAATTTTCTCCAGATTTGGCATTAATAGCATTAAAATTCACAAGAATAATTTGATCAATTAGAACCATCTGTGGTCTGATTTATAACTGCTGTGCCATATTTCAGGCTTAACATAAATTTGCTGTGGTCAAAAGTTTTGTCATTGACATCATGACAAACTCTAGAGTCAAACCAATTAAAGAATTCCGATGGCTTCAAAAGGGGAAGCAGTTCAAGACTTTATTTTCTAAGCTCATTGGAATTACTCAGTTATTAGGAAGAAGAGCATTTTTATTATCTTATTTAGTCAAAGTAAATGCTAGCAAGCAAACTGTGATCTTTATGATTATTTTATCTGATGGCGCAAGAGGCACGCCTGAGAAATACTTGCAATCTAGTAAGATTAGGATTGCAAGTCTAGGACACCACAAAACACCATGAAACACAAGAAGCAGAATGTATTGACTTTTCCTTTAATTGGATGTTACTTTATGGCACATTGTATACATCTACTCAAGATATACCCTGTTTCCCACAAAATAAGACATCCCCTGATAATAAGCCCAATCGTTTTTTGAGTACATGGCAATAAGGCCAAGCACTTATTTCAGGGTTCAAAAAAATATAAGATAGGGTCTTATTTTCGGGGAAACATGGTATTAGGTCAATAATCCCAGGTATTTAGCTTGAGTCTGGCAAACAATGAAATTGACTTTAATAGTTTATTTGATGTCACCTGTAAGATGTGAGTGAGATTTATGAATAGTTGACTAGGGTGTTGCACTGCTGTTCTTATTTAAGTGGGGAAATGTATTTAATTAGATAACATCCAACCTCTGGATTTCTTGAACCCCAAACCCCTCAAACCTCAGCCTCCTAGTTTAAATTCATCATTAGTTTCTGCAAGTTGCCTGTAAATGTCAAATCGCTGAGCTGGGTACAAGTAACTTTCCATTTCCTCTAGTGAGCAGCGAACTCTGTAATTTATAGTATTGTACAGATGTTACAGGATATGGATCCCCATTCTGTTGCACATAACTTGCACTGTCTGTAGAGAATAAAAAGATAAGTGCAATCCATATTGCAAAAACATCACAGCATGATGAATTTGCAAGCTTTCTCCAGCTTATGAATCATTCCGTAGAATTTATATTGGTGTTACATTAATGTCTGGTGGTGTGCACCATGAATAACTCTGTGCTAATTACAGTTGGATTCTGAAGCTGAGACAGTTTATGAAGACAGCATTACAGCACCCTTGATTATAATACTAAAATAAACACCTTAAGTGCAGAATCTGGTGAATGATTGCAAAAACAAATGAAAGCATAAGAATAAAATGAGGCTATTACAAGAAGATACATTCATAGAGCTTTCTCATCTGCTTTTCCCACAACTCCTTTAAAACAATATGTTACCTTAGAAATAAACTTCCAATATATATAGAAATTGTGTGTGTGTGTGTATGTGTATCCCATATACCCCATATATCCCAAATATATATATAGACATATAGGGTTCTGAAAAGCTACAAATCTAATCATTCAGGCAGTATTAGATTGTGGCATTGAAATACATAAAGGATTATCTTGTCCCAGCTGAGCGACCCCACTCTATTAGGTCAAGAGAAAACTAAATAAAGTGAGGAAGTGTTGGGCCCAAAGGCAAACCTTTTTTGCTGTGGCCCAGTTCTATGGAACAAGTAGTCCTTGGGAATATGTTTGACCTTCATGCCTAACTTTTAGGAAACATCTTAAAACCTTCTTTAAATGAACTTTTGATGTCTTTGCTGCCTAAAGATGAAGAATGATGCGTCACATAGGGTTTTTAAAAAATTGTTCTATGTTTAGTAAACATATTTAGTAAATATCCAGATGAGTTACAAGACTGTTCAGAAGTCATCCATATCCAAATGTTTGTATCTTTTAGTGAAAAGTGATAAACTATTCCAGAGAGAGAGAGACAGAGACAGAGACAGAGACAGAGTCAGAGAGAGACAGAGACAGAGACAGAGACAGAGACAGAGACAGAGACAGAGACAGAATTTAACATCAGACTGTTATGTATTTTTATGTTATGTCTTGTTGTGACTGGACAGTATTCTTTGAATTTCTTTAATAAAAACAAAAAGATCTGATGCCAGGACTGTAGACTTGGTGCAGTTCATATTTACAGAGAGAATTGGTAGAATGTGTTCCATGAAGTACCATCCTTAATATGGCATTTAGATAGCAAAACTCTTGGCAATCTCATGAAGATAGTGATGAAATTATCTTGCCAACAATATGGCTACAGTTTGCATTTTCATTTTTCTGGGATGTTTTTTCATCTTCTCAGTCTATCCTGCAGCCCTGGAATTCCCTGCTAATCCCGCATCCAAGTCTTAGCTAACTATCCTGCAGATCTTTTTTTGAGCAGATTCCTACAGTAGATGCTACCTCATCTTATTTATTTTGAGGTTTTGAAAAAAATACAAGACACCATATTATGCTATTC
The DNA here is from genome assembly GCA_012654045.1 of Ptyas mucosa. NCBI lineage: Eukaryota > Metazoa > Chordata > Lepidosauria > Squamata > Colubridae > Ptyas > Ptyas mucosa. Next base: position 7,496,650 of record WNWU01000030.1, on the reverse strand, counting down.
TTTTAATGAGCTCCTTTTGCATCTACAGGCGATAGATGCAGGTAATATATGGGAGAGATTCACAATATAATGCTTTGGTAGACATAATCAAAAATAATAACAATGGTGGTACAGTTCATATTCCAATGGAATAAAGGTCGATACAGTGCTCTTCCAAACCATATCTTTCCAGTTTATGAGAAAAAGTCATGATAGTGATGAACCTGTAATGCAAACTATCCATAGTGATCTGTATGTCAGGTTCCGATGTCATCTCAAATAAATTGCACTCCCAAGCAATTAGTCTTTGCTGAAATATTTCATTTATTGAGAACGACATATCTGGTCCCAACTTCGTCATAGCCAATACTAACTCTCTGACCCCAAAACCTTCCCCTTCCGTTCCCCCAAACCTCATCTTCTTATTGGCCATCTTCCAGCTCAATCTTCCCAGCTCCTGCCTCCAACCCCAGGAATTCCCCATTCCCATCCCATCTCCAAGCAACACTATCTACAAAAAGAATAAGTAGGTAAAAGTTCAAGTCTCATCTCCTCCTCTTTATGGCAGCCTTGAAAGGCTGACACTGTATGTATGAACAGTGGTTACTCTAATCATACCCAGTAATGGTATGGTACAATGATGGTTAATCTTTTTGGTGCCAAGTACCCAAAGCGTAAGCGTGCGCGAATGCACGCACACATCCCCAAACCCCCAAAATGCAATGGGAGCACTCCCCCGCACATGTGCTCTGCATCCCCATATATACCCAAAAATGGGGTGCAGGGGGCATGTGCGCGAATCCTCAAAATGCAATGCAAGCGCCCTCATGCATGCATCCTGCCCTCCACGCATGCATGTGTGCATCCCCCGCATGTCCCGGCCCCCTGCGCATGTTCAGCAGAGACCGAAGATCAGCTGGCCAGCGGGAGGCACGCACACATGCGCAGTGGAGCTGGGCTGGGGCGATGGCTGGTGTGCCTGCAGAGAGGCCTCTGCGTGCCACCTGTGGCACCCCTGCCATAGGTTCACCATCACGGGTTTAGTAGAATAACCAAGAAGACTAGGAAACAGTCTCAGTTCATGCATTCTCAGATTACATATGGTACACTCTCGCATAAAATTTTCCTCTTGATCTCTCACCAACTTTCTATACCTTTGAACATAATATCCTTTTGGGCCAGCTGTGGAAGCTGGGGATGGGTGGTGCAGTCATGTATTGGCCACATTACCTTTTAAAGCCCTTTATGGCATGGGCTCAAATATCAGAGGAGCCACTTCAATGGGAGTCCAAGAGAAGAGTCTTTTCTGCTGTGGCCCCTGCCTCCTGGAATATTCTCCCATCAGAGGTGAGTTCTGCCTCACACATGCACACTTCTGGCCTTCTGGATGAGAGTCAAAACGTGACTCTGCCCCTTGACCAGGATCCCCAATAAAGGCCTGCTCCATTGGGCGTGGCTAACTGTGTGGAAACGATTTTCACTCCCAGGATGCCCAACATCTTGCATCTTAACTTTTAATATTTTTATTCTAATTTTGATTATTTTAGGACTTTTTATTATATTTTAAGCCACCTATAGTTGCTGATTAGTGAGATGACCAGTATAGAAATTCAACAAATAAATAAATAAAATAAAATCTCATTGCTGTGCATGCTTGCTAGAGTCTCCATCACACTGTTCGGGATCCTTTGACATGCATGGATGCATGATATTTTTTCAAAACAAATCTAAAAGCTGGACTAGAGAATAAACAGTTCATTAGAAAGAGACAGTAAAATTAAGTGGTTAAGGCTTTTTTAAAAAGTATTTAAGAAGCACTTAAGCAGACTGACATAAAAGGAATATATACAGTATTTAAACAGGGGAAATGAGTAATTATAGACCTAATACTGCATACCAGACCAGCACATCTGGTCAAGGATGATCACTCTACCTTCCCCCAGGCCTATCCCTTCCACAAAACTCATAATTATGGCCACCCACATCCTTCCACTTACGCAGAAGAACTAATGGTGTCAGAGCAAGGCTTATGGGATCACATGAATCCATTAAGCTCCACCTTAAGACATCAAATCCCCAGCCCAAATTCCAGCTTCTGGATTGGACTTAATTCTTTACCCTTGATTTAAAAATATACAAGAAAAGCCAACAGAAAAAATCTACATGAGATCCCATAGGCTATAGATAACACACATGTACCTAGATAGTTTGATAGATGATAGATAGATAGATGATAGTGAGAGAGAAAGATATGATAGGTAGATAGACAGATAGACAGATAGACAGATAGACAGATAGACAGACAGACAGACAGACAGAGACAGAGATAGATAGATAGATAGATGATAGATAGATAGATAGATAGATAGTGATAGATGGAGAGAGATGATAGAGAGAGAAGGAGATGATTGATAGATAGAGAGATAGAGAGATAAATAGATAGATAGTGATAGATAGATGAGAGAAAGAGAGATGATAGATAGATAGATAGATAGATAGATAGATAGATAGATAGATAGATGGATGGATGGATGGATGGATGGACGGACGGAGGGAGGGAGGGAGGGAGGGAGGGAGAGAGACAGAGACTCTCAGTTTCTTTGCCTGGTGCCTTAACCATTAGACCAAATCATCAATTTATGAGCATCATCCAAATCTGCAATTAAATAAATAAATGGTGGCAATTAATGAGACCTAGCATCACACACCCTATTCTACCTTCCATTTACATTTTGACAATAATGTATTCTGGTTTCATATTTCATACATCACACTCAAAGATTGGTGCAGGGTACATTTAAATTGCCAGTGTGTTTTGCTTTATATATTGCCTGTAACTAAAACCATTGACTCAAACTTTGAAAAGAGTCTAATCAAATTGTACCTTATATGAAAACTACATGGCCATCTAGGATTGAATTCCTAGAGTGCTGGAATATGTGTGTAAACAGATTTCAGTAAAAAATAGAGCTTGAACTCTGTCAACTGTAACATCTTGTGCGAGATCATGACACTTCTGAAGTTATCTTAAGTAGCCAACACAGTTCTTCTCTTTGTAAACTTTTACATTAGCATTGAAGAACATCAATACCAACAAAGGCTATATTAAAATAGACAGTGCTATTCTTAGGAAAGGACTTTATGAGACAAGTCCTGGGGCACATCAAACTAACAGGCCACTACGTCATAGCGCCAATGGTAGCTTCCCCTAGGTAGCTTCCCCAAGATGTGCAGCATGAGTTATTGTTGATCTAAATTCGATAGAACTTTGTCACCTGCATTTCCAAGAGTTTGTGTGTATTCATCACAGGTTTCAGATTGTAGTAGTTTGAATAATTAGATAGTAGACACATTTATGTTTCTTTCTGGATAGCCATTGGAAATGTCATGTAGTGCATAGACAGAATTACTTAGTAGTTGGTTAGATC
>WNWU01000030.1:7348871-7493233 GCA_012654045.1 Ptyas mucosa | reverse complement strand
TACATACATACATACATACATACATACATACATACATATTGTATACGTAGTGTTTATATGGTGGTGCAGTGGTAAGAATGCAGAATTGAAGGTTAATTCTGCCAACTGGCTGGCTCAAGATTGACTCAGCCTTCCATCCTTCTGAGGTCGGTAAAATAAGGACCCAGATTGTTGGGGGCAATATGCTGACTCTGTAAACCACTTAGAAAGGGCTGTAAAGCACTATGAAGTGGTATGTAAGTCTAAGTGTTATTGCTATTGCTGGAAGTGAGTCTCATTGAATTCACTGAGGTTAATTCCCAAGTAAAATATTAGATTGCTGCTTTTGTCATTGTTGTGATTGTTTTTTTCCATACTGGTGAAATAACCTTCTAGAGTCACCCGTATGTGTCATAATAATAGACATGACTTTCTATTACTTCAAGAATAACAGATTGATTCTAAGAAGTCATTACAAGTCATTATCCCAATGTTCACTGCAGATATAGCCAAAGATAAAAATGGAAGCAAGTGGAAATCATAGCATCTACTGCTAGTAATAGTACAGTACTAGGGAAATACTGTGTGGAAAAGGTAACATTAGGAATTTAGTGGTTGTGAGCCCAACAACACAATTCTTAGTAGATCAAACAATGCTCCTTTAGGCAACAAATTCATTCTTGTATAAAACATCTTTTATAAAAACATCTTTAAAAGTTGATACTATTCTTTTATAAGATTGCATCTCCAGCCTCTGCTGCCATATGCTCAATGGATGGGAAAATGACAAGAGGATTCACTCTTGTGTAACATATTGAAAGCAGCAGTATTGACTGAAGAAGACAATTTTAAAAACTAGTGATTTTTAAAGTCCCACTTCTTTGTATGTGCATGCAACATCAAGAGACAGATAAAGGGGTGGGACTTTGCTCATCTGGCCACAATCACCATCTTGGCTTACTAACTTCCCCAAAGTGTGCCTGACTAGAACCATAGGAGATATTGCCCTTTGCAATCTATCTATCCCTTACCCACCCTCCACCTTCCCCTCCCTTTTTTCATCAACCTGTTGAAAAATATAGCTTGGTTTTGTTATCCATCTCTTTCCAACTATGTGTTGAGACTGTCTTACTAGCAAAGGTGAGTTCAATTGCTCTTCTGCTTGGAAAAGTCCCAGCCAGTCAGCCCACTTTACTTTGGGAGTAAGTCCCTCTGAACTCAGTGTGACTTACTTCTGAGTAAACAGGGCTCAGCTGAGGGCTTCAAAGGCTCAAAGGGAAGAGGCTCCTTACGCAGGTGGTGAGCGCAGCGCAAATGGAAAGTGTCACAGCCATGGACATGGTGGTACAGTGTCTTCTCAATCAAGTCCTGAGGTTCATAACCAGTCAGCTCAGCTACCCTACCCAGAAAGAGAGAAAGGGAGAGAGAGAAAGACAGAGAATGAGATCGGCTTCTCACATCATGCCAAGCCAGATTTTTAATCATGGTTTTTTAATAAGCCTCAATAAGCTTCAGCTTACTGGCAGACTAGATCAAAATCAAAGCAAACCAGCTCTATTACTGTATAGGTAGTCCTCAACTTAGAACAGTTTGTTTAGTGACTGTTCGAAGTTACAACAGCACTGGAAAAAACCTGACAGATGACCATTCTTCCCACTTATGACTGTTGCAGCTCACATGATTTACCTTTGGATACTTGATAACTGACTCACATTTACGATGTTTGCAGTGTCCCAGAGTCACATGATCCCCCTTTTCCGACCTTCTGACAAGCAAAGTCAACAGGGAATTCACTTAACAACTGTGTTACTAATTTAAGGACTGCAGTGATTCACTTAACAAATGTGGCGAGAAAAGTTATAAAATGGGGCAAAGCTCACTTAACAAATTTCTCACTTAGCAACATAAATTTTGGGCTCAATTGTGGCCATACGTTGAGGACTACCTGTGTTATTAGAGTGAGATGGAAGCCCAAAAAGATTCAGAGAAGACAAGGGCAACCAGCCACCTTATCTTATTTGGGCTATTGTTGGTCTAAAGCAGGGGTGTCAAACTCGCAGTGTCACATTGTCGACACATGATGTATAGCAACTTTTCCCCCCTTCGCTAGAACGGGGGTGGAGGTGGCCAGCGCATGACACATCCAGCCTGAGGATCGCGAGTTTGACACCCCTGGTCTAAAGGAAGTTCAAGAGATGACTTACCGTGAATCAAGGAAGATGAGCTTCATATCCAGGCTGGCCCGAAACATAAACATATTGCTGTGCAGCTTAATCTCCGTCACAGCACTGGGGGGTAAGGAGTGGCCCACTGCCACCAGTCCAACATTTTGGTAGCAGCCATCAAAAGGGGACATGTCCAAGCTGTACTGGCGGATCTTTAGATAACCACTGCAATGAATCACCTGTCAAAGAGGGGCAAAGAGACAAAAAAAGTCATGTCAATGTGACAAGGGTTCACATGACAAAGTGTGATCTCAGTAGGATCGCTCATCAGGTCTGGGAGCAATCCTTCTGATCTACATAACAGCAAGCGCCCGCTTGCAGGTTTCTGCCAATGCAAATACTATGCAGAGTACGTTGCATCAGGGCCCAATCACACGGTTAACCAGGTTTTCCACATGATAGGCACATTAGAATGACATGCATGTCTGAATGGGGGAATTCCAAAAGGAACATGGATGATTTCTCCTCCCTACACTTCAATGCTTCTCAGTGAGAGCACCCTGTGGTCCATTTTGTATTTTTTCATTGCTTGTCTCTTCACACATGTATTTATAGTTCCAAAGAATCACCTTTGGTGCACCCTGAATGAAATTAAATTATATTCACTGCTAGCTTTCAACTATATAATAACAATCAAATAGCATGCACCCTTATTTCAGCAGTCCTAATAATGAGCCCTCGACAAGTATTATTTTATCCTCAAGCATGGAATAAAACTATTACTTCTAGTGATATTTTCAGCACAAAACCCCTATGCCTGCTGATTTTGAAATAAATCCAAGTATCCTATGGGATTTGTATATAGAATCACAACCTTAAGCCATTTCCCTTTTTGTAAACTACAGCTTGCAACAGAGACATCTAGCCATCATTATAGAAATTCATGGAGCTAATGATTTTATAGGGCATTTTCTCAGCAGCAATTTATGGCTCTTCTAACATTACCCAGCTATTATTCTGGTGATATAAAACCTGCTTTCCTTCCTTTCCTTCCTTAGATCAGCACAGTGATGGCTGGTGTGTGCTATAATTTGCTATTAATTTCTAATGAAGGAATGGCCCATAAGTTGCTGTAAATCACTAATATGAACATAGCAGCTTTTAAGGAAATGTGACCATAGCCTTAGGAGCTACAGTGAATGTAACCTGTCTGGAAGGAATCTTTCCTATTAGTGGAGAAAAGAAAAGCATGTTAATATGCAAAAATTCAAGAGGATTACAGCTTTGTAACAGCTCAGTGGACTGCATGGGTTTTGAGACAGGCTACATTAATGGCTGGAGGTACAATATGGAACAAGAGGAGAGATCCAGGCTACATAAATAAAAACAAGATTGGCACAGAACCAATCCCAGGAAATACTATAGACTTCCTTAGACAATTCAGTTATTTTCATTCAACAAGTAAATACACTAAGGCTCCTTTAAGCCCTATCTTTTTTTCCCTTGGAAATAATTATTTTATAGGCTTTCTTTCAGATATGAATGTCCTGCAATTAATGAAGCTTAGACAAAAACCTATTCAAGGGTGCTTTTAAAACTTAGCCCTCAACCCTCTATGCCTCTGCTCAGACAGTCCTACCAAGTAGTGTAAAATTATTGACTACATAGGTTGTAGCCTTAAGTAAAATTCTAATTTTCACTGGAAAATTAGAAAAAATTTCCACCGACAACACAATATTCATCCTTTAAAATTAACTGACACTATCTGAACGTGAATGCTTGAGGATCTCCCTACCAAATAAAGATCCTGGAATTGGAGTGCACATCCGGTGAGTTTTAGCGTTCAAGACTACAGCCATTCAATGCATTGAGGGTTTCTCCATAACTGTAATGAAGAAGGCAAACTTGTTTTCTCTGTGCTGGGGATGTATAGATTTCCCTGAATTTAAGCTGAGTGAAATCACAGGGGCTTAAGTGGATTTCAGGGGGCTTACTCCCAAGTACGCAGAGGATTGCTGCTTTACAAACTAATCTTATGCCTGTTTACTCAGCTATAAATTTCATAGTGTGGTGCTTCCTCCTAAATATGTGTGAGCAACATCTTTATCTTAATTAGCATGAAGTCTCAGAGGAAAAACCTCCTATCTGCAAGACAAGAAGGTAGCCATTACCCGGACCAACAACTTATTTTCCAAAGCACCAGAAGGCAAGACAAGAAACAATGGATGGAAACTAATCACGGAGAGAAGCAACTTGGAATTCAGGAGAAACTTCCTAACAGTGAGAACTATTAACCAATGGAACAGCTTGCCTTCAGAAATTGTGGGTGCTTCATCACTGAAGGTTTTTTTTTTTTAAATTTGATTTATATGCCGCCCTTCTCCGGAGACTCAGGGCGGCTTACAGTGTGTTAAGCAATAGCTTTCATACTTTTGTATATTTATACAAAGTCAGCTTATTGCCCCCACAATCTGGGTCCTCATTTCACCTACCTTTGAAAGGATGGAAGGCTGAGTCAACCTTGAGCCTGGTGGGATTTGAACTTGCAGTAATTGCAAGCAGCTGATCTTAATAACGGTGAATTAGTCCACTGCGCCATCAGGACTCTTTTAAGAAGAGACTGGACCTATAGTTATGTATCAGAGTATGGTCCACCCCTTCCTTCGGTATTTGAGAAATATAGGCTTCTAGCCATGACTTGGGAGCCTTAGAATGCACACATGTGCTGGCATGTGCATGTGTATGCACACACATGCACATGCATGGACATGCACATGCATGGACATGTGCGCACACATGCGTGGATATGTGTGCATGCACAGCAGAGACCTGAAGACCAGCTGGCCGGCAGGAGGTGGGGCATCCCAACACCGGCAGAATGGCAAGAGGTAAGATCTTTTTCTTTCGTGAGCTTCTGTTTCGTCGTTTGCAGGGAAACAGAAGCTCACGAAAGAAACGCCATGGAGATTTGACCTGGGGTGACAGTGCCTGCGCCAGCAGAGAGGGCTCTGTGTGCCACCTCTGGCACGCGTGCCATAGGTTTGCCATTATGGGTATAGGGTCTCCTGCTTAAGCAGGGGGTTAGACTAGAAAATCTCCAAGGTTCCTTTCAACTCTATTCTGATTGATTGAACTTCAAAACATCAAAGGAAAACCGCTCCAATCCGACCCTTTCCAGATAGGTTGGGATTGCAACTTTCAGAGCTGCCAGATTCCAATGGCGGGGATTTGCTGTTTCAAAGCTAATGGAGAGCACCAAGTTGGGCAAGCCGGGGATACTTAGAGTTAGTAGCATACTAGCACTGACGATGTCTATGGAGATTCTCATCATCCAGGTCACGGTTGTCCAAAAGGTGCTTTTTCAAGAGGCAACTGGACTTTCTGGTTTTTCTTTGAAGACATTTCATTTCTCATCCAAGAAGCTTCTTCAAGTCAGAGCTGAAGAAGCTTCTTGGATGAGAAGCCAAACGTCTTCAAAGAAAAACCAGAAAGTCCAGTTGCCTCTTTAAAAAGCACCTTTGGGATAGCGCTGCTGATGTTATCTAGTTTGGGTAATGAAACGTCTGCAAGAAAACCACCAAGCTGAAAGAGCACCAAGGACTTCATCATTTGGAGTTTTTGAAGGTGCCTTTAAATTTTCACCTTCAGCCAGCCGGGACTCCAGCAGTTCTCAGCTCGGCCACCAGTTGGCGCTCGCGCCACCACCTACCTTGTAGCCTCCACAGGTGAGGCCCGCGTTCCTCTTGGCCAAGACGCATTTCATCCGGAGGAAAAAGGAGCGCTCGATCTCGTACTCTGCGAGGGAAAGGAGCACAATGCGCATGTCAGGGGAGGAGGCTGATCCCCCCCCCCCCACACACACACACCCTCGCCGCTTATCCTTCCCCGCCCCGCCCGCTCGCTTTCCCGGAGCGTCTTACCCTGAACGAAGTGGGAATGGTAGGGCTGATGAGCGGTGAGGACGGCGGTCATCTCGTCGTGATCGGCCGGGTGGATGTATTCGTAAATGCTGTTGCCGGTCAGCTCTACCTGAAAGAAAGGAAGCGGAGCGCGGGGAGAAGAGCGCTGCTGCGTGTTGCGGCAGGGCTGCCGGTTCGGACCAGTTTAGCCACCCGGGTCCGAGGCTGGGGGGAAGAGGCTTAGGACCGGGAAGCACCTGAGGGAAGACCCAGATCCACCCAATAAATGGCGCAATGGGTTCCATTCACTCAAACACTGGATTCATGCAAGCTCTGGTTAGGATTTAACTCTACAGGTAGCCCTCGATTTACAACAGTTCATTTAGTGACCGTTCGAAGTTACAAGGGCACTGAAAAAAGTGATTTATGACTGTTTTCCACACTTAGGGACCATTTCAGCATCCCCACGGTCAAATGGTCAAAATCCAGATGCTTGGCACCTGACTCATATTTATGACGGTCGCAGTGTCCTTGGTCACTTGATCACCTTTTGCAAGCAAAGTCAATGGGGAAGCCAGATTCTCTTAACAACTGTGTCATTAATGTAACACTTGCAGTGATTCACTTAACAACTGTAACAAGAAAGGGCGTTAAATGGGGCAAAGCTCACTTAACAACGTAAATGTTGGCTTCAATTGTAGTTGTACGTAGAGGACTACCTCTGTGAACCCAGGTCTTGTGAATCAGTGGTGTGTGTGAATACAGTGAATGGCCATTAGGCTTTTGCTTGCCCTGCCTGCCGAGCAAGCTAACCAACATTCAACAACTTCTGGCTCTCCAGGCCACGATCTTCATCTTGTTTTGAGGGATGGTAGCATGAAGGATCCCTCATCGTGAAGGGTCAGAGGCTACAGAAGGCTGCCCTAGGCTGAAGGTTTTGGATGGAACCTTAAATGGGAATGTATCTCAGGGTAAACCATTAAATTAAATGGCTAATCTTGACATTCCTCTGCTTCCTGGGAGTTGGGAGGGAGTACCCTTTCACCTAAGGCAAGCAGGTTAAGATAAGGCTGGGCCAAAAGACTGTTCTCACGTCAGATTTTCTATGTGGAGATAATCTGGTGGAGCAAGAGGGTCTTTGAGTTCTAGTCTAGTTTCACTGCAAGTCAGTGGGACTAGAGAAGACAGCCTGGCCAGAATAGCACCCCTCTTGAGGCTGCAGTTTAAGGATGTTTAATCAAAACCAGCGAATCCCAATGAACGGAATGCTTCCAGATTGGAGCAGACTGTTAGGGCAGCACCGTGAGAGGCTAAAGTTGGAAACTGAGGCATAATAATTTCGATCACCGCCTGCTTTATTCCATAGAGGTTCCCCCAAATGTCAGCTTATCCCTACTGCTCTTGGTGCCCTTCTGGTCAGTTTGAGAAGACTTGAAGTCAGCCTTGACGGCCTCACTCCACTGGAGTCTCGCCTTCAAGCGGATTTGAAAACAGGTTCTTTATTTGGAACCAGATGGATTCAAGGCATTCACAAGAATGCCGCGTCCTAGGAAAGGCTTTTAGAAGTCACCTCCACTGAATTAAAGGGGTGGACAGGAATTATTCTATCTCTTTAGAATACCGAATGGCCTTGTTTTGAATGGGGGGGTCTCTCCTGGGGATCTGCACGTTGGATTTCAGATTGATTTGATCTGCTAAATGTTGAAGAGGGAGCATTTAAAAAGGGGGGGGGAGGATAAACTCCAAAACCCTGTTTAACCTAACTTTGAACGCTGCAAAAAAAAATAAAAATAAAAATTGGTGGCCTCTGTTGAGGTCGATTCCATTGGGATCATTAACGTACCTGCGATAAACCCAAGTGCACCGAGGCTGTCTCCGAGATATACATGATCTTGCCATCAGGAGCTACCACAAAAATGAAACCATCCAAAGTCTAGAAGGAAGAGAGAGCAAAGAGCGATCAACTTTCTCCCATCGGGTAAAGTCCTTCTCCTGGCTTTGTTAACAAGAAGTGGAAAACTGCAGGGTCCACTTTTGACCATTTCTTGTCTGGAGATTTCAGTCTTTACCGCCGCCGCCCCTCCCTCCCCAATATGCGTGGACGTATAAAAGCTGTCTATCCCAAAGCTGTTTTTTCAAGAGGCAAGTGGGCTTCCTTTTTTTTTTTTCCTTTCTATATTCCTCATGTCTTCTTGCCCCAGCAGTGACTGGATGGCGCTAAAAATTGCAAACCTGGAAGGACTCTGGAGTGGTTAAAACCATTAGTCTAGAGACCGGGAGACTGTGAGTTCTAGTCCCGCCTAAGGCACCAAGACAGCTGGGTAACCTTGAGTTAGTCACTTCCTCTCAGCCCTAGGAAGGGGGCAAGGGCAAAGCACTTCTGAAAACCTTGCCAAGAAGACCTTTCCCGGAGGTCTCTGAGAATCGGACACGACTGAACCTGGAGAACGAGCGAGCAAGCGAGCCAGCAAGAAAAAAATGTAGCAACCCGCATAAACAGAAATGAGACTTGCTTTAGAGCAAGGATGGTTGGGTGGCATACAAAACGAAGGACGTCCAAAGAAGAGGCTCAGGAAAGGGTTGGTTCTAGGATAGCGCAAGGGACGCACCTTCTCGCCAAGCCAAATCCTAATCACCTAGGCGGCAACTATAGCCCTCAATTTCCGAGGCAAAGGGCTGTAATGTTACGCTTTAGTCTTTAGCTCTCCTTCTGTCTCAATGGACCACGGCTTCCATCATTCTCTACCCCAGCATTATCACGTGTGGGAATGATCGAGAGTAGAGTCCAAAATATATGGAACGCAACAAACTGACGGTAAACAAGGTTCATGGGAGTAAGGTGAGTTTCCCCCCCTCTTTTAACAATTAAATGTATATTCCACCTTTCTATCTAAGATTGTTACCCAATCAGACAATACCAAAAAAAAGCCTTTGGGCATTATATCCTTCATGCACCCATGTTAATAACTAACCCTTGGTCTAGGAGTCTTTCATTTCTCGGGAGTTTCTGAAATCCCTGTATATTTCTTCTGAGGCCCTGATGGTGTTGGAATGTAAACACCTTTTATAAAACGCATAAAATTCTTTTATACGATAGGAGTTCCGTCGAGCCGGAACCATTTTGTCACCGGATGCTCTCCAGATGGATTGGGCTTCAGGGTTCAGAAAAGCCACAGTGGTAGGGAATGATGGGAGTTGAAGCCAAGATGCTTGGAAATGTATTGCAACTTTCCCTTTTACACGAGGCCACCTGAAACAGTACCGAACTGGCCGAACTGACCCTGCTTGTCTAAGTTTATGAAAGCCTCCAGCTCAAGTCACTGCTTCTTCGGTGCTAAAAGTCTGTCCTTCAGGCCTTGTCCTGAAGCCTGGCAGGAAAGAGCTGCCCGCCCCCCCCCCCGCGCATTCCTACCTGAAGCAGGTGGGACCCCAGCTCGCGACCGACGTTGTCCAGAGTGCTGGTTCGACTTGAGTGGCCCCAGGCCTCCCCGAGTCCTGTTGAGACAAAACGCGTGAGAAAGAGAGGGAGTGAGTGAGTGGGAGAAACGGAGAGGGGGGGAGGGAGAGGGAAACGGAGAGAGAGAGAGAGGGAGGGAAAGGGAAAGAGAGAGGGACGGAGGGAAAGAGAGAGGGAGAGAAACTGAGAGAGAGAGGGAGGGAGAGGGAGAAACGGAGAGGGAGCCCGAGGCTGTTCTCTGCCTTTGATAGATCCTAAACATCAGGGGTTGGACTGGCAGGGAAGGGAATCGCGAGAATGCTATCAGCATTTTTCTAGGGACTGTATTTTACGGCTCAAAGAACAGAAAAAGTGTGTAACATCAATCCTCTGCTCCTCTCTCTCTCTCTCTCTCTCCCTCCCTCCCTCCCTCCCTCCCTCCCTCTCTCTCTCTCTCCCCCTCCCTCCCTCCCTTCCTCCTTCTCTCTCTCTTTGCATCACCCCTTCTCCCCGCCCAATATACACACACCGGTACTACTCAGCGTATCTTTGTGGTATTCCTCTCTCAAAAGTGGCCCGAATATCTGAGGAGACCCGGAATCCTATGCAATCGATGCACTAATAAAGGCTTTCGTCTTGTAGATGTCACAGGTCTCCTGATCGTCGTAATTTATGAGTGTGTTTCTTAAATTAGCGGAACCGGAATGATCGAACAGACAACTTCCATCGTCCACAGACAGAGCGATAGCCATGGGGATTGTCGTCCTTTCCGTGTATGTGCTTAGGAAAATAGCGTTTCTGACGAGTGTCATCCTGTTAAACTGCAATGCTTCCACCACCTCAATCTACAAAAGAGCAGGTAGGTAGTCCCATCCAAACCGTTACTTTGTAATTGAAGCGGTTTATTGCACTATTACGGTATCGTTTGCTCAATAAACCCAGGATCACCCAGGAGTGATTTCCCTCCAAAGACTAGAATTAATTAATATTTCAAAGAATCGAAACACAGCGACTTGGCCATTTGAGCCCTGAAGTCTTTCCTTGCTCGCTTATCTCGAACCAAATCCTTGGGCCTCCCAAAATTAGGATGGCCGAAACTGTAACAAACAAGCCGTGGCGACCCGAAGACCCTGCAAGCACCACTGGTCCGCAGCAAAGTCTTCCGTTTAGACTCGAAGCAAGTCTAACAAATCCCCAGCTTTCGCGTTCAAACTCGGGGGAAATCGACGGTCCAGAGGCTAATAATACTTTCGTGGATTAGGGATGGCGGATCAATAAACAATAAGATGCTAACAATAAGAAAAGGCACTTTTTAAAATATTCCTCTTGTCCCGTTACTTGACAGAACTTTATACGGGGTGGGGTGGGGGACGGGCGACACGACTTTCCGCTGAGTGAAGGTCCTGGGGAATTCGCGGATAGTTAAGGAGGAGGCCGAGTGTAGTTACTTTCTTCTGGGGGTATCCAGTGACTTCCTCGTGGGACCCACACCTGAGATTCTACCGTCGTTAGTCCCACCTTGTTCAGTTTTTATAACCAGACAACGCCAGCCAGGATGGGCTTGGTAAGCCACCCAGCCCGATAAATGCGTTGCTGATTCCTTGTTTCTAAAACTTCGGAGAGCTGCCCGGCGCTTTCCTAAAGTAGCATCCCTGATTCCATTGTTTTTGCTTTAGATTCTAATGCGGTTCTCTCGGATCCAAGAAAAATAATTCTTCGGCTCTAACCCCCATCCCCCACCCCCGCGACAAATAAGCGGGATAGTCTTTCCTATACGATCGTGCCGCCCCCCTCTCTCACACACACACATACACACATATTATTTATTGTTTAGTTTCCTTTGTGAGCTGCCAGCAGAAGAGGGTCACATCTCAACAAAGCCTTTGGCTCCGTTCCCACAGTTCAGCCCAACCTCCTTTCAGCGGGGTCCTTGTGTTGTGCGAACCCTACCGAATTAGCATTTGTTTGGTCTTTGCCTAGCGCCATGTAAGACTCCACGGTCACACACACACACACACACCCAGCCTTGGTGCTATGGTTATCAAACTTCGTGGCCTTGGAACCTCTTAAAATAGTCAATGGTTTTTGATCTTGACCTCTTTCCGTGAATCAGATCGGTTATTTCACAAGAGTTACGGTGAGGCAAGACATAAAAAGACTATTTTTTTTAAACAAGTGTTTTCAATCTGTATATATGTGGTGCAAAAACCCGGCCAAGATCTTTAAAACTATTCCATCTTGCAGGAACGAAATCCAGACAGACCTTTGCCTGGCCGGTGGGGTGGGGTGGAGGATTGGGGAGACCTTTTGACTCACGGGGATAGCAAGTTCCCCTCAACTCCACCCCACCCAATACAACGAAAGAGAGAGTCACTTTGGTGTAGTGATAAGACACCACACCAGGCTAGAAACCAGGAGACGGTGAGTTCTAGTCCAGCTTTAGGCACAAAGCCAGTTAGGTTATCTTGGTCACTCTCCCTGAATTCGAGGAAATAGGCAATGGCAGAACAGAGAAAACTGCAGGGACTTGTCAATCAATTAAAAAGAAGGCGGAGGAGGACCCTTTATTTTTCTTACCCGTTCCCTTCTCTATCTGCCCCCTATCTCCTGAATTATTCACAATCAAAATTGGCCCCATCTTGCGATAGCCACAACCAGATGAGTCAGGCGCCCTTGTGGGACATCGGGCCCCTTCACGTGGCCTCGTTTCTTCGCCCCTTTGTAGAGAGAAGGCGGGGTGTGAAACCAAAAATGGCGTTTTGTGCGCCATGCCTTTTCCACCGACCGACTTTAACCGAGGGACTTGGACGCAACCTTAAATGTGACTGACTCCGAAGCCGCTTCAATCAACAGGACCGTTTCCCAAAGACAAAAAGGACTAATGTTACTACTAGGGAACAAGGGCGAAGGAGAAACAATTGGAGGAAATGGCCGCTTCGTGAACATCGCGGGGAAGAGGGAGTTTAAAAACCAGGGGCGCCTAGGACAGGCCTTGGCAAAGAGGTCGGCAATCCCGCTTCGCCACGCCTCCTTTCCCTGCCTTCTTCTCCAATCGGCGTCTCGCCTTCATTTTCTTGAAAGCAGCGCCACGCTGTCCGGACTCGCACACAAGATCTGCGCTTTCCCTTCTTACCGACGCAACTCGATCTCTCTGGGGCCGGGCAAAGGCCGGACACTCCTACCAGCTGCCACCTTCTGTTCCTTTTTCTTCTCACCCATGTGCGGCACCTCCACCGTTCGTGGCTCACCATTCCATTAGGCCTTTTCTCCTCTCGTTTCTTTCTCTGAGATTCTGAAGTCTAGAATATGGGTGTTTAAAACACTGGTCTGGGGTTGTCTCGCTGTTCCTAAAAGTATAGGAAAGGCTGCACCTTGGAAAATATGTTGTAAGCCACCTCTGAGCCCTTGGATGGGAGGCAAACAAATTTTATATACATAATTTCTGAAACACATCAATTCTGTGTATAACTTTCTCCTCCACTTTGCATACCTTCACTTGAGGGCCTCAGCAAAAAAAAAAAAGGGGGGGAGTGTGTGAATGAAACTTTGCCTGTTTTTAAAAAAATATGTATTACTTATCAACTTTGTTCAGACTGTTGCAGTCACCTCTTGACTTTTTTTAATCCATGCTCGGTGAAGATTCCTGTTTCTAAATGTCTATGGAGATTCTCAGTCATCCAGATCAGGATTGTCCCAAAGGTGCTTTTTCAAGAGGCAACTGGACTTTCTTCCGCTTCAGAGCTGAAGAAGCTTCTTGGATGAGAAGAGAAATGCCTTCAAAAAAAAAAAACAGGAAGTCCAGTTGCCTCTTGAAAAAGCAACTTTGGGACTCCTGTTTCTACTCTTCCATCCATTTCCTCAAGTACCAATGTGGGATGAATTTGCTCTACTGTCCCTTCAGAACAGCCTAGTCTGCAATCCTGTCCATCCTAATGACCTTCGATCTGAGGTATCTTACAGACCCACTAGCAAGTAAGTTTCCTGCATCCATTTTCCCGGCAATCAGTCAGTGGAACTCAATTCTAAGTAAGCATGGACAGAATTCTGCTCTTCACCTCATGATCCATGATTATTATCTAGACATCCCAATAGATAATCATCAGCTTAAGGACATTTATTCCCTAATTGTGCAATCAAGGCTTCTTAAATCAATCATGCTTTTTTTTTAATGGCCTCCAAAAGTTGGTGTTAGATCCCACTTAGAACTTGCTAAAGTTTAGAAAGAAAGTCCAGCAGCAGCTTTGCTTTTGACCATTTCTGGATGATGTTCCCACTGGATTGATTCATCCTCCTTTACCCCAGAAAAAAGCCTTGAAACAGCAGAAAATAAATGAAGAACAGACCTAAAACAATGGGTATATTTTCTGACTTGACATATGCCAGACAGGGAAGCAGGATGAATCACTGAAGTACTAGATGTCCATTAGCATTTTCCATTTATCAGTCAGGGAAGGACAGGAAAACATGACATACTGGTTGAACTATTGAACAGAGCCTCCCTGAGCCATAAAGCATTGTGGGGGATTCGAGACACTCACTTTAGTTCAGCCTCACCTATCTCACAGGATTGATGTGAAAATGGCTAACATAAAATTGAAGGGCAAGGTGTGTTGTTTTGGATTCCTTAGAAATAAGACATGTGAATGTAAGAAACCAAGATTGAGAGTTTCCTTCCATACTTGCCCTTAACCACAGTATTGGCATGCCTTGTCCAATCTCTTTTCTGCCAACCTCATTGACCCTGCCTTTTGTCTCACCTCCAGCCTATAACTGAGGCAATCTGAAGTCTGAAATCTGAAGCAAGGAGCTGCTGTACTTTTAAGCTTGTGCTTTCCTTCTTATCCTGACATCATTCTTGCAATGGATATGATCTGGCATGCTTCACCAACCATTTGTCTGTTCAGTTCCTCTTCCGGTTGCTGCAAGTGCCTCAATCCCCAGGAAACTGGAAACCCTCATGGTAGAGCTGCATTCTGACATCCTCAGAGACACCTGCCAGTGCTTGTCTGATCTTATGCAGACTCTTTACAAACATGAGTCTAGTGCACTTTTGTAAGAATGATAGGCTTGCTTTTTAACGGGGATGTGGTCTCTTGTGAAAGAGCTCTACTCTTGGGCTTCACAAAAGATCAGTGTAAATTGGGAGAGATGGGTTCAGTAGCTGCATGTTGCCAGTTTTGTCTCCACTGGATTCATTACAAGTTTTCCTCTTCTGCTGACAAGAGGTTTCACATGGTCATGTTCTTGTTGTGGTGGTGTCTGAAGACCTGCAAAAAAATCTTCTAAAAATAGTCTCCCTGTCCAGCCAATTCTCCCATTCGTAAGTTGCAGGGTCTACAGTTCAGCTCTTTATGCAATGCACCACATTGCATCACAGTTACTTATTGTATGTCGTCTTAGTCCATTCCAGCTTTGGTGGCACCCAGAACCATGTTGATAACTGGGCAAGCTAATTATAATTGTGTAAATCAGAAGTGTGCATGTATGTTCTCCAGGGTTTTCCACTAATACTTCTTAGCTTGCCAGCTACAAGATCAGAAATAAATGTATTGGTCACTCACTCCCAGCATCTCTGCTCCTTTACAGCACCAGTCAATAGCTCAATAGCCACAACTAGTCAATGGTTGTCTTTGACATTCCTTCCTTGTTTATTCCTAGAGTAGAGCCCCTCTGTGCCTGAGATTTGTCATTTTGACCATAAGCTCGGCTCTTTCAGAAAAGTGTTACAGCCTTGCTCAGAAATAGCCAAAGGGGGGGGGGGGGATGTGAAGAACATAAAGCTCTCTCCCACTTCATCTTATACCTACAGCCTGTTAGTCAGGAAGCTCAACAGATGCCTAATCTGCCATTGTAAGCGTCTCAGATTACAGTGATTGAGAAATCCACCTATATTCCTTTCCTTCATTTGACTTGCAATTGCCAGGTAAGGTCAGGGTCAGTCACTAACCTCATTACTGTCACAAAATAGGAACCAGTTATAAGGAGAGCATAATTTATGCGGGCATATTTTCTTCCAGTTAAAGGGCCAGGAATTAGTACTATGGCTTGAGTCAGTTATGAAAAAAAGGCCACTGCAGATAAGAACATAAGTGAATAAACCCCAAATAAGCATCTGTGCCTTAATCCATACTTTCTTCACATAACACACTGTGTCATAAACAGAGGCTAGAATTACCCAGAACAGTAGGTTAGCTGCTTGTGGTTCAGGATGTTTTCACCATTTAGCAGTAACTTTTCTCTAATGTTTCAAAAAGAGGTCTTCTCCAGCCCCATTTAGATATTCTGTCACTTGAAAGTAAGAGTTGCATGTGGGAAACTCAAGTGTGCCTGATTTTAGATAGGTGTCCTGAGTTCACAAACAAGAAATATGTAATACAGATTACTCCTACAGGTTCCATTTCTACTGGAAGATGTCTGGAGTGATTTGTAATAATGAGAAAGAAAGATGCCCCTTTTCAGGGAAAATCCAATAAAATGCAGGCATGTTATTGGTATTTCTTCTTTGTATCCAAATGTCTAGGTATCAAAGTATACAGACATAAAAAGTAAGTATACAGAAGTAAGACATTTCAAGAAATTACTTTTATGGATTGGAAGAAATTAGTCTCACTGACTTGTGTCCCATGTTGATCTAAAACACTGCTAAATAAACCATGATCAGCTGGTTCATCTATTATGCTAAGCCAAGCCACAATAGAAAGTTGCAGTCATAATGGCTTAATATGTAGAACATCTTAAGCAAAAATCAAATATACCATATTGTGGTTTAGCTAGTCATGAGGACTAGAGTTCTAAATCCAGGAGCATTTACCTTTCTGAAAGCCAAATACAAGGTTGCCAATCTGGTCCAGGTTTCCCCGAAAGGAAATTCTTTGGTTTAGCTCTGTCAGAGATCCAGTGTATCTGGGCTATTTCGAGCTTTTGATAAAAATGACACGTTCAAAAAGCAAAAGGCAAAATAAGGAGGCTTTTACATTTTCATTTAAAATGGAAATTCCTACGGTACTTAAAAGTTGCCTTGAACTCTTTCATGGAAATCAGCATATACATCTATCAAACGCAAAGAAACAAACAAATACAAGTGTCTAAATTCGAGCTTTCTCCAACCGTGGACTTGGACCAAATGCTTGTTTTGGTCTCCCTTTAGGCCCTGTTTCTGTCTCAGTTAAGCTTATTCTTTGAGATTCTTGGAAGTTGATTGAAGCCATATACAGCAGGGACATTCAGAAACTATATCCAGATCTCATAACTAGATCTTTGGGTGATTCTCAGCATAATTTCAGCCACACCCTAAGTTTTCCAAAAAGAATGACAAAGTACCCGTATTTTTTGCTACGGCTGAACCCATAGAGTGATTTATACCATCTCTTCCACAAAAGTGATTTATACCATCTTTTGGCATGATGTAGTCATGGCTGTAGCACAGTATTACTAATGAAGATTGGCTTTCTTTGCCACAGCCAAAGCTGGAAAACACTGGTTTTCAGGCACTTCTATCTATTACAAGTGGCTATAATTTTGTCTGGTCGGTCTGGCAGTAACTGCTTCTTTGAGTTCTTATAAAGCCTGTGTTATATGTACCTTCTATAAGCCACTTTTTCAATTGTCTCCAATTATTGTTAAGCATTAGTTCCCTGTCCAATGATTCTTGCCTTCGCATTACATGTTCAAAATATTTTAGCTTTAGCTTTAGTATTATGCTTCCAAGGAACAGTCTGGTTTGATTTCACTCTGTACCGAACAATTTGTTCTTTTTGTGGTTCACGACATTCTCAACTATTTTCTCCAGCACTGGAATCCAAAACCATAATTTTTTCTTAATTCCATCTTTATGATTCTCCAGCTTTCACTATTGTAAACATTATGATTGGGAAGTCCTTGGTCTTGACAATATGTACCTTTGTTGTCACAGTGATGTCTCTGCCCTTCAAAATATTGTCTAAAATGAACATAGTGTTTCTCTGTCCCTGTCAAATTTTGAGCATAGGAAGATAAATATTTAGACAATATTTTGAAGGGTTAGGGTTACATCACAATGATAACGAAGGGGTATATTGTCAAGACCATGATCTTCCCAATCATAATGTTTACAATGTCAACTTATTCTCAGAGAACCCGTTTGGTCTAGTGGCTAAGGCTGGAAACCAGGGGACTGTGAGTTCTAGTCCCACCTTAAGCCAGTCTCTAGTCACTCTCTATACCATGATAGAGGGTGTCAAACTCAAGGCCCGAGGGCCCAAGGGCCGGATCTGACCCACAGGGTGTTTAAATCTGGCCCATGGAACTGCCCTGGAAACAGAAAGGACTGGCCCGTAGTGCCTCTGCCAGCGAAAATGGAACTTAGGAGGCCTGCGTGTGGCTCTCTTGGGCTCCGTTTTCAGCTGTGACGACCTCCTGCAACCCTCTGCCAGCGATTACAAGCTCCATTTTCACTGGCAGAGGGCTGCAGGACGTCAAGCTGGCCATGCCCACCACGGCCATGCCCACTCCCCCCCCCCAAGGTCATACACAACCCGATGCAGCTCTCAATGAAGTTGAGTTTGACACCCCTGATCAACAATAACAAATAAGTGGACTCTGTATTATGGGGAAAAATACTGGGAAGAAAAACAAATCAATTGGTTCTCTGACTATTTATACTGATTAGCACTACCTGCTGACTTTTTTTTTTTATATTAAGAGTGAACCAGCTATGATAGCAGAAATATTCACAAGTGATGTATTTCATATTACTACAGGGCTACAGGATTATCATAATTTGGTGCCCTACTAATGACTTTATAGCATTTTCTAACATTTCCCAGTCATTGTTGTAGCAGTGTAAACTTGTCTTCATGACAATGATGGTAGACAATGTCGTAAGTCACTAGTAGGGATCCTGTCCCTACTATGGGCAGAGTTTTAGTATCCTCTTTAATACGCTTTTATTCTGTTTAGGAGGCAGAACAAACATATGCCACTATCATTTCTCTCGATTCTGCCTCAATAACACCGCCAGTGAATAGGTGTCCTGAAAATTTAATACAGGGCCGATTAAAATGTGCCTATTTGTAGCTGAGTTTCTTTTCCTGCTAGAATTCCCACTCCCATATGTCAGATAGGAAAACCAACCATCAATTACCCTCCTTAACCCAGTGGGTGGGATGGGGCAATGAGAATTTGCGAATTAGAGACCGCTGTCTTCCCCCAGCAGCTCCTGTACTGTGAACGTTTAACTGTCATTTGGAAAACAAAATAAATAAATTCCCCGTGCCATCTTGCAAGTTGTCCAGTTGTTGGTCTTTGTAATTGCTGCTTCAAAGCAGTTCTTGGAGGATGGGATTTAGAGAGATCTATTGGTTTCACTATTGATTTTGTGATTGATGCCATATCATTCCAGGCAGCACAGACCAAAGTGGCAAAGGAGAACAATGACCAGTGACCATATATGCTGCAATTAGACATGGCCTGTAGGAATTGGATAGCTCTTAGTCCCTGACTGTGTCATCAAGATGATCACTGCTGAAGCACCAGAAATGCTGCAAACAGTTAAGTCTTCACATCAGAGAAATTGGAAATCAACACAACATCAGATTAGATAAATGCAAAGTTAGACTGCCTCAGCTATGGTTTGGAGTTGACACAAAGCCTCATTGGTGCAGTATGCTAATGAACAAAAACTTTGAATCATCACACCAAAGACTGGGTGATGTTGTAAATCACTGATGTAAAATAGTCAGACCATGGGATGAGTTCACGTATCATACTAAGCCATGGGTTGCTTTAGTCATAGTCTGCCAAATAAGCAAAGACACACATAATGCTGATCTCTAAACTGTGATTTGCAAACCGAAATAAATGGGCATGCACAACAGCCCAAGCCAAAAGTAAACGAACTACATTATGGTGTGATATATGAACACCCTTTTCTTTTGTGAAGAGGAATGCGGTGGCTCAGTGGCTAAGGCGCTGAGCTTGTCAATCGAAAGGTCGGCAGTTCAGTGGTTTGAATTCCTAGTGCCACATAACGGGGTGAGTTCCCGTTACTTGTCCCAGCTTCTGCCAACCTAGCAGTTTGAAAGCTCGTAAAAAATGAAAATAGAAAAATAGGGACCACCTTTGGTGGGAAGGTATCAGCGTTCTATGCACCTTTGGCATTTAGTCATGCCGGCCACATGACCACAGAGACGTCTTTAGACAGCGCTGGCTCTTCGGCTTTGAAATGGAGATGAGCACCACCCCCTAGAATCGAGAACAACTAGCACATATGTACTAGCACATATACCTTTACCTTTTTCTTTTATAGCTTGACTTTAAATCCAGATGGACATATACCTGGGCTATAATCACCCAGTGCACTAAGGAATGATTTTCTTAAATGGTTTATTGACTAAACTACCCTTAGCTGGGTTCAGAGAACATGCTAAACTGTAAACAGGAAATCCACATTAAGGCTTAGTGTGTTTGAAAATAATCGCTCCCTGATATTTTACCAGGATGTGGATGATCCAGGGACTTCTATTCTACACTACCCTGGAAGCTTTTGTCAGTTGTTGATTAATCCAAAGACAGAAATGCTCCCAAGATTGGAATTGAGTGGGCTTTCTCCTTAGGCCCCTGAAAAAGGAGAATTTGACCCCTACCTGCATAGGTTAATGAATAGCCACCTGCATTTACAGGTTGAATAGCCATCTACATTTACAGGTTAACTTTGGGGCAGAAATTAACTCTGTCACTTGTATTCTTGCAATTGGACTGGTTTTTTTTTCCTACTACAGATGCCATTTTCCTTCCTACCTAATCAGGTCAAGTTAATATTTTCCAAATTGACTACATATGGGCAAAACCTCAGCTTTTACCCCCCTCTTGGCTAAGAGGGAGATGGGAGTTGTAGTCCAGTATTTTTGGGAGACTTTAAGTTGAAGAAAGCTCTGGTGTATGAATGCTTTCATGTTCACAAGTGACATGTCACAAAGCCAAATAAGAAGAAATAACCCCATTGCTTTCTCAGTCATTTGTTTCCCAAACTTTTGAAAATCTGGACAGGAATTTTGCCAGAAATGCACCAATCATCTCTTTTGAATTCATTGTCTGGAAAATATTTTTGTTATTTTTAAATTCAGTACTTCAGTCTGACCTGAGTGAGTCTCATCTTGCTGTACAAATACTTAGCTACACTGTTTTTAAGGTAACTTTCTCAAAGGAAGCCAAATGTGGGCAGCTGAACTTGGTGCCCTCACCTATTATACTTGCCTACTCAAAAGTACCATATTTTTCGGAGTATAAGATGCACCTTTCCCCCCCAAAACAGAGGGTGAAAATCTGGGTGCGTCTTATACTCCAAATGTAGCCCCGCCCAGCTTCTCAAACGGAGGTTTCAGAGGCTGAAAAAAGCATCAGAAAGGAAGCTTCAGAAAAAAAGCCCCCAAACAGAGCTTCAGAGGCTTTTTTTCTGAAGCTCTGTTTCGGAGGCTTTCAGAGGCAGAAAAAAAAGCAAGTCACAGAGCTCACAACCAAGGAACCTGTTGCTAAAATTCACCTCTGGGAACAGCTGATTGGGGGGTATTCCAGGAGGCAGATCCACCTGCCAATCAGCTTTTTTCATATTTTCCTCCCCAAAAACTAAGGTGCATTTTATACTCTGGTCTTATACTCCCAAAAATACGGTAACTCTAGTATAAGAAGATTCAGGCAAAATCAAATATGGTTAGATCACAGCTGTTGGAAAATGATCAGCCAGACAGGAAGGAGGAATCAAATAGAGAATTAGCTTCAAATCATTGCACAGACACAAGAGACACAAGACTGCCTCCCCTCTGAACCATCACACCACCAAGTTCCACAGAACCTTATCTAACTGTTTCCAAGGAAAGGCAAGCAATCTGGGGAGATTCCTGCACTATAGGCAGAATACAATAAAACAAATAGTTTGAACCTTACACATGTGGATCTATTTGGTTGTGCCTAACAGCAACTTTGTTTTATTTGGAATAAATAAAGTAAATTAGCACACATTGTAATTTTATCAGGAATGCTTGGAATAACTTCCATTTTTTTATTGAGATTTTAAAAAGTGTATAAATTTTTTCAAGTAATCTTATGCCATTTTCCTTAATTGGATTATGCACCTCAATTCAGGAGTTTTCTTTTGAGTAGGCATGCTTTACACATTACAAATAATGGTAAACAACACCATAATCTCCAAGCAAATGGAGGTGTGTGTACAAATCCATAGGATAAGATTAATTCCAATATATTTACTGAGTAGTAGTACCCTAAATGAAATAAAACTTACTGTCCTGGTAGAATTCCTTGTTCTAACATCTTCTGCTTTGTTTTCATTTTTAAAAGCTCGTTTGTCAAGGATTTTTCTTAAGGATTTTTTCTTAAACTTAAATACCAATGTTTTACTTTCCTTTTTACACTTGACCTACTATAGCATTTTTGTTTTACTAATCCTGTAATTGTCTTTTAAACCGAAGGAGTGGGGGCGATAAAAACTAACCCAGAAATCTAAAGCTTTATCTTGTCATCTGGTGGGGCCCAGAGATGGAGAAAGGAAAAGCAGGGGCGGGGGGGAAGAATCACTCCGGGATTTATAATCTGAAGGGGGATTTTCCAGGTTAAAGTAGGTAAAAAAAAAAAAGCAAACCTAAACTCTTTTAGAAAATTTCCATGCTGCACTACATTGCATTTCTCTTTTTTTTGGGGGGGGGGGGGGGGTGTTGTTTGTTTTGTTTTGTTGTCTTGCCTCGAGTCGTGATCTTTTTTAAAAAAACATCTTTTCACGCCTCGCTTCCTTATCATATTTACATAAAGGCTGGGAGGGCGGAGAGGGAGAGAGCCGCTGCGGCGGAGGATGTATCTATTACGGATCTAAAGAGACGCCTGTGGCTGCTTTTCTTCCAAAGCCTCCAGCCTCGGATTATTTTCGCGGCCTGCCTATGGAGCCGTTGTTTCTTCCCCGAAACAAGATTTCGATTGCGAAAACGAGACCCCAATTAGCAAGCAAAATGAGGCGGAAGAAGATCCACTCCGAGGGACCTCGCCTCATCGGCGGCCGCGTTGACAAGGCAGGCGGGGAACCAGCAGCCAACCACAGTTCCTCCCACCCAGTGCTACCGGCGGCTGGCAAGAGTAGCCGAAGAGCAGCGCCGGCTTCTTAGCGCGGAGAGGCCGAGCAAGGCTCGATCTTTCAAGCTCTTAGGCCGACCGTCCTGCCGGATCAAGACATTAGCTCCGGGATCGGATTTAGCAGCGGGCCACGTGGTCCTGCGCGCGCAGTCCCAGGACTGAGGCCCGAGCTATGACTCCCGCCAAATATGGTAGATATGACTGTATCGACCATCCCTCGCTCGTCTTTTCGCTGTCAACAGCAATCGGTCTCGACCACTGCAGTCGTCCTCCTTCTCCTCGACCGCCCTGGGTTGTGGCCTTATGTTGCCCAATTGTGCCCCCCAAAGGTGCTTTTTTTTCAGGAGGCAACTGGACTTTCTTGTTTTTCTTTGAAGACATTTCGCTTCTCATCCAAGAAGCTTCTTCGGCTCTGACTGGATGGTGGGGAATGGAGCCAGAGCTGAAGAAGCTTCTTGGATGAGAAGCGAAACGTCTTCAAAGAAAAACAAGAAAGTCCAGTTGCCTCCTGAAAAAAAAAAGCACCTTTGGGACAACCATGACCTTGGACGACTGAGAATCTCCAAAAATATCATCTTGCCCACTCTTTCCGATTCTGGAAAACAAATGAATGGATTCCTCTAGCTATTGCTACAAGATTGTCAAAATATCTCCTTCAATGATCATTTTGTTGAGAGGTGAAGGCGGGCGACCTGTTCAGAAGGAATTAGACATGGGTTTCTGAGCCCTTGCAAGGTGTAACTGCACCCTCTCCTGGGGGTCACCAGCTGGTGGAATGTCCACCCTCTGAACAGACATTGACCAGTTGCCAGCCTTGAAAATATGGGCCCCCTGAGGGGTTGAGGCATTGGTTGGCCAGACAATGAAAATTGTCATTTGAACAATCCAATTTCTGGCTACAGTTCTTTTTATCAATATGCTGCAGGGAGGAATGGATCATGTGGACTCTGCTAATGAGGAAAAACTCAGAGAAATAGCTCGGTGTCTCCTGCAGGGATATTTTCAGGACATTTCACACAAGCGATTTTGCTTAACCACACAAAGCTATCAGTAGTGACATCCACAAATGAGAATTAAGATCCCCCCCAAACTCAAAAAACTGAATTTTGAGTTGTCTCAATGAAAGCTGCTAGGAAACTCTCATACTAAGTGGAAAATGGAGCAAATATTTCCCAGAGTGATCTTAAGGTGGGTTATGAAGCAATGCTATACAATGCAATTCTCTGTGTCCCTAGAAGAGATGTGGTTAATTTCCGCTACAGCTCATAATAAATGCACCCTTCCTAAAATCTTATATCTTGGCTACATTGGGCTAGAACTACTACTATCAAAAGAAATAGTTTGGTACCACCTTTTCAGAAGCTTTACAAAAGTTTAATGACATTTTAATCTAAAAAAGTGCTACCAGAGTCCTGATTTTTTGATACAATGCCCATTAAAGGAAGCTTGATTCTGAACAAGAAAAAACTAAATGAAATGGGCAATTAACATTTTTCAGATGTTCAGTTTTTTTTAAAAAGATCATTCTAATCCCATCCGCCTCAAATCAATATGGAAGATTTCATTTAAGAGGAAGATACCCTGGTAGAAAGAGAAGATAGAATTGATTTTACTCCAGTGAATGCACCCCCCCGACCCACCCACCCACCCCGACCCCCATGTAGTATACTAGAAAAATGCATGTATTTACCAGCAGAAGCAAAAATGTTTCCCTAATTGTAATAGGCACTTCCTACTATAAGAAAGAGTTACCATTAGTACAGAAATATGCATACTATTTATGGTTGCAGTCAGAGAACATTACAGTCTGGGAAAAATTCTTTTTCTTATCTTTGTAAATAATTTGATGAAAAGCAAATGTGCTTGTAATATTAGAAATTGAGGGGGAAAGGTGGAGGAAGAACAATAAAGAGAGCTCTTTAGGTTTAGTTTACTATTAAATAATACTTCAGACATCATTCTCTTTTGTAGCAGGACAAAAATAAAATAAGTAACTCAAAACTTACCACTATGTCAAATTCTATAAAGTAGGCATATTGTCAGGGTTGACATTTGTCAACTCCAGCATATCAAGAATACAACTCTGGAACCGTAGTTTCATATTCTTAGTTATTCCTTTAGCAGTACTTCGATTAGTACATTTTTATATCTGCTCAAGAGAGGTGATAAATTCTATGGAGCTTATTCTCATGTAAGAAGATACAGGACTGCAGCCTTAATGGTTGCTTCAGTTGTGTTGGTTGGCCTGAAGTTCCATATTACAAATCCAAATTAAGTCCAGTTTCCCTCTTTAAGAAGGGCTTTAATCAGGTCCTAGATACATGGCCCTGGCTGACACAACACACTAAGCCCTAATGTAATTTGTTTGGTTTGGACTCAGTGTGTGATACAAGTTGAGCAGTAGAGCTGTTGTGGTTTACTCAATAAATTGCAGCTGAAATGATGATGGCTTAGCGTGACTAAATGGAATCCTCCTGGTTTCAGTAAATAGTAGGCTCAGAATGCTTGGAAATGGACAGTCATCTTTCCTGCAATGTATCCACTGCAAATCCATGGCTGTCCCCACTTTTTAGCTTAGCTCCTGTAGGTCTTTATGGTTTAGGGCAGTGTTGGTGAAGCTTTTCGGCACCAAGTACCGAAACGGGAGTGCGCATGTGCAGGGGGGTGGTAGCACAAGAAACCAGAAGAGCAGCTTGCTGGCACGCATATACGCACCGGGAAGCTGAGCTTCTGGTTTCTGGCATGTGCATGCACGCTGGTCACCTCGTCTTCTGGCACACATGCATGCATAAAGACCAGCAGCTCAGCTTCCTAGTGCGCACATGCGGGCCAGGGAACTGCTCTTCTGGTTTCCGGCACTCCCGTGCACACAAAGACCAGCTGGACGGTGCACATGTGTGTGCTGGAACCCGGAAGAGCAATGGGCGATGGCTGGTGTATCTGGAGAGATGGCTCTGTATGCCACTTCTGGCACGTGTGCCATAGGTTTGCCATCACTGGTTTAGGGTGTCTAAAGAAGCCAGAAAGTAAAGTTAATTGATAAAATCATGGGTAAGTAAATCACAGTGAAGCATGCCTTGAGGACACAGTTCTCCAATAAACTAACAGGGAAAATCAGTTCTGAAGGCTTAGTAGATGTCTGACTTTTTACTTGTCTCTCCTTTCACGGGAGGCCTGGGAGAAAAACCTGGTTTGAAAG
The DNA here is from genome assembly GCA_012654045.1 of Ptyas mucosa. Taxonomy (NCBI): domain Eukaryota; kingdom Metazoa; phylum Chordata; class Lepidosauria; order Squamata; family Colubridae; genus Ptyas; species Ptyas mucosa. The sequence continues at coordinate 7,467,442 of WNWU01000030.1, read as the reverse complement.
GATCTAAGACTACAGTCACAATAGGAGTAGCCTCTACTGAAGTCAGAAACTTACTTCTAGGTAAACTTACTTCTAGCTTGCAAAAGATGGAGCTGACCTAGAAAGTAATCAGCCTTTTCAAGAGTTGTTCTGTACAAAAATAGAACAACTATTTGTGTTCTATTAAACACAGTGTTAAAACATACAACATAAAAAAGAGGGAGGGGAACCCCCAAGGACTTGCAGGGTTAACATTTAAAGGATAAGTGTCAACCCTGAAGCTGGCCTGGCTGAAGCCATCTTTATTACTTGGAACCCTGACAATAAGCAGCTATGACCAAATTAAGGAGGAGTGGGCTTTGAGTCTTAGGTATTTGAGGCATTTTAGAGAATGGCTCCTTTTGCATTTATGTAGTGCTTTTGCTATGTTTAAAGTGCTAGTGAGTCTTTCAAAAGATGTTCAGGAACAGCCAACATGGAGGAAAACTACCTAGTGTATGCAGATAGATGAATTCCCATCCTTTTCTTCCTTCAGCTAGTGAGGGGGAGACATCCCACAGGACAGACAGCCAACCAGTTTCAACCTAGCTTGCAATCCTAATTCAACCAGAGATTTTGCAGATCTCCCCATGATGGTATGGTATCCTGTCCCCTCTCTTGCATCTTCCTAAATTTTTACCTTCAATTAGATTCTCCTGCATTGATTTCATCCAATTGTACTTATCTATAATCAATATTATAGATTTTTGGAGTAATAGAATGCTATTGGTGTATCTAGTTCTTAAGAGAATTTGGTCAGCATAAAATAAAACAAAAATAGACTCTAGCCACACAAAAAAATCTTCTAATCTAAATTATCCTGTACAGCAGTGTTTCTCAACCCCAGAACTTCAAGATGTGTTCACTACAACTTGAATTTCACACAACTTAAAAGTTGTTGAAATTGAGAAATGCTTCCATACCTCAATTTTTCCCAAGATGGTCCCCTCTCTATGTGGGGAGACTACAACTCCCAGAATTCCAAGTCATCATGGTAATTGCTTTGAAACCCATCTGGAAAGAAGCAATGAAGGATGGGTCATTTTTCTTTTGAGGCTAACCACAGAATTTTGCAGAGTCAAGCATATGAAATGTGAGTTTAAACAGAAAACCTTAAGGCCGCAGAGAAGGCTAGGCACAACTGGAATTGCTATTCATGGTCATCAATCTATCACTTCAAGCAGAAATTATTCAACAAATATTTTCTTTGAAAACTTCCCCTTAAGCTACAGTATTTGGGTGTTTGTATCCTGGATTGTTTTTTTATACCTGTTAAAGATTTTAGAAGTGATCCTGGGCTGAATTCACACAACGTAATATGATTTGATTTTGGCTGGGCATATTGTGTGAATCAAGTCAATGGATTATTTATTCAATAATCTATAGTTAAATAAGATTCAGGTTAGTGTGATGTGGGAATTCAGCCCCTTCAATGTTTAGGATTGGTTGTCAAGAAGTGATAAAGAAGACTGAAGTTTCCATTTCAGGTTCTCATGCAATCCTAACAAAATGTATCTTCCACCAGAAGGCTTTTAGTATCAAGGATGGAGAAGAGACCCATCCTTTCTGTAGGTAGAGGAGGTTTCCTCTGAGAAAAAAGAAGACAAGACAATACCTAATTGGGCAAGCCTGATGGGGCACTTCAGTGAGAAACAAACCACCTCTATTGAATTCACTGATTATGGATATGCCTTCCTATTGTATAACTAAAGATAATATCTCATGCATTTAGCTGTGGCTAAAGGCTCTCACTTGATCTGATCTTGTAAATTCTGAAATAGTGTCTTTGCTTCTCCTGCCAATCACTCAACTATCACAATTTTTTGTCCAAAGAAGATGGAATTTTCACCACCATTTCTGATCTTCAACTTAAGAGAGTTATGGATTGAGGGACAGCTTCGCTCTTGGTTCCTTTCCATGTGAGTCCACTAACTTGCTGGAGGCTTTTAAGCAGATTAGCCCACTTGTAGCTGAAGCAAAAATCTGCTACTAGTGCCTGGGACAATCTTAAACAAGCTGAGAAGTCCTTGGAAGATTTTTGGTCAGCCTTGATTGTATTTTCTCAGCTGGAATGTTGTTCATAGAAGGATTCACAGGGTAAACCATACCCTGTCTCCCTTGATTTGCCTAGTCTTGCACAAGCAGCCAGTTCTCTGTACTGATGCCTCAGTAATGAAGATAGGCAGACTTAATATGTTCATATGTAGGTTGGAGATATGCTAGAGTGGAAATGGCCTGATCATAGAAGCACAGAGTGGGAAGAAATCTTAGAGGTCATCTAGTGTACCTCTTACTAGATGCAGGATTCTCTGGAGCACTCATTTTGTTTGGCAGTTGTTTCCCCTGAAATGGTATAATGGAAGCCATTTACCTGAATGACTCATATATTCAGGAAGTGCTTCCTGACATTTGCCCTAGTAGTTTTAAGCCCTGTTTTCTGGCCCTGCCTTCTAGGACACTAGAAAATCCACTCACACCTTTATGGGACAACTCTTCAACTTTCTGAAGACTGTTATCATTCATGGGATGTGTTGACGTTCAAGAAGGTCTACTTCACAAAGTTGTTTGTGGCATGGCAAGTTTCCTTTCATATAGAATTCAGCACTCAATCCCACAAACATCTTTAAAACATGTCTTCCGAACTCCTTTTGGTCCAGATTTAGTACCACTTTCTAAATCACATTTGGAAAGGACCTTAGAGGTCAACTAGTCTAATCTCCTGCTGAAGTCAGAATCTGCTTGTTCTCCTAAAAAGAAAGACTGGATTCTGCTTGGCTATTGAAATTCTTTTGTAAGGCATCAATGAAGATCAGAGTGGGGCTTTCAAGGGTTTAAACAAATTCACAGAGAACTAGCCTATCTTTGGCCAGTAGTCCTAAAATGGTTAAAATAACCATGGCCAAGCAGAATCCAGTCTTTCTTTTTAGGAGAACAAGCAGATTCTGACTTCAGCAGGATTTTAGACTAGTTGGCCTCTAAGGTCCTTTCCAAATGTGATTTAGGAAGTGGCACTAAACCTGGACCATGTTTTAAAGACATTTGTGGGACTGAGTGCTGAATGGTTTTAGAGGAATTGGAGAGCTTTTATTGAAGAGGCTCTACAAATGCCAGACCATTCTACAGGGTACTGCCTGTTAGTATGCCTGAAGATTTTGGATCACTTTAAGGAAAACAGACTAAAGCACTCTGCATGTCTAAGATATCCATCTTCCTCAGTTAAAGTTTGGAAAGATCTATTTGATACCATATGATTCTATTCATTTTTCTGAATGGGTGACAAGGGAAAGGGATGGAGTTATCTCTGGCCAGGCTCTGGAGAGGCCTGCATCTTTTATCTAGTTTATTCCCCTCCGGTCAGGTGTTTTCATAGCCTAGCCTGAGAAAACTTGGTTGTTGGGCTGCTTCTGTGCAGTCTTTTCAGCCTGGAACCATGGAAGCTTTTCTTTAAGAAACCTGGTCGGCAATTGGAGGATTTCCACACCAGATTTATAGTGTGGTCCAGTCATTGCCTGGGCAATCTATCATTAATGCAGACAGGGTTTATATTGCCAGGATGAGGGCTGGGTGATGCTATAAACTGCTAACGAGGAAACCCTCCGTCTCACTGACCTTTCCTCTTAATTCTTATTTGACCCACGAGAATTTCATTCTTCCCAGGTGAAGGGAGAGAAATTGGTGACTTGTTTTTGAACAAAGCGAATTGATTCAACTGGAAAACTCCCAAGTGTGGCTTTCCTTCCCATAAAGCCCCTAAACCCAATCCATTTCTGATGCACAGCTACAAGCATCTGGCAAAGTTCCAAAGGCTTCATCTTCAAAGGAAGCAGACGGTCTAATTCTTCTCATTTGCCCATCCATGCCACTTCCTAACTCTTACAGATTCCCTTGACCTCAGCCCTCTGCATCTAGGACCAAACCTCAAACACTCGGTGCCACCTTTCTTTCCTTTCAGTGGAGGGGCTGTGTTGGTTTGACAGGAGCATATGAGTTCACAAGCACTCCTCAGCAGGAGTGTCTGTCTGCCTAGGATGGTCAAAAATGGCAGTTCTGCCTAAGTTTTACGTGCACACTGTTGTAGCTGCCATCTTGACTTTTTTGACCAGGCTCTGTGGGCATCCCTGGTCCTAGGTACCTATCTCTACTGAAGTGTGACCGGGGAAAAAATAGATGGGGGAAAAGGATCTCTTTAAACCTTAAGCGAAGCAGTCAGATCTGGACTGAAACGGAAACTAATCTCCTATGCAAGGCTTATGCTATGCAATTGATCCTTTTTGGTTGTTTACTTAAATGTGTTCTTACTCAAGTTTGAAAATAGTCTTCATATCCATAAATGAACAGTGGCCTTGAAAAAGGAGGAGGGGGCATTTTATATTAAAAAAGCAAAATCCCCACCACTTTGAAAGTGGGGGTTGCCAAACCAAATGCTCATTCCCTGTCTTGCAGTTCAGTTTCTTATTCAGTGCTCACAGCACCTGGCTGCTGTGTTAGAGGAAAATGTGCCTTATTTCCCCCCAAAACAAACAATTGTAAATTATTAAAGTGATCAACTAAATCGCAAAATATTTATTACAATTCTAATTGTAAATAATTAGTTAGGCTCTCTAGCATACACCTATAAAATAATTAATTTACTTTTACGTATCAATAATTATACAAATCATGCAATTTGATTTTTTCTTATGCAGAAATCTGATGAGCACCATGGTTTATCACATCTAATGAAAAGAAAAACAGAAGCAGATTGTGAAAAAGCAGCTTTCTCGAAATAAAGATTGCTGTGAGTAAAATCATGGGTTGTTATTACCGGTAGAGAGCAGAATCATATTTTACCAGGGCAATGCGTACACAGGTTTTATTGGGCTGTAAAATGCTACTCAGATTTTTCATGCAAACAGCAACAAAGGAAAAAACATTTTTCATATTTCAGACAAACATCCATCAAGGGAAAACCAGAAGCAAAAGCTTATCACATGTAGGATTTTCACAGGACCAATGATCTGCTACCTTGATCATGAATTTTATTATAATTTTAAAAGCCCATTCTGGTAAAAGACAGGCTCAGTCCCTCCCTACACACACACACACACACACACACACACACACACACACAATTTGCCAATCAGTCTGATCTCTGTTTTCCTCTGCCATAAATCTACTTCTGTAGCCATTATGGGAGGGCTTTTGTTCTGCACTTCACATTTCAAGTCCAGATCAAAACTGGAATTAAACAAAGGTTAGCTTAAATGAGAAAAACGTCTGTAAGAAAATAAACACTGAAACCCGAGGCTCAACCCTTTCTCCGAGCAGCAAGAAAAACAACCTTCAATCACCCACATGGGAAACGAAGCTTGCTTCCCTTTTCTTCTGTCTCTGAAAATAACTATGCCTTTAGTGGTGAAAATCTAAGCCGCTTTCATTCATTCATTAATTTCAGAAAACAATTTTAAATGGCCTACACTTTAAGCAAGCAAAGAGAGGTAAATAAAAACTTATTTGAGATTTCTGAGCAGATGTGCGGTTGAAATACGTTACCCTGGTCAGTCACTTCAGGAATCAAATTTTATTTCTACTACAATTTTTTTTTAAAAAAAACAGTAATTAAACAGGGTGTCGTCCGCCAGTTTAATTATTTGTTTTCAGAGAGGACAGAACGGGTTTTTTTGGCAAAGTTTTATTATTTCTGGACTAGCGGGGACATATTCGCATGAAGGGAAGGACACCACAATTGCAAAAGCAAGTCAAACCCATAAATCCAATCACCGGGTCCCTAGACTTAAATGGGAACTCGGTGATATTCATTGAAAATCGCACGGAAAGTAGCTTCAGGAGTTGTTGTTTCACCATAAATTGAGCTTTTTTTTATTTCTTAAACAAACAAACAACAAAACTCCCAGAAGCAATCGCAAGAATAACTTCACTTCTTTATTCTCCAGTTTCTCTCAGCACTCCGGAGGAGGCTAGCGGACTCTACATTGTCTTTACTGTTACTTCTTTTATTAGAACCTGCACCGATCTTCACTTGGAAGCCTGCAGACTAATGCTACGGTTAAAAGTAGTATTTAGCTGCCAGCTGTCTGCAATTACTGCGAGTTCAATTCTCACCAGGCTCAAGGTTGACTCAACCTTCCATCCTTTCTAAGGTAGGTAAAACGAGGATCCGGTTTGTGGGGGCAATAAGCTGACTTTGTATAAAATATACAAAAGTATGAAGGCTATTGCTTAACGCATTGTAAACCGCCCTGAGTCTCCGGAGAAGGGAGGCATATAAATCAAAATTAAAAAAATAAAAATAAAAGGAGGGTAAAATTCTGGGCGCAGCTTTTGAGTCCCGGGACGGGGTGAAAAAGGAAGCGATTCCTTCCTTCCTTCCTTCCTTCCTTCCTTCCTTCCTTCCTTCCTTCCTGCCCGCCCGCCCGCCCGCCCAGGCTTTGCTCGCCTCAGCAGCCCAACTGCAGACGTCCTCCTCTTTTATTCCTCCCCTGGCTAGATTGGATCGCCTCACAACCTTTGCCCGCTTTCTGCAGGTGTTCCCAGATTGGCATCATCTGCTCTAGGAAAGCAAAAGTTCCCTTTGGAGGAGCCAGCGTCCTTCCGCGGTGGAAGGCTCCTGCGATTGCAGGTCCAGCATCGTACCCCGCCACCCACCCACCCACCCCGCTCGCTTCCTCCTTCTGCTTGGATTCGAAAACCTTCCGGATCTCCAAAGGACGTTTTTTTTAACAGTAACAGGGCTGGAAGGTCATCTAGTCCAACCCCCCTGCGCACGCAGGAGACCTGTACTAGGGATTCGAACCACCGACCTTTCTGATCCACAAGCTCCGTGTCTTAGCCACTGAGCCACCTAGTCAGTTTTTGTTAGCACTCTCTGTAGCTCACCTCAGTGGAAGTAGCAGACCGGATGCAAAATCCAAATATTTGAAGGGTGCCCCCCCAAAAATAACATTTTAACTCCCCCTCCTCAGTTCAGCAATGAAGATAAAGCGCCCCCCACGTCTCTTTCTGTCCACCTCTTTCCCACGATAGCAGCCAACCCACGGCCGCTTTTTCCTTCCATCCCTCCACCCCCCCCATTTCCCTCGAGGTTATCACCCAAAAAGTGGGGGAGCTTTAACACAGACCACTGTGCGCACTCTACCTCACCCTTTTTCGATCTGGACTGGAGCCCTTTAAAGATGCGTTGGGCTAAAGCTCCCATCGTCCCCAACCGGTGCGTGAACCACCCTCCACGCACATTTGCACGCAAGCAGATTGAGGAAGCCTGTCCTCCGACTTTGGCCGGGTTACATGGTAAGCGAGGAAGAGTTGCCGCTAACTCTCCTCTCTATATCCACCCGGGGCTGTGTAAGAGAGGAGTATGCACCTTCCACACCGTATGTGCCTTCCACGGAACCAGATTAGTATTTTTCTGCGTGGGATTGTCACGCTTTAATTTTTAGAAAGGGACAACCCAGTGGGTTCTATATACATGCATACCTGCCAGTATTAAACCACGCCTTCCTAGTAGGCAAAGGGGATACAGAAATGCGGTTTCAGTGCAACCGCACTGTTGACTTGTCTTCCTTTTAAAAAAAATGTGAAATGACTCTAAAACACCAGCAGATAATCCTAGGCCCTGTTCCCAAGCACAATGGATGCTGCCCATTTGCAGAAAACGGATGTATCTACAGTTTGGGGGATATCAATTCTATTGAGCGAACTGAACTTGTGGGAGATTGTGGCAAAATAAAAGTGGAAGTCTTAAAAGGAGCCACAGATTTCTTTCTAGTTTTTTTGGAGGAAGAGGAGGAGGAGGAGGGGAGGAGGAAGAAGACGACGATGAAACTGATTAGGACTAGGTGACTTTCTAGTTCACGAGAACTCCTGTCGCTTCCGCTGCGGTTTACTCCTTTCAAATCTCCCCTTTCCAAGGCCAACCAGCGAAGGACTCTCTGATCCCTGGGACAGTTTGGTGAGCAGGCCCCGCCCGAGTCAAGGGCTGGCGAGAGAAGTGAACCCAGCTCGGCCTTTGCGGCACAGCCTGTGACATTCACCCCATCTTTCAGCCTCAGCTTTTCGCTGGAAAGGTTATCAGCCCTTCTCTTCAACCCATTCCTTCAAATCTATCCACCTCCTCGCTTTTGCAGAGTCGGGGAGAGTGGGGGACCGATTCTCCCCGTGACTCCAACATCGGTAAGGAATTCAAAATCAAATTCAAAGGCCCTTAGGGAGCTTTTTTTTTGCCCCGCATGATATAATCAGGAGCCCCCCCCCCCCGAGGAACCTCAGATCACGAAACGTCAACCAGTATTAGAGACTACATAAAAATCCCAATTGGGGTGGGAGTGGGGCTCATGAAAGAAAAGTTATTTATGAGTAACTGCAATCCACCGTTGTTCGCTCAGTCTAGAACATCCTCCCCCTACACCCTTCCCGACCACCAATCTTAAAGTTTCTCGTCCGTTTCAGGTGAGCGAAGCCCAAACCCGAGAAAACAACATCGTCTCCCCCCCCCCCCGCCTTCCTTGCTGCCTTTTATAAAGTGGGGGCTTCACCAAGAGCGAAGAACAATGCTTGGCTTTCAAATCGTTCGGTATTTGTCCAGTGATTGAAGAACGCCAGTGAAAAGGAAAGAAGGCGACACTATCCCCCAAAGAGTGAATCTAGAACTTTTAAACCAAAATTGCCCCCGCCTCTTCTTCTTCGACAATGTGTAGCGTTGTATTGGCGCCTGACTCACCCTTCTCCCGAGATCCCCTCCTTCTCATACAGCTGTGTGGGGATCCGGAAGGGGCTTGCTCTATCCCCTAGGTAGGTTTAAAGCGAGGGGGTTTACTTCATAGGTAAATAGGTGAGGCTCTTACAAACAAGCCGGAAGGCAGCTGCCACTCAGATCCTCCTTGGAAATAAATAGGCTTCACTGCAATCGATGGGACTTAGCACTGAGCAAATATTGGAAGGCTCAGTCTGTAAGGTGAGGATCCTACCCGCTTGCTGTAAAGCAAGGAAGCTGCCTGGGAATCAATGGGATTTAGATCCAGGTGCGTGTTTAGAATCCAATATTCAGTGTCGCTTTTTCTCCTGGCCCAATTTTGGCTCGTATCGATTCCTACACAGGCAATCAAAGCTTCTGCCCGCTGATCCACCTTTTCTTCTCTAGTCCTCGAAGTTTTTTTTTTTCGGGTGAGTGCTCTGAATTCCCTGCCGGACGGCCGGGCATGGCTTAGCTTGGCATCCCTGGAGGACTTCGGGTTTAAAGAAGCCTGCCCTGAGAAGGGGGAGGCGAGTGAGGAGGAGAGGACTGCCGCGATCGTTTTTGCTTAAGAACAAGAGCCACAAGGTAAACGCGGGATCGAACCGCAGTCGGGCCGGAAGAAGAATCGGAAGGGAGGCAGGCCGCAGGAAAGCGTGCCTAAAGAAGGTGCCACAGCTACCTGGAGGGGAAGCAGAAGCCACCTCCGGCGATTACTTTCCGAACCAAGGAGGGACTTGTTCAGGCCAGGATAGATTTCAGGGGACTCGAACGCTTTAAATGCCGGAGCCGCTTTCTGAAAACTCGACTGCGTACACCGCATGCCCTCTTTCTAAGTACCGCCAGAAATCCGTTTATCTTTAGCCAACCCTCGTCTGGGGCTCTCCGGCTGCCCCAGTACAACCGCTCCATATCGGCCTGCGTTGAGTCCAGCGGCTTCCAGCGGCTCGTACTTGGCCGCCGCTAATCCCCCTGAGGCTTGACCTCTCCTCCCCAGCCCGTTTCACCCCCTTCCTGCCCAGATATTCGGCGGCTTTCCAAGTCAAGAGGAGCTGGGACGGGAGACTCCTTCTCCTCCGGCCGCTCTGATTACTCGCAGGCTACTAGCCGCACCATATGCTTCTTCTGATCGAACAAACCCGCCAGGGAGGTGCAGGTAATTGAGCAGATCCGCCGCGAAGCACGAACTCGAGGTAGCCCGTCGAGATCGAAGCGGTGGGAAAAGCGCGGCTAATCGTCTTGGAGAAGCTGCACCGGGTCTTACCCGTTTGGCTTCCTTCCATCCCGTTCCCTCGCGATAAAAATGCCAAAACCAGTCTAAACATCTGGCTGGCTATGCGACGAACCATAATCATGGTAATAATAATCGTCACAACGACGGCATCCCGCTTACATTCACCTGAGAGGTGACCTCCGGCAAAGCTCTCCGAAGAGAAATATATTTCAAAATCAAATCTCCAATGCCTTTGCCGGAGCTTTCTTTCAAAGGCTCCCCACCCCCCCACCCCCCGGACAGAGGGCACCTAACGCTAAAACTCCCCAGCCTGTCTTTTTAAAATGCCGCGTTACACTGTGGCTTTCCCAAGGCGACAGAGCAATTCGGCCACCGCTGAGTAGGTTTCGGTCTCTGGCTACAAACATCAGGTAGAAGAAATGCTCCATTTCCCCTGAAGCGCGCCCAAATGTACCCGCAGACAATTTCCATTGGAAGCAAAGAGGCTTCCTTGCGAACAAATGGTTTGCTTTTATATCCCGCTGATCCCCGCGTTGTAAACCTCCGTAAATACACGAATTCTCGAAATCTTTGGCTACCTCGTACAAAAGAAAAAAAAGAAAAAAGCTGCTGGAATGCAACGGGAACCTTATTTCAAAGTGTCCCGGTGCATAGTAAACCTATGGCAATAATAGCCCTTTCCATTATCTTTCGCTGGTCACGATCCAGCCCAAATCAAGCGCTTGTGCCCTGCACGCGCTCCTTTTAGTATGGTTGTTTAAGCAAACGGGTTAATTCTGCTGCTCTTGAAGTCAGTAGGGCTTAAAAAAATACAACCTGGGTCTCCTGCCGTGCAAACAGCTTGGCTGTCATGTTAATACGCCGTATTGGACATCGTCAAATCGGGAAACAGCTAAAACCCCCCAGTCCCAAATCTACTTACTTTGTTGTGCTGATCCCAGATGTAGACATATGTTCTATGTTTACATCACAAGCTTACTTGGAAAGAAGTTCCATTTTAAAGGGTTTGTAAAAACTTCAAACAGGATAAAGATTCGGTTTCTATTAAATTCTAACTTGACAAATTGATTGAAAATTCACTTTCATTAACAGATGTGGAAATACAAATCTCTTCCTACTGTTTTCTTACTCTGATTCATAACAACATTTTTGTAGCTATAATATTACATGTGTCCATAAATTCCACTGGGAAAAACTACAAGCCTCAATGGCCAGCCCATCTTTGCTGACTTTTTTCCAATCCCTAGCTAGAATAAAAATTTAAAGTAGTTACATATCCCAATGCACAAAACCCTTGAAAAAAATAAATCTGCTGAGATAGCTGTTAATCCTACATCAATTTTCCTGATAAATCTACATAGGATTGTCTCATTAGACTATTCCAGATGATATAAATTCTGAACATCTTTTTTTTTGTTTTTTGTTTTACAGAACTACTCTTGGGACCTTTACTCTAGGAAACAGTAATAGTTATAGAGATCGTTAGAATTTGGGCTCTGCAGAAGAAAATTATTTTGCTCACATTTCACTAGAAACCCCTTAGAGTTGTATGAAAGCTCCTTAGACTTGTATGCTCTACCTACCAACTTGTAAGGATTTGTTTTTTTCTTTAAAGGTTGGGTCAGGAGGGGAAAAAAGTGCCTCATATTCCAATTTCTGGGCTCATTTTCTACAGTGTGGAGTTTACTGACTCTTTCTCACTCTGGTTTTGGATTCCATCCTGTGCCAGGCATGACAAAAGTGTTTTCCCACCCTAAAGATAAGAACATGTTCATCTGAGGGATGAAATATGACTTTCCTAGCCAAAGAGGCCTTATTCCAAGGAAGGGTTTTATTTCCCCAATCACCTGGACGCAGAACCGAGGCAAAGACTGTAATTTCTACTTGGTCTCCAAACGGGTGGGGTATCATGGATATTCGATCCAGATGTGCCACATTCATACATATTCATATTTGGGATTTCTTTCTTGTGCATCTCTCTTTCTTCCCTCGTTTGGAGTTGTGCCGCTTTGGTCCACACAATAGAAACCAGGGCTTAGGATCCGGATCAATATTTAACTTGGTATTAATTTCTTGCCTTCCTTCTTCCCTCCTCCCCAATTTTTTCTATTGTAAATATGAGGGAGATGCCCGTTGGGGCAATCCACGTGGCTTGACCGGGCAGAGGGGTGAGTGGGATGGTTTGTTTGTTTTAGTCACTGGAAGTGGCAGCTGCGCTCCCAGCTTCATTGACAAAGGTGCCTCTGGTTCCCCCAGGCCCTATGTACCAAAGACGAAAAGATTTAGGTGGGGGGGGGAAGGAGGAGGGGGAGGAGGAAGAGGAGGAAGACATAGCAGACAAAAGAGGAAAGTCTCCAGGGAACTTCCTGCAAAATCCATACAACTTCTGCCCTAAGAACAGTCGCTCTGGAAGTTCTCTTGAATAGACGAAAGAGGCTGAAGTTTGGCCCAGCCAGGAAGAATAACCCTATTGGTTCCACTCTCCCTAAGGCATTAGAGAGATGGAAGGCTCAGGAGGGGTGCTACTTACCTTCCGGGAAGACCACCCTCATTTTTAAGTAGCTGGTAGTGAGCCGAATGATGGAGGCCTTGTCCAGTTGCGAGGTGATAGCCGAAGGCAAAGGCAGAAGCTTGGCCAGTTCGTAGAATTCGCTGTTTTCTTTCTCCCGCCTAGTTCGGGCAGCATTTTTGGATTTCTCTTTCATGGTGCTTTCTTTCCCTTTCTCTGCGACCAAGCCAGCTCCGCAGATGCATCCAAGAAGAAAGATCACTCCCAGCAAAGCATGGCCAGCTCCGCTTGGCTTGGCGTCCCTAGTCTAAGCCATTTCTCCAAAACCTCCGGCACTGGGGTTCAAGTGGGGAGGAGGCGAGCGCAGAGCGGCCTTACCAGCTGAGGAGCAGCATTATATGAAACCCTCGATTTCAACAAAGCCGCCGAGAGAACCCACCAAGACAGGAATCCAGAGGAAAGAGTCCCAAAGGCGTGGTTGACTCTCAGAAATTTAACCCAGGACCCCGGCGTTTCTCTTCCTTTTCTGTTGGCCAAAGTAACTCCTCCGCCCAGGAGACCTCATAGCGCTTCTCTTTTGGGCACCCCTTCCTCTTTCTCAGGATCTCCAAGCTTCGGGGCGCAGGCCTTTGGCAATCGGCCGACCCAGGCCCCCTTCCTTCAAGCAGCTGTGAAGACAATAGCGGCGGGAGAGGGAGACAGAAAAAGTCAAAGGTTAATATTCTGACAAGGGTCCTCTTTTGATCAAATCTGCCAAGCGGGAATCCCTTCGCCCATTCATTAAGCCCACGAATACATTACGGCGATTTTGGAAGAACTCAGCATAGGATTCTGCCATAGCCGCCGCGCAAGGTTGCGAAAAGAAGACAGAGAGACTGTTGCTTTTAAGCAACGCCTGGAAAGGAATAAGTCGAGGGGATTTAAAGGCCCTTGGAGGCTCCCGTACGGAAATACCGAAGGGAATTGATACCGGTCGGAAAATGAGGTCTCTTTCCACTGCGGCTTCGCATCTGGCCGATTCCAAATAACCTTCAGCGTCGCTCCAGAGTTTTGCAAAGAATGTTCACAGCAGTAATTTTTGAGGAGAGCCCCCCCTCCTTCTGGACTTTCTCCATGTTAAGCAGAGATGGGCTTCGTGCGATATGTAATTTATACATAAAGAAGTTATGAGATAAAGGGGCCCATTCGAATGACCACGCGCGTCTGTTTATATATAAAAAAATGCTCAGATACCAATTTCTAATTTCCCCATTTCCTTCTAGCAGCCACTCCTTCTTTGAGGGACGGTCGGCTTCGTTCAGCTAAACTACAAGCCAGCCACTTCCTCATAAACTCTCCATCCACAAACCCCATTTACGCCTTACTTAATCTGCTGGGCAACTTTCTTACGCCTTGGCCAAAGTCCCCTTCGGAAGTCATTATCACGAACCCCAACTTAAACCCGGAGCTCCGACTTAAACGCCTCGAGGATGGCGATCCCTACGGTAAATAATACCGGTCTTCTCCCTCCTCCCCCCCCCATCCCATAAGTCGAAGCATAGAGCAAAGTGATCGCTTACCGCTCGGCGTTTTCCATTCACCCCCGTTTCGAAATCGCTCTTTTGCGGTGGGAAAGTTTTTAAAAGGGTCCCCGCCTGCCTTCCCTCCCCCCTTTCCCCTTGTGCAGAGATACGTAGAGCCAAAAAGCGCATCTTTCAGCTAGACAAGCCGCCCAGGAGAAGAACGAGGGTGACTCCTTGTCGAGCCAAAGACAAGAGTTACTTTCCCTCTCCCGCCCAGTCCCCCCTCCCACCGCAGCAGCCTCCGGGTGTCTCCTGTTTCTCCCTCCCCCAGCTGCCGCCCCCTCCACCTACCTGCACTCCCCAAGCCCAAGGTGACAGTGGCGAGCGAGACTTTAATAAAGATCAGGGAGATCCGTCAAAGGTGGAAAAGTTCTTCTCCCACGGGTGGGAAGTGGGGAATCTGTGCCTTCTCATCCTCTAGCGTTGCTGTCCGGCTCGTCCAGGATTGTAATCGGGAGGAAGCGACAGTTAATGAGGAATCCTTAATTTTCAGGCTGAGAAATGCCTAATAAACTTCTGGATAGCCAAAAGGGCTTTTTACCTAACTTCATTTCTCAGCCCTGCTTCAATCTGCCCGGCCTTAATGCCACTCACACGGCAAGCTGACTTCCTATTGGAACAGAGCTCCGAAGGGCCGGCCTCTTACTGGCTGAGCGGCGGAGTCACGTCACCCGTTTCTGGGCACACCCCTTTTTACCCTTGTGAGGGCCTGAAAACACCGGAGCTGCGTCCAGTTTGTGACCTCTCGGCTCCCGAGTGGACGCGGGAAAGGACACCTGGCTCGCTTCTTCAGCGGAGTCCCAGAAAGAGGCTAAGGAAAGCCACCCATGGGCGGGAGGGGACGAGCCGCTGCTGCCCCGTCCCGGGAAACGGAGCAAACTGGGAACAAGTGGGTCTTTCTGTTCTCTCCTGCAAGGCGCTGCTCAGTTAAAAACAAGCCTTTACTTCTGGCAAGAGGGGACGGGGAAAAGTACCAAAATGTCCGCTTCCCCGCGAGTAAATATCGAGTTTCCATTAGGTCTTGCAGGTCAGGCGACGCCACTTATCGTCGTAGGAAACGGGGAAGAGAATGCACACGTGTAATATAAGTAACTCACGGAGTCCGGGGTTCAAATATATTTGGTGGTGGAAAGCCATTCCTTTGCAAGGTCTTTTATACCTTGCCAGTGTTTTTTTTTTAAAAAAAGACCTGTATCAATGTACGAACTAGCTGACTTGAAATCTAAGACGGTCTTAAAAGTTATTTCGTCCAACTGAATACCCGAGAGATTGCAACGCAGAGATTAGTTCCGCAGCTCGAGTTGTTCAAACGAATCCGATCCTAAGTACTCGGAAATGAATTCCACAATATTTGGAAATATGCCGTTAAAGAAATTTTCTGCAGAACGCCTTTCTATTTATTAGCTGAATTTGGATTTGAGGTACTTAACATGCTTCTTCGGGGAATAGGGAATATAACAGGAATTATTTTGGCTATTTTACAACTCGACCTTCCCCAACGCACCCATTAAAAGCCTCTCTTCTCAATTTCAGGAACAGTCCCACCCACAGTCGGGTGGTTAATTCCGCCAGGCTTGACGGTATAATAAAATGAAAAAAATCTGTGTTGGCAGAAACTGGGGTTCAGGTCAATAGAACAGCCAAACTCTTTCATACACACTTTATCTCTCTTTAAAAGCAGAAGGTAGGAGAGTAGCGATCCGGGTTAGAAAGAAATGCAGTATTGGAAAGTTGGAGACAGAATCTCAGCCAACTCGTGAGAGCTGCTGGTTCCTGGGGAAAAAAATCCCACTGAATCGAATGCAATTGATTCCCGCTAAGTATGCAGGGTTTCAATCCGACTTTCCTTTTTCAAATGGCAAGATTGCAAAAACCTAATCGTTTCGCTTTTGCAACGCTGCAGATCTCTCAAAATGCTCCTTCGCCTTCCTCCGCTCGAATTGTTAAAAAAATAAAATAAATCCAGAGACCAATGTACCCTCGCACATGCATGCGCATAAACTGCGTTGTCTTGTGGCCGAATATGAATCTTCGCATGCTCCCCTGCGTGGATACAGGATCGCCTTGATCGTAAGGAAATTTAGCATCTCCGAACGCAAATCTAGTGCAGAACATTGTAGCGAAAATTTCCTGCAGCCTCTGTGTGATGTGTGAGTTCAAAATATTATCTGCTCGGGATTTGAAAGGAGCGGACGGCCAAGGAGGCTTGAAAGGCTCAAAACCCTCGTGAGTTTTGAGACTTCGAGGATTCAGGTTCTTGATGGGAGCCAGCCTGAATAGATGAGGATCCGCTTACCTAGAGTAGCTTCAAAAGGTATTCCTTTCCCTTACTCCAGCGTTTGTTTTGCACAACAGCTGATAGATTTAGAAATTGCGGAAGGATGCCTTTTGAAGTGAGGTGGAGATGTTCTCCGAATTCGTTGGTGTTGACCAGCGCCAAGTAAGATTATACCCCATTAAGTGAGAACGAGAAGCGAAGTTTCTCATTCGGCCCAGCTTGCTCTTGAACACCAGGTGTGTTCGCGCGGGCGTGTAGGATCTGCTTTACACACACATTAAGCCATAATGTTTTGTTTCGGCTTAAGGTATTTTATAAACCCAGACCTCTGATTTGTAGCTCACCGTGCTATGTGAACCCAAGGAAATGTGACTTATTCAAGCACCCACTGTAAAAAAAAAAACCCTGATTGTGAATCAGATCGTTTAAATGGTGTATGTAAGGTTGGGGGGGGGGTGTGTTCTTTTCCGACCTAAACGATACTGCTTAAAGATACCCCCTATCACTTTGGCTGTGACGTTCATTGTTCTTTCAAAGATCTGAAGTCAGAATGCCATCAGGTAGATGTAACAAGTGTTCCTACTCCCAAGTCGAACGCAGTTCCCGCCTAGTCGATCAACCGATTCCTTTCAAATGTGATTTTTTTTTAAAAAAAAGGTACGGATGGCTGGATTTTAGAGCCACGTATTTGAAAGTCCGATTTTCCAACGGCAAACAATCCTAATGCATGCTTATTCCTGTTCGTTTGTCATAACGGGATTTTTTAATAAACACAGTAAAAGAGTCAGTATATTACAGCGTTGGATCTGGGTCGGAGAGACCGATTAAAAACCTATTGGACACCCAGAGCTGACTTCCCAGAACTGTTGTGCGAATAAAATGAAGGGAGACCCTTCGGTCGGGTCTCTCGAGCCTCTCAGAAGCAAATCCGAAACACAAATGCAAGAAGTAAATAAATAAACGATTAGCATCTGACAGCATCTTGGCAGTTTGCGGCCCACGCTAAATGTAAACAAATCTCTGCTACGCTCCGTCTGTTAGCAACCTCTTTTTTTTTTAAACCCGCTGCAAAAATGAAATCAGGAAAGCAGAATCAAGCAGTGTATAAAAAACAAGAGGAGAACGGCGAGGCCGGAGTAACGTTGTCCCGTCTAGATTTGCCGGCAATCTGATTCTGAATCCCAAAGGAGAAATCGGGCATCGATTTCCCGGCGTCGAAACACCTCCAAAATCGCCCAGCGGCCGATGTCCTCCCAAGCCAAGGGAGAAGCTTGAGGGCAGAGGAACCGGAGGGAGAAGGGAGACAACGCTGGGCCTTCCTAGAAGCAAAACTGCTTCCCCCGATCTGGAAGCCTGCAGGTCAGGCCGGAGTCGTTCTTCTCGGCAAACACATGGGGGGGAAAACACGCGAGGGAGCGAGAAGCAGGTCCTGAAAGGCGCCGGATGGGTCGGTGCCTCAAAAGCCGGTTCCCCACGCGGGATTTCTAGCGTTTCCACAGCCGGCCGTGGTTGTGGCGAGACATCGTCGAGGCTCCCCTCCCCCTTCGTTTAGCGCCCCTGAGCCCCAGAACAAATCTGCAGGTGTACAGCGGCCTAGAATACGTTTATTCTGAAGTAAGCACTGCGCTTAAAATGCCTCCAAGGCCGGCGGGCTGGCCTCCTTTCTTCAGCAGCGGATCCCAATGGCCGCTGGGAAGTTTCCCGCCGCGGCTGTGAAGGCCCCGCCGCCATTGCCGGCTCTGAAGGAAAGCCGGAAACGGACTCATGGTGTTTGTGCGAAATTAGCGGTTTCCTTTGGCCTCCGGGAAGTCTGAGAGTGGCGGGAAGGAGAAAGAGCCAAGGGAGACGCATTATAGGCGCAATTAGGTGAAGGGGATATAAAGATTGCAGCAGTGGTGAAATCCATTTTTTTTACTACCGGTTCAGTGGGCGTGACTTGGTGGGCGTGGCAAAAGGATACTGCAAAATCTCCATTCCCATCCCACTCTTGGGGGAAGGATATTGCAAAATCTCCATTCCCACCCACTCCTGGGGCCAGCTAGAGGTGGTATTTGCCGGTTCTTCGAACTGCTCAAATTTTCTGCTACCAGTTCTCCAGAACCTGCTGGATTTCACCCTTGGATTGCAGCATCTATCCATTCAGGCCGTGATGTGGGGACCAAGCCCCCCAGTGTTCTCAATGGCCAATGGGAATTGTAATTCCAAGTTTAAGGCATCAGCTTGAAGAAGGCGATAGCAGCACTACTGCAAAATGGGCACTGTGTCCTTGAATACAAGATACTTATCTGGGCAAGGAGAGAAGCAATGGTTTATCCATCATTGGTGGACTACCTTTGGAGACAGGGATTGGTTGAATTATAAATTGAGTCTCTGGGACTCTTCTCCCATCCTAATTGCTTCTCAGTTTTTGGATATTCCTGGCTAAGGAATAATGATAGGAAGGAAGATCATTGCTTGTTTTGAAATACTCTCCCTGTAGGGTAGTATTTCCCAGGATTTCTTGATCCTGTAAACTCATTCCTATATGATTAATGAACTTCTGGCCTGGAGTCCTGCTAGCCCAGAAATTCCCTTAGTTAAATTCTTCACACTTAACTACAAACTATGCCAGGACAAACTTGTTTTCCCAGTTAGGAGAAATCCATGCAATTCACGAAATGCTTCATATCAAGATTTGGACCCATTGTGAAACTAAGCAGTAGCCTACAGGTATCTTGAGGAAATGGAAGTCCTCCAATCTGTTCTTTTGGGATTTGATTTGGAGAAAGGGCAAATTACAGAGTGCCCTTCTCGTGCGGGATTTAGCATTGCGACTGAACCACTGATGTCAGCTTGTTGAAGTAAAGTGGGAAATATCTTCATGTGACAAGCTAACATGCACAAAACACACTTCCACAAATGGAGGAACTGGATTCAAAGGAAATATCTGAAAATATTCTGGATTCATCCTCCTCTGTTTGAGGGCTCAGTTATATACTTTCAGACTGTGTTTGAGTTATGGTGAGCTCTCTATATAAAGTGAGAATGCCCCAGCAAAGTGAGTTTGAACAGATTTCCTATCTAACAATTCAGGACAACCCATGTACTTGGCAAAACCTGACCAACCTTTGCTGATCTTGAACAATTAAGTAGGTTTGGACCTGACTAATGCTTGATAGGAGGCCATCAAAAACTTGCCAGACTGTAGGCTGGACCAGAAGTTGCCAAACTTCTTAAAACAGAAATGGCAAGCCAAGAAAACTTCATAGATTGGTCCATGCAGTTATTAACCTACTCTACTGGAAACAGATTTTATTTTTTAACAGAGTTGCCTGTTGAAATATTGGATTATAAAGAAATCAACTATGCTTTAAATTAGTCTGCTGGTTGGCCTTCAGTAATTAATTTAATTATAAATTGTGGTGTAAACTAATCAAATTACTATTACCTTCTGCAGCATATTCTTTAGGATAGAATAATCTGTCTTTTTAGATACTACTATTGTATTGTCTCTTTTTTTAAAATTAAATTGCTTAGTTTGAACAGGTCACCATATAACATAAAAACAGGAATAAGGCAATGTCCAATGTTTTAGACTTCAATTCCCATAAACTCCAGATAGCATGGCAAGGGATTATGGGAGCACATCCAACAATATACATACATAATACCTGGAAAATACTTAGACTTTTTCTAGAATCCTGTCTTTGTATAGTAAATAAAGTGGTATATTTATATTACAGTCTATTGAGGAAGCTCATTCTAATCCCTTTTAGAAATGGACTCTCCCCTGTTTTACTGTACTTATAAAATATATAGCTCACTTTTCTGATTGAATAGAAAACAATTCATAACAATTCTAGAACTCTAATAAAACCACAAGTAAAACAAAATATAGTTTTCTTAGATTTAAAAGCTAGGAACTTAAAAGATGTGGGTATGCCAACACATTGAACCAGGCCCTTTGGAAATACTATGAAAGTGAGAGGGGATTTGGGATCCAAATACTCATTTATTTAAGCACAAGCTTTGGGTAAGTGAGGATGATTCAAATGTTGACTGGAGTTCTTTTCCCATTTACCAAGAAATAGGTTGAATTCAGTAGAATGATATTTTGATTTGATGTGTACAAAACTGCACTCCCAGATTACAATCCTGATAGGCACCCCTTTCCTAATAATAAGCCCCACAAACTAAAGATTCAGACCACATCCCCACTCTTGACTTAAGTGCTATTCACTTCTCCTCATGTTGGCAAAAGAGATTGCTGTTACAAATGTGGTTTCTGGAGCATTGATTTCATCCTGGGTTTGTCACATTTCTAGTGAATGTGTTGCCTTCCCTCTTAGATATGCTAAAACACTCTTCTCCTTTTCTCCAGCATTGTCACCTTTCTTTTTATTAACTAGCAAGAAATTTACACAAACCTCAGCACTCTAACAAGGAGGTATAGGGCTTTTGTGTCTTCCTGAGATGAGGATAATGATGATTTATTAAACTTGTATGCCTCCTGTTTCTAATGGCTCTGAGTGAATCGCAATGATCAAACATATTATTATTAAAAATACTTATTTCTCCTTTTCTGGTTCTAACAGTCATATGCCCAATTGCTTTGCAAAACTATCTTTTCTTAAGGGCATATTGCAGTGGTAATAGTTACTTGTGTGCAGTGAACAGATGTGTGTATGGGACAGTAAGAGAAGTTAGGTGAAGCAATATAACGTCTACTGCTAAATATCCTAACTGATTTTAAAAAGTAGTGTGTGAGTGTAGCCAGTAAGAGAGTAAACAACTAAGAGAAATTGCAGGGATGGATCCCAGTCAATATTGCAAGGGAAGGGGTGTTGATTTCCCTAACAAATACACAATAACAAATCTAACTGGCAATAAATAGCTGTAGACAAATATGAGGGATTTCATCATATCTACCTCTGAAGGTTAGCATTTTCTGAGAAAGTGTCAAAATGAAGAAAAATATTGATAGCATCAGCAGCTGCTATTTTTGGCATTCCAATTAAACCTTAAAAATGAGCACTACATACAATACAAGGATGAAAACATGGTTTGAAATATTCAGAAGAAAAGAAACTGCCTATGATCAAGGAAGGTTTTCAGAAAACCCGGAAAGGGCAAATAATTCTGGTGTGGTGTAGAAGAGAAAATCAATACAGTTATTCAGAGTTATGCAATCATCTCATGCTTTATTTTCTTCTAAATTCAGAATAAAGGTTGCTTTAAACCCCATTCCCTCCATGAATGAAGAAATGATAAATTGTTTTTATCGTTCCTTGATGGAACAACTCTGGAAGATGTCCACAGTTTGGGATGATCCCTGTGCTTCAGGACTGCAAGCCTAGGATGTAATCCTCCTCAGCTAGTTTCCAATTTGGAACCCCATTTTAATTATACTTTATAATCTTTGTAGACATTAAACTATCCAAAACTGTTTTCATGTCCCAGTGGCTTTAATAGTATAGTATTTTAAAGTACCTGATCTCTTCTGAATTACACTCCTAATGTCTCCAAGTTCAAGAAGCTGGGCTCTAATTTCAACGCTAAAGCTAAAGAATTCTAATTGTGTAAATTGTCCAGAGGGATGATGATAATAATAAAAAAAGCATCTTTAAGTTGCTCCTTGGAATGGAAAATATTGCTTAGTGGAAACTGACGAAATCTGGCCTTATTTTATTGGGAGATTTTGACCCAATCACAGACAATGCATTCTTCTTATCATGGCTATTATGCAGATAAATGTGACAGACTATTCAATAGTATGCCATATCGCTATGTAACTGTGGTTAAACAACACTTGCCTGAGTGCAGAGCTTACGCTAAACCATCAATTGTATTAATGAACAATGCAATTAATACAATCAACCACAAATAGGAGAAACTTGAGTTCTTACCATGGTGTTTTTTCCGTTGCTTTCCAACCTCAGTTCCCCAGCTTTAAAATGGGAACAAAAGTCCAGGCCATCTAAGAGGAGATTCTCTTGAGAAAAAGAATATTGCATCTGGCATAATCTATTGTTTATGCTTTGCATTATTATAAGTTTTGGGATAATGATTTTAAAAGACTTCAAAGGACATTTGCCATTTGCATTCTTCTGACCTGGAGCTGGGAACTAGCTCTGAATGTAGATTTTAGATTTCTAGACTCATTCCAGATGTATGAGTGACTTTGCTCTACCCCAGCTTGGCTCTTTTTAATGCTCCTGGCAGAAATGATAATGAGAAAGTATTCCAGCAGGAGGAGCTGGTTTAGAAGCAAATGGATTCCATGGCAACTCCTGACTCCCCATGACACCAAATAGCAATCCTCTGTGTTGGAAATTGCCTGCGTGGCTGTCTTCCCAAGATCAGGTCTTTATTGTGGGCAGGTTTCCTTGTTTCAAGTCGAAGATGCAAAGAATTCCATATCCTGTGCATGAATAAGCATGAAGTGTCCACTTCTGAAAAAAACCACACAGGCTGCTGTCTGCCTGTCAAACCTGCATTTGGATTTTTAAATATAGCTCTGTGGTTTGAAAAAGTTAAAAAAAAAAGGTAAAATGAGGAAAAAGGCCTGAGCTTACCCCTAATGAATGCATGGGCTTTTGTAGCTAGGGGAAAGAAAAGAACTGAGGAAGATTTACCATACATGAATCTCGAACCACGTATTCGCATTCTGACTGGGAATAAAACCCCTGGTGCAGAAAATGAGCCTGCAGTTGGTCAGCTCGTTTGCCTTTTTTTTTTTTTTCAAAATGGGGAAATCTCAGAGAAAATAACCTGGGTCTTCTAAGCATAGACCCAAGATTGCCAGTCTGCTCTGTCAATTCTCCTGGCACCTCACAAAACCCAGGGATCAAGAGACAGCACAGCACGTCATCCCACAAGCATAAATTAATGCTCAATTTTTTGGGGTATTGTTTGACAAAGTGTAAAAGAACTTATCGTATTTTTTAAAGGTTTTTTTTGGACACTGAGCATTGGTTCATCACAACTTGAGCTCTTTATTAGGCAAAATGGAGGCTGCTCTTCTCAGTGGCTAAGATGCTGAGCTTGTCGATCAGAAAGGTTGGCCGTTTGAATCCCTAGTATGTCTCCTGCGTGAGCAGGGGGTTGAAATAGATGACCTCCAAGGTCCCTTCCAACTCTGTTACTCTTACTTTCTTTATTCCTGCATTCATTGCTTTAAAAGAGGTTAGTTGATTGTGTGCCATCAACTTGTTTTTGAATCTTATCAACCATATGCATAGATTTTTTTTTTAAACCAAGCAGATCTATCCTTAACCTGTTGTTTCAAGTCTCCTGATGGTGCATTCATCTCCACTGTGACTAAATTCATCCACCTTACTGCTGGTCATCGTCTTTTCTTTCTTTCTACCTTTGCCAGCCTTAGAGCCTTTCCAGAGATTAAAAGTGGTAGGGAGGGATTATTTCAAAAAATATATTGCGGAGAAATCTGGGAATATATTCTGCTGAAACCTTGCAAGGTTAATGTCCTTAAAAAAAATCAACTATTCTTACTTTAATCTCATTCTGCAAAAAAGAAGAAGAAGAAGAAGAGGAGGAGGAAGAAGAAAGAAAGAAAAGCATTCTAATGCTTTTCCATTATGAACTCTGGACATTAAAAAAAAAAACCACACACATTTTGACGGTACCTGGTTTCATTTCTCTTTCAATTTTGTATCACAAACTAGATATAAATTATTGCCTCTTCAAAGCTTCAAGTTGAACTAAATCAGGACATAATGGCAGAAGCCTATTGATGCAAGAACTGAAATAAAATTGACAGACTTAACTGAATAGAAAACCTTAAAAGATGGTCTTATCTTTTAATCTGCAAGGAAAACAAATCCCAACAAGAATAATTTTGTTGGAACACTTTTCATAGAAATTGTACTTATCTTAGCTTCTCCAGTTTAATATGATCTGCCATGAAAAGCGAAGTGCAGTAGGTTCAACAAGCCTACTGCAATAATGCTCCTTTGAATTGTGCACTAGATCCTTATTGCAACATGATGGAATTCACTGATAGATGATTCAGCGTGGATAAAATTTAATTGATCTAAATCCATTAGACAACTTCACTCATACTGTCACATCTACATAAGTTGCATTAGGACTTCATAGCCTGTGAAAATATATTGGAATCATCATTATCATAATCAGTATCATCATCATTTTTTCAGATTACTGTGTAGTCCAAGATCACAGCCAATCAGATACTTGTGCCAAATGCAGAAGTGGGATGTGAGGGTAATAAAGCATCATGTCCAATAATGCAGATTATTTTTCCCTTCATAATTTAAAAACCTGTCCTTAAAACCAGGAGACTGAGTTTTAGTCCTGTTTCAGGCATGAAAGCTGGCTGGGGGACTTTAAGGCAGTCACTGCTGTATCTCTTAACACAAGGTTTGCTGTTGTGGGGAAAATAGGAGGAGAAAGGAATTTTAGGTATGTTCACTGCCTTGAGTGACTTATAAAATAAGAGCGGCAGGATAAAAATGTAATTAATTAATTGATCCTGGTTCTGATCATTTGGTGATGAAAAGTTTCCAGCAATTTACCACATGCAAATATGTATTTGTAAATCATTGTTTTTTTCCTCAATCACTACTTTCCCCTCCTAAAATCAAGTCCAAAGTTTTGTCTTCATTTTGTCTTCTTTCTTCTGTGATTATGGATTCTATTTCTTTCTTTCTTTCTCTTTCTTTCTTTCTTTCTTTTCCTTTCCTTTCTTTCCTTCCTTCTTTCTTTCTTTCTTTTTTCCTTTCTTCTCTCTCCCTCCCCCCTCCCCCATTTACAATTCTGCAGCAAGCAACAATGGTGCAGAACATTGCAGATGTGGTTGCAAATTTTTTTTTTAAATTTGATTTATATGCCGCCCTTCTCCGGAGACTCAGGGTGGCTTACAATGCGTTAAGCAATAGCCTTCATACTTTTGTATATTTATACAAAGTCAGCTTATTGCCCCCACAAACTGGGTCCTCAATTTACCTACCTTAGAAAGGATGGAAAGCTGAGTCAACCTTGAGCCTTGGTGAGATTGGAACCTGCAATAATTGCAGGCAGCTGATGTTAATAACAGGGCTTTAGACCACTGTACTATCCAAGGCTCTCTGTATTTGTATAAATCTTGATGGATAAATTAGCTCTTTCATTTTTGGACTCTTTGCTCTGTGCCCTGGACTAACTTTGAACTATCAAGTATAGTTTCAATGTCCCTTTTATCTGTAGCCATGTTAGGATTACTGAACCTGCTAGTACTGTTTCCATATTAATTTTCTTTATTTCTACTTAATGAAATGCTCCTAAAGCATCTTGTCATATTGTTGGTGTTTACCCATCCCTAAATCTAGTTACAAAGTAGAAATCTGAATACAAATATTTAGGACGTCCATTGCTTAAAATCTTTATATTCTGACAAGAATTCATTTATGTCTGCCTCTGTTCATTTAAGTGAACTGTCCTTGTAATAATCTACCCTTCTACTTTTTCATTCCTACATTTTCTCAGGAGTATTTTGTAAGGGATTTTATTCCAAAAATGTTGAAAGTCTCAACATATCAGATCTACAGGGTAATTCCTATTCAGGAATATTTGTCCTGAAAAAAATGGAATGGGCATAGGAGTGATTTTCATTTCTCTGTAGCACGACCTACTCTGTTACATAATAGAATAACACAGGTGGAAGGGACCTTGCTCAGGCAGGAAACCTTATACCATTTCAGACAAATGGTTGTCCAATCTCTTCTTAAAAAAACTTCCAGTTTTGGAGCACCCACTGATTAATTGTTCCGTCAGGAAATTTCTCCTTAGTTCTAAGGAGAACTAAGCTTCGCTCCTTGATTAGTTTCCATCCATTGCTTCTTGTCCTGCCTTCAGGTGCTATGGAGAATAAGTTATCCCCCTCTTCTTTATGACAACCCCTTGGATATTGGAACACTGCTATCATGTCACCCCTAGTCCTTCTTTACAAAATTTTATGGCTCTTAATATTGCTTCGAATTTGATTAAAAAATGGTGCTTTGGAAGAGAAAAGAAAGCAAATGTGAACTTTTCTAGTCTTTCCCCAGAATTGCATGGCATCTGAAAAGGGCAGCTTAGTATCTAATGAAAAGACTCTTTAAAGCAGAGGTTCTGCATTTGGGCTCCTGTGCACTTTTTTGAAATAAAATCCAAAGTCTTTGTTCACCTGCAATCATTTTATCTTCATCTGCAAAAGCTGGCAATAATTTGAGTTCTTTACTTAAGAAAGCCTCTTAAAAATAATGCAGCATTAACCACTTGGAATACAGTCTTCTAGTAGAGGTCAGCTTTAAGGATTTGCTATTCATTTATTTATTTTGTTAGAAGACCAGCCATTTCATATTGGAGTTTCTCAAGGATTTTTAAAAGAACCCTTCCTACACAAAGAAATTTCTTTTTTACCTTCCATATTGCCATCACTCTGTTTTTCAGATAAAGTTGATTTGAGACTGAGTTTCTGTATAGGAGCTTAAGCAATGGAGATAGATGCAGACCATTCTTTCAAACCTTTCTATTTTTAAGTAGCAGCAGCTCTCCCAGATCACACATGAAGCCTTCCACTACTACCAGAAAGCATTTAAAAAAAAAAGACAAACTCCGGAAATACCAGGAACCTGCAAACCATATATTCTGCCACTGAGATGTGGTCCCAAAGGATACTTAATGGCTTTTAGAAAAATACTTGTTTGAAAAATGTTAAACACTTGGAACAAGAAGAGTGAAATGTTTCAATAGGAAGACACTCTCCTATACAAACATCTTCTCTTGAATCAAACAGAAGAGTATCTACATTTGGATTCCTACATAATGATTTCAGTAAAACGTAATTTTTAACATCCATGAAAAGACAACAATGAACATTTGTCAGAAATTGACCCTGGCAGCAATATTACAAAGAGTAATTAGTCCCTAATGATATAGATCTGCTGTCAAATAAAGTTGCATACATGCAAAAAAAAAAAATATCTCACCAACCTTTCTCCAACTGTTATTGGCATCTGAAACCTGCTCAGAACAGAATAGATTAACACTTAGTGGCAAGGAAGAGGTTATCGTGCCTAGTGCGAAAGATTTTCCCTAGGTTAACGCTACCTACCCGTTAAACATGCTTATTTCTGCTTAATGCACAAGTACTTTAAAAATCAAAAAGAACTTGCAGGAATACTTTATAATTTGTTAATAAGTGATAAAGCAAAACTAGTAAGAGCATCACTGGAAGAGCATGAAGAGAATGGCCCATGACATGGAATATATAGAAATACTGTATAATCACTTTCGAACTTTGATTTCCATTCCAAATTTATCCGTGCTTTTCTTTTTCTAAATGTTTTGTGTTTTATTCTAAATAATTGGATAGCATTATGTATTGTCAATGGGTATCCGCTTGCCTTTCTTCATTCTCCTTTGTTCCTTTCTTATCACCGCCTTAATGTATGCCCTAAGTTTGTTCCAGAAGCATCGGATTCTGGAGTAGTTTTGAGGGCCTTATTAAAATGGTAGAAGGAGATGGTGAATTGATTCTAATATGTTTGTAGCTGTATTTTAAAATTAAATTGAGTGATATTAGAAACTACTACTACAGTTTATGGGAGTATAAAGCATTACTACAAGGGGAACATGAATCAATCCTCATAGAAATATGTATTTGAAGTAAAACCCTGTGTTATATTGTGTAATAAAATGCCATTATGTTTCTTTAAAAATACAATGCATATATCTACATAAAATTGTAGGTCCTTCAGTGATTTTAACATTTAGTGGGATTTAATTGCAGATAAATAAATGGACAGATTTTAAAAATTACATGGGGATTTCTTAAAATATGATCTATTGTTTCTAAGTATTTCATTAGACAGTTCTAAAGGAGAACTACTAGTATGCCATATAAAGTGCAAAAAAATAAAATAAAAATAGAACTTCCTTCAATTACCAAGAGCAGAGAAGATTGTAATTTTCCACAGATAAATGGTTCATTAAGAGGACTCATCAATTTAGAGAACAGAAGAATCAAGTTACCACGAACAATTTGGAACTTCACCAGAACCAAGATTCTTAGAAAATATATTTGTTATACAATATGATCTCTGTGGAGAATCTGTAATGTACAGAGATTATTTCCTCTTTGGAGATTTTTTTTTTCTATAGAGGAAGAAACAAAGATATCTAAGCAGTTAATTTCTTAGACATCTTTCTCAAAATAATCCAGAAATCCAAAAATTATATTCATTCTAAAATCAGATTTGTATAAACTAACATTGCTGCCAGTCATCTTTTCAGATATATAAAATCCAAAATGGTTAACTAAAACTGAAGATCATCAATTTACATTATCTTCACCAAAACCTAGTAGAATATCACAAGTAAAACATGTAAAATAATGTAGTAATGTATAATAATCAGGCAGAAATACTCATTATATTAAACAGAGATAAATTAAAACTAATGAAGTAAGTTGAGCATTGATTAGTCCACTCTGGTATTTTGCAACACTGATATTTCGATTTGAGTTTGTTGGAGAAGCATCTCTTGTTTTCATTAAAAAAAATTACACCCCATGCACATTTTATAAATTGCATTTATATGCATCTCCTTCAAGAAAACCCAAGAGGCAGCCTAGATCAGTGATCCTTAAAAACATAATTTAACACCCCCTCCCCCCATTGATAACACTGTCAAAATGTTTCTGTAACCTGCTATTTTTTGCTCATCTGGAATTAATCATTCTATCACTACTCTTAGTTTGTCATTTTTGTAGCATTTTCTGAGCTGTTTATATAATCTTTTTTAAAAATTGAAAATGTTATCCTAAAACAAAATATAGACCAATTCACAATGAAAGCCAACAAGTACAATGATGCAGTGCTTCAGATTCTGTTCCATACAGTTGCTTTGGAATGCATGGGGACCAAATGTAGCAGCTGTTTGCAATTCATTCAACCAGCTGCATGGTGCCCCCTAAGATGCAGTGTTTTAAAGAATTTCAGATAGATGTTACAATCATATCCCTCTGTGCTCCAAAGCATCTTTTTTTGGAATTAAATCTGATGCATTAACAAGAAATATTGACCAAATTATTGCCGTTTGAAAATCAGGGGTGGCAAGCAAGTATATGAAATGGCAATGACCATCTAAATATTCAGAAGCATATAAATAGGCAATTTTTTTGTCTTTAGATACAAATGTACATTAATTCTTTCTAAAGAACCCCTTTATATTCAAAGTATTTGATTTAACCAGTAACTGAGATTAAATTGTAACACTTTGCTTAAAGAATTCTCCCTTCAATGGGGAAAACAGGAATGGGAAGGGAGAGGAACAGAGAAAAGATGGTGATTTTTGTTTACAGACAGTTATCAGGTTATGACCATTCACTTAGCAACCATTCAAAGTAACAATGTGCAGAATGAATATGAGTGATCCTCATAGTTCTGACTGTCTCAGCGACTCTTTGGTCATGTGATTGCAATTTGGGTGTTTGGCACCTGGCTTGTGATTATATTGCATTGAGCAATAGTCACATGATTACAGTTTCTGATGCCCTCTGTTAGTTTTCCACAAGCAAAGGCAATGGGGAAGCTAGCAGGAAATTGGAAGCCGTGAAAACTTGAGGTCCTCATTTAATAACTCGCATGATCCTTGGGTTATGATGGCACTTGGGGCTGCCAGCATTGCTGTGGCCAGAAGAAAAACTGTTTCAGAAGCTTTTGTGAATCAGTATAGGCCTTGACATGCGTGACTGCAGGAGCATGAATGTCTTCTTAACCTTTTTGCAATAAGAACTTATCTTGGATAGTGACTCTTTTTATAAAGGGAAAAACCCCTTTTATTTGAAGACAAGCAAATCTGGATAAAATCCAGTTTGTTTAGAGCTGAGTGAACTGAAGACAGTATGTGAGAATGAACCTTGGTAACAATCTTGCAGAGTAATTAATTGTTTGAGCCACTTAAATATTGCATCTAAGTACTGTGGAACACTCTTCAAAAGTGAAGATTAAGATAAATGCTAACAATGCCTTTCTGATAAGTTCATAATTTTTATTATGTTGCCTCGCACCTTTATTGTATTGTGGCTGTGAACAAAATACTATACTATAGTATTGCTATACTATACTAATTATAGTACATTATTAATTATATAGTAC
Source organism: Ptyas mucosa (assembly GCA_012654045.1). NCBI lineage: Eukaryota > Metazoa > Chordata > Lepidosauria > Squamata > Colubridae > Ptyas > Ptyas mucosa. The sequence continues at coordinate 7,436,975 of WNWU01000030.1, read as the reverse complement.
AGTATTAATTAATTAAGCTAGTTCTGGGATCTTAGAATCCAGACAGATAAGCATCTGCCACACAACACCCAGGCTTAACAACTGTTAAGAAAGACAAAAAAAGTTTGGCTAACGGAAGGTGGAAGTACCTGACAACAAAATAGAAGAGAAAGAACTGGCAAAAATCACAAAATACAAAGACCTGAAAATAAAATGTGTGTAGCAGAAGAAAACAAAGATACCATTAGTAGTAATAGGTGGCTTGGGTGCAATCCCAAAACATCTGGAGTAGTACTTGAACATCATTGGCATTGACAAAAGCACAGTCAATTGCAAAAGGCAGTGTTACTTGGAACAACTTACAGTCATGGCCGTAAATGTTGGCACCCCTGAAATTTTTCCAGAAAATGAAGTATTCCTCACAGGAAAGTATTGCAGTAACCCATGTTTTGCTATACAGGTTTATTCCCTTTGTGTGTATTGGAGCAAAACCAAAAAAGGGAGGGAAAAAAGCAAATTGGACATAATGTCATACAAAACTCCAAAAATGGGCTGGACAAAATAATTGGCACCCTTTACTTAATATTTGGTTGCACACCCTTTGGAATAAATGGACTGAAATCAGTCACTTCCGATAACCATCAATAAGCTTCTTACACCTCTCACCCGGAGTTTGGGACCACTCTTCCATTGCAAACTGCTTCAGGTCTCTCTTATTGGCAGGGCGCCTCTTCCCAACAGCAATTTTAAGATCTCTTCATAGGTGTTCAATGGGATTGAGATCTGGACTCATTGCTGGCCACTTCAGAACTCTCCAGCGCTTTGTTGCCATCCATTTCTGGGTGCTTTTTGACGTATGTTTGAGGTCACTGTCCTGCTGGGAGACCCAAGATCTCCGACGCAAACCCAGCTTTCTGACACTGAGCTCTACAGTGCAACCCAAAATCCGTTGGTAATCCTCAGATTTCATGATGCCTTGCACACATTCAAGGCACCCAGTGCCAGAGGCAGCAAAATAACCCCAAAATATCAGTGAACCTCCACCATATTTCACTGTAGGTACTGTGTTCTTTTCTTTGTAGGCCTCATTCCGTTTGCGGTAAACAGTAGAATGATGTGCTTTACCAAAAAGCTCTATCTTGGTCTCATCTGTCCATAAGATGTTTGCCCAGAAGGATTTTGGCTTACTCAAGTACATGTTGGCAAACTGTAGTCTTGTTTTTTTATGTCTCTGTGTCAGCAGTGGGGTCCTCCTGGGTCTCCTGCCATAGCGTTTCATTTCATTTAAGTGTCGATGGATAGTTCGCGCTGACACTGATGCTCCCTGAGCCTGTAGGACAGCTTGAATTGCTTTGGAATTGTTTAGGGCTGCTTATCCACCATCCGGACTATCCTGCGTTGTCACCTTTCATCAATTTGTCTCTTCCGTCCATGCCCAGGGAGATTAGCTACAGTGCCATGGGTTGCAAACTTCTTGATAATGTTGCACACTGTGGACAAAGGCAAATCTAGATCTCTGGAGATGGACTTGTAACCTTGAGATTGGTGATATTTTTCCACAATTTTGGTTCTCAAGTCCTCAGACAGTTCTCTTCTTCTCTTTCTGTTGTCCATGCTTAGTGTGGCACACACAGACACACAATGCAAAGACTAAGTGACCTTCTCTCCTTTTTATCTGCTTTCAGGTGTGAGTTTTATATTGCCCACGCCTGTACTTGCCCCAGGTGAGTTTAAAGGAGCATCACATGCTTGAAACAATCTTATTTATCCACAATTTTGAAAGGGTACCAATGATTTTGTCCAGCCCATTTTTGGAGTTTTGTGTGACATTATGTCCAATTTGCTTTTTTTCCTCCCTTTTTTGGTTTTGTTCCAATACACACAAAGGGAATAAACATGTGTATAGCAAAATATGTGTTACTGCAATACTTTTCCGTGAGAAATACTTCCTTTTCTGGAAAAATTTCAGGGGTGCCAACATTTACGGCCATGACTGTATATCCTGCTGATGACACCTTTAATACTATCAAACAAGAACATCTCCCAGGTCCTTGGGAAAGACTCAATAAGTGGGATAAGAATGCCAAATCCAGTCTAAACATCTGGTTGACTTTGCAACCATAAGTTGGGCTTAAAACATTCCAAGTATGAAAAACCACTTTTGAAAATTCTGAGCCTAGAACAAAATAAAATAATATGAGGTTTTTGTGCTATATATTGTTTTGAATAATTCAGTTCCTTACAACTGGAAACTTGGAACAAAATATTTATTTTCTGATTACTATAAAAATAATGCCAAAGGATATGGAGTAACACAGGAAAGAATGAGGAATTTTCTGTTAAAAGTGAGAAAACTTAGTGTTACGTACTATGCTATGTATTTTACTTTAATATAAAATTAGCTGCTTGCCACTGCTACAAATTAGGTGGTAATTAGGAGAAAAGTCTGAACTACTGCATTTGGCTTTTATTCAGGCCCCCCAAAAATTCACTAACGAAAAATAAGCAGTTTTTATTACTAAAATCTTTACTTAGTAGTAAAAGGCTTACTTTGTTCTAACAATAAATTATTTTCCTCTAAAAATATTGCTTGGACAAGTATTCCAAGCCCTGTATATAGAATTCCACATACCAATGTGTACCCACTTGTGCATATTGCAAAAATTGCATTGCAATTTATTCTCTGAACATTTTGTATTTATTGCAAGATTTAATTAATCATTTTGAAGTGGACATTTCTTTTTTAATTTTTTTTTTTTTACAATCCTTTCTTTTCTTTTTTTTTTTTGCAAAAATAAGCTTTTGATGCCATGTATTTTGAAAGGTAGGCCAGAGACCCTTTAAAAGCTTAATAAGATATACTTGATTTTTTTTATGCTCCCCATATCAACTTGATGCTTTTTACACTGCTGGAAAATCGGAGCTCATAAGATATACACTGACTAGTGAAATTCTTGAGGTTCCAGTGACTCTGCAAACACACAATGTTCTTAAGTGCTGAACTTTATTTCCATGTCATACATATTTCACATAGAAAATTGTGAAACCACAAATTTGTCACAAGGGTTTGTCTTCAATTACAAAATCTTGTGATATATCCTAGCAATCTTTTTTATTATTAGGGTAGGTAATGGATTAGATGTACCAAATGGCTGTGAGTGAAATCCACTGGCCACGTCCACATCGCTGAAACTGTCTTGTGATGTTATCAACTCATCTCTTTTGGAGCAGTAGTTACTGTAGTGGCTTCTTCAGTTGCACAGGTAGCTCCTTTATATCTATACAAATTGTATCTTTGGATCTCGAGAAGCGGTTGCAAGCACGACTGCCTGACAAGTAATGGAAAAATTAGTTCTTGCCAATTAAAATGTCTATTCCTGACAAATACCAATCTGTCTGGAAGGAACGGTGGCATTTATATCAATAGAAAAACCGACCCGCTTTTACAAGGCTACAAAACTAATGTTTAAAAATGCAACTGGTTTATCAGGTCAAAAAGGCCACTGAGGCTAACTCTGTCATCAGAATCAATACAGCAGTCATTTTCAATTTTCTGGTGTTGAAGCTGGATGCTGATTGCACTAAGGCAAACATACTTCCCTATTCCCCGAGTGAAAATGCTAGAAAAGGAAAGTCCATATGGCATATTATTTCAAGCCTAAGTCATTAAAAGTATCAGAGATTTCAGTGTTGACCTGTGCTGAGGTGCTAGCTGGTAAGACGTTCAGAAAAATGTCATACTGTTGGTCAATTCCGAGGTAACTGTCACTCATAAGATACAATGTGTAGATATATCTGGAAGAGAGGAAAGGACATTGGTTTTCATTTCCAAATCAATCTTCTTTCAAAATAATAATTTAAAAACCCAAGCTACATCATCTTACCTTCCAGGAATTTCTGGGGTATAAAAAGCAACTGAGATCACATTCTGATTTCTGACATAGCCCACTCTTTTCAGAGCCACCAGCTCTTTTTTGTCCACTTCTCCTAGGATCACAAACCATCCCTCATCCTTGACTTTAGGGAATCGAGGTGCAATTGCTTTGGTGTCTTGCTTGCCCTGAAAATATAATTTAAGACTGTCACTTACATAAATCTATTCTCCATATTAAAATGTAAAATACAGAAATGGCTGTTCTTCAGGAACACTGGCTATCTTTGATACGAGAAATAGACAAACCAGAGATGAAATGCTCCCGGTTTGGACTGGATCACCTGATCCGGTAGCGATGGAGGCGGGTGGTTTGGAGAACTGGTAGCAAAAATCCCTGCCCCCCCCCCCCATGCCCAGCTGAGCCGCACAATCATCAGAGGCTTTTGTTTTACTTTTAAAAGCATTTTTTCTACAACCTCTTTGGCCGAAAAAATGCTTTTAAAAGTAAAAAAAAAAGCCTCTGATGATCGCGCGGCTTGGCTGGGATCCTCAAAGGCTTTTAAAAGAAAAAAACCCTTCTTTTTCTTTTAAATGCCTCTGATGATCCAAGCTGAGTTGCTTGATCAGCAGAGGCATTTAAAAGAAAAAAAGTCTCTGCCGATCAGGCAACTCAGCTGGGATCGTCAGAGCCTTTTGAAAGCTTTTTTTTACAACCTCTTCGCTGAAGAGTTTGTAGAAAAAATGGTTTAATTTTTTTTAAAAAAAAATTGGCCACGCCCACCCAGTCACATTACTCCTCCACCCCCACCAAGCCACGCCCACAGAATTGGTAGTAACAAATTTTAGATTTCACCACTGAGTCAAACAATACTGAGGCTAGGAAACTACTGTTACTTCAGTTATTCAAGATTGAATTCAAGAAATATTGTATGTATTGTCAATTTTTGAAAAAGCTAATTTTTTTCTCATAAAAATGATAGTGTAACCATTGGCATAGATTTCATAGTATTTCAGAAAAATAGATAATTTATATGCATCATTAGATTTATTGTTATTAAATAAATATGTGATATATTTAGTTGTTTTATGTCAATTATATCATTTTTAGAGGTTTATTTTTTCCCTTTTGTTTGTTTTGATATTCTAACTTAATAACTAATTAATTTGTTGGGTGTATATGCATTACAGTCTTAATTTGCTTCGGTATATTATTTTCTCTGTTTCTTTTTAAACACTGTAATAACATTATTTTAAAATAATACATAGTGATCCACATACTTTTTTATTCACAGGATATACAGTTTTGACACTATTTTTTCAAAACAGTATGAAAGAATGGGACCAGATGGAGTAAAATAGGACTCAATTATCCAGATATTACCTTTTGCACAACTGATAATAAATAAAGTTGTTAATAGAAAAAACATCAGCCATATAACATCAAAATATTAATCATATAAAACTGATTTGCTACTATAGTCTACTATACTACAGTCTACTATAATGACTCTAAAATATACAGTACATTGGAAAAAAATAAAAATGGGTATTAAGTGATATCCTAGGATACCTTACCTTGGTGAAACCAATACGCAGTCTATGCAAGTTAATCTGGAGAACATATTCTTGATCTGCATGCAATTTCAACCATTTTTTATCATCCCGAATGTTCATTGACAACATTGGGACAATCATTTCCTTTTGTTCGTGGACTGTGTCATCCCAGCAACCTTTAATAATCATACTAATCTCTATAACTGGCAAGTGGGACAAGTAATGCCAAGCCTGTGAAAAGAACAAAGAGCAAGAAGATAAACTTTTCCAGTTATTCCAACTTTATTAAAATATTATATTAAATTGGGCCTACACAGGCTTTCCCCACAAAGATCTAGCTTGATAGATCACGAAAGTTACATAGAAAGAAGAACAGACAATGGAATGTAGATAATTTAGAAATGCTTCCTTGGGAGAATCATATATAACCATGATGGCAAACCTATGACACACGTGCCACAGGTGGCACGCAGCACCCTCTCTATGGGCACACAAGCCATTGCCCCAGTTCAGTTCTGCGCATGCATGCGCCCCCCCCAGGCCAGCTGGTCGTCGGGTCTCTGCTGCGCATGTGGTGGGGCACATGTGGGAGTGCCACATGCACATGTGTGGGGGCAGCCGGGGGGCATGTGCAGGGGCCACCCATTTGTTGCATTTTGGGGGTTCAGGTGAGCGTACGCATTCAGGCATGCACACTTTGCACACTTGGTCTGGAAAAGGTTAGCCATCACTGATATATAAGTAAGTTTTCCTTAAATTTCCACAAAAGTACTTTACTAAAGTAGTACTTTAACAAAACAACTCAAATAATTATAATCAATATTCTGTGCTTTGGCTAATTCTATCCAAGCAAGCATGGAACTACTCAAGAGTAACATACTTAATAAGGTAAGTATGTTTTCAATTACTGAATTCTATTTATAATTATATTTTAAGTTAACTCTCCCCAACACAATCCATGAATGAAACACTGATTAATGATATAGCAAATACAGAATTAAGAGGATTATTTGACATAATTATTCCAAATCTAAATTCTTATTTAAAGTTTCCATACTTCCAAGTTTCTGGGCTTTTTTGAAATGAATCTTTAATATTAAATGTTCTTAAAAATAGCAATGATTACATGAACTATATTTTCTTATACTCTTCCAGATTAGATGTCCCAACAATTGTTTATGTGTTCAATCAGGTGAAGCTATGCTGCAAACTGAATAAGGGCTAAGAGCTAGTACAGGTATTCCTCAATTTATGACTCCTTATTCAGGAGTCATATATGACTGTTCAAAATTATGGCGCTGCAGCATAAGGGGGACTTAGATTGCTCTGTGAAATTCCAGCTGCCGCAGTGTCCTTGTGGTCACAAGCCAGGTGTTCAGATACAATGGCTCCTGATTACAACATCACAATGAGTCACCAATATGTGATCATCATTTGCAACAGGGGTGGGTTCTATTTACCTTTACTACCAGTTTGCAATGGGGCCGCATGTGTGCATAGCGAGCGTGCACGTGCGCTCTTCTGCGCATGCGCAGAAGCGTTTTCATGACATCAGGGTCAGTGGGCAGGGCCTCCCGCTGGTTTTACTACCGGTTCTATAGAACTGGTGCGAACCAGGGGCATCCCACCACTGATTTGCAACCTTCCTTACTGGCAACCCATAAATAAGTCAATGGGAAAGACGGCAGGGAAGGTTACAAGTCACTTTCTTAAGTTGCTGTGCTGATTTTTCTCCCAAGGAGGGCCATTACAGAGTATGAAATCTCCTGAAGATCTTACACTCCATGTCACTCCTGTCCATGATCCTTGGCTTGTTTTGCCTGTGGCCCTTGCCCATCTTAATTCCCTAGAGCCTACCTATGGCCTTCACTTCCTTGTCTACTCTCCCCAGGCCTGCCCATAGTACCCATGTCTCAGTACTCCTTGCCTGGGACATCCACTTTTTCCTGTTGAACAACCTGTCTGATCTACAGGGTACAGTGACAATTGCTGAGCAATGCAGTCACATGACATGAACTTTATGATTGCATCGCTTAGCGATGGCAATCTCAGTCCCAATTGCCATCCTAACCTGAGGTTTACCTCTACCACTGGCTATGTTTGATGAGTCAACTTCCAAACATATAGATTCTATAGACGATCCAACTATCTCTGCACCACCTATAACAAAACAGATTTTGTTTAAATGTCTGTTTTTTTAGGTGCTCAATTTCCTTTAATGCTGATTTGGTTTTCATAGAATAGTTGAAGAATGAATATACTGTCAGACTTTCTCTTAATTGTTTTTGCTACCAACAGAAAAAGGGTTAGCATGCAAATGATTTCCCCTCAAACTGCAATCAGTGTAACAACAATAGTAATATACTTTATAGATATCATATTGATCCTCAAGTTACTAGTTATCCTTCAGGCTCCATTTTGGAATTCTGGTACTGACGTCTCGTATGCATTTTCTCATTTAAGAAGGCCTTTGTAAGAAGCCTACTTAGTGTACTTCCAATTCCTGTAGTGAAATTCTTTTAAGCTACCAAGGTGACGGATCCATGTTGTTGAAATATGTAATAATAATGTTAGGCTGTCATTGGCCCAGAAAAAGTGACAAGACTAACAAGATCCTGAATCCCCTCAAATGGCTCATTGTATTTCAACATGCCTGCAGGCATTTCTCTTACTTAGTGCCTATTAGTCCTCCCTCTCCCACTTCTTTTTATTTATTTATTTATTTTTTATTTATTTATTTATTTTATTTGTCAAGCATGTATTTTAACAGATACAAGTGTAAACATAATTTTTAGTTGTAACATAGAATCCAGCAAGCTAAGGAAGCAATGCAAAAAGTTACAGTATAACCTCTATTCTAGGAAAACCTAAAGGCCCTGGGAATGGACATTAACAACTGGGAAACCTTGTTCTCCGATCATTCAGCTTGGAGGATAAAGACGCAGCATGGCCTTCTCCAATTCGAAGAAACACTTGTTTGGCAGGCTGAGGCAAAGAGGCAGTTCCGGAACCAGCGAAATCTGGGGGCTGGGCAGGGGACAGAATGTATCTGCCCTCAGTGTGGAAGGGATTGCCACTGTCAAATTGGCCTTTTTAGTCACACTAGATGCTGTTTTAGGACCTCTTTCCAGAGCACGATACCATAGTCTCTTGAGACTGAAGGATGCCAATGAGGAAATCCCTTTTAGCTTCAAACGTACTCCAAAACTTTTCTTGGAAAATAAAATGAAAGGTGACTGTGGCCCAAAGCTTTGTAAAAAAATGTGGCCTCCTGTTCTAAAAAGAACCAACTTAAGTATGAGAGAATGGGAGAATTATTTGGGAAAAGGGACCAGAAGATAAGGCAGCATTCTCTTAAACTGATTCTGTACTTGGGAATAGTATTTGGGAATAGGCAATTTGTCCAGCAGCAATTTTGGTGCAGTACCTAAATATATTCTAAAACTCAACATTTGCCCATCATCCCCCAGAGATGTAGACCCTGGGGTTAGATTGTAGACAAAGGAGTGAAGCAGAAAGGAAGCAGAATAAAAAAACTAAGCTATTTATTGCGGCCTTAAAACCTTCAGTTTAGAAATTAGTCTGAAGATGGAGAATGTAATCTGGTTCATGGCTCAGCATTGCAGGTCTGATATTATACCTAGTTTTGTTGGACAAGAGAGCATTGGTGGAGTCTGTGGTTCTGAAAACAAAGACTATGGACTTTCTCTTGCTTTGGATAAAACCGGAGACTTTCTAGTCTTTGAATCTATTATTCAGCATATGTACAAGAATCTTGTTTACCTAAATCTTTAGCACTGATTCACTGATCTTTAGCAGCAAGGGCATCTTAAGCTCAACACTATACATCTCTCTATATGAGCTGATCACATTCTTACAACATGAAAATTCTCATTTAGTGTAGCACATGCATACACACACTTTTTTAGCTGTTTATATATTTTTTCCAATTAGGAATTCATCATTCAATGCTTGGTGTGAAACTTAAATATCAACAAAAAAGTAAAAATGGTCTCTTTCAACAATGAAATGAGTCTCCAAATTATAATATAAAAATTAATATTTTGTTATGGAAATCTGGGGAAAATTCCTTTCTTTCAAATATTCTGAAAAACCCTAGTGTTGGGTTTCCCTTGGCTGCTAAGGCAATGCAATACAATCAATTCAAGGAACCAGAATCTCAGACAAGTTTGTTTATTACAGATACCTATAAAGCCATTATGACAGAATTCCAGTGTATCTAATGCAAACCTTATTCATAGTTTCTATCTCATCTATTTATTTATTTTATATATATATATATATATATATATATATATATATATATATATACACACACCGCCCTTCTCTGGGGACTCAGGGCAGCTTACAATGCGTTAAGCAATAGCCTTCATACTTTTGTATATTTTTATACAAAGTCAGCTTATTGCCCCCACAAACTGGGTCCTCATTTTACCCACCTTAGAAAGGATGGAAGGCTGAGTCAACCTTGAGCCTGGTGAGATTAGAACTCGCAGTAATTGCAGGCAGCTGGATGTTAAATGCTGCCTTAATAGGAGGCATTAGTCTGCTACGCCACTCAGGCTCCTTTTCAGGACTTCAAAGTGGTGCGCACAGCACTTCCTTCTCCAACTTTTCTTCCTAGAGCTTCCAAGGCTAAGGACAGTTCTGAAGCTAGATCTCCCCAGTGCCAGTGCAACACCATAACTCACTAATTTTTTCCATGTCTTTCTCCCTCCTGAGTGATGCAGTGGACCATGTCTTTTGGGCGGTAAGCCTGTTTCTTGTTTTGGTAATATACAGATCTGGTCAGGGAATGAAAAGTGTGTAAATACACATGAATGTATGTAGAACACTCATTCTCAAATCCAACATCTACAGCAGAGGTGTCAAACTTGCGGCCTGTGGGCTGGATGCATCATGTGTCATGTACAGGCCACGCCCACCCCAACTCTGCAAATAGGAAAAATGACGCAAAACGTCACATGATGGCAAAGTGATGTAGCAAGTTTGACACCTGTGATCTAGAGGATGCTAGTTATCATCATACTGCTTGCCTGTATACAATGGCAGGCAGCACAAGGGAGAAGAAGTCTATCCTTTTGGACTCTGTTGCTGGTGGATGTGGCCTTTATTGGATGACTTGATTATATTCCTAATCAAAGTGATTTGCATTTTCTACAGATTTTTATTTCATTGGATTAGTGGTAGGTTTAGAAAGAAGTAGATGAAAACTTAAGCCCAATTAATCCCAGCAACGTATTTCTACCATAGGTTCCCTTTTAAAAGTATGTGGCAGGTATACACATGTAGCAGAGTGATAAGATTTAAGAGCAAAGTATAATAAAAGGTTTCCTCAGTGCTCATTTTCCTTGCCAAGACATTTGACTGGTTCCTTTTATGTTGTAGCAGAATGTATTTTTATTTACAGTTACATGCATCTAGATGTGTGGTGTAAGCAGTTTATGTTATTGACATATTAAAAAGACACATGAAAGAGATGGACGCGCCCCATACACAAAAGCTATTTTTGAAGAAACTGCTAAGACATTTCAATACCAGCCAAACATATTTATCTGAGGATTAATCTTCATCTATTGAATCAGACGCGAACACTACCATGCATACAATTATTTAATTAGCAGCCAAATCCTCTGCCAGTCAGCCGCTGTTCCGGGCATACTGATGGGGAAGTAGATGCAAATCTCACAGTAGTACTGCTTTTTCTCATTACTACTGCAATTAGCACTTAAATTGATGCTTTAAACATACTAATTTCTGGAATAATTCAGGATTTGTATGTTACCTGAGATCGTCTCACTGCAGAGACGACACCAGATTGCTACGCAAATTGAAGCACTTTTGAGCCAAATAACCATCATCGTATCAGATGGAGACAATTTGCATTTGGTTTTAAAGATAACAGAACGGCAATTTATGCAAATAAATTAAGTTAGTTTACTTCTGAGTTTTCCCTGAACTAATTATAACAATGTTCTAATTTTTCAACACATCTATAACTTGGACTGAAGTCAACATATATTGCATTTGAAATCTGTGGTAATAATGGTTTTGTTTTTATTTAAATATTTTTCATTGTTATGATCAATATGTGCGGTGTTATGTATAAGTTTCATTTTCCTCATAGTTCCATTTTCTCAGAATTTAAAGGGACAATATTAGTTTGATTTCCTAAAGAAATTCTACAGCAAGACTACTGTATCATCTTACTTTCCAGGAATTTCTGGTGTATAAGAAGCAATCAAGGCATGCAAAATATAGTTTACACACTATATAGGCAGGTATCATTATATGGCAATATGAAATTCATTTTTTGTGATGAGCCATACATGTGTACTGACAATTGTGGACTAAGTGGATAGCAGAATACACTAGCCACTCTGTAGTGTATCTTTGTGGCTCTAAAATGGCATGGAACTCAAGATCTATTATAAGCAAAGATTCTTTGCTGATGAGCATAAATATTGTATCCTATTTCTAATCCTTTTTAAATGATGAACTATATATTAGGAAATGGCAGGAACTGTGAAAAAAGCAATAAATTACAGTAGAACATGGTTTTTTTTTTTTTAAAGATGACATTTAATTTTTTAATGCATAAAATGAAATAAAATAAAGCTGGTCAGATAATGGGTCTATAAATAAAAAACCCGCATCCCAGTGAGTATGCTGTACTGGATTAGCATGAACAACTCAACGACCTCTTTGACATTACAGCAATTGCACAGCACGACACACACAAATAGTTAATGGATATCTTTACAACCCACCTACAGGTGAGTGTGTGTGAACTTTTGGTCCAAAGCAATTACAGTATGTCTGGCTTTGACCAGTAAGTTTGAGCTCCAGCAATGCAGAGTTTGGAGGGAGAAAGAATGGTTAGGCAGGAGGAAATTTATGCTGTAGAACAGACTGAACTGAGCTACTACAAATCTTCTATGCAATTCTAAGAAAGATGATCAGTTAGTGCATTTATACCATGCAGCTTTATTTCTTTAGTAATATTAAGTGGGATAGATAGACAACTGTTACCTGTGTAATGTGTGCAGAAGTCAAATCACAGTCCACAATGGAAGCAAAAATATCCTCTTTTCCATTACAGGCAGCCATCAGTTCAGGAAGACATTCAATGGGCCCTTGGTAAGCACCTTTTCTTTTCCCTTGACTCCATTTCCTAATAAAATAGAAAATGTACAGTCATTGAGATTTCAGTTCAGGGAACATCCCCTTCTTTTAAAAAAAGTCAAAGATAAGAATATGAATTGTGAAGACATTTTAAAAGAAAAAAAGGAAAAGCTATTTGAAGTACAGGGTTGTCTTAGCCTTTCACAAAAATACTTTTTGGATTTAATAAAGTTAAAATGACCGACTGCTTCTAAAGCTGGCATGCTGCCTGCTCCATGTCTAAAAGTACCACACTGACAATTGTACCATAGCTCAAGATTGCAGATTATTAAGCAATTTGCCTCTTGTTTTTAAACTGCATGGATTAAAAGTATCATGTAGATTAACATTACTACTTTAAATTACAACTTAAAATTAATGATATGGTGATTTCTTTCATAGGGTTATGTAGTTTTGTATGATTTTACTACAATTTTTATAAGAAAGAAAAACTAATATACAGTAAGAAGGAGAAAACTAAAAAGACGTTCGGAAGAAAGCTGAAAATGCAAGAAGAAAAAAGTAAAGGAAGAATAGAAAACATAAAAAGAAGTGGCCTCAAATCTTCACAGTAGTACAAATCGTACTCCATTTATAAGTATAATTATAAATTTAGATCTTACTTTTAGATTACAACATGACTCTTTTCTATCTATATTCTGTTATGTTTAGTCTTCAAAACCATATGTCACAAATTCATTTTTTCTGTTTTTTTGCAAAAAGTCCATAAGAGGTTTATCTTTTCTGATCAAAATCCATCATCTTCACATCCTTCATTGTGGGTAATGCATACACTGATTCAGAGGATTTTAAAAATTAATATAACTTTGAGACCAGAGAACCTTCTTTTTGAGATTGATGGACAAACAGTTGAAAACAAGTAATGAAACTTTATTTTTGTATATGATAACTGCAGCGGGATTATTGTAGGCACAAAGATGGAAAGATCTGGCATTTCATTGGCATGTAATCATCAGAAGATTAGCAACATTTGATTTAATGCTGTTTATAATCAGCAAATTGTATGGAAATCAAAGTTTGATCTAATGCTGGCTGTTTGCATTAGAGTAGAAATCAATCTTAAAGGGTCTTCCCTTTCTCTTAGAATTAGTTAAGACCCCCTGAATCAAACGTGATTCCTGGAAACTTCATAGACATATGGTTATCATCTCAACCTATCCTTGATGACAAACCAAAACTTTTCACAGGACACTCCAATGATATGCCCAGCCTTGTATATCTACCTCATCATATTTTGTCTTTCTCTACTTCTATTTCCCTTAACATTGATAAGCATATATTTCTAAATTTGCTATATTGGACATTTCAAAATGAATCCAAGGAGATCCATTATGTAAGTTGAAGTTTGTTTATACAAATATGAAGGTAGCTCATGAGAAGTGAACCGTACCATGGGCTTATTTAGTTCAATGGCCTGATTCACATCTGGCAACAAGATAAACATTATATAGGAAGCCAATATGCAGATTTGTGAGTACAATAATCAATTCTTGGTCTCATTCTCTAGCCACTCCTATTCATAGAGATTACTTATCTGTGTCCATATCAGGTAATGTGTAGCTGTTACGATTGCTATCCGCTGACAGCTTTAGTTTGATTAGTTTCTTTAAAAATGTCTAATTTGGAAGACATTGCTACATTTGATATATCTTGGAGAACAAAACCAGTATGATAAAATGAAGGGGAATTTTCTTTGGTCTCTCTTCATTGTCTGATTATTCAGCTTTATTGGAAGATTCTAATTTCATGAACAGGGTAAGAACCCAGTAGAAGACAAAATCTCCAAAGCATGTGAGTGACTGAGATATGAATAATCTTAATGTTATATCACAAGTTTCAACAAGAAGAGAGTAGACAGACAAGCAACACTACTATCGTCCTGCATCATAAAGATCAGTTTTATAAATAATTAACCGTATACCTGAAAAGATGAAGATGATGGTATTCTATGTTAGGTAAAGTAAGCAAAGAGGAGTCATGGATCCATCGTCCCTGAATCAGCATCTGTACCAAATTGGTAAGATTTAGTACTGTCACCAGCCAGCCCTCATTTGCCGCAACATCCAGCATTGCCTAAATCAAAAAGAAAACTATATTAATTATACAAATAAATGAAAAGTTATTTTAAAATACCTTCTATGATTCTGGATACATATTTGTCTATTATTATGAGTGGTGATATGATGTTGAACACCTCAAAATCTGTATGGATGGAAATAAAGTATGTCATATATAACAGCAAAGGAGGTCATATGAATCTAAATTATGACCAGGTAAACAAACAAATAAATGGCAAAGGCAGTTTTGTGATGGCTAATTTCCTTTATATGAGAAGCCATTGTTTCTTCACCCTGCCTATCTTGTCACAATATAAGGCCTTTTTTTTATTCCAACCTGAAACAAACTCAAGAGCTCGTTTGCTATATTGTTATAATTTATTTAAGGAACATCACTTCTAGCTTACTGTCCAATTTTTACAATTTGACTGTCATATTTACTTTGTAGAAGAGAGCTATACACGGAAGCTTTTTTGGCATAAGGTTCTTTAGAATTATTTACAAAACACAAAATTTGTATATTTGATGGTAAACCTGCTATTCTTTCCTTCTCCTATATCAAGTTAGGAAATCAAAATTTTATAACTCATTTCAGAATTTGGAGCTGTAACACTGTACCTGCAAACAGCTTCCCCAAGAACAATTTAGTGCATACAACACGGAAAACTTAATTATTATTTAATATATGTAACAAGAGATTATGTCTTGTTTCAAATGTAACTACCAGTACTCTGGCTTCATTGACACTGTAAACTGTTGGAAAACTTGAATTAAGATGGGCCTACCAGGAGTTATTTTCCATTCTAACATCTCTGATCCCCAGGACTGAAGAACTACTCTGGAATGAGATATAAAACACCTTACCAGTCTGGGTAAGGGGCTGAATTGCAATCATTGAATTGAATACTCCATTGTTGGTAACATTTGAATTAGGTCAACGTTTATGATGAATCTTTTATACAAGTACAAAAGATATGTGCATATTTTACTTTTTAAAAATAAAAATAATGTGATTTCACATTATATCTTGGTTATGAGAGAAGTATATTCAAATCAATGAGAAAGTAGCTTCTATACTTTTGTCATTTTATACAAATAAACTAAATTCATTTGAGTGCAAATGAGAGACAACAGAATTAGCATTATGGAGATCCTTCATTATAGAGTAATATTAACTAATAGGAGCTGGACATTTGTGAACTTTCTGGGAGATTATTTCGTGTACACTGCCAATATCTGATGATCATCTATTCTTAGGCTCTGGAATCACTGCTCTGGGTGATATGTTTATCTCTGTTATCATTCCATCCTTATAATCTCAAATTCCACACAAAGAACCGATTTAGCTATAGCTCCCTTGTAGTTATGACATAAATTAGAAGATGGCAACTTGCAACTTCATCTTCAACATCTAGCAAAGATTCTGAAGTCATTAATTACACAGCACCTGACAATTCCTTCCACCACTCCTCCTTTCTTGCAAATAAGGAGAGGAGATGGTGACAATTTCAGTTACAGGTGTTCTTGTATTTTTAATTATTTCTGTTGATCACTTTTTAAACTGCCCTGAGCATCTTACATGAAGACAAAAAAGAGAACTTAAATAATTAAATGTAACATGCCCAAGTTGGCATTAATTATTTCACAGGACACCTCACATTCTGAAATGTACCCACCAACCGTGTGCATTTGGTGTCTCTTAGAAAGTCCTGTGACTATTTTAAAAAAACACACATTGACCTTCACAGTAGAGGTAGATACCTGGTTTTCTTTTCTTTTTTCTTTTGCTTCCTGTAATTATTAACCTTCCCCTCAAGATTTTTCTTTTATGTTTTATGAAAGACGAATTTTGACAAGTGCTACTAAAAATATGCAGGTCAACAAATTCCACCTCATTTCTATTTTAACAGCAAAGGATGGACCCTAAGGAAATTTTCAAGACTGGAAAGGTGACCATTTAAAATATTATTGCAAAACTATAAGAACATCAAGAATGCTGGAAAGATAATGTTTTTTTAATTATAAAAGAATCTAGAGTTGTGGTTTGTTTTTCAGTTTTTAAAAGGGGCATTTACTCTGCAGTTTGATGCTAGAATGTATTTCTAACTTCTCATACAGCCCACTAGAGGAATGTTAGCTGTCTATATTAGCCCGTACATTTAATCAAATGTTTTACAGACAAACAAAAGGCTGCATTTACTTAAGGCAAACTAAACAGTGGAATCTTCTTTAAACAAAGGAGCTGTTTACACATGCAGCACTATTTCAATTAAATTACACTGATCCTGGAGAAATGTAGAGTTTAAAAAAGTACACAAAGCTGGTTTCAGTTATGTGGGAGAGGCTCGGTTTAAAAATGATAGCTTATCCTTTTCATTTGGATCGAGGGGAAAAAAATTAAGAGGTTGAGATATATCTGCGGTACCTGTTTGTCTATCTTCAACACAGTTTTAAAACATTTCCTTTAAATGTAAAGCATGTCATAAAAAGAAGAAAAAAAGCTATATTTTGTTAAATGGTGATGTGATACCCTCCTGTCACCCTGAAATCCCCCAGAACAATAATCCAATTTCTCTATTCTCTATTCTACACTTGCATATGAATTGCAGTCTAAGGACAGCAAATGGAATTCACTGGTTGGAGGCAGTAATTTTTGAATTCCTCAACAAAGAGGTAGGTGAACCAAAAAGGTAACTGAGTACATACTGAGATGCCACATCTCAGTATTGAGTCCCTGTAGTCTTTGGGCCTTTATAGTTATATATTGCAAGATGACTTCCTTTCTCTACAAGAGGACTGACATCTTTGGGTCATATATATATGGAAAAGGTTTCCTACTGCCACAGATGGATCACGGGGCTCATGTGGCATGAATTCCCTGCTAAGACATAATTGTGTTTTATATGTACATTCTTTCCTAGGAGCCCATTCAGTTATCCAACAGTTCAGAAATACATCCAGCTGTTATATAGATAAGATAAGGTAGAGTAGGGTAGGATGAGAGGAGGTGATGTGAGATGATATAAGATAACCTTTATTGCCATCTTTTTCTGTGAACACACTGGATACCTTTAAAAAAAAAAAGAAATTCTGATGCCCGCTCTCAAAAGAAAATAAGCTGAAATGTTGAAAGTCCACCCAAGCTAACAGCACTATCTGAGACAGAACGCTTTAACCAAATTTCTGTTGCAATGATGACACAGCAGTTTCTCACCTGACAGTTTGTTATTAATTCTAGCTTTATATACGCCATTTTAGGAACACATTAGCAAACAAAATAGATGATAGTCATACTCTATATGGATTAGCCTTTAGCCTAGTTGTTAGGCTCCATGTTTTCCTCATTTCCTCTTTCAATCACACCCCCTCCACCTCAGAAGACACTTGGCACCGGAGGAAGACTTCCCTGCTGCAAAGGCTGCTGTTTCCTGATGCCTCCGCCACCCAAAATACCAAACCTTTCAGAGATTGCAGCCAATCTCATACCCTCTGTGCAACACTTCTGCTAACAGCTTCAAACAAAGCAGTTCAAAGGAATTCAGACTCTCTAGGACAGTTTTATCAATAGTTCCTCTCTTGTTAAATATCACCAAATCCAATATAGATTGAGGGTCATTTGGGATACAATTCCATTTTCTGGTCACAATTCCCAAAGAATCACTCAAACTGGGTGGCATTTTCAAATCCAAAACCCCAATAGTCTTGAGAGCCAAAGCAGCCACAGTCAAGCAAGGTGCCCCAATTTTAGAATGACTTGTATTTCAGGGTATTCAGGTTTACAGACTGTCCAACAGATATTCTACATGTTTTGAAAACAACATTCTAGCCATACTTCCAATAGACCATGTGTTCTTCTATTTTTTTCCTTCTCCTAAACTACACTTTCCCTTTTATGTTCCTTTCAATATTTACTGCTGTCGTTAGCTATTATTCCATTTATTACCTATTTAGAAATCTGCATACAGAGATACCCTTAATGACAAAAAATGTGTAGCATGTGATGAAGAATGTAGCTCATTTACTACTGCAATTTTTGTATTGTGTCAATGAAGCAGATTTAGGGACAAAGAAATAGGAAATTGAGTAAGCAATTCTGCATTCCACTAAGTTACCAAGATTTGTATTAGGGTCCTCTGGCGTCCTCAAAGCTAGGCAGAAACTGACAGAGATTACTCATATTGAATCAAGAACAGCAAAGATATTAGCGTATGTGCCACACTGTGTCTAAAACTGAATAAAATTAATCCTCTTTTATGCTTTCCCACCCATCATATTTATTCTTTGCATCTTTATCCTGATGTGTAATCCAGGAGAGGGACATTTTTACCCAAATGGCTGGGTTCTTCCATTTGTTGATTGGAAATCTACTCTCGTTTTTCATTCATTAACTAAGTGCAGAATGTACAAATACTTGACACTTTAACAGAAGTGGAAATTGCAACAAATACTCAATGGGGCGAATTGAGTAATTTTCATATGCACTGTATTCCAGAAGCAAATAATCTAAGATCTTTGTTTTGGAATTACTAGTTCTGATTAAGCAGTGATCATGATAACAGGGTTAAATAGTATTTATGTGTTAAAAAAAATCCCATTCATTATGATTCCAGGCAAGGAGGAGTATTCACTCTCTTAATAAAATGTTCCCTTTGCTTTCTTTCCTTTTGTTCTATAGTTTCCATGTTTAACTTACATTTTGTAAGATTAGAAGAACAAAACAGTGGCCCTTTACACAGCAGAATCTACTGTACAAACCATTCTTCAACCACAAGAATGGAGAAGAGCAATAAAACCCTCCAATGGGAGGCAAACACTCAGGTGGCAAACGCTTCAAGAAACATTAGTTCTAGTTGGACTTATTCTTCAATATTGCTACTTATTTGTTGTTCAATAGTGCCATTGATCTGTTATTCAATAGTGCCATTGATCTGTTATTCAATAGTGCTATTAATTTGGAATATATGGCAGAAAGATCACAGTGCAGAAAAATGAGGGAAGGAGAAATGAACCAAAACTAAACCAAGACTTTGTGATGGCAGTCCAAATGGTATTTTTGTATTGATTAAAAAATGTTGAGGCAGTCACTCTGTGTGTAATGGTAATGTCAATGCCAACTGTTAAGTCACCCCAAATCAACATGGTGAAAGGGATAGCCATATAAATTTAATAATAACAATGAATGCATACAAAGCCAGAACTGAGAAGATAGCCAATTCTGTCTCTGTAAAGAAGCTGAAGAAACATTGGACCACCTAGTTATCTACTGGAAGAAGATGGCACAGACTGACTACAAACAATGGCACGACAAAGTAGCAATGGTACATTGGAATAGCTGCAAGAATTATTATTTACTTGCAAGCAAGATGTGGTAGGACCACAAAATAGATAAAGTAATAGAAAATGAAAAAGCTAAAGTGCTCTTGGACTTTAGAATTCAAGCAAGCACCTGCCACATAATACCTCAGATTTAACAATTGTCAATAAGAAAGACCAAAAAAAAAAACAAAAAACCCCCCCAACCCTGGATGGTAGACATGGCAGTACCTGGAGAAAGCAGAATAGAAGGGAAAGAACTGGAGAAAATCCCAAAATACAAAGACCTGCAAGTAGAAGTAGAATGACTGTGGCAAAAGAAAGCAAAAATAGCACCAATAGTAATAGTTGCCTTGGGTGCAATCCCAAAATATCTGAAGCACCACTTGAACACCATTGGCATTGACAAAATCACCACCAGTCAACTGCAAAAGACAGCTTTACTTGGAACAGCTTACATTTTGTGACACCTTGAAACAAGAATATCTGCCTATCCCAGGTCCTTGGGAAGGACTCTACAGTCGATAAAGATGTCAAATCCAGTCTAAACATCTGGCTGAGGGAATGACCAACTATTACAATGACAAAAGGCCACACTTCATGTATTCACACATATACTATGCTACCTTAAGACATCCTAGGTTCTTGGGAAAAACTCTATGTGTATGAAAGCCAACATCAGTTATGCTGCTGTTATGACACATTTTTAATAGTAATAATAAACTCTGGAGCAGGCACAATATAAGCATTCCATTTGTGAAAGCAGAATTTTTCTTTGACATAGAAAAGGCTCAATTCTTTAATACTTGCTGCTAATTCTTAGTTTTCATTATTTTCAGGGTGGATTAATTAATTCAAAGAAATTCAAATCCTGAATTTTAATCAGGATTTATTTTAAGTTTTGATAAAGCCTTTACATTCATTTTGGGTGAAAAGTGGCACAGTTTAGGAAAATGAAATGAAATTTCCTACTGCACTTTTATTTTTATTATGGAAGATGGTTTAAGAAAATTCAACCTAACCATTAAACCCCACTAGCAGCTTCAGATGAAACAGATGATACATGCAGGAAATACTTATTCCTGCATATTTTTTTAAAGCATAGGGACAAAGAAATATAGTTTTCCATGAGAGAATTGCCTTCCATTGATTCTATCAGTAGGAAGCTATATAAAATATAATTAAGAAAGTATAGCAAGTTAAGTTTATTACATAAATGGGTATATTTTGAAAATACACATTATTTGTCATAGGGCCTAGTTCTTGTCTGTAACTGAAGTTCTTTGAGTGATCATTTGTGAACTTGCATACAAATTACATGCTGCTGCAGGGCCCATTCCAAATCTTTTGTTAGTTACAGATTTCCTATCAGGAACCAAGTCCTGCAGACCTATTAAGCATAACTACAAACAGCTCGGAGTAAACCCCTGACTCTGAAAATAACAGAGCAGAATACATAAGGAACTTACAGGTCACATGATTTCATGCACATTAAGAGGGTAGGCGGTGTGAATTCACAGATGAACCAGTTCTGCAACATAATCTCTATAATTCATCATAATCTCTGTGACTCAGTCAGCTAATTATCTAAAGATGCATCTTCAGTCATAAGATAACCGGGAAAGATTTGCTATTCCAAAAATTGTTACTGGGAGAGGAAGTCCAATTGTAGTTTTAAGTGAAAAGAGAGTTCAAGTGTCTGTGATAGCTCAATCGAGGGTTTACATGAAGAAAAACTGCAAATGTTGCCCTTTTCTAGAATGTGCATAGATTTAAAGAAAATTCTGTTGCCCTGCCATTTCATAATAAAACTTGATTGCTGCTATTTCCATTTAATCAAATGTTGGGGAGAGAGACCCAATCCTTTAGATAGATATTGGAAGATCAAAAATAGGTACTGGACCCTTTGAGAAGAGTCTGTAGCAGAAAAGGGCTATTTGGACATCATGAGGATTAAGTAATTTCTCAACTAATTGAGAAAGGTACCATGGTACCTACAAAACAATGGTAATAGGAGGAGGAAGGTATGTTGAGTAAGTGTGTTGGGTTATTTGTAGAAATAATAAAGGTGGGATACAAACCAACAAACAATATAAAGTCTTGACCCAGGCACAGACATCAATTCTGGAATAAAAGAAATATTTGAATGAAGTACTATTTTATTTCTATAAAAAAATAGTGAAGGGAGAATTACAAAAGGAACATAACAAACTCCTCTTTAAATGAGCCAACATTACTGTGACTCAAAATGCCATCCTCCAGGACAATTGATGAAAAGGAATGATAGCCATTGACTCAAAAGGTTTTACCATCAACATGGAGAGAATGAAAGATAGATTCTAAGCATGGACTAATGGAATCACTGGCAGATACAGGCAAGCAAGGCTTTTCATGAAGTGCTTTTCCAGTTAATTAGAAAAAAAGGGGATACAATCCTGAAGGAGAAAAAGAAAAGATGGCTACAAGATGTACTCTTATGGAAGACAGCCCCAAGTGTAAAAGGAATGCCAAAATATGATGAACTGGATTATTGAAAGTGATGGTTATTTCTGCAACGATTTTCATTATGTTAAAAATTCCCAAAAGATTTTCTACTTAGAGAATAGGAAGCCATTATGGATAGTTTCTGAGAAACCCAGAGGACCTCTTCTGTCTTGAATTTGAGCTGAGATGGAAAAAAAATCCTCCAAACTGTAAGATGTTGTGAATCAAAAATTGAGGTTTACAACTGCTCCTGATTATTGAACTATCAGGATAGTTCAGTAGACAGTGACCAAAATGCAGCATAGGAGGAAAATTTAGTTGTCAAAACAAGAATTCAGTTGATCAAAATCCTGTAATATTTTCAAGATTCTGATCAGAAAGAGATCACTGGAAAAGAATATGGAAGCAATTTCTTCCAAGAAAACAGAAAGGTGCAACCTTAGAGACTAGGTATTTATTCTGACTTTTCTGCATAAACTTTGGAGTTGACCCGAGATGGAAAAATACTGATCTTGAGTGGCTCAAATGATCAATGAGGATGCTGTCATTTTCAAGCATATTAATAGGAATAATGTAGAATGGAAGATCATCAGTGCCATATCTGCAGTGTAAGATGTAAAAGTAGGATGGGCCTTGTTCCACTTGTTTGTCTTTATTTTCATTCATAGCATTACTTGATACCATTTGTACCGAAGAAAGGCTAAAAAAACCTCAAATTGTTTCCAAACTGTTAAAGACATTGAACTTACATTCAAACATTGATATGCCACAAAGTCTCTAGTGTGATCTATGTATTTTAGATGCAAAAAGATTAATGAGCTTCCAGCTCTAAGATCAGTGGTGGGTTTCAACATTTTTTACTACCGGTTCTGGGGGTGTGGCTTGGTGGGCATGGCTTGGTGGGCGTGGCATGGCGGGCATGGCAGGGGAAGGATACTGTAAAATCTCCATTCCCACCCCACTCCAGGGGAAGGATACTGTAAAATCTCCATTCTCTCCCCACTCCAGGGGAAGGTTACTCAAAATCCCCATTTCCTCCCGATCAGCTGGGACTCAGGAGGCAGAGAATAGATGGGTGTGGGGCCAGTCAGAGATGGTATTTACCAGTTCTCTGAATTACTCAAAATTTCTGCTACCGGTTCTCCAGAACTGGTCAGAATCTGCTGAAACCCACTTCTGTCTAAGATACATGGTCAGTGTTGAGAACATCAAGGAAGGACACATGAAAGTTACACATTTTGTAATGGTACTCTAACCAGCTACCACTGCATGGACTTTTTGATGGAAGGAAGGGGACAAGAGAAGGAGCTGTTGGACATGCTAAGCAAAGAGGACAGTATAAAAGTACCACATCTCCGAGCAAATCCAAACATGGGTGAAATAAATGACTGAAGTCATGACTGTCATGCTGCTCAATATCTAAAGCCCATGTTCTAGTCCTTACTTTGCTACAAATATCTTGCATTCAGGAGACTTTAGCTTGTATAACTATTTCCTTGATAGCAGAGATAATCTATGAGAGGAGAAGGGATTATTTTTTTTAGTTTCCTTTTTATAGGCAAATCCAGATTCTGAAAACGGAGAAACATATGAAAAGCGTGGTGAGAAAGCTTATAAAGCTATGAGTGAGTTACCTACTCGAGTGTTACGGCATCCTAGGGCACCACAGCAAACTTACAGGGGCACCATGGGATATTTTAAAGTTTGAGTGAAACACAGTGGTATTCAAAATTTGTCACCATACAAACTACTAGTTCAAGATTGCTATAGTTTTGGCCTATAGGTACACTGTGAAATTTTTTTTTGAGACCCTAAGGACGCTGCGATCTGAGAAAGTTGGAGAACCTCTAAAGTAAAGGTTGGCATCATAATATAGAACCCATGACGATTCTAAACAGCAGGGAGTTCATGAGTATACTAACTTTGAATCCAACAAATTGAAATGAAGGTGGATGAGAGTTTTGAATTATGACCGCATAAGCTACAATAATGCAGAACTGATTTGCAGTTTGCTCAGTAAAGACCAGTGCAAACAAAACTTTCAAATTCCAGAATTCTGAAGGGATAAAGGTTCAAGGAGGAAAAAGCTCTATAGACCTTTCATTTTGTGCGTGGCAATACTCACTGAATTATGCACTACATTCTAAAGATGGTAATTAATTTTATGAAATGTTGTACAATACAACATCATATAATTGTCCAAAAATGATTCTGTAAAGAACAAAAATATGACTTTATAAGTTTAAAAAGATGCCAAATTTAAATCAATTTCTAAGGTCATACCCATTTTTTAAAAGTACAAATAAAACTTTACAATTATTTTATCCAGATAAATTGGCATTCTTCGGAGGGTTAAGGTCCATTTTCTCACAACATTCAATATTGTGTAAACACCTTAGAACTGAAAATACATTTTCAAGAATTCTATTCAATGGCAACAGTTGTTCACAGTAACTTTCTGCTGAACTTTTAGCCCCATAAGGTTAGCATTCAGGAAGCTCAGCTGCTATCTAACAAACTTAATTAATCAAAAAGTCATTTCCGAGCAGTAACTATGAGTAAAAGTGCTTCAAGTATGCTAGCAAGCCTACAAGTTAATCAAAATGCTAATGCAGTACAAATTAAAGTTGTGATTAACATTTCACAGTAGCTGCTTAAGTGAATTGATCACACAAATGGGTTAAGCATTAGTCATTTCCTCCAGCACCAATTGGGAAAAAGGTTTGTCATGAGTTTAGGAGGAAGGAGTAATTGTACTTCAGGAGAACCGTATCATCAAACTGTCAGCAAATATATTACCATGCAACAGTTCTTATGGCTATCTGGAGTGTTCAAAAACAAACATGTAAAAAATCGCAAACACTGGAAATGAATTCTCCATTTGAGGGCAGGTGGAAACTATTCAACTAGTACTATAAGGAGGCTTATTTTTTTTTCTTTATTTATGTACTGCTGTAATCAACACAGGCATGCTCAGTTATGTTTATGCTATACTGATAAATATTCATATTTATCTTCCTTTCAAAACAAGTATTAACCCCATCAAATATAAGGTGCTTTGTATAAAGTGAATGGAGGTGCTGATAGTAGGGGATTTTTTAAAAAGTTCCATAAAGTTTATCCTGGCTAACTTTAACCACGGAGTCCCTAGCATTTCTCAAAACTACATGGATTGACTCCTTCATGCAATTGAAATGTTGTCATCAAATCAAATTTATTGTGCCCTAAGGCCAGATACAAACGAGTGTCACAAGCACCAACCACCAGGAATCAAATATAGGTAGTTGGTAGTCCTTGCTTGCCAACTGCTTGTTTAGGGACCAGCGTAATGATGGCATTGAAAAAAGAGATTTTTGACCAGTTCTTGAAACTGTGGCCATCCCTGCAGTCACAGAATTACAATTCAAGTGTTTGGCAACTGGCATGCATTTACAATAGTCACAGCATCCTATAGTCACGTGACTGTGGACCACTTGTGACCTTCACAGCCAGTTTCATACAAAGCAAAGTCAATGGGGAAGCCAGCAGAAAGTTGCAAGTTGCGGTCACGTGATATCATGCTTAATAACAACAGCATGATTAGCTAATGACTGTAAGAACTGACATTGTAAGTTGGGCACAGTCACATGATGTTTCACTTTACAACCCTGTTTTTAGTATCGGTTCCGACGGTGGTTCGAGAGTGAGGACTCCTGTAATATCTCAGCACACTCCTTTGTAACTGTTATGCTAGTAAAAAATGAAACATCAACACTGCAGAATCCTGACACTTGGGATTGGAATACTGGAAAGGAAGATTTTTCAATAACTGTCATGCCAGGAATGAAGGCGAATATATGTGTCCCAGCATAATATTGCAGGATCCAATCTGGGTCGGTCACCAGGACCAGAGGTTTTGTCTTCTGAGCTTTCAGACTCGTTCTGCAGCCTGTCTTCAGGGAACTTCTCTCTAGCAGAGTTCTCTACACAGAACACAAACAGCACACACTGTGCTAAAGAGAAGTTTCCTGAAGATGGGCTCCAGCATGTTTTAGTTTAATTTATGAACTAAAACATCATCTGTTCCTCACACAAGGAATGGATCAAAGTCCTGATATTAATCCTATAAAAATGTTGTGCCAGCATCTGAAGTGGACAGTTTATGCATGGAAACCTATCAACATCCCTGAATTGAAGCCGTTCTGTGAGGAGAGAAAGGCTAAAATGCCTTCAAGTTGACGTGCAGAACTGATAAACATTATCAAAAATGTTTAGTTGCTATTATTGCTGCCGAGGGAGGCACACCATTTATAGAAAGCAAAGATTAATAACTCCTGCCACAAATATATAGCTATGTATCATTTCCTCAAGAAATAAATAAATAAGAATAAAGATTTTGATTCATTTGATTAATTGGGTTTTCGTTATCTAATTTTAGAACTTGTGTGGACAACAGATCATGTTTTAGGTCATATTTATGCAGAAATCATGGACATTCAAAAGGGTTCAAAAGCATATAAGTACCACTATAGGAGACTATGATTATGAGACAAGAACCATTTCTTATTTTGACACAAAAAACAGATATAGCAATGCAAGGTATGATTACTAGGTACGGAACAAAATACGGCCATAACTCTGTTCTCAAAGAGAACTCTGTTCTCAAAGTATAGATATGCTGCTGAAATGTGCGTAACATATACAGGGTACCGTATTTTCCGGTGTATAAGACTGGGCGTATAAGACGACCCCCTACTTTTCCTATTAAAATATAGGGTTTGGGCTATACTCGCCATATAAGACTACCCCTCAATGCTGTCGGCGCTCCTGTAGCGTCATCGGTCAGCGCCGACAACTCAGATTCAGGAAGCTGTGCCGATCTCGTGAAGGCTGCATGCCGCTCAATGCTGGACCCAGCTGGTTGCTGCGAGGAGCTTCCCCCACCGTCCCAGGCATCCAGGTGGAAATTACCGACGCTCAGACTTCCCCAGACAGCTGGGGCTCGCCATCACTGGGGGTCAGCTGGGGAAGTCGGCGCGTCGGTAGGCTTATACCCGGCATATAAGACGACCCCCAACTTTTGAGATGATTTTTCTGTGTTAAAAAGTAGTCTTATACGCCAGAAAATACGGTAAATACATTTCAAAAGATTAAGGCTGAATATCATACGAGTAGCCTTATGTCACAGAAATAGTGACATATTAAATTTTTAGTAATCATGAGAAAAATTGCTTCTGTTTTGGTAATCATATTTAATCAGTGTTAGGTGGAACTGTATCTTATCAACTCTGAAGGGAAAGAAATACATAATGATCTTGGCTTAAAAATTGATAAAGGCTTAGCAAATTCCTATTTAACTTTTGACCTTTCATGAAATTCATTACATATATTGTTCAGAAACAGGCAGAGAGAACCTGCACTGACATAAACAATAGAGTAGCAATGTTAAAAATGTATATACACTAAAGTGATTTTTATAGTAATTATCTGAGGCCTGTATTTTTTGAGCATTTATAAACTTGTATGCATATTCCCAAAATACCATATAACAAGCCAATATATTTTGTTTGAATAAAATAGATGAGATATTGTGTTAATTAAGCCCATCTACCTCATATGACTGATGTGATGATGCATGAGATAAGTCCTATGAAACAGAAGGACACTTTGATTCCCACAATGGAAGTTAATGGAGTTAGCAGAGATGGCTAAATTGATTGCTTTGATTAAAGAAAAAAACACAATTACTTTTGTTTCTGCTTGGAAACTTCTGGACTTTGTGCTTGGGGTGGGAAAAAAAATGAAATTTTGATTTTGGAGTTTACCGATTAGAAAGATTTGTTGTTATAGAAATAGCTAGTTTATACTACTATGTAAAAATAAAAAGTTGAGGTTTGATGTTATAATCTTATTCTACAGCACCAAAGGGTGTTTAACGTCAGTGCCTTTTCTTTCTTTCCCCCCTTTTCCTTCCCCTATTTTCCCTACTATTTTCTTTTGTATTTTTGTATTTTATATTATAAACTAATAAAAAAAGAGATAAAGCCTATGAAATATTATGCATTAAAATGTGTGACTACATTATGATGTAATAATCAATATCAACAATTCAGGCACATTTTCAAATCTAGATTCTGGCAGCTATAAATACCAAACTAGATTATTAAGCATAAAAAATTAATTGTACCTGACATATTCTGATTGACTGGTCTAACACCGTTTTGGTATCAGTGACATAATCTGGACATGGAAGCACGGCACGTTCAAAATGGGCTTGCAACAGAAGATGACATTTGGTGTGTGAGCTGTCAAAAGAATGTGGGTTGACTTCAATGGGGAGACATTTGGCCAGTTCACTATTCATTTGATCCTCATTGTGCCTCACTGGGAGGTCTGCGTATTCTTCAGCATCCTGAAAGAGGGAGAAAGAGACAGAGAGAGAACATTAGTGTAAAAAAAAAGGAAAGAACTGGGATATAGACAATTAGGAGCTTGCTTGCTAGGAGCCCCTAATAAAACCACTTATGAGAAATATGGACCTCTGTAGCTACAAAGGGCCACAGTTGGAAGCACAGATTGGAAAAAGTTACCTAACTGTTCCTAACGCTTTCAGATTTATTGCTCATCCATAAGCACAAGAAGCACTAGAGAAAGGCTGGGTTACATTTACAATATAGTAATGCTTTTTGGCAAAAGTTTGAATGCTTTTCAGAAGAAAATGCTCTCTCAGTTGTAAATTTGGCCAACTGCAGATTAATGAAAGTTAACTGTGTGAAAGCTATGCATGAGAATTAATTGTAATAAGTTTTACTTGTGCGCACATGGTTACTGTACAATAAAGTATTCCTTTTAATTGACAGATAAAGCCTCAAGACAAGAGGATAAAAAACTTGAATAATAATTCAGAAAACCCTAGAAATAAAAACCTAAGCAACCTCTAAAAATGTCATGGTCTTTGAACTTTTTTTTTTTAAAGACAGACTGCAGACAACTGCTACCTAATCCTTGATGTCTTTTCCATTCTTTTGTGAAAACTGTGGTCATTTATTTTCTGAACCAAAGGGTCAGTGCCATCTTAAGCCCTATAGAATTCTTCATGTTTGTTTCACTCTTATTTAAGCCACATCCCTTAACAATATTTTAAGGGATATTTACCAAGGAGATTTTTTTCTTTTTGGGCTTGGTAACTCTAGCCATGAGACAGACTAAGGGGTGGGATCAACAGAATGGCTGCAGCTGAGCAGGTATTTCTGGAAAACAGAAAAAGTCTCCTTTCTCCCCCTTAAACAACTTGTTTTATTTACTTCCAAAATACTCCTCTGGTTTCAAACACTTTGCCTACTTCATTTCCTATGTGTGTGTGATGGATGATTGTAAGTGAAGTTCATTTTCTTATCTACATCATGTAAGTAATTAAAGGAAATTGAGAATGAGCACTGGAGCTTTTATGCATCTGGGAACGAAGCTGAATGTAGGGCACCAAGGTCAGCCTAGTCCATTATATTTTTATGTGACAGGCTGGTCTGCCTGCCCTGTCCCTGTTTGCTTAGCATCGGCAGGACAGGCTACTAACTGCAAATCTGTGCTTCTGATTTGCCCAGCTGTCCTTGAATAAAGACATCTTCCACTGCAAATGTGAAATGGCAGTGATTGACAACTCTATGATGAACTCAGCTTGTAACCCCCTGCTACTGTTTTCAGATTGCAGGAAGACAGACGGAATAAAGAAACATCCTTCATAATCAAATCAAAGTGGCCTTGCTGTTCACTCAGTTTTTTTCTACGTTCATTTCCCTTTTTAGCACAAACCTGCCCTGCAAGTTCCACAGACTACACAATGCCAATTTATGAACAACAAAAACAAGAGCCTGGCAGCACCACTTTAAAAAGACTGTTCATAATTGGAGAACGGGTACATCAATAAGAACATTAAGAATGCCAAATGAACTGTTCCTTCATTTCCCTTAAGTGCCAGTAAGAAGCTGAATGAATTTGGAAATTCAACAAGATCTGATGTATCTGCTGATATATAAGGGATAAAAATCACATAAGATTTGGAAGCTTTCTAACAGAAGCATAGAATTTCTTTACTGGGTTTCTTTTTGGCCAACAGGAAATAATGAGGAAGAAAAGTGAAGCAGCTGAAAAATAAAGTATTTATAGAGTCCCCAACAGTTTTTGGTTGCACTGATACAAATATTTATTCTGATTCCTCTCAACCTCCCCCCCTTTCTTTTTTTACAAAGTGAAAAAGAATCACATATACCAGGATTTAGTAACCAAACAGCAATTTCAAAAATATATGCCATAGCATATATGCCGTAGCTCTCTTCTTGGAAAGAGAGCTATGATAGGCCATAAAATCTATTCCTTTCTAAATTGCCAAGAACAAAAATAAACAAAAACAAAACGTTGGTAGCTAACATCATGCAGCCTTAAAATAGAACTGAGGCTGCCTACGTCTCAGTTATCATTCTACATTTGAATAGTCAATGGGCATTCAGTTTTCAGACTGAGCGATTTTCACAACTGTTAGCAATTACAAGTTTTTATTTGCATTTAAATCTACTCAGATTTCCCAAAAGGATGGAAGATCATATTTATTGATTTTAGGGTATCACAAGATGGTCCTTTTATATTTCTATATAATTCTGTGTCAAAGATAAAATTAAAAGCACTTTGCATATTCATTCATTCATTCATTCATTCATTCATTCATTCATTCATTCACCTTTTTGCATAAAAATCAGTTCCAAATCCAAAAACTTTTCCTGTGTTATTGAAGTTAACGTTTATTCTGAGTTTTCTCTTGTCTTACCTAGCAGTTCAAAACCAATATTCCAAAGAGCAGAAATAATGAAATAGATTTGTTTCGTTCAGGAGATATTGGTACCGTAATTATTAAAAAGCTACAACGGATACTTTACTGATCCCTAATAAAACCTAAAGACCTCCACTACATTCCCTAATTAAAATTAATTTTAAATCACTGCCATCCAAATGTTAATCCGTCACATACAGTATCAAGTGAAAATTCACAAAAACAGATATACCAAGGGGTAAAATCCAAAAGTCTTAAAATACAGTTTACTACCAGAAGAGGTTAGGAAAATAATAACTTGAAATTACAGCAATTTTTCTATTCAATTAATATTATTTGTAAGCTTTTTTTATTTCATCAATGTTATTCTCTCTTCCAAATTATTTTAAACATAAAATTACTTTACTCCAATGTAGATTTATATTGTATACCAGTTCCTAGAGTTATTAAAAAACAATTATGCTATATTTTAGTAACATATTTTATAGTGATTTAAGGCTGCAGGCACTAAGTCTTCCAAACAATGAGACTAACATCTAGCCAGCCTGTATAATATTATGCAGCACAATCACAATCTGGTGCAAAATAACTAAGGACCAAGTGCCATTAAAGTCAGTAATACTCCTAAGCAAATATACATTGGACAGAGTTGTGAGATGTGAAATAGCTTGACCAATGCAGGTGACAAAAGAAAGCCTTATTTATGTTAAAACTTAAGTTCAACCATGAGAAATAGCAAAGCCTTTAAAGTTAATGAGTTGTAGACTTCTCAGGCCAAACTGATTAATTTGTAACACTAAGAGTCTTAAACTAAACCAAACCAAACCAAACCAAACCAAATCAGCCTCTCACATTCCCTGAGCTTGTAAATGCAACTGTCCTCTTTATCAACACTATACTGGGAAGCTTGTTTAATGTATTTGAGGCACTAGTAATATATTATGTAAATTTAGCACTGCAGCCTGGCTTTTCCAACAATATTTAAAAGGTGATGTACATATATGTATGTGTTCATCAATTATTTTCTTATATACATTTTTCTCACTTGCGTCATCTTTCATTTCATCATTCCAGCAAGTATTCTTTCTATTAGTATATATCCATACTTCTGTGGTAGTCTGTAACATAATTTTCTTTTCACTCTGCCCACTCTACCCTCTTACATAATAATCTTTTCATTCATTCTATTGAAATCTTTATTTTATAAACCTTTTTGGTTGAGAATTTGCACTTTCTTTTCCTGTATTCTATTCTAGTTCAACAGAGTCCAGTGCTTTCTCTCATGTTATTTAACATACATGAACTGTTTTTTAGAGAATTTATCCATCAGGTTGGGGTGAAGTATACCTAGGTATACATAATTTCTGTAGGAAATAAAGGAGAGGCTTTGGAAGTCCTGAACAGGTGTCTGGAGACTGTGACAATTTGAATGGAGCAAAGCAAGCTCATGTTAAATCTTTCCAAGTCAAAACTGTTGTTTGTTCATAAACACAGAATCTTAAGAAAATTGGTCCTGGTAATTGCTCTGGATAGGATAATGCTCTCCCAATAATACAAATAGTTATTGACACACTGGGTGCCATGCCAAAAAAATCTTGGAAGGCACTTAGAAAATCTCTGTATTGACAACATTTCCACCCATCAATTGCAAATGGCCACATTGCCTGGATCCACACATATATTATGTAGATTATTAAAACTTCCTAGGTTCTCTGACTTCCAACAACAATGGGCATGGTTTAAAATTTAGGCGTTCTCTTGAATTCTAAGTTGCTACTTGCCAACAATAAAAATAACGACTCAGCTGGACTATTGTAATACATTGGGGCTGGCTCAGAGATGACCTGGAAGCTACAATGGCTGTAAGTTTTGGCAGCAAAGTTACTAGTTCTTATTGTTTTCATTATTCTACATTGCCAATGTAGAATAGTCTCTATTTTAATGTTGCTTCATTGGCTACCAATAAGCTTCCAGACTCAGTTCAAAATGCTACTTATGACCCTTAAAATCATAAATGGTACAGCATTGATAAATGTTAGCCATTATCTTGTGATGAATGTCATCCAGAGAGGGTTTCCTGGAGGTCCCTTATTTGAAAGGTTCATAGAAGGTGGACCAAATAGCAGGCCTTCTCCATAGT
Source organism: Ptyas mucosa (assembly GCA_012654045.1). NCBI lineage: Eukaryota > Metazoa > Chordata > Lepidosauria > Squamata > Colubridae > Ptyas > Ptyas mucosa. The sequence goes on along the minus strand of WNWU01000030.1, from coordinate 7,403,568 downwards.
AGCCCCCTCCCCAACCTCTTTCTGGAGGTCTCTTCAGTGCTAACATTACTCAGTTTTAGGAAACATTAAAAGCAGTACTATTCCAATCAGCCTTCAGTTGCGGTTGATTATAGATCGCGATTCTAGATTTTGATACTGTATTATTATTGCCCCCTCCCCCCGGTTCTAGTCTACTGTTTTCATTGTTTCTATTTCAGCTATTTTGTACTTAGTCACCTAGTATCTTAGCGCAGATTATAAATTCTGAACAAGATACAAATAAATAAAAAAGTTTTAGAAATACAGAAAATAAAAAGTTTGAACAATGATTTTGGAAGCACCACGGAAATTGGAATAAATAGGAACAGTAAAGAAAGAGGATTATAAATAATGTTTTACAGTCAAAACTGTTTAGCACTCATGAGCAACTGTTTAGCACTCATGAGTATAATGGAAGGATGTCTATAACAATTAAACAAATCTTTAGATAAAGTCACCTAAATAGCCAGTATTCATATTCCATACACTGTGAATAAAAATGTGCATATATTTTTTTTTCCTACCTCATCTTTTCCTCACAAGAACACACCTATGAATTCGGCTGAAAGAGAATGACTAGCCCAAATTTTCCAGGCCTACCTTTATGCCTATGGGAGGACTAGAACTCAGTCTCCTGGCTTCTAGTCAGGAGTTCTAGTTACAGTCTCTTGGTTTCTAGCCAACTTAGTTATTACACAATGCTGACTTTGATATTGCATTATGCCTCATTTAATCTCATCTCTATATTATGGGGATGATGGAGAAACTGCTATGTGGAGAAAATGTAGAAAGATACACTTCCACCAGTATGAAAGCACATACCTGAATCATCATCCCACAATTAGTGATGCATTAAAGGCATCTTTTTTTTAGTGTTTCAACCTGTAACAGTCTTAAGGAAAAATACCTTAAGGAAAAAAAAATCAAAACAATATCAAGTAAATTATTTAAAATGACTTTAAAAGCACTTACGTACTGTATTTTTCGGACTATAAGGCACCAGAGTATAAGACACACCTTAGTTTTTGGGGAGGAAAATAAGAAAAAAGCTGATTGGTGGGTGGATGGCCTCCCGGAATACCCCCAATTAGCTGTTCCCAGAGGTGAATTTTAGCAACAGGTTCATTGATTGTGAGCTCTGCGCCTTGCTTTTTCAGCGTCTGAAACCTCTGTTTCAGAGGCTTTTTTTCTGAAGCTCTGTTTTGGAGGCTTTTTTTCTGAGGCTTCGTTTCAGAGGCTTTTTTTCTGAAGCTTTTTTTTTGGAGGCTTTTTTCAGCCTCTGAAACCTCCTTTGAGAGGCTGGATGGGGCTACATTCAGAGTATAAGACGCACCCAGATTTTCACCCTCTTTTTTGGGGGGAAAAAGGTGTGTCTTATACTTTGAAAAATACGGTATATTTAATATGCTTTTAAGCATAACAAAACAGGTTAACGTAAAATAAAACATTAACATATGTATCTCAATGCTCTTTAATTTCATGTAAAGAAAAGTGGATATAAAATTAGATGCTCAAGCATGTGTTATAGTCTACTTGCTACCAAAGTGCTACCTCAGAACACCTGTTTTCTGTAGTTTGTCATAAAGTCAGACTATCATTATTACAATATTTTTCAACTTCAATATGCCAATATTTTCTGACCTACTAGACAATAGAGCATTTTTCATCTTTACTATCAAATTCATTTGAGTTGAGGTAGGATAGAAAAAAAAAAGATCTGAAATTATTGTAACCTAGAGATAGGAGAGGAGTCCATTTATCCTAGTTATTGGGCCAATCCTCATCTTGTTCTCTCATTATGGAAAAAAATGGGTAAAAGAAATCAATACAGTAACTATGAAGCTTGTACTAAGAAAAAAGCCTGCTACAAGTCTTCTGTTTGGTTTGTTTTATCACAAAATAAAATGGAGAAACATACAATATACCTTGACTAAGTTACAAGCAAAATATAACCCCACCATTCTCTGGAACCAAGGAAAAGCAACACCTGCTATGAAATAGATGAAGGCTAGTAAAAATATTTGCCTTGTACTGATTCACTTTTAAGCACATTTTCTCTAAATTATTTCTTCAATTTTTAAGATTCACTTTTTATAGCTATAAGGTTAAACATATGCATTTTAAAATTTTGCTTCTTTCACCAATTCATTTAACCTATTGATATGTGTGTGTGTGAGAGAGAGTATTCAACTTTTGGGTGGTTTATTAATTATAAGTGCTAAATCCGCAGTTAAGTCAGGGCTGAGGCGAGACTTGGGTCCAACACAATTTTATTAACCATATCTGAACTCACAACAACAACAACTACTTCGCTGACAGCGTTTATATAACCAAGCTGTCAAACGCAGCGACCAATGAATGTGTGCCTTTTCTCCCGTGCTCGGAGCCGCGTCTGCGACAGCCAATCAGGAAACGGTGCCGCCGTTGTTAGGCAATGTGCCGAATACAACAATAAGTCTAATATATGAGCCAGCTTTCCCCGCCAACCTCTACTAGCAAACAGATGGAATTAAGTGAGTCCTAAATTTATAAGTAGCAAACAAAGCAAAAGGAAACGCCTCTATTAAAGTGGCTCCTAACAATATTGTAGTTAAACTTACTCCTGTGATATTTATTTTTATACAACTTCATGTTTCTAGAAGTTTATTTCTACTCCACAAGATTTGGTTTGTGGTACTAGCTTCATAGGATAGATAGTTTTTAAAGTTTTATGAATGCAAATGAATTTTTATTTGTTCAGGGAGATACAGAACTGAGGACACATTTGCTACATGGTTTGAAGGGACAAATGTGAGTGTTGTTTATTCTCCCTTGATTTGAATACATAGGGCAAAATTCTGCTTGTACCTTCAGGATGATTTAAGGGTTGCTATTTGTTTGTTTATTTATTTTTGGCCTGCTCAATCAAAGTATGATGTACCAATTTATCTGTTTGGCTATCAAATGTTATAGTTTCAGTCCGCTTCTCCCTTTCAGGTATGTCAGGGAAACAGTCATGCATTATCTGGAAGTAACACTTCTCTGACCCCCTATTTTAAATCTCCATTACTTGCAATGACCTTGGAAAATAGCTGGAGAAATAACACATTCAGTGCAGAACGTTCTTTTATTATTTCCTTCCCATTTGAAGTGTCGTAAAGGAGAGTGTGCAGCAGACAAGTTAAGATATGAACAAGTCTTTCAAATATGAATCTTCACCTTTCTCTTCTTAAAAAATATGAGATTTATTCCTATTTTATGGCTATAGTCAGTTTGCAAACATCCCGTAATATTCTAATGATCACTTACAATCCAGCAATTTAATTTTTTTTAAAAAAAATATTGTCTTTCTTTTTAAGTCTAAAAATCCAAAATTGGTATAGGTTTTTTTAAAATCTTCTCTCTAAACGATAAAAAAGAGCTGCCACATCTCAATTCCAGTTATGTTATTTCATAATCTAGAGCCCATTGCAGAAAAGCAGAATTAGCCACTCATTCCCATAGTGAGCCCAGCAAAAACTGACCCTTTAATAATGACTTAAGAATTAAGGTAAAATGTAGCAGAGGAGGTCTGCAGGCAATTTGGGCACCAGGCAAAGGTAAGATAAAGGAACAAGACAAAGGTAAGACTTTGAATATGATAGTGTGCAATTTGTTTATTTGCAGTGGGTTTATAGAATAAATCTTATAAAAGGCCATCCTTCCATTGATATTACCAGTATATGACTAACTTGAATTCTGGAAGATCCCCATGGTACGAAGATAACAATTAAAGAAAAGTGCAAACCTGTCCTGATCAGGTATATTTCTCTGATGTCTCATACATGGAATCAATAACATCTTAACCTAATACGAATTCAGCTTTGATTTGTTTTCCTGTATCTGGTTCTTTACAAAATGAAGGAATATGACGACTCTGCATGTATTTAAGTCTAGTTTTGCACAAAAGGAAACATGCAGCTGGATCAATTGTTAAAAATATCCTTCAATATATTGAATATTAAAATATTTCTCTTCGTTCTGCATAGAAAGTCAAATTTAAATGTACTCTTTTAATTGTAATCTTTAGTTCCTTCTGGTACCCTCTAGTGTCCAACTTTAAAGTTTCATCCTGTTCAGTTTTTTTAAAGAGAACTCCATGAGTTCTCCTTATCCTCATCCTTTCTCATGAGAAGGATTTTTATAATTAATCCCAAAATCTTATTTCAAGTCCTTAGTTGTAACTTTCCAAAATTAAAGTTCTAATCATCCTTTTGCTGTTTGTCCAAAAGAATTTTTAAAAAAGTTTCTAAACTATTATTTAAAACTTCTTGCACTAAGGATAGAAGGAAATTCACTCTGTGCTGTAAAATCTGTTGATCCAAAGGTTCATAATAGCTGAAAAGGAGATAAGAAGCAATTTCCAAAAGTGATTAGAAAAGGACATAATGTGATCCTAATGTCCTTTTAAAAGTGCCAACTATTTTGGAGTAAAATGACTTATTCCCTGGTCTCGCCCATCTGTATGACAATTGTATAGGATGGTGTCTGGATAATCATCCATGAAAGGTATCTCTTGCTCACAAAGTAATTACTGCAATTTTCCACATCTGTTATATTGATTCTCCATAACAATAGCAGTGGATTTCTACCTAACTGATCCCAAAGACCAGGACTTAGAACCTTCTAAAAAATGCTCAGCATGGGGAGAAGTATAAAACCGAAGATAGGGATATTCTGGCATCTCAGAGATGCTTTAGATCACGGGTGTCAAACTTGCATCATCATGACATTGTCATATGACGTATCATGACTTTTTCCCTATTTGCTAAACCAGGTGTGGGCAGCGCATAACGCACCCAGACTGCATGCCCGGAGTTTGACACCCCTGCTTTAGACTAATTCTTGTCAGACATGATAACCGATTGCAAGGTATTATATTCACTATTATTATACATTGACAAAAAGTTAAGAAACTTTTAAAATACTGTAATCAGGAATTCTTTTAAAAAGTTTAACTTTCTACCTCTTAGTTTGGCATGGTTTATACAAGTTGATGACAATATGAAAATAGCAGAATGTTTGTTGAAAAAGCTGCCCAGAAACAAGTTATTACTGATTGTAAATCAAGCTTCTTTGATTTAATAACCTTCCAGTCAGCATGGCTATCTTTTAAACTACAAGTGAGCTCTTTCGGATTCCCAATAGCTAGGGGAATGGGAAATTTTCTAAATTGGATACATTGAATAAGGAAAGTTGCTATGAGTGGAGCAATTTGTCCCTGTCAATTTCCCTGTCCCAAAATTGCAGGCTAATTCTGCTGATTGCCGACTGCCAGCAGTTCGGTAGTTTGATTCTGACCAGCTCAAGGTTGACTCAGCCTTCCATCCTTCTGAGGTGGGTAAAATGAGGACCCATATAGTTGGGGGAAATATGCTGACTCTGTAAACCACTTAGAGAAGGCTGTAAAGCACTGTGAAGCGGTATAGAAGTCTAAGTGTTATTGCTATAATGGGAGATGATTTTCCAAAGTGCCATATAAAAGGATAGGAAAGTCCAGTTTTATGAGCGGAGTTCCATTATGTTTTTCTTGATGTATATATGTATTTGTGTATGTATGTTTGTTGCTTTAGAAGAATATTCTATGTGGACCCAAATGGGGAACCATGTTATACAAGAGATATGTAATGGTTTGAACAGTGAGTTGTATCAGCTAGAATTGTAAGATATTGTATAGAGATGTAAGTGAACAATGCATTTGCACAGAGTCCAGGTTTAACTAAGGTGCTTTAATCCCCTTGGATAAGAGTACCCCCTCCTATCTAAATAGTGGAGAGCCTTAAGGGATTCTGGCTATGAATCCCTTAAGTGACAATAGCCTTCCAGTATCACTGAGCCAATTCTCATCTTCTAAGACTTCTGGGATAAAAGAGGCTGGATCTACAGAGGATATTGAAACTTGAAAGACCATCTCCATAACTAATCCAACTAACTGGGCTAAAGTCTTGCTGCTGTTTGAAGTCACTATATAAAGTCATATGATAAAAACATATTTTACTAAATCTCAGTAATTTAAAGCCAGTCTTTTCTTTGGTGACCATAATGGCAGGGACATTGACAGTAGGCTAAATATTAGCTGATGGCTCTATCTTTAAAGACACCCCCCCCCCCCAAATAATAGAAATCCTTAAATGTTTATGTAGAAATCTGCTTGAGTTGCTGAGCACTGGACTTTAAATGAATGCTATTTTTATATTTTGGTGACTGGGGAAGAGGGAACAAACAGAGTGAAAAGTGGAAAATTTAACTTGGCTATTTTGTAATAAAGGATGCAGTGTGCAATTCAATAAACCTGTGCTCTCTATACTTCGACTCATCTTACATTCCTATTTACTACTTGTAAAATATATTTAATAGATCTGCCAAGAGGAAGGTAACTGAAGAGAGCTACTTTTGCTGCAATTCGAACTAGCAAGAACTTCTATTAAAAACAAAGAAAAATAGAGATTTCAGTACCAGATGTCTGGTAAGATCCCATTTGGATTTGAGCTACTTAAATTTGCAATCATGTATTTATACATCTAACAGAGCTTCTGTTTCCCCTAGAATCTGAAAATTAACTAGCTTTGTAGCATCTTCCTTGATCTGCCACCCGTGCCCTGAGGATTACAGACTCCACCTGAGCTTGTTTTACAAGCATAAGAGAAAAAATTAATCTCTCCTGGCAGCAATCCCACTGGGATACGGATGAATAATGATATCCCTCTCCTGCTGCCCTCTCAGTCCACTAGAAAACCACTCTAACTCAGCAACATGGAAAATGCTGAAACCATTCCAGCTGTGGATTAGCAGCCAGTCAAGCATCCATCTGCTCTGTGTGAGAGAAGGTGAACATGCATTCTTACAGCTTACATAGCATTCAACAGTAACATCTTTTAGAACCCCAGTTAACCAAATGATAAAAAAATTCCGAAAGAATTAAGAAACATTCCCTATTTTCTACACTAGCATACTATTTTAAATAGCATTGATCTATTTGTTATCTCTGTAAGACATAAACTACAAACATTTTCCTTCTGTCTTATGGGCTGGATAGCCCACCCGCTGTTTACATTCTGAACATCAGATCAAATATTTGAAACAGAATGTAATGCAGGAGAAATTAAGTCCTATAGATCATTTCCCAAATATGTAATTTTTCATTTGACTGTCTTAAGTGACAATGTTGACATTGGGAAGATAAATTCTCAAAAAGAAAAAAAAAACATTGGCGGAAGCAACTCACATATATTTTTTTTAACATAAACAACCACATTTTTTTCTAAGCGATCAGGACTTTAGTCTCATCCATTTTCTTCACTCATATTTCAATATTTGCATGAAATAAGGGGATGACAGAATGAGGTGGTTGGATGGAGTCACTGAAGCAGTAGACGTGAGCTTAAATGGACTCCAGAGGATGGCAGAGGACAGGAAAGCCTGCAGAAACGTTGTCCATGGGGTCGCGATGGGCCGGACACAACTTCGCAACTAACAACAACATGGAAAGACAGCCATGAAGTTAATAAATGGATCAAAGAAAAACAAATGGCTACTATTATTGAGATGGCTGAAAAGAATGGAGGCACACTATCTGATAGAAAAACAAAAATAAAAACTTTTAATGGAAGTAGGGGCAGAATCTGCCTCAGTAGGACAGATATATATGACTCCCCAAAAGACATTTGAAGACAAAGATTGATCAGTTGCTAGCAATTTCAACTGGTTCTGTTTCTGTATGGCTCTTAAAAGTCCACAAGAGAAAAAAAAAATCTATCCTGTATCACAGAGAATTGAAGCAGAAATAATGTAATATAGTACCTGAAAGTATTTTCAATTGTATTTCAGATCAGGTTATAGTACCAAAATGGAATTGATCACATTTGTGAATCATTTCTGGTACGCATCCACATACTTACAGTATATGGAGACCATTTCTGTTTTGGTTTTTTATTATTATTATTTTATTTTGCTGGACTGCTGGATGTTATTGCACCCTTCTTTTAATTTGACTTCCTTAAATGAATCAACATTTAAACTGCACCGATCTTTTAAGTTTCTATGTGAACTATTTTTTCCCTAACGGCATAGAATTACTAAAATAAATTCCAAAAAATAACAGTTATGCTATATTTTTTGGAATTATTTTTCTTTTGCAGTTTTTTTTAATAGAAAGGATTAAATATTATCAGTAATCATGTAATAATAACTGTCAAAGAGAAGAGAGATATGTAACTGCTTTTTTCTAGATATGGATCACGAGGAATGATAAAACAATATTGTGTGTGTGTGTGTCTGTGTATACACATTCTTCTGAACTTGGTTTTCCTCTCCCCATTTTCTCCCATCATTGCACTGCACAAAAATACGATATGGCATACTAAGTCAGCAATGAGTGGTGGGCACTGTCATCTTGATTTACCTACTGATTGTGCTTTGTTGGAATGGCTGAGAGCAACAGGTGGTTTTAGTTTAAAGTTTGCTTTAGAACTTCGGGGGTGGGGGAATATGAAGGAATTACTTATGTCTGGGGAGACCCTCAGAACTTAGGTCATGCAAACCATGGAATGTATGCGCAGGAAAAAAAATGCAGAATGCCACTAGGTCCTAGAAAAAATAACTGCAGCTCATAAAACAATTTCACCTACTTACATGTATTATGGAAAATCAAAACAAATGTATTCCTGTGCCAGTGTTAATTTGCAATTTCTTGCTAAAGGCTCTGCCATAAATCAGTTAAGTTACAAAAAGAAGATTTAAGTGGAATTCATAGCTCTAGGATGCCCCAGTATTAAGTACACAGACACAAACAGCTTTTACCAACCTGGTAATTTCTAATGCATAGGGACTGAAGTTGTTGGAGGGAGCCGGGTTGGGAAAGATTGAAAAAAAGGCAGTCATAATTATTTATGTGACTGCTGGAAAAGGGAAGAGAATAAAGAAAGGTCTGCTGGACTTAAAGAAGACTTTAACTTATTGGAATGAGGCAGGTTCCCTGCGTAAGAAGAATGCAAGTAAACTGTGACATATTACTGAGATAATCTCAAATCTGTTTTACATAGAAAATCTTGCCTGTATAATAGTTGAAAGTACTTTTCAGAAATTTACAGCTTGTAACATTGATAGTGTGATGTTACTTTTCCTATTTTAAACTATGTATTATGAGCATTAACTTACTTTGTCTAAGCTACATCTGATGTTTTACCCTGTAAATTCTTTTATGGTAAAGCCTAGGGATAGGTTTTGTCCCTATGCAAGGCAGCAAACAACTGGGATTATATTTCCGTGACAACTTTGGTATTGACAGGAGTCTCGTATTAGGGTTATAGAGTGCTTCAGATTCAGGGTGCAAAAGGTCTGTTAAAGTGCATAGGGACATGAATGCAGATCCTCTCTGCATCTCTTAAAGCAACCGTCTCTTTCCCAGGATTATGTAACTGGCCCATGCTATCAGGAAAGGAGGCGGTTGCTTTAAAGAGTTGCAGATGGGCATCCATTTATGTCCCTTTAAAACACCCAACTCAGTTCTAACATACTTAAAAGCCTTATCCAATATATTCTTTCTCACCTGACTGCAGAGAAAATTAAAGAAGAGCCTGAACATTTATTTTACTGAGTTTCCTATCTCAGTAAGATATGGTGCAAAAAAGTCATGTTTTCATCGCACTGTCAAAGCTACCACTAGTTATACCATAAAATACTTTTCTTAAGAAAGTAATGAACAGGCACCAGTTATATAGGTTTCAAAGTCAGTTTAAATGTTTACTAATGCTCTTGCAGCCCTTAAAAAGAAAGTTAAAGTTCATTGTATTACTACTGTCGTATAGCCCCAAATAAAGGAGAACGCTCTTCAACAGAAATGCAATTGTTGATCAAATAAATTCTATTACGTGGAATATTTCATGTTCACTAAGTAAGCTGAGGTGAACAATGCTGTTTGGTTTGTTATTCCTACATGTGTGGTGGAATGTATTCTGAAGTGGGGGGTGGTATCCAAAGGGCAAAGAACCTCTCCCTCCTGTGACTCGAAACTACATTCCACATTCTATATTCTCAGGTTCATATCCAGTCTCAATACAGGGAAATAAAATTGTCATTTCCCTTTAAACTGTTGCCTAATTTGTTTGCCTCAGGATAATTTAATCAGGATAATTTAAAATGCTGCTTGAAAGATCAACTTTTTCAGGGACCATCTTTTTCTGGACTGTAGTGAAGGAGGTAAAAAGACAGATGAAATCATCTAATGAAAACCTCCACTTATATTCTCTTGGGAGGTACACTCAAAATGGCCTTCTCCTATCACTCCTAGACCTGATTGGAAAACCAATATGAGTTAGAAAGAGAAGACTTTCCAGATTTGGACTCTTCTCTGCTGCTCAGGATTGTGCACAATTACCGTATATCAGTCTTCCAATGAAAACAAGTATCTTCTTTCAGTTTTCCAACAGTCTCAAATATTTTCCTTTGAACCCCTCCAAATCCACAATGAATAGCTGAGAGACCTCCCCAAATAAATGGGGAAGATATGCAGGAGATAAAGAAATGGAAAGGAAGAGTGTAAAGTCTCAGTATATCCATCTCTGCCTGAAATAAACACAAACACAATATTTCCTACCCCACTTAAATATACTGATAAACTGATTATACCTTGATAAACTCTTGAAAGTAGTTATAAGAATATCCCACAGAATAGAAGACTCTGTCCATACAGAAGGATATATGAGAAAGATATCAATAATTCCAGATTGTACCTAAAACAATACAGCATGTAGCAAAATTTTGTCTTGCATCATATTATAAGGAGCAGCTAAATATAAAATGAGTTAAGAGTTATTGGATGTAGAATATTATAGTGACTGCATGACATTTAAATGTTGGCACTTAACTCTGAGAAAGTGATAGATGAATTACTAATATTATCAAACATTTTAATAATAATTTAATGCATTATTAAAGCAACATTTTTATATAATTAAGGTTTAGTAATAAAATATTTTACTCACTTGCTGTGTTAGCATTTAATTCAAACTAATTATCATTTAGAAACTTTTTGGTGATTTAATTGAAAAATATGTATTTAAATTTACATTATTACATTTATAGTGTACTTAGTTTGCTTCATTTATTTGTCTCAATCTATTGAGGCATTTTAAAATGTATCTTTACTGAACTTCTGTGACAAAGCTTTATATAATGATGATCAATACTGTTAATGAAGTTATTCATTTTCATTAATTTGTCCTTGAGAAAAGCTTGTACTCTTGACAATAAATAAGATCCTGTACTTTAATCTGCTTTTCTGTTTAGTATGGTTATAATCTATAAGAGTGGCCTTCCATATTTTTCATAACCAAAAAAGCCTTCATCTGAAACAATATGTTTAAATGTCACTGCTCAATTATGTGATAAAATTGTTAAAACATTCGGTTACTTATAAAGTTGAAAGTAATATCATGAGGTTTCTTTTAATAGTACTGTAGGTTATGGCTCAAGAGAATTAAGCAAAGTTTGATTCTTAAGGTAAGATATTTAAATCAAGGATAACACCTTCAATATTTTATTAGTGCAACTGGATTTCAAAAGCTGCTCTCTGTGTTACAAGCCTTTAGAAAATGAATGGCAAATAAAAAGGGAAATGAAGTCTTATCCACATAGCTTCTGTTGAAAAGCAGGAAGGATCCTGTGAGCTCCCTCTTGTGGGAAAAATAAACCAAAGAGCTGGTGAAGAGAGAAAAACACACGCACATGGACAGAATAGAAAGTAAGGATATGTGCATTGAAGGGTCTCACAGTATGGAACCAAGAGCTACAGGAGGGCCCATAAAATTTGGATGTCTGAAGTGCTCTAAAACACCTTCATCTCAGACAAAGAAATTTAACAGTCCAACTCTTGAAGCTGTAGAAAAACTAATCTTAAACCAGATCTTCTTCTATACTTCATTCTGTCAATTTTCTTGGCTGGTTTTGGAGCAAGATCAGAAAAGTTCTATTTTAATTAAGCATGCAAATAGTCTTTTTTCCCCTTTTGCCTAGTACTAGTTCATGCATATCAAAAACCTGTCATCTTCCGAAATAATAGTTTTATTTATAACTAGGAAGAAAGGAAATCAACCATAACTCTATAGTAACCTTTTTAAACCAGATGTGTTGTACTACATTCCCATCCTCGAGACTTAACAAGCTGGGGAAGTTGGGCCTAGAAGATTAGCAAGAATTATTCTACAGTGATAAAAATGATCCTCATATCCATCTAGAATCTAAGTTCTGATATCTTTATGCAGATTGCTGATGAGTTCCTTTGAAGAAGAAGACTCTTGGGTCTGGAAATCTAGCATTTTGACAATTTTCTTTGTATTCACAAAGTTGTTGGGAAGGGTTGATGTTGATAGAATAAAACAAATTCAAAATACACATCGAACTTACTTTAGGTTTGTAACCTCCATTTTCAGAACATGTGTATTATGGAGGCAGTGCTCAGATTGTTCTGTGAGGTGATTTTTTACAATGGAATCAGAAGTCAATTTCTGCTATCTAAGATTCATTATCGAGTCCTTTTTTATCCTCAGAACATATTAGCAATCTTTTTTTACTTCTGAAACTTTCTGCAAGCAAAATAAAGGAGCCAGCATGGAGTATACTATCTGCTTTCTGTGACTTTTGTTTTACTGTTGGTAAATACATTATTATTTATAAGGTAAGCTTTAAAAGGTTATCAAATTAAAAAGACAATGCATCCCAAAATAAGAAATTTTTTTTTACATTTTTATTCAAGATAAATTAAAACAAACATCTCTCTACCCTCCAAACCTTATGAGTAAATTGTGAACATGGCTATTATTGCAACCATGTTTTGCAATGTTGACGTGCGTTTTTTCACTTCGGCCTACAGTTTTCACTGCCAGCATCATTAAGAGATTCTTCAAATTACTTTTTAAATATCTCTCCCCCCAAGGACTTTCACTTGCATCTAATTAGACTACTTACCCCATGCCATGTAATTCCCTATTGCCAAAACTGTTAAATGCTTCAATAAGTAAGTGAGAAAGGCATCAATGGAACAGGACAGATGCAATGCCACTGGTTAACAATAGAGGTGTGAATTGACTCCTTTAATTATGAAGCTCATTAATGCATAGTTTGCATATGTGTGTGGGTTGTGGGAATCTATGGGAGGATACTTAGTGACAATTCTGTTAAAATACCTAATATCTTCTACACAGCAAACAATTTCAGAAAAACTCTCTGTCTCTTAGTAAAACAACATAAAAGAAACTAAAACTCGTAGGCTGAATGTTAATAAAGTAAATGTGATAATTTTATTATTTACACTTCATTTTATATTTATAAAAATCTTCACATTCTAATTATATTGGAAATTTAATTTTATTTATTCTGGGATGACTAAATGAAAGAAGCAAACTACATTTTAAGAGAAGATCTGATGTTGGCAAAAAAGCAAACCAAAGATACACCTTTCATCAAATAAATCTGTATTAAGTAGAATCCACTGCATGAAGCATGGGACAAATAATTTAGGATGGCAGCCAAAACCGTTATTGAAAAAGTGAATCAATTATTTGTAAGCAAAGGCTTAACTAAAGTGTCTAACTGGTATTTTCAGAAATGTAATTTTTAAAATGAAGAATGCAGCTACAATCATAGTTCTTTTATTAAAGCAACCTACAAAATAATTATACTTTTTTACTCATTTATTTACAGAAGGAGAGATCTACATTATCTGAAGCCTGATTTCCACCAGTAGGACTCTCATGCAAACAGAAAAGCTGTATTTATCAGCTACAATATTGCTTCTCCTAACACCCTTTTGGAGGTAACTCAAGACAGCACCTGAGAAAAATGGGTGGGGCTAGGGCTGTAGGGAGAGGAGGGTGTGAAATCAGCCTTCTTAAGCTGTTCCCAAGTGGGAAGATTTGCAAATCCTATCCTTCAGATAGGACTGAAGATCTGGAGTAGAGTGGAGTGTAGAGTAAAGTAGAATAGAATGGAATGAACAGAACAGAACATGTTTATTTGGCCAAGTGTGATTAGACACACAAGGACTTTGTCTCCAGTGCATAAGCTCTCAATATACATACAAAACAACAGAGTAATAATAATTATAATATGAAACCAATAAGAGGGGGTAGTAGAGAAGATGAAAGGGATAACATTACATCTATACAACATGGGTAAATATACTTAGACATTGAATTGAACACTTCTATAATCTAATTCATTTTTAAAAAAAATTAACCAATGCGTTTCTATTATTAAACTTAGCTAATGCCTAAAAATGTTACTTGACTGACTTGATTTAAACACAACTGCCCACATTCTGGATGGATCACATAACCAGCCCTTAAGTTGGCTCATTCCTAAGATCTCCAATTCTCTGTTAAATCTATGTGACACATAAAGGACAAAATAGAGAGGAGGCAAGTCACTGATTCTTCCTTGGTTCGCAATGACAACAAGTATAATGGGAAGAAGGAATAATCTTGAGGAATTGAAAGAAGAGCCACTATGAAGACAAAAAGACAGCTAAAAGAAATCTGAGTTTGGATAGAACTGCAATCCGAGTAGGAATCTCAGACAAGACCCTTCCTAGTTCTCATGAAAATAAAGAGAGGGAGAGGGATGCACATTTAGAGTTGCAGGATTCTGTTACTGTACCCCTATAATAAAAATAGCATTAGCATGCATGACTTTGGTTTCGTAGTCTGTTCTGCCTTGAAGAGCTGACACGAAGAGATGTACTTAAGATAAAGTCATGTCACAGAAGAGACAAAAGTTAGGAATAGGGTACTGATCCATTATCTTATCAATAGTCTGGCTCCAATCACCCTATATGTACTGGTAGTTCTATATGACCAAGAACATTCTGGATTTCTGATTTAAAAATAAAACCCACTTGGTTGGAAATTGAGGCAACTTTCAGAAACAATTAGCAACAGGAAAAGGGAGTTTTATTGTTCAAAAAGAAAAAAAAAATAACTAATAATTCCCCTGGGTGTGCCCAAAGTAGCTCTCTGGATGCTGGCCAATATATTTGCCTCTCTCTTTTTTTATAATAAAAATTACACTACTGAATAAAAATGTACTCCATTGCTCCTAACAGCTGCCTGTGGCTGCCAGACAACACATTAAGCTGGCATAGACAAAGTTTAAAATTAAAACCATGAAAGCACTCCAATCTTCCAGCACAATTTTTAATTATATTCAGCAGTATGACATCTTTCCTTAAAAAATAAAATAAAAATAAAATTAGTACTTGGAAAAAAAAACCCCAAGAGCTGCTTTCAGCATATATAAAATTTTGCTGGGAAGAAGATTTTTGATTCCTGGCTTCCGCTTCCGGTTCCGCTGGCGACAGACTTTGATCGGGCTAGCTCTGGCCCCAGAGTCTGATCCCCCCCATCTGGAGGCCCTTTGGGCCAAGCGCCCCATTATTGGGGCGTTTGCCATTTGAGGGCGGCTCGCCAGGGGTCCCCTGCCTCACTTCCAGGGGCCGGGAGGCCGATGCTGGCGCGCCCGAGGCTCCAGAGGGGGCGGGAGGCGATCGGCGGCTTTTTTTTCGAGGCCGCCGAGGCGCCACAGCGCCTAAGGGGACCGGTGCTACCTAAGAAGGCACAACGGACTGTACTGACTGATTGCAGAGTGGAGCAGGCATCCTGGAGGCGAGAGGGGGGGTTGGAGTTCCCCCCCCCTTGTAGCTGGAAAGGTGCCGTGGCAGAGAACTAGGGGGAAGGAGATGGGGTGAAACCCCTTACCTTTCTGACTTTTCCTTGGAGGATGGCTGTGGCAGAGTCTCTTGGAGAGGTCTGGTGGCCCCTCCCCCCGGCAGACAATGGCGACTGTCTGACTTCCTGCTTCTTTATTTATGATTGAAGACAACATTCTCCTCTGGCTTCCTGTTTGACCTACTCTATACTTCGGACTCGTTGCTCCTGTGAGCGCCCACTGGTGGACAGTTGAAAAATTACTTTGATTGCGAATCCCTCTTTCTTCTCTGGAGGTTTGCCCTTTGATTTCTCATCTTCTACTGATCTAAGATGGCTAAGGGCCACAAATCAGCAGCAACTGACCTGGGGAAAATTTTGGAAAGACTGGCGATATTGGACCAAAAGTTGGACAAGTTAGATGACGTCCAAAAAGGATTATCTGAAATTAAACCTGAAATGACACTTATGAAAAAAGATTTAAATGATGTTCAACAGCTGGCAGAGCAAAACAAGAAGAAGATGGGGGGTCTGGAGGGGGAGGTACGGGCACTCCAGAAGGTGGAGGATGGGAGAGGAAATGCAATGTTAACCTTACAATTGGATAAGATGTCTTATTTTCTCAGGTTCCAAAACGTGGAACAACTTGACCAGGAAAATTTGAGAGAAGTGATGGTTAAAATGTTGGGCGAATTTTTAGAAAGAGATTTGGAGTCTATTGGAAGGGATGTGGACTTGGTGTACAGAGTAAACTCACAATTTGCAATTTTACATAATCTACCAAGAGAGATTCATATTAAATTTGTGAGAAGGGAACTGAGAGATGAGATATTGAGAAAACAAAGACTGGGGGCGCTGGTGTACAGGGGCAAGGAGATCACCATCCTGAAGCAGATTCCCAGACAGGTACGAGAATTAAGAAGAAAATATTATTTTTTATCAAATAAGCTGTACCTCAAGGGAGTAGGTTTTAGGTGGCTGATTCCGGAGGGTTTGATGATTTTTTGGGAGGACAGTAAGAAGAAAATTAATAATGTAACGGAAGCTAAGGCTTTTTTTGACCAACATAAATCCTTCCTAGGTGGAGAAGATACAGGAGCCGAAGAGGGGGAAGTATTAGATGATCAAGGAGCGGAGGCGGACGGAGCTGTTGCGGCCCGGGAGGGGGAGGGAAGCCAGACCATGGTTTTAAGAGCCAGAACTAGGAAATGAAGAAAGGAGGGGAATCTATTGTTTAAGGTTTTTTTAATTGACATTTTTCTTTTCTCTCTCTTCTTTTATTGTATTTTGTATAACACTCTTTTTTTTGTTTATATAATTTTTATATAACCTGGTTGTTTGTTTTGATTTAAGATAATAATGTCTGTTGTGTGAGAAATTAAAAAAAAGAAAATAATAATTGAAATATCTTTTTATAAAGATATTGAAAATTCAACATATTGTAAACTATAATATTGTATATTCTTAACCAATAAAAACTTTTTATTAAAAAAAAAAAAAGATTTTTGATTCCTACAAAAGTAGTTCTATTACCCTTGTCTGAAAGTTAATAAACATAAATATGAATGTAGTTAATATATGTAATTTTTATATTACTCAGTCTGAAGATCTCAAACAGTAAGGAAACAATTCTCGGTTTAATGACAGAAAAAGAGATAGCAATAACAATAGCTTAGGCTTATATACCACGCCATAGTGCTTTATAGCGCTCTCTGGGTGATTTACTGCATATTGTCAGCATATTGCCCCAAACAATCTGAGTCCTCATTTAACTCATCTCACAGCGATGGAAGGCTGACTCAATCTTGAGCCAGTCAGGCTTGAACTCCAGGCTGTGGGCGAAAATTGCATTTTAACCACTGTGCAACCAGGTACTACAATGCCCCCAAATATATTTGTGTATTTTGCATGATGCAGATGGAAATTCCACCCCTTGCTGAAATCTAGTTATAAACTAATGGATGAATTCCCAAATGTACTGCCTTCATAGCTCCTGCTATGTCATTTCTGATAATTTAAGATCTCAGAAAGATTTTAGCAAGTATCTTGTTTTGCCCATTTTACCATGACAGCAGGGGAAGAGTATTTTCTTTGGCTTCATCCTAATTAATAAAACGAAATAACTTACTGTCAGAATAGAGAGCAGATCTTTCACGCTACACTCGGGTTTTAAACGTTCCTTGAACATTCTGATGGTTGGATGCTTCAAATAGTAATAAGAAGCAATGCGGCCATACGTCAGAGGTTCAATATTGCGGTCATCCTATTAGACATTAAAAAAATACACATTATATATCGAAGTAATTGCAGAGTGTACATGAGACAAACACATTTTAGACAGCATTATATCAGAGGTCCGTAAATTGAATTGTGTTGAGATTGAAATTAAAAATATATATCATCATCATCATCATTTTAGCCATTGTTTATCCACTGCAGGATGAAGACCTCTTCCTCATGTTTCTAACCTATACGGTCCTGAGCTTTCTTTTGTCAATTGGGCCCGCCATACTTGCTGCTGTTGTAGATCTATCTTATTTTAGGTTTCTTTTGTGGACGCTTTTTATCAAGTGGGATCCATTCTATGACTGCCTTAGTCCACCTGCCATCAATTCTTCTTGCTATGTGACTAGTCCATTTCCATTTCAATTCTTTTACTCTCTTGAATAATATTGCATACTTTCATTTGTTCTCTAATCTATGTGCAGGTCTTTATATCTTATCTTGTAATGCCGAGCATGAAACTTTCCACTTTGTGTCACATGTAGCTTTTGAATCGATACAAAAATATATATATAAATGACCCTTACTGATTTAAATGCCAAATTGACAGAAAAATCCCACTGGGTTGGGATTCTTGGGTACCCCAAGAATTCCATAATAATAAGTCCTAATAATCTTTATCAATTCTTCTCTCAAAATGTTGGAAGGAGTATAAATTAACCTTACCTCTCCTATTTTAATGCAGTAGGAGTATTCCAGATCAAGAAGTGATTTCTCAACAAGGTTGGAAAGAAACTTGTTCATGTTATCATGGCTCACATCCTCTAAGTTATAGTAACTGCATAAATGAAAATAGGACAGATTTAAAAATATTGTTTATATGCAAATAACAATATAATGTAACACTGCCCAACATGTACACATAGTGTGGAGTGTCATTCACTTTAGGTGTAAATCAGTGGCCAGTTTATAAATTACATTTCCCTGACTATAATTTAGAATGCTTGAAGGAATATAATTGAGATAAAAGGACAAGTAGTTCGATTTTCCCTTAAGATGCTGGATCGAAACTGGGAGACTGAGAGTTCTAGGTATAACAGCCAACTGGCTGACTTTGGATCAGTCATTTTTTCTCACTCCAATCCACTTCATAGAGTTGTTGTGAGGAAAATAGGAAGCAAGAGTACAGGTAGTCCTCGACCTACAACCACAATTGAGTCCAAAAGTTCTTCTACTAAGAAAGACATTTTGTTAAGTGAGTTTTACCCTATTAATGACTTTTCTTGCCACAGATGTTAAATGAATCACTGCAGTTGTTAAGTTAGTAACACAGTTGTGAATCTAGCTTCCCCATTGCTTGTCAGAATGTTACAAAATGAGATCACATGACCTCAGGACAATACAAGTGTCATAAATACGACTCAGTTGCCAAGGGTCTGAATTTTGATCATGTGATCAAGGGGATGCTGCAATGATCATAACTGTGAAAAATGGTCATAAGTGAACTTTTCAGTGCCATTGTAACTTCAAATGGTCACTAAATGAATTATAAGCGGAGGACTACCTGTATTGTATATATACTGTACACTGTCTTGGGTTGAACAAAATAAGGATGCGATAAAAATCAGTCCATCAGTGTTCCACCTTAGGCATGAAAATCAGTTGGGGGAATTTTGAGCCAGTCACTCTCAGCCCAAAGCACTTCTCAGATTGTTGTTGGGAAAATAGGGAAAATAGGAGGAGGAAAGATTGTATTTACTGCCTTTTCTTATTTATAAAAATAATAAAGCCAGGATAAAAAATAAATAAATGAATCAAATAAATACATTTTAGAATATGATCATTTCACTGTAAAGGTATATTACAATTGACAGATATATGGATGCTTTCTAGTTATCATTCTATGTGGATTTTCAACAATTGGAAAAACACAAAATGATCAGTACCAGTTATAATATTTTTATGTTATTGAGAGTTTTACATAATTAAAAGATAAAGGAGATCAAATGTATAAAAGAAAAAGGGTAAAAGAAGAAGTGCTAGAAACATAGAGAGAAAGAGAAAAAAGTAAAAGTTAATAGCAATAGCACTTAGACCTTTTTATAGCAGTTCACAGTGCTTTACAGCCCTCTCTAAGTGGTTTACAGAATCAGCCTATTGTCCCCAAAAGTCTGGATCCCCATTTTACTCACTTCGGAAGTATGGAAGGCTGAGTCAACCTTGAGCCTGGTGAGATTCAATCTGCCAAATTGCAGGCAACTGGCAGTCAGCAGAAGTAGCCTGCAGTACTGCACTCTAACCACTGTGCCACCACGGCTCTAGTTAAGCAGCAGCTTTGGATCTTTTTTTAAAAAATTTGATTTATATGCCGCCCTTCTCCGGAGACTCAGGGCGGCTTAAATGCGCTAAGCAATAGCCTTCATACTTTTTGTATATTTATACAAAGTCAGCTTATTGCCCCCACAAATTGGGTCCTCAATTTACCTACCTTAGAAAGGATGGAAAGCTGAGTCAACCTTGAGCCTTGGTGAGATTCGAACCTGCAATAATTGCAGGCAGCTGGTGTAATAACAGGGTGTTTTAGACCACTGTACTATCCAAGGCTCTTGATAGGATCTTATTTACAGTTGCAAATAAACTTTTATCATTTCTTCCCCTTTAGAAATACATTATAGTACCCTTCTTCCTATATTCAACCTCTTTTAATCTGCAAACCTAGAAATCATCAGCTAACTTTTATCCAA
Source organism: Ptyas mucosa (assembly GCA_012654045.1). NCBI lineage: Eukaryota > Metazoa > Chordata > Lepidosauria > Squamata > Colubridae > Ptyas > Ptyas mucosa. The sequence continues at coordinate 7,382,867 of WNWU01000030.1, read as the reverse complement.
TCCTAACATACAATATAACTAGTCTTTTATAGAAACACGTATTGTTTGTCCCTTATTAAACAGGTCACTTTTGCCATCTTTGTAAGTTCTGCCATCTTCACAATCCATTTCTCAACACTAAATACTTCTGTACTATCTCATCTTTGTGTCTTGCTGTACAATCATAATGATTTTTCCACAAATGTCTTTATTACTTTAGGTATATGTGTTTTATTAAAATGCACATGTCAAATACTGTATATGTCAGTGATGGCTAACCTTTTTGCCGTCGCGTGCCAAAAGCGGGGGGAGCAGGGGAGGTCACGGGTATGGGTGCCCACATCCATAATTCAATGCACTCCGCCCTCCTGCGCATGCGCATGTGACCCCCCCACTTCCTCCTGCTTTTGGCATGTGATGGCCCGGTGGGCCCGGTAGGCCCATTTTCCCCCCTCCTCAGGCTCCAAAGGCTTTCTAGGAGCCTGCGGAGGGCAAAAACAGCCTTCCCCATCCTCCTGGAGGCCTTCCAGAGGCCAGAAACAGCCAGTTTCCTGACTTCCGGTGGGACCGGAAGGCATGAAAATCAGTTGGCCGGTGCGTGCATGCGCGCTGGAGCTGAGTTAGGGCAACACTCGCGTGCCCACCAATATGGCTCCGCGTGCCACCTGTGGCACCCGTGCCATAGGTTCGCCATCACGGGTATATGTGTTCCCAATTATTCTGATTCCAAATTTGTACTGTTTGTACTCCCTGTTACAAAAGCACCATTTAGGTAAAACTTAGCAAAATATTTTGAGAATAAACAGTGTTCAGATATATACATTTATGCTTGTTGTCCAATGTAAGTAGTTTCTTTTAGCTCCAAGTGTCTTCCTTTAGCTATCAAACAATGTATTTACTGCACAATTTGCTATAAGGTATAAATTTGAGGGGACATGTATAACAGTTATTTTATGAAAGGTTACAGCATGCATTTGATATATCATTATGTAGTTTGGAAACAAATTTTACATAAGAAAGATCTCTTATAGCTCCTAGATTTTGCACACTACCTTAATACTTTCATATAAATATCTCTCTATATTATTGTACACTGAACTAGTATTGGCTGATGCATTTCATATTCTACTAGCAATCTGTGTTTGCCCACTTCTGTGAATTTGTCGTCATTCACTTTCCTCAGCAGCTTACAACTTTTGTCATTTTATCTTATTGTTATATATTTTATCTCCCACCCATCCCCTCCTCAAAAGTCTTGATAAAATTTTTGATGTAGGGTGATAAAGTAGTCTTGCATCTTGAAAATAACATCTACTAAAAAAACCACAGTTGAACAATTCCAACATTTAGCATACTAACACTGTTTCCTCCGGGAGAATGAGATTATGGCCAAAGAAAGGGATAGATTTTTGACTTTTGTTCAGAATAACCATAATAACATTTTTAGTTTTTTTCAGTTCATTTACATATAAGGAGACAGATTATGAACTGTGTTTTTAATTATAAATCACAAGGATGTTGCTTAAAACTTAATGGTGTTCATAACTATAGCCACATGAACAGTAATGTATCATGTAATCATGATAGCATGTGACATGTAGTCATACTTTAGTTATTACTATTCTGGAAATTATTCTAAAAGGAAATTGCTGATATATAAATTTTGGACAATAATTAAAATGACACACTACATTTTAATTGAAATTACAGAACAGAAAGGAAAGTATGTTTTATTCTAATTTATCATTTTAGGAAGTTATCATCCAGTGTGAAATTAAACATTGTAAAGATCTTAATTATTTAATTTTGTATTAATTTCAATGAAAATTAAATATTCAGCTGTAAACAAGGCTTAGAATTGAGTTAACTGATTCATATGAGAAAAAATTTAAAAATAACTATTATGCTCCAAAGATGAAATCCTACCATGCAGCAAATGGAATATTACAGGATTTTTCCATTCAGACTATTATCAATGTTTTGCTTATATTTCCTCTCAGATTATAACTGAATGCAGATTCAGATTTAATGAACTGTGGTTCATTAAATCAAAATAAATCTCCTAAATTCACACAATGTGCTTGTTCATAATTCATGGTTTGTAAATCACATTGTAAATCTGGATTGTACAACATCCTAAATTAAAATCAAACCAACTAGATAATGGCTTAAAGCAATTCATGAATCAAACTGTTATGCCAATTGGAGTGATTACTTCTGAGCCACCTTTGTGCTTTAAGAAAAATTTTATGAGCAGATGCTGTCAATATTGTACATTTTTTGGACAATAACACAAGTATTGCCTACTTTTATTACAATATTTGTACAAAATACATGCTTTTAAACAAATCTATGTTTACAATACAATTCTATTTATGATTTTCAAGAAATAAAATTCAAGGCAACTGATTCTGAAATAAATTTGCTACCAAGACTGAAACACTATACACTGAACATGACAGTTCCTTTGTAGTGTATAGATTAAGTAATAATTTTTGGAAATACTATGATTTGATCCTCTATAAAAAAAATTCTCCTTAGATATATGCCAATGTAATTATGAGATTAATTTCTACTAATGCTTCATTTATAATTTCAACAGAGTCTGGGAGAGAGGTTAATTGCAATGGAAGATAATTTTATATCATAATATTATTGCATATTAACTAATTCAATACATATGCAACTAAATAAATTATGAACATTTTTGTAGAGCATTATATATATATATCACACCATTCTCCTCTGAATGGTATGTTTTGTAGCAAGGCTACAAAACAAATCATGAACCATGTAACAAAATAACATTCTTTTAAAAAGAATAAAATAGACTGATGATTACATAGAATTCCTTGAATAAATCTTCTAGTTTCCCAACTTGAAGAGAAAAAACTAAAATGCCAGAAGAAAATTCAACTGAATCAAACTTTTCTTAGGTTTTATTCAAACACCATAGCATAGGCAAATATATTTTCCTTTCCCAAATATCTCAATCTTAGAGAGATTCTTTAGAATAGATTTGGGCAAGTGTGAGGGTGAAGAATAAAAGCATACTTCTGCAACTAGAGGCTTCCTTAGATAATGTTAGATTTAATTATTTGGCTGTGACTCTAAATAAACTTATGAGTTATACCATTTACATTCAGTAGGACTTACTTTTGCATAAACATGCACTAGATTTCCGAGTTAACACTCGGAGTTAACACAAACTTCTATCCTGTCAAATGGAAATCCAGCTAAAAGGATTATCCCCCCCCCCTTTTTTATTAGACACTGCTACTATTATCACTATTATTTTATGTTCAAAGCTGCATAAAGCTACACTATATAGCTATATAGCTACACTACTCCCCCTTTTCTGGGTAACTGTATTATCTAACTATTTAATTGAGGCTAAAGAATAAAAACAATGCAGTTTCATGGTCCTTGCATTGAATCATCTAGTCATTATTTCCCCTCTGCTGCAAACAGACAGCCCTCCTTTTTTGTCAGCACCCCATTTCATTTATTTCTCAGTGAAACCCAGTTTTACAATAATTGACTTGTCAGGAGCTTTAATTTATGAGGCTGGGCTCTGTAAGCTTTCTCCTATATTCTGCTCAACCTGCACACAAGCAAGGTTGAATATTTACAATGCTGTTAACAGGTGCTGAGTTGTTTAATGATTCTAATAGCCAGAAGCGTACTGAGAAAGCCAGCGGGATCACAATTACAGGCTGTTTGAACACAACAATTACTGGTCCCGAGAGGTGTGAAAGTCAAAGGCAGTTTTATACTAACAGCATCTAGCACATGGACTAGACAGGGTAACTTCCATTAGTAGCCCATTGGGGAACAATGCAACAACAAACTCCAAGGTACCATAAAAATTTACTAAGTGTGTAAGGTTTAAATAATCCAAACACTAATGCAGCTACCTTTTTTTCCTGACTGGCCCTGAAATAACAGATGACAACAAAAACAAACCACTAAAACAGCAAATATCCAAAAGAACCGTTTCACACATGCTCATACACACACACACAAAGAACTATTTTTTCTTATATAAACAAGCCTGGAATTTCATCAGCTGAGAAACGGAGACGTGCAGAGACATAAAATGTAGATGAAGTTACAAGGTTTAATGTGAATGATGGTGGCAATACTTCCTGTTTAGTGATCCACAATCTCCCTGGGAAATTTTTTATCAGCCTTAAAATGGTGCTTCTAAAACTGTCAGGCCAGTAAGTCATTTGTTACAAAACACCATGTTTTTAATGTTCGGATTATATGGTAGAGGCAATGATACAGATAATGAAAGCAGGTTCCAGAATTTTTTGTTTTTAATATCTGCTTCTATTCAAAGAATGTTGTGAAGGAAAAAAAAATCTCACAAGAACCTAGTTCATGATTATTGTAATTTTCTTGAAACGTAGAAATCTCATATAAATATAACATGAACAGCCAACTTAACGAATGGTGTCCCATTTTATTCACTTAAAACATTTTCAATATCATGTAATTTAGGTGATACTATAGATAAGAATTTGTTTAACTTCAGGCCAGAGATAGCACGCTTGGGCAAAATATGCTATTCTATGCATAGCCCTGATAGATGAAACACTGGGGAGATGACCCAATCAATGTCTTTCTGTATCTAATCCAAGAGTTGTGGTTCAACATGCCTCAATGGGTAGGAAATTGGCCTTCCCTGGAGAGCCATTTCATTTGCAAGAGAAAAGGGATTTCTGCCATTAATACATTGAATGGCCATTATTATCATTTTTGACTGGTAATCAAAAATGGAACCAAACTGTAGAGTTACTTTTATCTGACCAATACAATTTGTTAGGCTGTCTGCAAAACCAGACATGCTTTGAAGGCCCCAATGATTTAGATATATCTTGATTTATATCTAAAATGATTTATATTTAAAATTGTTTGTCTTATTTTATTTGAAGTAGAAATTGTTCAATTTGTCAAGCTATAGAATTCTGGCCAGAGATTGTAGTAAAAATAACTTACTTATTATATTTTTGCTTTCATAGAATATCTCATATAACTGCAGAATGATACTTAAACAACAAATTATGCTGCACAACTGTACAGCTCCTTATGCTGCACTCAAAAAGGCTCTGAAGAGTTGAGAGACCATCCAAATAGCCATAAGAGATGTTAGGCAGAAGTGGGAAAGGAATATGTAAAAAAAATATTCTCTCATTCCAGTGGAAACTTTTATTGGACTTTAGCTTGGTTATCTTTTTAAAAGGAGAGGTATTCTGTTTCTAGCATATTACCTCTAGCTGAATCCCAGAAGCAATAAATAGAAAGGATAAATAAGCAAAAGATTAATACATCTTTCTGACATTAAGTTTTAGTATTTAATTGTGACTCTCAATGTTTGCAAATGAATTTGATGCCTTGTGAAAGGTGCAACTTCATTTTTTTACATGTTTCCTAAACCAAAGACATTAGAGAGGAGTTTTGATTGCCAAACAAGATTCTTTTCTTTACATCCAAAGATATATGATGACTTCTACTCTGGTTTCTTCTCCTACACTAGTGTGTGACTCCATAAACGCAGATGGTATTATGCTCCAGCCAAAAAGATACTTCAGAGAAGAAAGGGGGGATGGGTAAGTTATGGCATGTTTCGATAATGGAGCATATTAAAAAAGTGCTCTGTTTATAGTTTCTTTGTTTTTCTTATAACTTGACAGAAATTTTATTTTTTTAAACAAATATTAAGAAGCATTAGCAAAAAGGGAAGTGTTGACAATACTGTGATCTTAAGTACATTTATTGAGGAATTGAGTTCCACTAAAATTAATGGCATTTGCCACAGTGTTACTTTGCCAGATCCAAATGACTGAGAACAATGAAGACTGAACGCCTAACATTCCAATTATTAACACATATGATTGTTTAATTCTAGAGGACAGCTATTTATCTAGGGCTTAACTATTAAAGAAGAGCTGGGAGAGAGAATATTTAAAACACATTATGGAGTCTGTGTCCCTTCTAGCTCTTCCCTTTCATAATTAGGATGGAAGTAATGGATGAAGTCCTTGAAGTCTATCTATTCACTCTGTCACGAACACACTTTCTAGTGTCTTAGCTCATTTGTTACTACTTGACCAATTTGCAACTTAGGTTTTAGCAATTGGTGACATTTAAAACTATGTGAAAATCAGCTTGCACACAGGGTGACTACATACAAACATAGCAGGATGTGCATGGAATATTCACTCTAACAAGCATTTTACCATTTATGTCAAATTCATTTAGGTCCTTAATATAGTATGATAAGATAGCAGAGAATGAAAGTAACTAGCTGGTTAGTATGCCAGGAAAAGCTGGACAGCAAAGCAATAGTGTGAGAATTATTACTCTGAAGCATGCCTAAACTGACTTATGGACTGCTTTGCCTGATGAAATCGCTATTTATATATTTTTACAGCCCTGATGGGCTCTGTGCAACTGCTAAGAAAGATTCATATTTAGACTTTATATTCTGGATCCTATACAATGCTAATTATAATTATAATTGGGAAGGCCTTCTATTGAAGTGAGCAGTTCTGTTAATTAAACAAAATAAATTTTGAAAAAACAGACATAGAAGCTTGTGCAACATAAGCAGACCAGTATGTATGTACTGTATATGCATATGTGTTGTGGCTCCGACCCCCGAGGCCATCGCATCGGAGGAAGAAGGCTCCGAACATGAAGGAGAGGAGCCAGCCAGGCCTCCCTTCCCCGGCCCCTCCTCTCTGGCAATTCCTCAGCTGCCGGCCGAAGGAGAGGAGATTAGCCAGGAGCCAGGTGTCTCCGATCGGTCGGAAAGTGATGAGGAAGGTAGGCTGTGGCTGGACCCACGTCAGCGTCGGCGTGCTAAAAGATCCCAGCAAATGAGGAGGCGTGCCAGGGATTAGCTGAGTCACTGCACCACACCCCACAGGCTATATAAAGGAGTGGGGTGGCAGTTTGAATTCTGTGACGGACAAAGTTTCATTCTTGTTAGTTTCTTGGTGTCAAACCTCAGTCGGCTTCAAGGATTGGAATTTGGACTGTGTTTTTCCCAGCTGGTGTGTATGTGTTTGTTATCTGGTGACGGAATTACCCCCCCCTTGTTTAGTAAAGAACTTGGCAGCCGGTTCCCATAGGGCTGCCCAAGCCTTGATAACGAAACCTCCGTGTATGCCAGTCATTTAACCCTCGTCTGTCTGTGTGGGTTTGTGCGTGTGGGGGACGGGGACAGAACAATATGAGTGCGCAGGTAAATATGCATGTGTGCGTGGGCACACATACACACACGGACACAAATCTTTACTACTTAATGGTCACACTAGTTGAGGAATTGAGGGAGCTGTAGCCCACCCAGCTGGAGGAGATTCAGACTGGAAAATACTATATTAAATGGATAAGAGGATGGAAAAGATCCCTGGAAAGTCTGAATCAAGATAGAAAAAAAGTGAAGCAATGGACGAATACCATATAGGAACAGCTTTCCGGAAAGACTGAACACTGAATTCCCCTCCCCCATATAAAGTCTTTTTAGATAGTATGTTGTGTGACATATTTTAAATTCAATAGGTAGACATCCATCTGCTCAACAGGCATTGTTTTTCTTTCTCTTGAGGCTTGATATACATCCTCAAAATCTGTTCCAAAGGTTTGGGGCACTGTTTCTATTTAACAAAACACATAATTGGCTTCTGCTCATTAGAATGATGCTGCCAATTCAGAAAGAGTAGAAGCCGTTATGCTCAATTCCTGTGGGTTATAAATTGCACCTTCAGACAATTCTGAAGAATGATAGGCTTGTGCATAGTTCGATAATGATTTGGGAGAAAAAATGTTTGGACATTACACAAAAGCAGCAACTCTCTTCAGTAGAGTTGCCCAGCCCCGTTCCAGGTTCCTGTGCAAACATTCTGCTTTAAATATCATATTAATTCTACCAAATAGATTCCTTAAACTAGGCTTGTGCAGAAGGTTGAAAGAAGTCAATTTTTTAAAATAAAGATCAACGAGGTGCTGTGTTACTTCTTCTGAATCACTTGAAAAGTGTGCACAGCCCTAGGGATTTTAAGCAACAGACTGGCAATTCTGTAACAAAAGACACACTATCCTTGCCTTTGTTCTGAGAATTAAGTCCTATATGCAAAAGTAAAAAGTACTAAAGTGGAACTGAATATTTAATGAAAAAATATCATTCCAGAGATTATATTCTGTTGAAATCAAGACAGCATAAACTGATAGCAAATCAATGTTATGTGCTTTGTCATGGAGTCAGGACTACTTTTTTTCCCTAGCAAATATTATATTGTAATGGTTTCTTAGTATTTGGTACTAGTGTTTAATATTTTGTTCTGCAAACAAACATGATTTTAATTATTGGTTAAAAATCAGAAAAGTAAAAAGTGACTATCAGAGAATGCTCAGGTTCATACTGTATTAAATTATTTTTGGAGGGCCAAATCTCATATTGGTTATACAGGGGTAGGAAATATTTGGTGGCCAATGGATGCATTTATAGGTTTTTTTAATGGAAACAAATTGTGAATTATACATGTGGAGAAGGTTGGATATTTCAGGAATCTGACAGCTCCTAGTCTTAGAAAAGGGCTAGTCAGGGATTACAGACTACTGTAATAGTAGATTACAACTACTATTCTCTTCTTGTAGCACTGAATATCTTGAAACACATTTGTTCTACAGATCAAGCTATCTGTACCAGTAATACAGTTGTTCTGGTTTTTCAGATAGCTGCTTCCCCAACATTGTGGCTGATATGGCTGAGTACTTAACTCTCATTCCGCACTGCAATTCTCAAAATATTTAAACTGGAATATCATAATGAATGTCATACTGATTGAACATTAGAAGCTGCTGTTTAAAACTTGTTATATCATTACTATTTCTCATTCTGAAATTTAAACTCAGTGCTTTGCAAAACAAGGAATTATTTAGTGCTTAATGAAAATACAGAATTAGTAATGAAACATGGTCAGGAATTAGAGAAATTTTTAAAAAGCAGCATGATTTCCCTTTTGCCCAAAAGTAGCCCTGTGTGCTATTTTTTTTTTTTGGACGGGGGGAAGGAAATCAATACAAGTTTGAAAAACTGATGAGAAAATTAATTGTCTCTGAATTTTGAATATATCTTTAAAGAACCTAAATGGAAATTATACTGTAATAATTAAAACTTGAGAAATGGTTTGCCTCCTCACCAGTTAAAAGCTTAATTGATAAGCAACATTGCAATTTGGATCAGTGTGTGTGGGATTGATGTGTAATTGGTGGGGTTAACCAATAATGCTCTTTCTTTCTAACCATCTATAGAATTTCACCTGAAAACACATAATAACATTATTTCTTAACTTAAGATTTCACAGCACTTCATCAAATGTCTATAACAGGGGTCTCTAAATTTTGCAATTTTAAGATCTATGGACTTCAATTCCCAGAATTCCTCCATGATAGCTGAGAGAATTCTGGGAATTGAAGTCTATGGGACTTAAAGTTGCCAAATTCGGAGATTCCTGGTATAGATGATTGATGAGAAATGTGTTGCAAAATCCTGGAATTTTAAGTTACTCTCGCAGGGCATGCTATGGCCAACATAATTCAATGGTTTCTAGAGGTAAATCCTCTGAACTGGAAGTGATTGAAGGTTCTGGAGGTAGACAAGCCGCAAAACAAGCTAGTTTCTATAATAGGATACTATGAACTGGTTTTGGTTTGGAGGATCTGTATCTAGAAACTGCAAAACTGTCCCCAGAACAGTACAGTTCATAGGAAGAACAATGTATTTTACACAAAAATTGAAATAAATAAATAAATAGCATAAACTCTTGTCTTTCATTTGGCACTTCAGATGGGGACGAAGAATGTAATAGCTTACCTGGGATTCATAATAAGACGGCGGAAAAAGTAGGTCCAGGTGATATAATCCATTGCATCTTGCTTTGAAGTTATAGTTCCAGCTGCAATTTCAGCATTTAAGTGATCAGACAAAACTTCCAGTAAACTGAACAAAAACAAATAGTGTACCAGTTATAGTTTCCGTTGCAGTTTCAGCCTTTAAATGATGAGACAGAATTTCTAGTAAACTGAACAAAAATAAATAAATAAATAAATAATATACCAACTTTCTTGAGATAATTTATATTAGTTTGAAATGTTGCTATAAAACCACACAAAATTGCATTTAGCAGATAAGCAGTTTTAATACCTGGCTACAGTTCAATCTGATTACAGATATTAGTCAACCTACTAGATATTTTAGATTTCTACACTAGGGGACTGCTATTCTAATACTATTGAGTACATAAATGCTATTCTAATACTATTGAGTACATAAATAATAAATACATTATTTTGAAGGAAGATTGTTACTCTTTTTATTTTCTTATTTGGAAGACATGAATAGAAAAACACAGAATTAATTCCCATTGTAAAACTGCTGAGCCATCAAAATACAGATACTTTAAAAGAACACTGTGGGTTGTAAATAATATTACTATTTTACTATTTTAGTTCTTGTGATATCCACTCTGACAACCATCTACCCATTAAGACTTTCTAAACCAAGACCTGATATATTTATGCAAGAACATACAAAGAAAGAGAATAAACCAGGGATGAAATCCAGCAGGTTCTGACAGGTTCTGGAGAACCGGTAGCGGATATTTTGTGTAGTTCGGAGAACTGGCAAATGCCACCTCTGGCTGGTCCCAGAGTGGGGTGGGAATGGGATTTCGCAGTATCCTTCCTGGAGTGGGGTGGGAATGGAGATTTTGCAGTATCCTTCCCCTGGCATGCCCACCAAGCCATGCCCACCAAACCACACCATGCCCACCAAGCCACACCCACAGAACCAGTACTAAAAAAATTTGAATTTCACCACTGGAATAAACCCAGATTTTACTACAGATATAATGATTTATCTACACATTAGAAAAATATATACATACATATACCACACATTGGAGACATATAATTAAAACTTGACATAGACTTATTTGGTAACACTGTTTGATCATTTAAGCTCAAGATCTATGAAAGAAATCCATCTGGAGGGAGAAAAAAAATCCAGAAAGTTTTATGAAGTTTGGTCAATGTTCAGTATGCAGGTATAGAAAATATAATTACAAATGGAATATGGTATCTTCATATCAAGATAATATATGTATTATCTTGATATGAAGATATCAAAAGATCCAATAAAATCTTTTACCTTGATTCTACTGGAAAAGGTTCATAAAGGAATTTTTTGTAAAAGTCTTTCTTGATGTCATGAACCAGAATCACTGCTTTCCCTTGATCATCAAACTGAGGTCGACCAGCACGTCCCATCATCTGAAGAACATCTACGAAAGTGAAACAGTAATAACATAAGATAGATTCTCTTTATATATATCTTTCTCTCTCTCTCACACAAACACACTTTTTATTTTAAAGTAGATTTCCAGAAACATCAAGTGGTATTTTTAAACACAGAAATATTACCTAAGAGACATGCATTTATTTTGCTTATACAATAATCCTTTTTTAAATATTGCATTCTGCTTGGAAATGTTATTCATGGCAGATAAAATGTAAACCTTTAACCATTAAAAAAACATTAAAAAGTTATTTCCAGTTTATAAAAAGAAAGTTAAAATAAGCTTCAAGCTTCAATATCATCCCACGTCCAAAGTGTGAAATTTGCTTTCATAAAAGGCAAGAAATAATGGGGACCGGAAATATTGTCTCCAAGATTCCAAATGCCACAGAAAAATAGCCATTATAATCTCACGTCTCTGATAAATAATAGAACAAGGAAATGAACATAAAATCCCAGGCATGATTTGAGAACTTTTAAACTGTGTATCCTTTGGGTGCTTATTTACATAAATGAATTATTCTGATTGTAGCTTCTGTACCATATCAGCTATATAACTTACATATCTATTTCACCTTATTTTCTCTTTGTAACTGATACGGATAAAGATACCTATTTCCAGCTTTAATGATATTTCTTATATTCTATCGAAAGTATTATTTTTAACTTTTAAATCAAACCCATTATATTGTTTAATGGGTGAGAAGTGAAGATAGATAATACATTTTTGTAAATTCTCTGATTTTCTTTAAACATATAAAAAAGTAAAAAATCCTGTTATTATGAAAAATCTGAATAAATCATATGGCATATGTAATTTAGCTTAATTCTCTTTCATTTTCAGGAATAAGGATTAATCTTTCGTAGAGTAAAATAGTCCTTTTCAATTTGGGACTATACCTGTAATTGGATAATCCACATAACGCCTGGTTTTCCCATCATAAAATTCTGTTCCTTTAACAATTACTAAATGTGCTGGAAAATTGACACCCCAGGCTAATGTACTTGTAGCAATAAGAACCTAAAAAGAAAAAAAGATGTAACTGTGTAAACTTTTTTCCCCAAAAAGTGTAAACAAAACTTATGTTTTCAAAGTTAATAAAATGTTTCTCATACAGATAATCCTTGGGTTGCGACAGCAATTGAGATTGTGTTGTTAAGTGATGCGATCGTAAAGTTGCTTAATGACAACAATCCTAGCAGTCCCTTTTGCTGATGTCACCCCAAGATATGTGGGTCATTGAGAGTGAAGTGGTGGAAGTTCCAGGCAAGGAGTGGGCAGTGTGGGTGGGGAGGATCTGGGAGTCCCGATACATGCTATGCACAAGCACAGAGAGGTCAGGGGAAGTAGGGTGTGGTGCTACACCAGTGCAGAGCAGCAGAATAGTCAGGGAAAGATGGTTGTGGTGCTATGCAAACATAGGGAGGCCAAGGAAACAGGGAAAGGCTATGCGGACGCTGGTGAAAGCAGGGTATGGTGCTGCATGAACATAGGGATGCCAGGAAAAGCAGGGCACAGTGCCATGCAAGCTGTTATGTCCCCGTCAGGGCCTGAATCTGTAGAGGAAGATGAGAGGGAGCTGGAGCCAAGGGAGACTGAGGGGGCGGCTTCGTTGGCTTCAGAGGAATGTGGGGAGGAGGCAGGCCAGGGCCCCTCAGGAGTGGGACGACTTGCTAGCAGGGAGGAATGGGGCCAGGACGACCAACAGAGGGCAGGCAGTGGAAATGGGGAATGAAGGAGCTCAGGCAATGAGCAAGACCCCCGCCCCCCCGATCCCCGAGCACAGAGAGTGGAGAGGAGGCGGGAACAGCGCAGGCCAACCTGATGACTTGGGAGGAGAGCACCCTGTGTCTCTTCACAAGGCACATCTGGGATTGAGACTTAAGGAGGTGCTGTGGGGCGGGGTGTTTGTCAGGAACAAATGCTGAATTCATGGGCGTTTTGGGTACCATTGCTGACGTTTGGAGTTTCTTGGACTTCTTGCTTTATTTCTAGCTTCCTGGATTAATTGTCTTGTTCTTTTGCTTCCTGAAACCATTGTCTTGTTCCTTTGATTCCTGGAACCATTGCCTTGTTCTTTGCTTCCTGAAACCATTGCCTTGTTCCTTTGCTTCCTGGACTCATTGACTTAGTCCCTTGCCCTGCTGCATTTCTTACTTTGCAGCCGTTGTGCTCACAGCATTTTGTGGGACTACTTGCAGCCAGAGACTGCTGGAGGTGTGTGTGTGTGGGTTGTGTGATCACTTAGCTCTGGGACTTGCAATAATGTGGGAGTGTTTGGGTGAAAGTTGGAGTAACAAAGGGGCGATTTGAACTATCAGTTATGTTGCCTTTGTGTCTTGCCCTGGGTCATCACACAAGCAGAGTGAGGATGGAAAGGGTTGGCCCAAGAACAGGGAGGCCAGGGGAAGGAGGCTGCAGATTGGCACAAGTGCAGGGAGGCTGGAGGCAGGAGAATGTGGTATTACACAAGGGCAGGGAGTCCGGGATGATTTACCAGAACAATCTGCAACCTTCCTTGTTGACTTTGTTTGTGGGAAGCCAATGGGGAAATGTTGGAAATGGAGCTCACATGACTGTGAAGCACCACAACTGTCATAAGTATGAGCAGGTTGCCAAGTACCGGACTTGTGATCTTGTGACTGCAGGGGTAGTGAGAAAAATGGAATTTTGAGGACCAGTCGTATGTATAACTTGTTCAGCACCATCACAACTTTGAATGGTTGCTGTACAAATGGTCAGTAAGCAAGGACTACCTGTATGCTATTATGCATATAGTAAACATACTTGGATTTTACAATTCACAAATAGCTCTTCCACAGTTTTTCTGTCCCGTTCGTGAAGGCCGGCATGGTGGATGCCTATTCCAAACGCCAGGGTCAGTTTAAGATTAGACTCTCGTACTGTTGAAATGATGACATTCATCTGTAATACATAAGTTTAACAGTATAAGACAGATTTACTTGAGAATCTTTCAGAACATTTTCATCAATAGCAGGAATGTTAATTAAAAAGGGTTTTCAAAATGAAGTATTACTCACAATATTTTATAAATAAAGGAAAAAACAGTTCTGCTAAATTATTTAAAAGCCTTTTTGCCCCTTAAACTTAACCTTGGCATAAATCTGTCATGGCAACATTTAGTTTCTATGGTGCACCTATAGTGGTATCTTCATATCATCCTCAGCCCATAAGTGGGACAGGCTTATATTGAACTCAATAACATCTGGTGTTAAAAGTAGTGTTTTACTCTTCTTCATCTACCACCTGAATATGGGTATAATTAGGCTTTGTTGCTCATTCTCTTGTAGAAAAATCAGAGGACTGGCATTACTGGGAACAGAAGAAACAGAAACAGGATAAGGACCAGCTATAGGAATAGCAAATGTGATGCTGGTATAACTTAGTTCCAAATAAGGGATAAGTGGAGTTCAGCATGGCAGAACAGAAATAGTCAGACTCTTCACAAACAGATTTATTTAGGATTAACAAACCACTAAAGTAATAGGGTTTGGCACAAAATAAGTGTTAATAGATCAAGCCAGTCACACAAAATAACATCCAATTTAAGTCAAAACATTTTTCAGATAATAGATAATTATAGGCCAAGCTGCAAAGACATAAACATATGACAAATATAAGTAAAACTTTAGAATTCCTTTTTGAAAGTTATCTTCTACACACCCACTCAACTGCTTTTGAAAAGTTGGAAAATCTCAGAAACACTGTCTCATGCAGTGTTCATGTAAGAATTTTTCTTAAGCTTTTATACAGAACGACACATAAAAATACACTGACAATATTAGAAACCTTTAGACAGGAAAGCTTTCTTTAAAATGTTAAATGGGACAATTTATGTTATTGCAGCATACTAGCAGATAGGTAATATTTGTCAATATTACTGTACATCTATCAATAATGAATGAACTGTTCCTCCCAACCCCCAATTGGCTAATGAAGGAAACTAATTACATGAATACAAGAAACTCCAAAGATCAGTTTTATAATTTACATTTAGTCTAAATTTACATTTAGACTAATTTGAAAAAGAAAAACCGTCAGAAAGCAATAACATGCAAATGTCGCATTTTGATAACGATTGCAATGTGGACACTATCTGTTGTAATCTTGCTACTAATACATTTATATGGTATTAAGAAAACTTAGATGAGTCCTCTCACAGGGAAAAAAAAGATGCTACTGTAATCCAAATGATCTGAGAAGTACAGTGAATTAGACAGGGAATTTATTACACAACTCTATTTTTTCAAATAATACTTTGAGTCAGAAACAAATGTTCAAGAACAAAAACAGAAGGTAAGATAGTTCTGTTCTGTGACTGAAGCACCTGGTTTCTCCTTAGAACAAATAATACTAAATAATTAAAATACAGACACTGTGTTTGTTCACTTACTCCTTTAAGTACGGACCATAATGTGAGAGTTTCACATCACCTTCTTTTCTATTCATACTGGATCACAGATTTTGTAATATTAACTGTACATTTTGTTAGCAAAATCATAAAACATTCCCACCCCACAGGCTCTGATTTACACCACTGGGTGTTTATTCAGAGGGGATGCATTTAAGAGTTGCTAGGCTGGGGGATGGCATTCAAGATTCAATCTGACCACTGTCTTATACTAGAGTTGTGACCTGAGGTATTGTTGATTATGTTTGCAATGCCATGTATTTATCACAGTAAAACCAAAGGACCTTTATCAGGAGTTCTGCCATATATCCTGCCATTTTGTCATGTTAATAACGGGTGATTTTACTTATTTCTAACATGCTCTCTTACGTTTTCACAGAAATCAGTAGAGCAACACAGCAAAAATTACAATACTATCTTGCTCACCTATGAGCACATACTATGAGTGCAGAATTCTGAAAACATTTTGTGAAAAATTCCTGTGTGATTATTTTTTTAAATGGACATTATTTATTATCTCAACAAATTGAGGCAAAAGTGTTAAAGTTACTGCTGCACAAGAATAAATTAATTAATCTAGAAGGGACTACTATTGTTTATGGTAGCATTTGTTTAACAACTATTCTTCAAAGTGCAAAATAGATTTTTTGTTACGATCCTAAATTTCAGTGAACTCAAAAGATTTCTATTTGTGTAAAACTATGTAAAGGAGTAAGTAATAAAAGCATTTTTTATTTTACTCAAGATACCATTCTCTACAAATCCATATGCATACACTGCAGTTTTCTTTTGAAAGAATGAATCATTTTTACGGTCAAGGGTAATTTGCCTGAAACACATCCAAATTTATTCTAAGCCCAAAGAAAACTTACATTTTCACACGACAAATAAAATTTCTTTTAAGTGCATTGAAAAGGGCTGATTGTAATATTAATGCCACAAATAAAAAAATAGATCTTTCCTAATAAATCAATTGTTGATACTAAAAATAAAAAAACCTGTTGTTACTTGACTTAATTATAAGCACATTCATCTTATTGTGATCTCTAAAATCTGAGCCTAAGATTCCTTTCAAAGCATATAGTAATATGCTTTTACATAATTTTAAAAAAGCAAAAATGAAGTAAAGAAATAAATAAAGTTTATGACAAGGTTATGGAAAACGTTGGCAAGCTTGGAAGTATATTTTTTTCTTTTATTTATTACACACATGTAAAATTAGGAATGATATAACATGAATATATTTTTAAAAATATACCTAAAAAGCTTTTGTTAAAAAAAAAAGGCAGAATTCCATTTAAGTAGATACATTACCCTGTGTCTGAAATTCATTCCAGTCAGGGTATAATTCAGCAAGCCGATGACAACACTGCTGGCTCCGAAAGAAAGGAGGAGACCAGATTGGACAAGAATGAGCTAACAGATTGTGCAGTCCAATTCTGTCCCTTTGAGTGTGATATATTGTTTCAAGATGCTAAAACCCCATAGTTTCTCAAAGCATTATCTGCTGTCCTGGTTTTCCCATTTTCGGGGAATCCTCATTATTAGTACTCTGTAGCCTTTTCAAAGCACCTCAGACTCAGACCATATGCCACTGCATAATGCTTATCGATGGTCTGAAAATGGCCAGTAAAGAAAGATGGGTTTTACAAAGAATCAGGAAAGTGATGAAGTCTTAAAACAAAATATAATCACACATTTAACATCTGGCACAGATGTTGTGCAATGTTAAAATGCCCCTGTGCTAAGGTACTTTGTTTTTTTTTATTAAAAAACCTGACATCATTCAAAACTGCAAAAGAAAGTGGTGCTGAAAATGCAAAGACAGATTCTCCACATCCTTCTTTTACATTATTTATGGACAAAAATGCTGATATGCATCACTGTAAGTGTTGTGACTTAATACTGGGCATAGCGCTAGAACTGAATCTAAATTACACACTAATTTTCAGGCAGTTATATCTGTTCCACCTAATCTGTTTCCCAGGAACACAAACTATCTAGGGAAGGTCAACAACAACTTATGCAACTTACTCTTCATTCTAGGGTAAAAAGGAGGTAAATATACCAGCAATAAAGAAATATAATTTAAGAAATAGCATTAACACATTCTAACTCAGTGTTAACACTTTACAAACAGGCAGGCAGTGTATGACCTCCAGCTTACAACTTCCATCATTCTTTGTTGTGGGCTGTGCTGACCTGGTATGAAGGACATCAAGCTGGAGTTTTATTGCAGTTCTTGTTTTGTATATATGTATATGTGTATGTCTGTGTTTGATTCTTGCTGCTTAAACAAGTTCAAGAAAAAGCCACACGTATTATGTGAAAAGGTGAAACACACAATACCTCAAAATCACACATAATCTGATTATGGAATTGTGAAAATCACACTGATATTAGTTACTGGTATAAGTAGCAAAAATGGAATCACATGCTTGACAGTAATTCAGTTAAAAAATACAGCAAAATTATAGGTGGACATATTTTGTTTCCCTGTTTTTAATGCTGTAAAGAAAACATATCTGCACCCACTGCAACAGTCTCAGTTCTACATGTAGCTTCCTGTTCAGAAGTCACACAGATATTCATCAATTTCTTCAATAGGTGCAATTGGGCTTTTCAATTACATTCCTGGATTTGGATGAAGTGTTTTAAGTATTACCAAACATCACAGGTTCAAAATATTGTGACTATTTAACTGAACAGCTGAACTATAATCTTAAGATCCTTCACATGTTTACAGTGTTAAATATGTTGTAATTTTTTTTACAATTACTAAATTTTCTTCCTCTATAAAAGCAGTGGAAATTCCAAACTACAACACAGCACAACAATCTTAGACAAATAGATACAAATTTCATGTATTCAACTTTTATATGCTCCCATAGGCAGTAGAATTTTTATCAAGCGAATTCTTTAGTTTAGAAAATATTGCAATCGTTATTGCAACCTTCAGACTAAACCTGTAATTTCCCCCCTTGTGCTATTATGCCCAATGTACATTTATTTTGCTTTATTTTATCCAGGACTACTCTGTGACATTTTTACTGCTTCAGATGGAATAGCAATAGCTCTTCAAGCCTCTGTTCCCTGAAGCCAATATGTTCGATATTAGAGTTGTTTTGGCACTACAAACAAAATATCCAGCCATGTGCCTCTTTCCCTTTCTTATGGTAAAAATAGAATAATGAAAATGTATTTATAAATTGCTTTCAAGGGATCTCAAAATTCAGCTGAGCAGGACAACTGCTTTACTCTTAGTCTATACTGAGTATGTATTTTATGCAGCTTTCACATTTATTTTTCAAAGAGAAGACAGCACCCCCAACCTTTGCTTATAGAAAAAAATCTTACGCCACAGAAGAAAAATATATAGTTAAGAAAGGATGGCTATACTTAGTAGAAGCCAAAGCCTAGTCCTCCCTCTTACACTACTTCCCTCAGAAATCTGTAAAAAGACATCTGAAATTTATGTCCTGTCTGAAACAAACTGCTATAACATGCACAGCGGTGGCATAGCTGGCAAAAACAAAAAGAGGCCACTGATCCAGGAGTGGGTTTCACTTACCTTTCCTACTGGTTTGCTCATGCATGCGCATGTGCATATCGTATTTGATGACATCCGGACAGGTGGGCGGAGCCTCCCGCCACCGCTGCTACCGGTTCGCCCGAACTGGGGCGAACCGGTAGCAACCCACCACTGCACTGATTTCTATTACTGTTTGCTTAATATAAAGCTGCACAACAAGCTTTTTTTGGGGGTTATATCCATAAATAAGAGTACATTTTGAAAGTATGTGTGCATTTTTATTTTAATATACAGGATGTACCAAGATAGATCTCAGAGGCCAACAGTCGATCTAAAGTTTCTATTATTAGGTCAGAATTTGCGAACATCAGAAAAAAATGTTGCTGTACTTAATAATCTTCAAAGTTGATATATCAAACAAACAATTTTGAGTTTATAAGAAAATGGCAACCCATTCAAACATTTAATATAACTGATATAATAAATTGTTTGTGGGACCTGACCTTTGGTATGCTCTGTATATACCAGAGAAATGTGTGTGTGTGTGTGTGTGTGTGTGTGTGTGTGTGTATGTTATAGAGAGAGAGAGAAAGAGAAAAGAATGATTACTTATTTGTGATTTCTGTTCTTTGTGGGGGGTCAAATGTCCGTGTGTCCTGGTCAGGACTTTCTGTTCAGAAGTGTTCTTAACCTTACATGAAACTTTAGAAGTGTTCCTAACCTTCAATGTCTAAGAACAATGTAGTGGATTGGGAAGACTTTTGAGGACATGTGAAATAAAATGGTACATGTATGTCACCTATTCTTGGGGTTTTTTGGTTGTATGATGCTTGTTGATTAAAGCAGCTCATGGAAAAGCCCTAAATAGTCTATAAAAAGGGGGAGAAATACATGACAGCATTGAAAAGTTAAATTCTATCTGATTATGCCATAGTGAAAATCATACATAAATATCCCAAGCCAGTTTAAGCTTGGGTTTCAGTTGCTTGCTAAAGCTTACTTATTGTGAGATCTTGAAAATACCAAAGATAATGGTTCAGAGTTTTTAAAAAACAGATAGAAAATATGATATATCTGACAATGTGAACCACATAAGTCACAGTTTATTTCAAGCATGCATGCAGACATATATGCAATACTATGGGATAATGCCTAAGGAATCAAGACAGCACACATCTTTCCAGCTTTTTGCTCTTGAAAAGCAAATAGCATTCTCATAACTCTGGTTACAACTCCTTTTATAGAAATAAACTCTCCTTTGGTAATGATGAAACATGAAGTTATGGGAACTTGTGTTTTGAAAGAAGAGGTCAAGGAATGATTAAAGGAACATGAAACCCTGAAGCCCATTCTCAACTAATGCATCAAAAGTATTGCGTGTGCCAACTTCATGTCATAAAAGTCGTACAGAAAAACAAAACAAAAATATGATCAAAATCACCAAATTCTAATTCAGTGGTAGTCAACCTGGTCCCTACCGCCCACTAGTGGGCGTTCCAGCTTTCATGGTGGGTGGTAGGGGTTTTGTCCCTACTTTATAAATCACCATTACTGTGGAACCGGTGGGCGGTTAGAAAATTTTACTACTAATAGAGACACAAAAGTGGGTGGTAGGTATAAAAAGATTGACTACCCCTGTTCTAATTTTTAAATATAATTTTCAAATATAATTCACTTAATTCAAGTAATCTCAAATTTACCTCTCTTTCATCCATATTCAGCCATTGTTTTGGATCATCTTCAGTTGCCAAAAATGCAATGAGCTCCAAAGCTGTAAGTCTAGTTTGTCGTCTGGATGATACAAAAATAAGAACTGGCTTGGCTGGAGAATGACTTCTAATAGCTGTTAAAACACAAAAGAAAAATCATATAATGGAATGCAATTTCTCATTCTAGTATCTCCTTCAGCAGCTTCTTCTCGGAGTGTCAATGATTGTTATGAATTATAAATTAATTATATTTTTCTTCTAAATTATTCCAAAAATCTAAATTTATAGCAAAATCAACTTTCTTGGAATGGAGGGAAAATGGGGGTTTAACAGTTAATACAGCAAAAGAGGAAAGAAGTCAAAATGGCATTTTAAAAAAATGCACAAAATGAAAAGCTCCAGCTTTTAGCGCAATTTTATGGGTTGAGAAATAAAGTTTATAATGGCAGCTGTTGACATATGCATATCTATATTCCATCAAACATATGGAAACAAAAACGTTCCCTAAATTATACTGCTACAGTAATTTGATCAGAATATAGAAGTATTAACAGAAGTATTAACAGCATTCCTACAGGTATAGTCTCTCTCTCTCACACACACACACACACACACACACAGAGACAGTATTTAAAATAAAAAAAATACTGAATGTAAAAATAACTATTACTTTTTGGAAGATTTGAATGATACTTGACAATCTAATTTTAATACAAATGACAATATACAGGTAGGAGCATAGGCATGTGCATGTGTATACATATAACAAATGACAATGCTGACACTGCCTCTTCTTCATATAGAAATCAATACATCTGTTTCCTGATAGAAAGCTTGACAGAAAATGCATTTTCGTTCTTTCAGGAACAGGTGTGGCTGAACAGCTCTGGACAGATTTATAGTTCATTAGTGTTTTTCTACAATGCTCTTCTTTGAGGTGTAAATAATCTGAACTGCCAAGATTGGTCTCTAGTCTCCAATCAATACTTCGCTTCTGTCATAAGGCTAATTAGATCAGCTAAAAAGCCACCTCACAACTGTCTCCTTACAATCAACAGCAGTTCACAATCCAAAATTTATTTGGGGACTTCTTTTTAATTGATATAATAAATATTCCTTATGGAACCTACACAGTACATGCTTTAATAAAATATGAAGGTGGTTCTTAAATTTATCCTTTCCAGTGTAAGAATAAAAAGTTGAAAACAAAGACATCTCTGGATAAACTTACATTTCTGAAGTTTATGGCTATTCTGTGAAATTAGAATTATGCAAGCTTAACTTGATGTCCAATTTCTGTTTACATTTTTCTTAAAAGATTCCGTTAGGAGTGAATCTCCTAGTGCAGTGATGGCTAACCTTTTTGCCATCGCGTGCCAAAAGCGGGGGGAGCGCGGTGGGGTCACATGCACGCGTGCCCACATCCATAATTCTATGTGTCCTGACCACCCTGCTCCCCCCGTTTTTGGCACATGATGGCACGGTAGGCCCGTTTTTTGCTCTTCCCAGGCTCCAGAGCCTTTCTAGGAGCCTGGGGAGAGCAAAAACGGCCTTCCCAATCCACCCCAGAGGCCCTCCAGAGGCCAGAAATAGTGTGTTTCCTGACTTATGGTGGGCCCAGAAGGCCCTAAAATCAGCTGGCTGGCACATGCACGCGTGCCGGAGCTGAACTCGCGTGCCCACCGATATGGCTCCGCGTGCCACTTGTGGCACCCATGCCATAGGTTCGCCATCACAGTCCTAGTGAATTAATACTGAGAATGATTTACATGTTGTAAATCTCAACACACTAATTGGAAAATATTTTCACAGTGTCAAATGGTAACAGTAATTATTCTGTCTGAAATATATTTCAGTTGCACTCTGTGCTGTTAGCTTTCTAAATGTATAGGGCCCACACATAAGCCATGTTGTTAAAAAGACATTCTTTAAAGATACAAATAAAAGACAAGAAACCTTTATTATAAATGGGTCTGCCCATAGTGTGAGGTGAAAGAAATAGCTAAGGTTGCATACCCTGAAAGGCTGGTTTGTTCATGCTAGCCATGCGAGGACAGTAATGCTGGCCTGGGAAACCTTGTATGTGAACTTCCAATGGAACTGGACGCACGGATGGCCTAAAGTTGAAGAGCCCCATCTAAAGAGATAAATAAGGTTATTTCCCCCCCATGCTTAAGACTGTAAATATTTTAAAGATAATGCTCAGAACTTCAACAGTAAGCATCATTTACGTACTTGATTAATATTTAGCCAATCAGCTAGATCCTTGGCATTGGCTAATGCTGTTGACAGACCAACTACTCTGACAGGCTTCTCTGTGTGAGACGAGATGAAATTAGTTCGAGATACAATAACCTCTAGGACAGGCCCTCTCTCATCCCCTAGGAAAACATATAAAGAAGATATAGATATACAGATATGGATAGGTGCGGCCAACACATTTCAGTTCCAACAACGGTAAAGATTAAAGCAATTCCTACCTAGCAGATGAATCTCATCTATGATGAGGACAGAAACCTTTTGGACATAACTTCTATTCTGCCAGCTTCGGCTGATTCCATCCCATTTTTCTGGTGTAGTAACAATAAGATCAGCTTGGGCAATGGATCTCATGTCAGGAGTTACATCCCCTGTCAACTCTACAACCCTGTAAAAGGAGTCACGTGGTCATTGTGAAGTATTGGAACACACACTTTTATTTTTATTTGTGGTGATTTAGTCCTGAATATTGAGAACTAACAGGAATAACAGTATTTTCTCTGAACATAAGGATGACACCACAATAACAGTCCTAATATTGTGTTTACTTCTTATACATATTCCACCCCCCCCAACAAAAAAAGGAGTGTGTTGCCATCCTAATTAATGTAATTCCTTTCACAGGCAAGTCCTAGGCGGTAATTAGGAGGAAATCCATGCTCTAGGAGAGAAAATGCCTAATTTTCTATCCAAGTCATAATCCATAGAAATATTTTTTCAAAGCGACTGCAAACTGCAAAATGTCTAGAAATATTTTGAACTGTTTTCATGTACAGATTTTAAACTGAGGCTAAATCAATAACACAGGGAGCTTTTATTAAGCTGGACTCGTATACATAGATATATTAAGAAAGAAATATTTAAAAAGTCCCCAGAGCTTGCTATCTGTGCATAAATATATTCTTAAGAGAAGAGTTTTCAGATTTCATGTGGTATTATGGTAAGGAATATTCATAAATATACCAATTCTACACACATCAATATTTATGTATTAGCTGAAAGTTCTGAAGACTGCAGCAAGCAGGTATCAAGGAAAGAAACCTTTCCATCTCTTAAATTCTTTTTAAAAACTTACTTTTTACCAAGCTTTTCTTCAATCCTAATTTTCCAGTCTTCAATTCTTTCCCGCACCAGTGCCTTAAGGGGTGCAATATATACTGCCTACAAAACAAGTCAAGAGAAGCAGATTAAAGTATACAAAATCACTATAATATATAGTAATTATTTATTTATTCAGGGCCTGTACAGTATTTAAAGTTTCACTGTTATTGATACTAAATTACCACTGATAATGTTGAAAATTTTGCTTCATTCTTCAAAGCAATTAAATCCAAGTAAATTTAAAGTATAAAAACTGCTTTTCTGATAACAGGTAAACCTTTTATTCTCTAGAATGCCTAGTTTTAATATATTTGTATTTTTTTTTCCAGTATTTTTTTTCCTTTACACATTTTAGCTGTTTGGTTTTCATGCCTGTCTTTCTATTTCATGTTCATATTTATCTGTAAACTACCCAGAGAACAGTTTGATGTTATGGAGTATAGAAATATTGTAAAACAGTGACAAATTCCATCAGTCGTATAATTTTTTTTAAAATAGAAAGCATTCCCCCATCCTTCATTTTAAGCAGGGTTTTTTCATTTTGGAATTTTTCATTAAACGCACAATCTTAGATAAAAAGTAAGCCTCATGTAATATTAGAGTCCGTTTATCAGATACATTTAGTCCTTATGAAAACCAGATTACAAACATTTCTCAAAGAAAAAAAAATTACTGCAAACCTTTGTAGTGGGATATTTATTGAAAATTCTGAAGATGGCTAATTCTGCTGCAACTGTCTTTCCAGAACCAGTGGGAGCTCCAAGTAGTACATTACTATCAGTGTGATATAATGTATAGAATATCTGAGTCTGAATTGGGTTGAAATGAGTAAATTTGTAGAGAGCTTCATATTTGGGATGTCCTAAAGCTGTGATGGGTAAAGGCTGGAGATCCAGTAACTCTAAAAATTGATAAATAAATAATAAATATTAATTAATACAAAATATTTATGAAAATCCCATTAACATCATCCAAGGATTCATATAGATGGACATGAAGATATAATTTTCTAGCTTAATTCATTCCTGAGAGCCAGTTTGTGGTGTGGTTAAGGCATCCAATTAAAAACTACGAGACTGTGAATTCTAGTCCTGCCTTAGGAGCAAAGACAGCTGAATAACCTTGGGGCTCTCAATCTTAGGAAGCAGGCAATGGCAAAACACTTCCACAATCTTGCTAAGAACACTGTAGGGGATTGTCCAGGAAGTTGCCAGGAGTCAATACTGATTTGAAAGTGAAAAAAGGGGAAGTGAGACTTCTCCAAATCTCCAAACCTGAGATACTCTTCCAGATTAGCCATTGCTTGGGAAGGGCTGCTTATGCTATAAATTTAATACTTTGGGTAATGCCTATATAGAGTTTCTCTCTCTCTTTTCTTTCCTTCAATTATCTTTTACTGTAACTTCATCTCTCCATATTTCTCTTTCCTTACCAGTACTCCTCCTCCTCTTCACTGCTTACTCCCATCTGTAATGGGCAGAAAGAATAACCTTGATGAACAAGAGGAAGAGCCACTATCAAGATAACAGTCAAATCAAAGAAAATTGTAGTTGGGACAGAAGTGTAATCTAAGTAATTGTCTCAAACAAGACATTCCCTAGTTCTCACACTTCTTTAAAAAAAATTGTGTGTGTGTGAGTGTGTGTGTGTGTGTGTGTGTGAGAGAGAGAGAGAGAGAGAGAGAGAGAACGCATTCAAGACATATAGGTTTTTCCTCTTGTTCCTCTAGATTCGTGATGGCGAACCTGTGGCACACAGAACCCTCTCTGCTGAAACGCACGCTGTGGCCCCAGCTCAGCTCTCCATGGTGTTTCTTTCATGAGCTTCTGTATCCCTGCAAATGACGAAACAGAAGCTCACGAAAGAAAAAGATCATACCTCTTGCCGCACTGCCGGTGTTGGGATGCCCTGCCTCCCGCCAGCCAGCTGGTCTTCAGGTCTCTGCTGTGCATGCGCATATGCATTCTGTGCACATGCACATGCATGCGCATTCATTTGCGCATCTTTCCGTTTGGGCATGCGCACAGGCAATTTGGGCACTCAGTATCAAAAAGGTTTGCCATCACTGCTCTAGTTATTCTTTCTTCCCAAGTACATCATCAACATGAGGACCCAGATTGTTGGGGACAATATGCTGACGCTGTAAACTGCTTAGAAAGGGCTGTAAAGCACTATGAAGTGGTATATAAATCTAAGTGGTATTGCTATCAAGTTTTCTTCTTCTTTTTGGTTGTTTCTACTGCACGGAGACAAGAGAAGAGGATGTATGTATGTTTTTGAGATGTTTGAAGACAGAATAATCCAGGAAGTTCTGGAATTAAAAATTATATAAATGAAATACCTTATTTTTCTTAGACATTTTATTTAGTAGCTACTAATCTGTTTATCTGATTTTATTTTGCCTTTGTGATGGCTTTATAGTATCCTGCTAATACCAAAGACCCGTTTAATTGAATAGAACATAAAATGGGAAATTTGTTGTAGATATTTTTTTTTAAATTTCCTGAGTTATTATTCCAATATGGTATCATACTTGAAAAGCAGGATCAATTTAATTTATAAACTGATTCAGCCTCTTAAATATGATGAATATATTTATAAAAACTGTAAAATTGTAAGTAGTTTACTTTAATCAAGAATGACACAAGGACATACTTTACTATCTCTTTCATTTAATCTTATTTAGTCACATTTAATCACATTTATCAGACCACACAACAAAATGCAAAATATACTTAACATAAAAATAAACAGATGGTATGACTCTTCTCTGAATGGAAGATCTACTTTTTATGAAAGGGACAAAAATCCAACCCAAACTCCAGAAAGAGGAACATGCTTTGAAAATGAGCAGGAAGAAATACTTTGGAATACATGGGAATGTAGGGTAAGCATTTTTGAAGTGTGTACAAGGTTTATGGAGAACAACTCTTCAGTAACCTTATTAGGACTGTTAAGAGAGGTAAAGAACTCACCATCCTTCTTTGTTCAGACTTATATGTGAGGACAGTGCCTGATCAGGGTTTTTATGGGTAAAAAACAATATTTCACCCTAGCTAAAGACTGGCAATGGATAATAAACTACTGTATATACTCGAGTATAAGCCGACCCGAATATAAGCCGACCCCCCCAATTTTACCCCCCAAAACTGGGAAAACTCATTGACTCGAGTATAAGCCGGGATGGGAAATGCAGTGGCTACTGGTAAATTTCAAAATAAAAAAAGACTGGTCAAAAGTGCGAGGACCTGTCAGAAATCACTTTTTTCAGCCCTCTGGAAAGTCCTTTTGTGCATATGGACTACTCAGAGGGCTGAAAAAGTAATTTTTGACTGGTCCTCGCACTTGTGACCAGTCCTCGAACTCACATTTTACGTTTTTGCCCTATCTTGTCACCATGGTGAAGAGAAGCAGTTGTGATATGAGTGACATGGTTTTAAGAATGCTGCACAGGCATAAATGTGAGGATGGTCATAAGTGTGAGGACCAGTCAGAAGTGCGAGGACCTGTCAGAAATGACTTTTTTCAGCCCTCTGAGTAGTCCCTATACACATATATCACATGACCAGCTAGCCACGCCCACCCAGTCACTGGCTTGATCTAATTTTAGGCAAGTTGAAGCCTCTGTTAAGAGACACCAGGGCTGCGCAAATGTGGCCCTTTTACAACCTGTGGACTTCAACTCCCAGAATTCCTGAGACAGACAAGCTAGGAGAACCCACTAGTTAGCAGCCAATTACAAGAAGGCTAGCTAGCAGCCAATTACAGGAAGCTCTCAACTCAAGTTCAGTGCACATGGGATCTCCCTAAACGGTGAGGATTTCTTTGTTTCTTTCTCCCTTTAAGCCCCCCGCAGCCTGTTTTTGCTTCCAGGGGGCTGCAGAGAGTCTTGCTAGGCACCCCCCTCATACCCCTAGCAAGCCTTGGGAGCCAAAAAGGGGCGTGGGGGAGGGGCGCCGCACCCCCCCCCCCACGCCCCGTTTTGGCTTTAGCAAGCCTTATTGCCACTCTCGGGAGCCAAAACAGTTGCAGGGAAAAAGTCATTTTTTTCGTGACCCGAATATAAGCCGAGGGGGCGTTTTTCAGCCTGAAAAATGGGCTGAAAAACTCGGCTTATATTCGAGTATATACAGTATATTCCATAAAGGGTCAATTATGCAGATTGGCGTTCTCCAGCATTTGGTGCTATCTCTAGAAACCCTAGGAGACGCTGACTGCAAGGAATATAGTAAATTCATTAATTTGCCAATTTGTCAGCTTAAAGAAAGCAATGTTGCTGTGGTAAATTATACCATGCACTTAGACCAGATTATTATATGCCTGGCCTTTAAAGAAGCTTTCAGTCAGGGTTGAATGTAGTTGCCTTTGTGAACCAACAACATATCGCATACATAGCTCCAACTGATTGTCAGCTTTCAGGCAGGGCCAAATTAAAGTGTTAGAAATTATATTTAAAATTTTGGAAAGATGATATTAAAATACAACAGTAGTAATAGCACTGCTAGTAACAGTGTGATATTCAGTGTGATATTCCAGTGTGATATTCAGAAATATCAGTGTGATATTTTTGCCAAAGGGGGAAATTCAAAGGGCAAATTTGAGTAAAGGCAGTTAATTAACATTATGCAACAAGAGACACGACACATTATCATATAAAACCACACAGATTCAACTAGAACCATACGCGCCTACATCTATCTTAGTGTTAAGTTTCTAATAGTAACTAGAATTTTTTTTTAAAAGGATTTTTCCAGTATTACGTTCGGAGATGTCTCTTTATCAAACACTTGAGAAGTTTGGTATACAGAGGTTGGAGCATGTATATAGCCTGACTCTTATTAAATTAGTGAAGAACTGTGATAATTCTGTTACACAGATGCCTTCTTTGAAGTTTAGTTTGGCTCAAGATTTCAATACCCCTTTCAGGATGCTTCGCAGTAAGGTATGGCTGGAGAGCCATAAAATTTGTGGAGGCTTCAAACCTTGATATTCTTAACATACTTTTCATAGATACTTTAGAACCCTTTCATCATCCCCTGCTAATGCTGTGATTTCTTGGGATCTGTCAGAGGGGTGGGGTAGTGTGTGTGTGAAAGGCCTTTTTCTTTATCTTTGTCTAGCAGGACCTCTCTACACTTCATTGTTTCAGAGGAACCAGATGGGAATGGCAGTCAATTACCATAAATCCTCAAAGTCTCCTATTTGCTGATGTGTAAATATCTTTTTGCTTCTTTTGAATAGCACTCATTGATCAGTCAATTAGATAAATAGGTACACATGTTTAGCCAGACAGATTAGATACAGAGCAACAATGCCAAACACAGCAGACACACATATGAATTTATACATGCTTAAAAAAAACCCCCTGCATATATCACATGAGATGAATATTTCTGAAAGCATTCTCTAAGCTGAATTGCAAATGATCTAGGCTTAACGACAATAGAGGTCACCACAACAATAGGCATACTGGTAAAAAGGCCTTTGGTGAACAAGTTCACGTGCCAGTGTTTTTTATGCAAAAAGGCAGTGTACCACCTGTCTCTATGTAAACCAGAGACTGTAGAAAAATGGTACAACGAAAAGTAAATTCTTACTTTAAGGCATCAGTAAGCAAACAAAGAAAACATAGCTATTAAAAAATAATGGGCAATTGGTCAGATTTATAAGTTATGTATAAATTAGTACATACATACATTCATCCATGATAGATCTCACTGCTGTGGAGAATCAATGAAAATCTAAACTACAACAAGTAGAAGAAAAAAAACCCCCAACACTTCAATATTTAATAATTCAAGAAATAAATTCTATATAATTATGCAGGAATGCAGTTCTCAGTACAATGTTACCTGTATGAGGTGGATGTCTCTCTGGCAGAATCAGATGCTGAAAATTAATAATGCACACAGCCTCAGCTCCTAGCCATCGGTCAGAGACAGCCCGGATATAGTATTGAGAGGGCAACGGTTCAAAAATTGGGATTGTAAATACTAACAGTTGAGTTTCCTTTGCAATGACCTAAGGTTGAAAAAAATGAATAATTATTTTCTCCTCAAGTGGTTAACATGATAATCTATTTTATTATATAGATGTACACAAATAACGAAATGAAACACAGGTAAGGAAAAAAGGCGCCTCAGTTTTGATAATAAGACTCAAATACTTAACTCTGTGGAAAACTTCTATTTTAAAAATCGGTGGAAAATTTGGGCAGAAGATGAGTCATGGCTTTGAATCAACTGTTATGTATGATTGTCTTAAAGATTGACCAAATTGAGTCTGGTCTTCCTAATTCATAACAGTGGCGGTATCTTCAATTTAGGCATTTTCTAATGCAGCAGCTCCTAATCTTTCTGACTTGACAGCCTGGTGGGGGTGGAAGAAGGAATGGTTCTGTGTGTGTGGCAGGCACGCGTGCAAGCAGCTCCATTTGCACAAGCAGCGGGTACACATGTCCTCCGCTTGTGCAAATGGAACTTCACGTGTGTGAGCGGTTTCAAATGGCTGAGTGGGCCACACCATGGAGATTGGGGTGGGGTGGGGAGCACTGTTCTAATGGATCAATATGAGCTAGACTCTTTGGGTGCTTCAAAGACCTGAGTACTTTAAGTCATGACAAAATTAAAATCTATTATATATCTCTATCAGAGACTCAAGAATTTTTATAGTAGATATTTCTGGGATAATTCAAACATGGACAAAAGAACTAGAATCTCCAATAAAGCCCCAACAATGGATTCATGCAGTGGTGAAATGTAAAATTTGTTACTACCAGTTCTGTGGCCATGGCTTGGTTGGGGTGAGGGTAGTAATGTGACTGGGTGGGCGTGGCCAACTTTTTTATTTTTATTTTATTTTTATTTTTATATTTATTTTATTTTTATTTTTATTTTAACATTAAAAAAATGTTTAAAAGCCTCTGACAATCCCAGCTGAGTTGCCTGATTGGCAGAGGCTTTTTTTTCTTTTAAAAACATTTTTTCTACAACCTCTTTGGCTGAAGAGGTAAAAAAAAATGCTTTTAAAAGCCTCTGACGATCCCAGCTGAGCCGCATGATCATCAGAGGTTTTTTTTTTACTTTTAAAAGCATTTTTTGGCCGAAGAGGTTGTAGAAAAAATGCTTTTAAAAATAAATAAAAAAGCCTCTGATGATTGCGCAGCTCAGCTAGGCATGGCGGGGGGCAGGGATTTTTGCTACTGGTTCTCCGAACCACCTGCCGCCATCACTACCGGATCAGGCGATCCGGTCTGAACCGGGAGCATTTTACCCCTGGATTCATGTCCTTTAAAATGTTAAAATGGTATCAACAGATCTGTGATTTAAGCTGATTCATTAAGCATTGTATTTAGGTACACTGGACTTCCCAAAGACCATATCTGAAAGGATGGACATCTATGTTGGAGGTGTAAAAGTTTTAAAGGGTTCATTCACATATATGTGATAATGTGGTATCTTTTCAGGAGAGTGTAACAATGGATATAACCAGGTTTATGGGAAAATCTTTAAATGTTAATATATGTTGCAATAATGTTGAGCTATATACCAAAGCTATGTAATTTGAGTGCTTAACAGGATGTAGGGATGTACTGGGCATGGGGGTGGTGGTAAAAGGTTCACACTGAGAAGTTGGAAATGTGATGTTGTTCCGTAAGTCAAGAAATAGTTGTGTGATCTATTTTGGAAAAGCAATATTTTTACTACTCAAAAGATAACAGAATAACAGAGTTGGAAGGGACCTTGGAGGTCTTCTAGTCCAACACCCTACTCAGGCAGGAAGCCCTATACTATTTCAGGCAAATGGTTATCCAATCACTTCTTAAAAACTTCCAATTTTGGAGCACCCACAACTTCTGAAGGCAAATTGTTCCACTGATTAATTGTTCTGTCAGGAAATTTCTCCTTAGTTCTAATTGCTTCTCTCCTTGATTAGTTTCCACCCATTGCTTTTTATCCTGCTTTCGGGTGCTTTGGAGAATAGGTTGACTCCCTCTTCTTTGTGGCAATCCTTTAGATATTCGAACACTGCTATCATGTCACCCCAGTCCTTCTTTTAATTAAATTAGACATACCCAATTCCAGGAACTATTCTTTATATGTTTTAGGTTCCAGTCCCCTAAACGTCTTTGTTGTTCTTCTTTGCACTCTTTCTGGAGTCTCAACATCTTTTTTTTACATTGTGGCGACCAAAACTGGATGCAGTATTCCAAGTGTGATCTTACCAAGGCATTATAAAGTGGTATTAACACTTCATGTGATCTTAATTCTATCCCTCTGTTAATGCAGCCTAGGACTGCATTGCATTGGCTTTTTTGGCAGCTATAGCACACTGCTGGCTCATATTTAAATGATTATCCACTAGGACTCCAAGATCCCTCACAATTACAAATATTGAGCCAGGTACCACCTATACTACACCTGCGCATTTGGTTTTTCTTGCCTAAATATGGAACCTTACTTTTTTCACTATTGAATTTTAATTTATTAGATAGGGCCTATCTTCTGAAGTGTTGGCTATTCCTGCCAGGATGCAGCAATGTATATTACTATGGTGGATGTTTTTTGATATTTTACAATAATAATGTGTACAATCATGTTATACTCATATAATAATTAGTAAACCAATAACTATTAATAAGTATATAAATAAATAAATATAAATATATAAATATGAAATATAAGAATGCTTAGGAAACCAGCTCATAACATAGGTGTTCTTTGCTGTTATACAGCATAGATTTACCTGCTTTTTTTGAATAATAAAATATTCTGAATGATAAATGTGATCGTTGGTGGGATCTTCCACCCAAATCCACCAGGGCTCTCCACCTGTTCCATGCACCTATGAGACAAAGTAAATAAACAATGTTATATATGTGTTCTCTTAATTTTTTTCTCATTTTATTTATTTCACTAGGCTCATATGGCACCCCATTCATCTAACTGAGGAGACTGACATTCCTGACCTAAGTGAGGCTAATTAAAAATGACAAAAACAATCAACGATCAACCATGTCAATAATAAAATATCCCAATGCTGAGGAATATGTTATACTAAATCTGTGAATAAATCATTTTGATAAATGAAAGACAGTTTACTGACCATAGTACTATGGGGAACATTTGAGACAAGGGTGGGTTCTACTTACTTTTACTATCAGTTTGTAATGGGGCTGCGCGCGTGCGCGCAAGCGAAGCAAGAAGCGTTCTGATGACATCGGGGTCAGTGGGCGGTGCCTCCTGCCGGTTTTACTACTGGTTCTATAGAACCGGTGCGAACCGGGGGCAACCCACCACTGATTTGAGCCCTTTTAATATAGGAAGCAAGGGGTCTGCTTTCTATTTACATGCCCTCATCCACAAGAGGATTAATAGGTTCATTTTCTTATATGCTTATTATAAAAGCTGAACTACGTGGAATTCAGACCATACACTATGAAATTTAAGTTCAGATTGTTTCACAAGACTGTTTAAAATGCATGTATGGTAACTGACAACAATCTAGTCCTACTTATAAACTTAAGTGAAAGAGTAAATCTGAAGATGGAGAAGGTGAGATATACACCTCTTTTCTTTTCTTTTCTTTTCTTTTCTTTTCTTTTCTTTTCTTTTC
>WNWU01000030.1:7295290-7348861 GCA_012654045.1 Ptyas mucosa | reverse complement strand
TCTTTTCTTTTCTTTTCTTTTCTTTTCTTTTCTTTTCTTTTCTTTTCTTGTACAAAGGTTATAAGTGGAGTAGGAATATGGAATCAGGTTTCGGCATGTCAACCTGAATAAACTAATATGCATAGCTAAAGACAAACAGTATGAGAACCATAATTTCCATTGTACTTCCAAGCTTACTAAAGTTGCTGAGTTATAGTACATATACATATAACATATTCTATTATTTACTTAGAACGTATCTGAAGGTTTTTAAGAGGTAAGGAGAAACAGCAGTGCCTGTTGTGGCCGACCAGCTGCCAGTGGAGCTGGTGGCAGACTCAGACGATGAGGAGGTTGGGGAGGATCTTGGGCCAGTTCTGGAGTTTGGGGAAGGCTCTGATGGATGCTCTGTGTCAGACGCAGAGATAGAGTCAGGGCTGTCTGACATTTCCCAGCCACTGGAGAGGCAGCTGCCTTTGGAGGCTGAGATGAGTGAGGAGGAAGAACAGCTGGGGCTTGTTCCAAATGCACGTACGCGCAGAGCAGTTAGGAGGGGTAAACAACAGAGGACAAGGAGTCGACTCGAGAAGCAAAGCACATGTGGATGCTGAATGGCCCCTCCCTGGCTGGGGAATAAACAGAAGGAAAGGGGAGTGGTTGTTGTAGGAGACAACAGTTCATATTTCTGGAGATTTTGCTCATTGTGTTTCGTGCATCAAAGACTGCTTGCCAGAATTTAATTTGCAGCCTTTCGGCTGGGAGCTCACAGCCTTGCAATTATCGCAAGGAACTGATAAGGTCTGTTGTTGCTGTTAACTCCTTGCAGGACTATTGCCTGGACTTTTCGGTGGGTGAATGCAATTAATTCACAAGAGGTAAATAAAGAGGTGGTTTTCGTGACAAATAGTCTGTTTCTTGCTTCTGCTAAGGCTGGATCAGAACAGTGCCTCCAAAATCCCTTCCAGCCCTATTATTATATATCTTGTAAGTTACATCTAGATGAGCTTACATTCTCAACATGTCCTGTAGACTTTATATTCTAGGTATTCTTACCTGATCATTCCACTTGAAATCAGGGATAATATTTAACCTAACTCTCAATACAGTACGAGTAATTGGCTGGATGGTGGCTTCCACTGCGATAGAGGGAATTTGGTGGACACACTGTTTGACCTTTAATCCAATATTTACATGATGGAGCATATGACCTGCAAAATAATATGAAATTTGAAACAAAATAATGCTTATAAATATCTAAAGTAAGTGAAGGCAAAATGAAGTTGCTTGTCTTTCATAGTTTCAAGGCTTTATCTGACTTTACCCTGACTAGCCTTCCCCAGTAGGGGGAAGCAAATCAAGGGGTATTCTTGCTGTACAAGCAGATCTTGACATTTGATATAAACAAAGTAATATTTAATTTAAATTTTGATTTGTAGCTCAGAAAATGACTTTTAAATTATAAGTCACTGATTAAATACCTCCTAACAATTTTGATTAATACCAGTCTTCTTTTACTTAAAAATACTGACCTCGGACATAAAATCCATTATGTATTTTCCTAAATATAAAATGGGACCATACTGAAAGAAAGGATGCTTTCATTGAATCCTTAGAATTCCAAGTTACGTTATGTCTGTCAGAGTGTTTACAGCCTGACTACTATTTTGAGACCACCCAGGAGCAAAATACAAGACACAGAGGTTTGTCTTACAAACAGTAGTTTATATACAAGACTTCTATATACATACATACACATGGCACATACCAGGCAAGCGATCAATCTTCTTCAACTCTACACGGAGAACTACAATGCAAATAGAACAGCGACGAGGAGAGTGATATACGAGGAGAGAGAGAGAGAGAGACGCCCTCTAATGGCCTCCCTTATATAGACAGCTTCTTAAAGTGCAATAACTGCTGACTCATCCTCAGTCTTAAAGGGGCTGGCCAGCTTTAAATCTTCATTATCCTGACAATGTCACATAGACAAAATAGAAAATTTCTGATGGGCGTTGCTAGTAAATTAAGTCTGACTAAAAAACATCCCAGGCAAGGATATATTGAAAAATGTTGAGATATAGAATTACTACTTTCTTCTTAGTCCCTGGGAAAAAGAACCAGTTTTGTTACAGAACTCTTAAGAAGAGGACCAGATATGCACCATGAGGATTCCAGGCCCTGGCAAGGAAGCCATCAGACCGGAAACAAAAACCACAGGTCCCTCTAATCCCACGACTCTCTACCATTGGCAATCTGAAGTCTCATGCAGATCTTAGTCACCATACTTGCAAGAAAAGGGATTCAGCTAAGGCCCCCTAAGGTTATAAAAGAAAAGGAAGATATGAAGTGTACGAATAGATCTGTAGTTTTATGCCAAAAGCTTTTATCCTGAAGCTGAGATAAAACAGGGAATTTTATAACTAAAATGGGCAGCACGGAAATAAACTAATGTTTTGTAAAGCTTCACATACATAGACAGGGCTGCAGGAAAAAGATCCCAGTTTGAAATTCCTGATATCTCTTGATGGGGCTGATCAGCACTCAGATCAGCATAGATTAACTCCAAGGTCAACTTCAGACCAACAATCAAGTAAGCAACACCCCAATCAAGAAATTACCAAAGAGCCACTAATAAACAGCCCAACCAAAGAATCCCTCAGATCGCCCCTACCCACACAGACAGGCAAGACACTAGAATATAAACTGACAGCAAACAACACTCCTTACTAGCACTGATGATGTTACCTAGTTAGGGTAAAGAAACGTCTGCAAGAAAACAAGCAAGCTCAGAGAGCACCAAGGGCCCCTCAGAGTGTTAAATATTAAGACACATTCATTTTCCCTTGATATCTTACCTATTTCATCTTTCCTCATGTCCTTCAACTTATCAATGGTGAGATTCTTCTGTTCCAGCTTGGTAAGAACTGGTGGGGGCAGGACAGTGAACTGCCGCAAAGGGCTGACCCAACCCCAGAGTCGCT
Source organism: Ptyas mucosa (assembly GCA_012654045.1). NCBI lineage: Eukaryota > Metazoa > Chordata > Lepidosauria > Squamata > Colubridae > Ptyas > Ptyas mucosa. Next base: position 7,345,901 of record WNWU01000030.1, on the reverse strand, counting down.
TGTCAATAACCTTGCTGAGATTTAGCAGTCGGTATGTCATTGCCGGCCATCGCTTACGAAGGGATATTTCAAAAAGAGCTCGAACAATACGTGCAGCATTCTGTCAAATAAAACAATGGTAGCACATTATATCACGTCTATTTCTTTGCTGCTATTATGCTAGAATAGAATAGAATAACAGAGTTGGAAGGGATCTTGGAGGTCTGCTAGGAAACCCTGTACCATTTCAGATAAATGGTTATCCAATCTCTTCTTAAAAACTTCCAGTGTTGGAGCATTTGCAACTTCTGGAGGCAAGTTGTTCCACTGATTAATTGTTCTAACTGTCAGGAAATTTCTCCTTAGTTCAAGGTTGCTTCTCTCCTTGACTAGTTTCCACCCATTGCTTCTTGTCAAGCCATGTTCACTGGCTTGAATCAGATAGTCACAATGATAGCTGGCATTTGGGACCTTCTCTGTTATGGAACTCACATTGTGAAAATTCCAACAGAAAGATGTAACTGGGAGTTTCACATTTTCCCACACAACTTTGTTCTGCATGACATTTTCAGATGCTAGCTGGCACCAGGGAATTATTTTTTCTTTTGCCAGTATATACAATAATTTGGTTTGCATTTGTTCATTAATGCCTTTTTTTATCTTTATATATCACTTTGAAATAGAAATAAGACTCCAAAATAACAACAACAACAACAACAACAGTTCCTAGGTCCTTGGTTAGGACTCGAGCTGCTGAGCTATTAACCAGTCTCAAAGGCTGTGAATCTCATTAAAGATTAACCAATAATAATAATAATCTGGGTAGCCAGTAAGGTAATCCTTACTTCTATATAATAATATTCAGGATCAGCAAGATTGCTGAATTAAGGGAACATACTCTATAGCCCTTTGCAGCACTTATGGATTTCAGTACAGACAGACAAGTTTGTTGGGATGCAAAGTCGGTGTGAAAAAGATCTTACGTTGGAAAGCTGTAGCTTTTAAAAACGAAAATAGTACTCCCAGCTTCTAAATTGCTTGACAATTAAATGTGGACATAAACACACAAACTTTTGGCTTTCTATGTATTTTAGGTAAGTCATTGATAGGAGGAAGAACTAAATTTTACCTGTGCAACATAAGCAGAATCTGAAATTAGGGAAAAGCTATCCATCTCTCCTCGGCTAACATATGTTTGCAGAAGGATATTTATTTTCCCGTAACTGTTCTCCACACCACCAGGTGCAGCAAGTTCACAGAAATTGCTCAGCAAGGCTTCCAGCTCTTCTATTTCTTCTTCTCTCACCTGAAATACAAATTAATGGACTTTGAAAAGGCTGGTGCAACTTGTTAAATCTTCCACATGCAAATTAAATGTCAATTATCTCTCAATAAATGTGTTTTAAAACATTCTACAGTTTCTGAAAAACAAGTCTCCCAGCACTGTATTTAATGGAGCCTAATTGAAACAATCTTAATAACGACACAATTATATTTCATTATGCGTCACCTTTTATTAAGATTGCCATTGACAGATAGAAATGTACCTCACAAATTAAATATTTTGACCATGCCATGCTTCACCTGATAAGATTTCCCTTTTTATCTGACCTCTACTCTTTTTGGATTAGAGCAAACTTGAATTAACTTTAAATGCATTCATTAAAATTATACAGTTTGCATGGGGCATATTATGTTTTTAGCTTAAAACTCTGAAGTACTATGATTCATGATATTAAGGCTTTCACTGTTAATAAGATTAAGATTTAATATAACTAAAGACGTATTCAAATCTACACTTTGAATTATGTATAGTATTCCAATTTCTCGTTCTTACTTGCAAAGCAGAGGTGAATTTACATATTCTTTGATTTCGTGAAATGTTCTTAGCCTAAAACTTGTTTAAAGTACGTGCATGTTTGCACTTGACGGGGATCACCTGAAGGCCATTTCCCTCAAACACTGACCATTTATGCAATATGAAAGCTAAGAAGGAAACTCACAATAAATAATTTTCAGCATTGTTCCCCCCCCCCCCCAGTCTCCATCTTTCATCTTAAAAGAGACTCAATTTTGTTAACAACCAAATGATTGCATTTTGTATGTTGGCACATGTTGTTAGCTCTGGTATATATATAAAAAAATCAATGGTCAATCAAGCCAATCAATGACTTGATCAGAGGCAGCTATTCTGCTCTTCTATCATGTCAATTTTGCTTATTAGAAAGGAGAATCTCATTGCCTACTGGTCAGATCATGTATCCAATTTCGAAACAGATTTGGGAAGTTGCAGTGGTTGTTAATTCTAAACCAAGAAAAACTAGTCAATGAAACCCCAAACACATCTTAGTAAATCAAAGCAAAGGATCCCCTACCACATTCTTTCATTCTTAAAATACTGTTAGAAGGCACTTTTTTTGTAATACTCTGGGATATACCAATTATTGATACAATTTAATCCAAATTTTAGTGAATTAAAACCAAATCTAGTACAGATACTGGTATAAAAACTTTCTGTAGGTAAAATATTTGGTGCATAAAAATAAAAAAAAATACATCTAGTTTGAAATGGCCCTTTTGATATTTCCAGATTTGAAATAAAATGTGATAATGTGTTGCTTTGAGAGTTTCAAGTTACAACTGGTTTTATTTTGTGGCTTGTCACTAAATTTGTCCTTAAAATTTTCTCCCAGCTTTGTCATAAACTAGCAAGGAGTAACAGAGTAATATTTTAAATATAGGTTCTGCTGATTAGAAGAACTAGAACAATATTTTTGTTTCTGGCAATGTTAACTATTATTCATGCAAGAGTTAGTACACAGCACAGTCATAAATCCAGTGAATATTAATATGCTGTGTGTGTGTGTGTGTACATGTATATATATATATAGAAAGAAAAGCATATATATATATATATATATATAGAGAGAGAGAGAGAGAGAGAGAGAGAGAGAGAGAGAGAGAGAGAGTTGTATTTGTTCCTGTACAGCAGGCATGCTGCCAAACCCCTACCAATTAAATATGCCCAGTAGATTGGTCTTTGGCCTTTGCTGCTCTCTCAACCAAAATTTCAGAAAAATAAGTATAATTTTTCCTGCTCTGGTTGATGCAACTGCGTCTTATCATTTTTTATGTATTTATTTTTATTTAACGATCAATCTTCTGGAGCCTCTCCTAATACAAACTCTGGTATTCATTATAATGCCATGAACATCCCTCTATATATTTTATGAGAATGAGACACACACACACACACACACACACACACACAGTGTATGTAGCTGGTTTAATTCAGTGCTAAATTACTGTCCCCAAGATACATAGATCCCCCATGTGTATAAATGCATAGATGGGCTTAATTCAGAAATGTAACCATTTCAGGAAATCACATTTCACTGAAAACAGGAGATTCCGACTGAAAATAAACTAAAAACATTCCGCCTTCAAGCAAGTTTAATAGTAGTACCAAAGCTATATTTGCTTTACAAGTGATTGTTCTATAAAACTGAGAAGCAGAGTTTTTATGGCTCTGTCTGACTTGACTAGTGACTGAGAAAAAGAAAAAAGCATCTGAAGAAGTTGCAGGAAAGTAAGATCAACACTGAGATAACATATTCATTAGAATAATATTGCACACAAACGTTTTCCAGAAATACTCTGATTCAGATTTTTGTTTTGTTTTGTTTTGTTTTAAAAAACTGACTAAAACACTTCTGGACACATTATATAAGGCACTCACAACAGCAGGGTTTTTTTTTAAAAAAAGTGTGAAACATTCTAACCTTGATTTGTTCAAATTCTTCGGCTTTAGACACAATAGCAAGAATGTCACCTTCTGTTTTATGAGCATCGAAGAGTTCATTGAAAGTCTGCAAAACCAAGAAACATCAGTCTGCTGTTTAAAGCATTATTTACAAATACATTCCCATCCACCTGCTAAACACTGAATAAAGATAGGAAGGAACAAATCGCACAACAAATGTCAATTTCCATTAGAAAACACACACACACACACACACACACACACACACACACACACTATTTAACTTTGAAAACAAATGCAGAGTTTTCATATGCTGTAATTTAAAATGTCAAACTGAACTCTGCTATGCCACAGATTTCCAGAGGGTTTTTATCAAGAAAAAAATAACAGCCAACATATTGCTATTAAAAATAAATTTAAGCTACCCATATTGAAATGCAAATTGATTAATTACCAGGGCAAAAATGAACTGATATAAAGTCCATTGAAAAATAAAACAAAAATTGAATAAGATTCACTCATAGAACCTCTTTGAAATTCAAAAAAATAAAGGGCAGCACTTTTTAGAAGTACATTGCAATTTCCAAGGTTTGTGCATACCTCTATGTAGGTAAACATGCTAATGGACCTTTTATGAATATAAACGCTTCCTATATCTTATTTTATAAAATCATTCTTGTGATTTTAGAATCCTCTTTTATTACAAAATGTGAACTATAATGAAGATCTGCAATTATTATTTCCACATTGCTGTTTTAGACCTCTAATCAGAAACAGGGTTATAAATTACTCCCTAAAGAAAGATAACAAAGCTGTTAAATATAACGCCATGCTTTTGCTTCATAATATACCAAATTATAGGGAACATTACCTCAATTGTGTTATATTTAATGTAATAGTGGCTTGCAATTCTGCCTAAATCAGTTGAAGAAAAAAATCCAGTTCTCTCTTCAAACCGAATCATCCGGGCTTTATCCAGTTTTCGGCCAACTTCAATCACCAACTGTTCTCTGTGCTTCTCTAAACTTGGATCCATCTGAAATACCGTCAGGAATTGCATATGTTAAGGATGGATGGACAGATGTATAAGGCAGAAAGTAAATATGATCTTGTCTTATTTTTTTCCCTCTCCTCCAGCAAAACACATAGCGATGGGTATATTTTAGTGGATTTTAATGTGGAATTAATAAACTATTGACTGAGAATACTTAGAATTAAAATATTTATTAAATTAATCTGATCCCCTTATTGTGACATAATGTTTAGAATACTCTACCCTTTGTAGCCCAAAAGGAGACAGGAAATCCTCAAGGTAAATTAAGAAAAGAATAGATATAATTAGAGATGATAATTATAGATGATTATAACTAACACTGTTGTTCCAAAAGATATTAGATTTTAGGTTTTATCTTTAAGAGTGAAAGTCACCATCCTTATGAAATGGTGATAGGGGAATCTTTATTTGCTATTTATTTCTGGCAGAAATGGAAAGGCCCCATCTTTATTAATTTTCTAGTTACAATCCTACACAATTGCAAGATCCGTGTCTGAATCTAACACCAAGACTTGAGATTATATAACTAATATGCTTTTTCTTTCTGTGCCTGGTCATTCTGAAACGAATGGAGGCAAAGTAGTGTTATTTTCAGCAGTGCCTACCTGGTAAACCTTTCATATTTAGAACTGTATGAGGAACTTTGAGCATTTCCTTTAGTCTTTACTAGCTCAACACTGTGCATGTGTGAATACCTATTCTAATTATATTTGATGACAGACCATAATGGCTGTGATATTTATATTTCATTTTTGTGTAAACCTGACATTTAAGACTAAAAAGCTGGCAGAGACTGATAAACAAAAATTGCACATAGGATACCCAAATGTGAGTAATTTGAGCATGTTCCACATATTTAGCCTAACTGTTGAAAACTTCACCTACCACAATGCCCCAGAAATATATCTAAGGATGTTCTTTTCCGTGTTTCATGCTGAACATTTTCAAAACATATAGGAGTTGCTGATCTCAGGAAAACCAACAAGGGCAAATATTTAATCTCCCATCAGGAAAGGATTACAGAACCAGAAAGCAAGTTAGGTTTTCTGCACATTTTCTACCTGATAAGCTTTGTGACTGATGCCATATACTAATGGGTTTGCTCTCATCCGTACATAAAGGTAAGTGTAACTTATCCACTTTACTGCTTCCTCAACATTTGTCACTGTTCCAAGAGCAATCTGCAAGTGGGGAAAAATAAAAACAAATTTTCATGTTAAAAGGTTAAAATGGTTTATAAATAGGGTTTATAATGTTCCAAGTTTTATATGAGCAGATCTGAATATTCCAGAGGAGTATTACAGTGAAAGATTGAACTTACCAATGAAGTGGTTGAAATGTGCTTTTAGAACAAAATATATTCTTTAACACCACCATTTATTTTTTTGAGATAAAGAGTAAAACGTTAAGTAAAATATGGAAAGGGAGGACAATTATGTGACATTAGACTGAGTAGGGGGAACATGTATATTTCATTCCCTTGTTTGCTGCTAGTCTGAGAAGCCTTCTATCATCAGTTTTCTGCTGAAGATTGGGTTATATTTTTCTAATACCCAGAAGCAGAGCACTTTTCAGATTGTCACTTTATATTTACTTCAGAAATCATATTTTCCATTTTGTAATTACTATGATGGAATATATAAGCTCAACTATCCTGAACACCTGAATTATGTACATTGCAGGGGTTCTACTTACCTTTACTACCGGTTTGCAACGGGACCGCTCGCGTGTGCACTTCTGCACGTGCACAGAAGCTTCTGTGCATGCACAGAAACTTCCTGATGATGTCCGGGTCAGTGGGTGGAGCCTCCGGCCGGTTTTACTCCGGTCCGAACTGGGGGCAACCCACCACTGGTACATTGGGCAAAATTTCAACTATCCATTTTATAAATAAAGCCAGTTTTTATTCATGGATTCAAATGACATTCTGAGAGGATTTTTAAAAGGGAGGAAGGAAAAAGGAAGGGAGGGAGGAAGATAGGTCTGCCGGCTGGCCAGCCAGTTGCTTAAATAAGCAATTGTCATCTATCCAAGGTAACTGACATATTTGATAAAGTATAATATAGGTGAATTTGAAAGCTGACTTGCTGGAATATCACACAAAGGATAGAATTAGTTGGAACCCCCCAAAAAACTAAATGACACCACTTCCGCTTTGATAATCTTGTGCTACAATGCACTAGCTATCTATGTGGTCACTTAGCATTGACAATGAATTGATCCCACATAATCAATTCCCTCACCCCTCCACACTGGAATATCTACAATTCTAAAAATGCATTTAATTGTAGAAAATACAGTAGTGGCCAAAATTGTGGAAACCTTTTGGGAAAAGTGTATTTTTGAGGTTTCATGGCTAATAACACCACCTTTTTTGGGAGTTTCAAGATAATCATAGTCCACTGCTGGTTTGGCCTTAACCCTACTGTAAGATCAATGAGTTCGAGTAGAATCACAGTTAAAAAAATAGTAAATGCAAATTATTTTTCAAAATTTCAAGAATCGACTTTAATGATTCTTTGAGGCTGACAAAACTTCCTGAAAGGAAGACAAGGTGTAACTGCCATTCCTAATTATACGGATCTTCCTGCATTTTTAAAATTTGCTCCAGCAAGAGGTCCCTCTTCTCCCACAGTATTTAGCTAACCTTAGCTGACTTCAGAAAGCTAATCAGAATTGAGCCAGGTACCTGGATAGACGATGGGTAGAACATATCAAAGCTAAGAGAAAGACCAGTGCTCAATTGGTAAGTAAGTGAGTAAATTAGTTAATAAACAAAAGATAAGTTCTAAATTGTTACCAAAAAACTATATGGACATACGTATCCAGGATATGCCCAGGAGTCAATTTGGACTTAAGAAACTTGCTCTGCAAGAACAAATGGTGACTCAGGGAGTGAAAAGGGCTTCAATCAGGGGTGGGTTGCTGAAGGTTTCACAGAGGTTCAGGAGAACCTCTAGCTAAGATTCTGTGCAATTTGGAGAACCCCTAAATCCCACTCCTGGTTGGCTCCGCCCACCCCTGCCCTCCCCCCCAGGCCCATTTTGCAGGTAAGTGCAGGGTGCGCGAGGAGGCTCGAGGAGGGTAAAAAACAGCCTACCGGAAGTTCGGGAAGCCTCCGGAGCCTGGGGAGCCTCTTTTTGCCCTCCCAGAGGCTTGAGGAAAGCCTCCGGAGCCCAGGCAGGGCAAAAACGCTCCCACACAGTGGTGGAGGAGGCTGACTAGGCCACGCCCACCATGGCCATGCCCACCCAGCAACCGGGCAGAGAACCCCTTGCTAAAATTTTTGAAACCCACCCCTGGCTTCATTAAAAAAACAAACAGACTCTTGAATAAACAGACTTTAACATATAAACAAATGGACTCTACCTTGAAATTTACATTTAAACACAACTTATTTTTTTAAATTTCTCTGACATTTACTAGGTAAGTGCATTTAGAATCCCTGAATCAATCTTCATTGCTTAGAAATGCCATCCAGCAAATTAACTAAATTTAATATTCTTGCACCAAGAAACCTCACAGTACAGTAGAATGGAACTGTACCATATGTCAATAATACTTCCCTTTGTCCCAAAGGTGAGAAATCAATTCTTTCTTAGTCTTCTTTTCATATTTACTTGTGTCAGCCATGTACCTTGTCTCTAGTTTCCTATGTATTTTATAAGGATGACATGAAATTGTTAAATTAGAACCACCACACACCAGAAACGTATCCTACTATCATTAGAGAAAGCAATTCCATGTATATATGTATTTATGTATGTATGTATGTATGTATGTATGTATGTATGTAGGTATGTATGTATTAGATTTTTATTCTTCCTTTCTTACTTTATAAATAACTCAAGGCAATGAACATATCTAATATTCCTTCCGCCTCCTATTTTATTCACAATACCCTGTGTGGTGTGTTGGGCTGAGAGAGTATGACTGGCCAAAAGTCACCCAACTGATATGAAGCAAATTGCATCACTTTATTATCAAGGAAATGAAAAGTCAAATATAAGTTTGATACCTGAAGCTACATAGCACACATCTATACAAAATGAGTGCAGCTCAATTAAAAAAAAAAGAGAGAGAGAGAGAGAAAACATTACTTGGCTAGTATTTTACAGATTGTTAAATTTCTTCTCATTATTCATTATTAGTCTACCTGTTCAACACTTTAAGATGTATATGTATGCAAACAAAATGCTTGCAGGGAATAGTGGCTTAGATCCAGATGTGATAAGACAATGTAATACTACTATTACAGTTCACTCAATGCCGAAAAAGACTCTCAGCAAAAATTACTTCTGAATATTTGCTGCCACCTGGTGGTCATTTCAATGTGAGCTTTTAAGAATTTAAGTATTGGAAGAAAAAGCAGTATTAAACTGAAATCAATTAGTGTACAATAAGGAATTGAAAGACAAAAGAAAGCAATGGCAAACCCATAATGTTGCCCCAAATAACTGTATTGTCTATGAAGTTCCTAAGAGTTGAGCTCAGCTTGAAAGATACTCAGAAAATTACAAACACATATGACTGAAAATAAGTCTATTGCAAACCAAATGGACAGGCTTTACTGCAGGTATATCTAGAAATTTTAGTTAGGTTGTTCCCTAAGCAGGGAACTTGCATATTTCTCTGATTTATAAACAACTGCCTCAGTTGCATGATTTTTGAAACTTTAAAAACCAGCCTTTGGGAGACTTAATGCACCAGATATTTTATAAATAGCAAAATATTTTGTTCCTCTTGCATAGTTCCTCTACCTCAATTAAGCCATTAAATCAGCTGAGCACCTAAAGATGTAGTGAGAAACTTGAGTTCTTCAGATAGTGCTGAATCATAGTTTCCAGCATAGTTTCCTCGGTGATTATTTTTTAACTTCGTTACAAATAAACAATAGAGAATAGAGAATGGGAGAAAAGGCATTTCAAATGATAACATTCAATGGAAGTTATACAATATAAAACTGAAATCTAGAATATAGCCAGTTAATTACCAAAATAACTCTAGAGAAAAATAATGCCTGTCTGATATTTGTCATTTTATTGACAAATCTAAAACACTGAAATATGCCTTTATTCAAATATTTTCCACATGTGAACAATTTAAACATATGTATCAGTAAAGGTATATAGTTAAGAAAACACGAGTTAAGCTGAGAGAACATAATGACAGAAACCTTTACAAAGATAAGTATATACTATGTATATACAAAGGTTTCAGTCAAAATTTTTATATTGGGGGGGGGGGGAACCTGCCCAGAAGGCTAAGTATTTTTTAAAAAACTGATACAACATCAATTATTTTCTCCAGTGTGCTATCGTCCTCCTTAGTTTCCCCAGATTGCTTGCTTTGGAATGCTGAATGGCCATTTCTTTTCTCCAACACAGGCATACCAGCTGTTTTAACATTTTATATCCTAGCTAAGCAATCTTCTATCCACATTGTTTTTAAATCATTATCTTTGGACGTAGGTGTTACAGAGGAGAGTTGGATCCAGCCTCTGTGTTACCTCAAGTAATAAATACAACACTGATAGCCAGTTTGGTATAGTGGTTAAGGCATCAGGCTTGAAACCAAGGGACTGTGAGCTCGAGTGCCAACCTATGGCCAAAGACCTTGCTTGTACCAGTCACTTTCTCTCAGCCCTGGAAGGAGGCAAAGGCGAGCCACTTCTGAAAAACCTTGCCAAGAAAACTGCAGGGACTTGTCCAGCCAATGTCTGAAAACTGGACAGGATTAACGGTAAAGAAAACCAAGGCAACACTGCAGATGTTTTCTAGTTATTGTTTCTTTCCACCCTACCATCCACTGTCTCTATACCATTTAGTGCCTATTTTACCTACGATAAACTATGATTCAGGCATATAGGTATCAGTCCTGATCCCTACCCAGAGACTGACAGAACTAGTTGCAGAGTAACATTCTTCATTCCTGCCAGGCCGTTTGTATGCCTGAACCACAGTAATCTATTCATCTGAAATCAAGCCAATATTCTTCTGTATCTCATTCTTAAACTAAGTTTCCCAAGATGCCGGCTTAACTCCAGAGCAAGTGGTCTTCCTAGACACACACACACAAAAATGCATTTCCAAATGGTGAGTTATGAGAGTTTCAATTCAAGGCAAACGACAGACAGCTTCTCTGCAACTCCTAGTACATTTTTATACCCGCAAGTACTCTAAAGTGGGGTCTGCTTTTTGGAATCCCTGCTTATTCAAAACTGTAAGACACCTATTATTTTGTCTTTTAGATCCCTGTTGAACGATCTGTCTACAGATAGTAGATCTTCTCTAGATAAATGGGAAAGATATTTTTTCTTTTATTTCTATCCTTTTAATACATTCAATACACTGATGCAATATTTAAACATTTTATCTGTTAAATCGTTTTAAGGTAACTACATCTGAAGTAGTATTTGTGTGTGTATGTGTGTGTACGTGCATAAGCGCACACACTCACAATCACACCTTAGAAAATATTTGTGTGCATGGTCCCACAAGGACATCTATTTTAGTTTAAAGATCAGGTATCACAGACAGAATCCATAACTATGGTTAAATGCTTACTGCATCAATGAATCATAGTGCATTGTAATAACAAGCTCAAAATCCCAAATAGTAGCTCACATGGAGCCGTAAAGATGCCATGACAAAATTATTAGCTGGCTGGGAAAAATCCAATTTGTATAACCAAAAGAAGAGAAAACTTCAAATGTCTAGAAAGGGCAAAATATGATAAATGAAAACAGAATGCCATGGAAAAGTTTCATCTTGGACATAAATCGTAAATACTGTATTATTTTGTTGCAGGTTTGAATTTCAGACATAAATATTTAATGTCAACCAATCTTCCTACAATTTAAGGTAATTTCTGCTTTTTTGTCTGTATACTCAATTCTTAAAAGAAGCTGTATAGATAGTCCTTGACTTACAATTGGGACTCTAATATGATTAGACCAGTTTCAACCCTAACCCTAACCCTAACCCTAACCCTAACCCTAACCCTAACCCTAACCCTAACCCTAACCCTAACCCTAACCCTAACCTCTCTTCCTATTAGAGTGTTGGCTAAATACCAGTGATGAAAAAAAATATATTCAAGAACAGCATTTTCAAAGGTACAAGGAATTGCAATGGGAAAAAAGAGAGATGGATGAAATATTTCATGGTACGAATGGCACATCTCTTGCAGGGATATATATCTGGAAGCCTCAGTGTTGCACAAATCTTCTACAAAAAAAATGCAGAGACAAACTCTAGAATCATTCCAAACATTTCCCTACCAAATTGTAATATTAATGTGGGTAAGTGGAAGGATCATCTGAACTGTATTCAATTAACATATTTTAATTGCTTTTAAATTGAAAGCTGATTGCAGGTTTCAGTTGTTCTTTCTCAGGCAGCATTGCACACAAAATATAACGTTAAACCTATTCTCCAAGAAGACTCCAAAACCATTTTTTCTCAGATCATTGCAAAAGCTAGTTAAGCAAAAAAAAAAGAAAGATATTTATATGAAGATCTGATCTGAAAGAGATAAATGACGGAGTTACAACCAAGGGAAATAAAAAAACTTTTGTAATTGGCCTGACTTACAATTGATTTTCTGGAATCAAGCAAATAACGATCTTTCATGCCTTATCATGTCAGCAGGAAAAGTCATGTCCAGTGTTCCAAAGTATATAAAAAATTATAGTTTCTTTTTTTTTTTATAAAAAGTTATAGTTTCATGGCCCTGTCAGGGTTTCACGCTTTTGCTTATCTGCATTTTCAGTAACACTAGCAGAGATGCATTGCCATTTTCACTAACATAAGTTTATTTGAAATCATTAACACACTTCAGCACTGACCCTCGTTTGTCAAAACTGGCATGGTTCCTGAGCACTGAAGATTAATTTTATGCTTATTGCAGCACTAGATCTTTTAAACAACAATTAAACTTTTTCCAAAAAAAAAAAAAACCAACAAAATTGCATTTTGGGAAGGCCAAAGAAAAATTAGTTTTCATAGCCTTTTTTTCTATAAAACAGACAGAAATAGAAATAAGAAATGAAATCAAATTGCTTCCGTGTGGACAGCATTCTAATTCAAAATGAAAAGAGAAGTTTAAAACAAGCATAGCTGCCTTTCTTTTCCATTTAGTTCTCTGTTATTACTTCTAAAAATCACATTATTTTCCTGGAACATTGGGAAAAAACAAATGATTAAAACGATTGGTACAATGCAACATTGCAAAATGTTGCATTGCACCAAATGTGACGAAAGGAGGTCTATTGAATGAGTTGTCTCCTCATTGATTTTATTCATTAGTAATCATCATAGCAATGCTGTCCATAATGAAAATGGACATAATGGCAACCCTCTCTACTTTATTGTTCTATTTCCTCCCATGGCCAACCATATTCATTTACAAATCCAACCATCAGGATATAATTGATCCTTTCCATTGATTGTTCCTAGCAACTGGTATTCAGAACTATACTAATTCTTATACAGTGAACATATTTCTCTAATTCTCATTTAAAACAAAGTAAGGCAACACCCATAATCACAAACTGTGAAATTGAATCTGCTAAATTAACTACACGAATTTCTTCTTGCATGATAAAAGTATGCGAGAAATATGCTGAAATAATGTTTTATTCACAAAACAACCTTCCACAGTTGTTCCACTGTGGAAGGTTATTGAATCAGACATGTTTCTTCTGAAAATACTCCTTTGGCAACTTAGGGTTTAAAATCTTTGGGCACCTATATTATACACAAACAAATTGAAACGTAACATGTGATGATGGCATTGCAAATTGGCTCCCAATTCTCCCTCATTCCCAAATGTTTCAGATTTAGGGCCAAATTGTTTCTTTACACTAGCACCATTTCTACCTTACTCCATACCCTACTGGGTCAATATGGGTTGTGCAAAGCAACTGAAACAATCCCTTTGCAAAATACACTGGCACAGGGAAAGCACCACTTCCCTAAGTATTCAACTAGACCCATTCTTCAGAAGACTTGGATACCTTAGGATAGGGAGATAGACAGATGGATAGTTAGAGAGACAAACAGTCAGCTCTAAATGATCTCCCCTCAAAACCCACAGGAGTAAATTAGTTGTTTAGGCATCAAACTACTTTCTTCTTAAGTGTCAAATCTTGGGCCCATCAGGATAAGAGAGGGGCTTTAGAGACAAAGCCAAATCTGCCTCCGTTTCATTTCTGGAAAGCTGTGTTAATTACTCCTATAGGGAGTTCTGCACTTCTAAATTTGGGGTCTCTGGGGTAGGCATTGACTCATGCCAATCAAATTCTTTTCTACCAGTGAAGTCTTGCTCAGAATTAGCAATCCACAAAATGATTTGAAGGGACAATAAATTCCAGGGAATATTAAAGCATTTCATTTTTTTTTCTCTTGGGTTATGCCAATCCATTTGTCCAAAGGACCGTCCAGAAATGTACCTTAAGTAAATTGGAAATGATTTATGGCGTTTACTTCTGGAAAAGCAATGGTATTCCAACGGGAGTACTTAATTTTATTCCAGAAGACAAGAAAAACATTTTGAAAAACATTTTGCACATTCCAGATTGGAAAAAAAAAATGAGGGGAAGGATTGTCTTTTCAAATCATGTGATCTTGAAAAGCAACTCTTAAAAAGATTACAATGAGCCAGGTCTCCAGATATGGTGAATAACATACTCAATTTAGTACTAGTCACAGAATACTATCTGTATTATTTCTTGATTTTAGAAGTACACATCATTTCACAGAAACAATATTGAGATATTGTGTCACATCCTTTAAAATACTCCACCCTTTGAAGCATCACATTTCTTGTTTAATATGTTACCAATGTCACAGCATATCCATGCATAACAGTTTACAAAAGAGTTATAATTTATAGATTGGAATATAAATAGCATTGTTTCCCCCCCCCCTCCTGCCTCCATTTTATTTATACTATTCTCTAAAGGCCTGTATATATATTAAGTAAACAGAGCCTGGTGGCGCAGCAGACTAAAGCACTGTTATTAACTTCATTAACATTCAGCTGCCTGCAATTACTGCAAGTTCAAATCTCACCAGGCTCAAGGTTGACTCAGCCTTCCATCCTTTCTAAGGTAGGTAAAATGAGGACCCAGATTGTGGGGGCAATATGCTGACTTTGTATAAATATACAAAAGTATGAAGGCTATTACTTAACGCACTGTAAGCCGCCCTGAGTCTCCAGAGAAGGGTGGCATATAAATCAAATTTAAAAAAAAAAAAGTATGTGGAATTGATTAATAAAACATACCTCTGCATTCAAGTGGTCAGCAAGGCTTTCAAGAAACTGACTTTCAATTGGATTCTGCTGAGTAAGCAGAGTCAGATAATGACTGAGTTTGTCATGTGTTGTAATAATGACACCTTCTCCAAATTTATCAAACTGGGGCCGTCCAGCTCGACCAAATATCTGCATGACATCTAAAATTCCAAGGTCAACAAAGGATCCTCTTTTTGCAGCATAGATCTGTGTTCCCTGTTCGACAAAAAGTTAATAAAAATTAACATAAACACACATCATTATAAATCAGATGAGCTGGAGACCAAAATTACACAAATACAACAGGCTTTCAAAAGTGTACTTAAGGTGATCCTTTTATAACCTGTGATATATTTAAATCCTTACTAGCCAACTTGGTTCCCAGAGGAGAGAGTCAGTTTAACAACCAACCTCTCTGAACACTGCTAGATAATTAGCAGATCTTTCCTCTCCTCTTCTGCAAACAGTGAAAAAAATAATGTTCCATGACACTTTATGGATGTCTAATGGCCAAAATAGACAGAGCATATGCTTTTACCTTAATGATGACTGCATGAGCTGGAAGATTGACACCCCAGGCTAATGTAGCTGTACAAACCAAGACTTTTATGTAACCGCGAGAAAACAAGTTTTCCACCAAACTTCTGTCTTGCCGGAGCATTCCTGCATGATGAATACTGAATCCATCTGGAAACATTTCACGTAATTGCTTGTTTCTGGACTTCTGCACCTTTTCATTGGTAAAGGAAATACATACAAAATTAATGCAGTGTTTACAGAAAAACATAGCAATTCAAGCATGTACAAAACCCACAGATTTTCCACATGTACATTAATAGGATGTAAACTTAACGCACCTCTAGTCACATGTTCTGCAGAACTGATAGCTCTTAGTATGTAAGACCCCAAGCAATACATACAAGAAAATATTTTTAGAATCATCTGTTATTTGAAGAGAGTTTGTTAGGTTAAGCTTTGAACTATGCTCATTAAGACAAACATGAGGAAAAACATACCCCACTGAATTTGCAAAATCAGAAATTTAATATGCCAAAGGTGATGAAAAAGCCACCTGACCCATTATTGTTATGATGTGCTCCATAACCTTGAAATGGGGGAGGAGGGGGATTACTATCACACTGGGAAAACTTTGCTCTAATGGTGAGGGGCAGGACAGTTAAATAAAAGAATGGTGATGGAAAGCTGGTAGTATGCAAACAATTTCAAGCTTCCCTCATAAATCAAACCTAAAACCAACAAAAATGTGAAACTCTTCTATTAGTGGAAAAATGGTTTTTGGGCAGATGGGAAGGAGAGTAAAAGGGGTGGGGGTTTTCCCCCCCAGAATCCTCACTCCCATATCTACCCTATCTCTTGAAAAGAAAGGCTTCCCAAATTTGAGCCACTATTTGCTACAAAATATCTCCTCCATCCACCCCAAAAATATTTTCTGAGGTCAACACAGAAAGTAATATTCCAAAACTGACTTTTTAGGTCAATTCAAAGGCACACCTCAGAGCAACCTATACTGTAGGAATTTAAAGTATCCAAACTGGATAAGCAGTTTAAACCCTTATCTGTATTTCCTATTTCATTTGTATGGATACCACAGAGATTATTTCAAGGCTATTAGTTTCTTGAGATATGTACTGAGAAACTGCAATGTCAGAAATTTAATTTGACACAATTTGTATAGGAACAAAGCAAAACAAATCCTAACATTCAGATATATATTTATCAACATAAAACAGGCATTCCACAAAGAATAAAAAATGGCAGCGGGCTTCAAATCTACTTATTTTGGAAGTATTTTGAAAGAAAGTATGCCTGCAACCATTTGGAGAAAGGCAGTATAGTGTAACTGATAGTTTGCTACTTTGATTTAGTATTGTTAATAATACAATGGATTGTCAATACTGCTATAATCTTCATATTTCTATCACAGTTATAGATGCTTCTGATTGTATTTGTTCAACCTTGTGTAAACAACAAGGTTATAAATAAATGCCTTACTGAAAACCTAATACAGGCATTGTCAGCTACGAATTTCAATGGTAAAACTTGCCTTATGATGAATGTGGTCTAATATGCAGTTTGCCAATTGAAGAACCTTCCAATGCAACAGTTATTTGGCTGGGGAAGGGGGAGGAGCATTATTTGTTTAAAAGTATTTATAGATTGTCCCAAACTGGTTCACCTGCCACCTCAACAGCCATACTGTATATATCTCACATTGCAGGACACCCTTTTTTCTTTAATTTCTCCATCCACAACCCCTAATAGTTGTTCCCCATCCACAACCCCTAATAGTGAAGCTTGCACCTGCCACATGTGATTTTTTCCCCTCAACCAGTTGAGGATGCTATAATGGATGGAAGATCAATAAAGTGAACTGTGCCGGTTCACAGAGATATTTCTCTTACTTGTTGATAATATTATTGCTTTACAAGCCTACTGAATAGGTATGTGTGAGTGTGAATATGTGTGTGTGTAACGACAGAAATAAAGAGGCTCTAGTATTCTGCCCAAGTTTGATGACATAAAGTAGACTAAAGGTAGTCCTTGGCTTACAACAGTAATTGCAACTGGGATCAGGATTGTTGTTGCTAAGCAAAACACTTGTACACATGTCCCAAAGGTGCTTTTTTTTTTCAAGAGGCAACTGGGCTTTCTGGTTTTTCTTTGAAGACGTTTTGCTTCTCATCCAAGCAGCTTCTTCAGCTCTGGCTGGATGGTGGGGAATGGAAGGATTTATACTCCTTGCAGACAGCTGGACATTTGCATTCTTTTAGCGGGTTGTTAAGGTTACCTGGAGGTTTATCTGTGTCATCAGGGTGACCTGAGTGGTGCAAAGCTGAAGAAACTTCTTGGATGAGAAGCGAAAAGTCTTCAATGGAAAACCAGAAAGACTCTTGAAAAAAAAAGCATCTTTGGGACAACCATGACCTGAATGACTGAGCATAGACACTTGAACACGTTTGCTTAGTGTTAGGTGTGGAGGAATTTGGGTTGCCAGGGGTTTCATACTCTATAGTGGGAGTTGTCAGGAGAAAATGCAGGAGAGACTTATGGGAACGACTTGTGATCTTCTGTCGGCCCTCCCGAGTAAACCAGACAGGAAATATGACAGATGGGCTAAATTTACTTTATTGTAAGCTTACATTTACATATTTATTTATTGAATTTATATTGCTGCCTATTTGCCCATGGCAACTCAAGGCGGCTTACACAATATAAGACCACATTTAAAGCAATAAAAACTAACAAAAAGAATCAAATAAATTAATACAGTACAATATAACAAAATCACTCCTCACCACCCACCCTCTGCCCCGCCCCAGCAGATCACACAAGCCATTTAATGAGCTCCATCCTGCTCTGGGTTCCCCAGGCCCACTGGCAGAACCAGGTCTTCAGCACCTTCCGGAAGAGTATTAGAATGGGGACCATTCTAATCTCTGGGGGAATGATGTTCCAAGAGAGAGAGAGCCACCACGGAGAAGGCCCTTCTTCTGGGTCCCATCAGATATAGCTTCCTTGGGGATGGGACCCGCAACATTCCCTGCCTCCCCGCTCTGATGGGTTGGGCAGATGTGACGAAAAGAGACGGTCCCTCAGATAATCTTGTATGTCTGAAAGTAGAAACCTCCCTCCAATTGTGACCGCTTGCTCCTTTAGATAAACCCACCTTCCTTAATGTCTTTTTCTGATTCTTAATGATTGTAAATTCCTGCCTCTCTTGTCTGATTGCTTCCTAAGCAGCATCTCATCTCCCCTTTCCCCAACGTCACCAATGCGTTGCATTCCATTGCACCTTCTCTGCTGCTTTCCCATTGACTTGGCTTGTGGGAAACCTGCAGGGAAGGTTGCAAATGGCAACCATGTGACAATAGCTAGCTGCAATGTTGTAATCATGTGGGGATGTTGCGATTACTGTAACGCTGCAGACCGATCATAAGTCCACCTTATTCAGCACCATCATAATTTTGCCTGATCGCTGAACAAGTGGTTGTAACATGAGAACTGCTGTGAGAAGTCTAATAGGCCCTCCTTACGATAAACTGTGGGTGGTGTCACAATTTTGGAAAAAGACTCACAGGCAGTTAGAGCACAAGTGATGGAAATATAAGCAAGCACAACTATCCACTAGTCAGCTGGTCTTTGATGATGATCTCAGCAAAGGTAATTATGGTGATTGCCATCAATGGGCCTAAAAGACGAATGAGCCTGCAAAATTTCACTACACAAGAGCTTTACTCCAAAGAATAAAGAATCAATCTTTTAATGACTTCAAATCAGTCTTGACCTCTGGTGATTACATGGATAAATCTAAGCAATTTTATCGGCAGCATTTTCTAGAAGTATTTTGCCATTGCTTTCTTCCTCCAGATGAGAAAGAGTAACTGATCCAACATCACCCAGCTGGCTGCAACTCATGTTGGCTAGAACTCTCTAGCCCAATGCCTTTAACCACTACACTAGACCTGCTCTGTATGGTAGTAAATAAATATTTCAAATAATTTTTTATTAAAATAAATATCTGCTGGATATTCGTACAACCAACGTTAATCAGTGAATATACTGATTATCCGGTTTAATTATCCCGTTATTAAAAAGAGGGAGACATTACTAGGTTACCCACAGAAGACACAGTGCCTCTCTAGCACTGGCTTTCAGAAATCTCTGACTTTTAGAATTTAGTAATCCAGTTTTGGCAAATATAACATGCCTCATTCAATTATATGCACAACTATTATGCCTGCAGATACCTTTCTATATTTTTAGAGAAACAATAAGTAATTATGACACACAGACACCCTAAATCAAGGCATCTCCAAACACAGCAAGTTCACATATACAGAAAAACACAATGAAGAAAATATGTAATAACAAGAAAGCCACAAGATGGCTCTCCATGCGTATCTCTCCCACTCTCTCTCTCTCAAACACACAAAATGAGGCTATCTTACATATAGATTATATGGAGCTATCTTTAATTATATTCTGAAGTTACCTTATAGACAACTGACTTACAGATGAGTTAAAATAATGCTGCTTAGCATTTACAGTAACAAGTTTTCCATGAAGCTTTTCGATAATCTCAAATCTTATACAATTGTTTCTAAATAAAACGATGGAGCATATGTATTGTTTCTTTTAATTTTTAATGAAAAGTATTATATTGGATACCAAAAATCTTAGGACACATCTAATTATGTACATTATTTATGTACTTTTCTAATTTTTAGAGTACTTACTAGTTATATTTTTGGAATTAGTAAACTAATAAAATGTCTAACAACACCTCAGACATTTTTTTAAGTTCAGGTATGAAGAGTTTTATTAGCTAAATATGCCAGAACCAGTTGTCTAAGATTTGTACCACCAGCATTACATTTCCAATACAATTCCAACACAATAAGAAGAGAAATGTCAAAAAGCCCTCTTCATTTTACTACTCCTGCATAAGGTTCATTTCAAGTCCATGAACAGTATTTATTATGAATTACCTTTATGCTGGTCTAAGAAAGAAAACATTTCAGAAGTACTACAATAGAACCATCTGATTGTATTATTCTCAAATTCTCAGGATTAATTCAACAAATGATAGATGTCAACCCAACAATTCTGGAGGTATTATTGGGAACCCTAACAATAGATATACTTGAATAAGATTCTTGGAATTCATTTTTTTTTCCAGTCGGAAGTCAAGAAAACAAAAACCCAAAATAAAATAGAGGATTTCTACTGCTTAGAAAACTACACGGACATGTCCTCCGAGTTATGAGAATTTGGGTTCTCATACAAAGTATATTATTCTGATTTGCTTTTATTGTCTGCAGGATTCGAATGAAATAGCATCTATTGTTCTTCTATTGCCCTTATTTGGAGACACTGTATATTCAGACTAACAAAAATAGTCTGGAAGTTCCAAAACAAATTATTCAGAGAAATTAATTGCCATAGTGAATTACTGTTTTATCAATTTAAGGATTCCAGGATCACAATTCTAGTTGCATGGGGAGAGTGATACCCTAAAACAGCATTTTTCAGAACTTTAATGTTTTTCAGAAGTTCCCAGTATTTTCTGGGTGCATCATGAAATAAGTTTTTCCCCCTTTCCTAGGCCAACAGTATATTATGTCTGATAATAGTTTTTTTTTTAAAAAAATCCCCCTCTATTGCATTGTTTAGTTCAATTCAAATACTTACTGTCAATTTATACCTGCATTAACGTTAAAGATGAACAATTAAACAAGCCCAATTACTATAATTTTGTACTGCATTTTAGAATACAACCTATAAATTTTGACATAAAATTTTTCAAAGCAGTTACTTTCAGCAATTTATTTTCAACTAAAGCTTTCAGGTACTAAGGATGATGCCAGTCAAAATCATAAAGTCATTTTTAAAATGTTCACAGAGGAAGAGCACCCTTCTGAAGATCTGGGAATATTCTTTCCCTAGGGTAAGAAATGAAATATATGTATACAGTATGTGTGTGTATGTATATGTGTATGTATACACACACACTTATATTTTACACACGCACACACACACACACACACACCCCTGCAACATTGACAGGCAGTCCCTCAAGTAACCAGGCCCTATGCAATGGAGAGTTTAATAGATAACAATTAACACCATTAATGGCACCCAGGAGCAAACATTTTCAAAATTTTTTACAAAAAAGTTCTACCTGTAAAGGACTACTTTAATTTCAACCGTAATAACACAAGGTCTATTAATAGATTCAAACTCACTGTAATTCGCTCTAATCTTTGATTGTAGGAAATATGATTCCTGCAATAGAACAGTAAATATCTGGAACACTCTACCTGATCCTGTTGTTAGTTTTGTTAATCCCCATACCTTTTACCTTAAACTGTCTACCATGGACCTTTCATGTTTCTTAAGAGGTCTCTAAGGGGGCATGCATAAGCGCACCAGTATGCCTACCCTCCCTGTCCTACTGTCCCCATTTATATGTAATCATTTTATGTGTTTATGGCTATGTTTTGCCTATTTATATCCTTTTATTTGTGCCAATTTTTTTCATGTGTCCATGTCTATGTCTATACTGTTACTTGTTTCCTTCTCCTTGTTGACAAATAAATAAATAAATAATAAACTGGCAACTAATGCTGATGATATGTTACACTTGCATACCAAAGTGTGCCATCATTACCTGCACCACTGAGTTTGGACTAGTTGGGACTTCTAAATACTCTTCAAGGGCAGCCTATTGGAGTAGTCAGGCCATGAGATGATCAAGGCATGAGCTACTTTCTGAAGGGCCTCCTAATCTAGGAAAAGGTGCAAATGCCATAACAGATGAAATTGTGTAAAGGCCATGTTTTTTAAAAAAATTTATTATTATTTTTATTTCAAATTTATATACTGCCCTTCTCCCTGAGGACTCAGGGCGGTGTACAGCCAAATAAAAACATACAATACAAACATTAAAAACAACTTAAAAAATATCTCTGTTTGGCCCCAATTTTAAAAAGACAAACCAATTAAAATTATTAAAAGAATTTGTTAAGCCAGCCCGGCTTGCTGAAAAAAGAAAGTTTTAAGGGCATGGCGGAAGGCACCGAGGTCTTGGATTCTCCTTATCTCTGGGGGCAGCTGATTCCAGAGGGTAGGTGTCCCCACAGAGAAGGCCCTCCCCCTGGGGGTCACCAGCCTACATTGTTTGGCTGATGGCACCCCGAGGAGGCCCTCTCTGTGGGAGCGCACGGGTCATTGGGAGGTCGTCGGTGGCAGCAGGCGGTCTTGAAGGTAACTAGGTCCTATGCCATGGAGCGCTTTAAAGGTGGTAACCAACACCTTGAAGCGCACCCGGAAGACCACTGGGAGCCAGTACAGCTCATGCAGGAGCGGTGTTATGTGGGAGCGCCATGCAGCTCCCGTAACTACCCGCGCGGCCGCATTCTGGACCAGTTGGAGCCTCCAGGTGCTCTTCAAGTGGAGCCCCATGTAGAGAGTGTTACAGTAGTCCAGGCGAGAGGTGATGAGGGCGTGAGTGACTGTGCACACGGAATCCCGATCAAGAAAGGGGTGCAACTGGCGAATCAGGCGAACCTGACAAAAGGTCCCCCTGGCTACAGCCATCAGATGTTCCTCCAAGGACAGCTGCGTATCCAGGACACCCAGATTGTGCGCCCTCTCCGCAGGGGCCAGAGACTCGCCCCCAATAGTCAGCGATGGAGTCAGCTGACTATATCAGGATGCCGGGAACCACAGCCACTCAGTCTTGGAAGGGTTGAGCCTGAGCCTGTTCCTCCACATCCAGATCTGCACAGCCTCCAGGCACTGAGACATCACTTCAAGGGCATCGTTGGGGTGGCTTGGGGTGGAGATGTACAGCTGGGTGTCATCAACGTACTGGTGGTACTTCACCCCAAAGCCACGGATGATCTCACCCAGCGGCTTCACATAAATGTTGAACAGGAGGGGCGAGAGGACCGACCCGAGTCCCTCCACAAATGAGAGGCCTCGAGGTCGACCTCTGCCCCCCTGCCAACACACACTGCGACCGGTCAGAGAGAAAGGAGAACCACCGTAACACGGTGCCCCCCATCCCCAACTGTGCCCAACTGTGTTGGCCACAGTTGTCACCAGCTTGATGAACAGGAGCTGTAAATTTAGGAAGATCTTCATCCAAGATCAAAGTGGAATATCCCTGGATCTGGGGAGCCAAATCACTCACAGCCATTTGGTTTTGGTAGGATTGTGTCAGAGGTGATTCCTGCACATCCAAAACCACACAGCCTCTAGAACTTTTATAGCCTCACTTGGCTGGCCTTGGAAATCATCAGTTTATTGATGATATTGAACCCCAAACTGGTGGATGACCTTACCAATAATTTCATATAAATGTTGAAAAAGCAGAGAGAGTAGAACTTTGTCTTATCCTATACAGGTGGGCATGTAAGAGCCATGGTGGCACAGTAGTTAGAATGCAGTATTGAAGGCTAACTCTGCCAGGAACTTGATCCTGACCAACTCAAGACTGACTTGGAAGACTCAAGACTTCCAGCCTTCTGAGGTCAATAAAATGAGGACCCAGATTGTTGGGGGCAATATGCTGACTCTGTGAGCTGCTTAGAGAGGGTTGTAAGTCACTATGAAATGGCAAATAAGTCTAAGTGCTATTGCTATTGCTATCTCTCCTCTCCACCCAATGTTGACTGGGTCTCGCCTCAGACAATGGAAGAGAATTACCAGTTGCCTCCAAAGGATACTATAGTTGATGTTATCAAAAGCATTGAGAGATCAAGGAACATAAGAATGGGTGCACTGTTTCCATCTTAGCTCTGCTGCAGGTCATCAGCAAGCATGACCAAGGCTGTCTTAGTACTAAATCCTAGCCTGAGATCCAAATGAAACAGGTTGAAACTGGTCAATATTTGTAGAAATGTACCACAATGTATATGGGGTAAGAACAACTAGTTAGTTGATAGTATGTCATCTTAGTATACTACATATATTAAATATTTCCTTTTCATACACTCATTATACTGTTTTGTAAAAAGCAAAATTTAGTTGCTGTGAACATTTATAGCAAAAATATACAAAGGTGACTAAAAGAAGCAAGCTACTGAATGATTAAACAAGGTTATATCTGAATCAAATCTTTGATGTACATTTTGTTATGATCTTTTACATAAGTGAGGCAAATCTTGATAGGAATTATAAATTATTCTTTTCTGAAAACTTCAGTGGATGAAAACATCTCTTTTGTTCACATGTCTCACTGGGCAGTGAAATATCTCCATTAATTATCTCTAATGAGAGAGCGACTAAAGGACTTAAGGAGCAAGTCATCACTTACAGGAAATATTAATCTTTTAGTAAGATGCAGACGTTACTGAACAAATTTATCTTACTTAGAAAAGCATGTCATGAAGTACCAATAAAAAGAAAAATCTGAATATACTCAAATTTCTTTGTGAAATTTCATCAGTCGACATAACATGTTCTTCTAATGTAAGTTAGCTATTGAGTGACTTTTGGTTTGCATTGTAGTTGGAAAGAAGAAAAAAAGTAAAGAATAAGGATTGGGGAATTGAATAAGGCAGAAACTTTATTAGCTTTGTTTTAGTTGATTTAGGCAATGAGAACAGGGACTTAAGCCTTAGTTTGGTTAGCTTAACACAAAATTCCTGCAACTGCTGGCAAGTTTATGAAGAAAAATTGTAGCCAATAGGTTTGATAAAGTTAGATACTCATATCCTTATTCCTTTTAAGGGATGTATTTCAGCTCCATTTCACTTTGTATGCTAATTTAAGATACTGAAGCTCATAAAATTTCTCCATTGTTGTCTTTCCTTGAAAAGAAGACTACATTTCCCCCCAAACAAATTGATATTAGAATGGGAAGAGTTATCCTGATTTTATTGAAAATACTGCAATGGGGTAGGTTTACTTTTCTGTTTAATTTTTGGGAGTAGGAAAGGGGTGATGATGGAAATATCCTGACATAACTTGCTCATGTTAGAAACATAATTTCTGCCAGAACAAAGCTAATTCTAAAGTTCAAGATTAAAAAATCTTGATTCTAAAGCTCAAGATTAAAAAAAAAACACCTCAAAATAAATAAGAAGAATATAAATATAACCACTATGTAGAATACCAAATTAGGTCAGTTGGACCCAATCAAACAAGCATTTTTGTTTAAAAAGAGGGGACAACTGAACTGTACTATAAAGGGGATATAATGAGATGGCTTAATAAAAAAGCTTTTCTTCCTATTATACAAAGAGAAACGAAAATGCTTCTCTTCAGTTTTATATTCCAAGGAAACTAGATGCTGAATCAAATTATACCTTCTTTCAACAAATAAAGATGCTCCCTAATACCCATATGTTTTTTACACCGGAGATTAGGGAGCTATGACTTTGACAAGAATCAGAGTCCATTGCAGTAAGAGACTTGGTATTTTTCCAGGATGCATAGTGTCCTCTAGATGTACTAGAGTACAATCCACGAATGAAGGCAAATATACGTGTCCCAGGATAATGTTGCAGGATCCAATCCAATTAGCCACATACAACAGGCACCATATAAATACCACACATGGAACAGTACACACTTTGCTAGAGAGAAGTTCCCTGAAGATGGGCTCCAGCACGAGTCTGAAAGCTCGAAAGACAAAACCTTTGGCCTCAGGGACCAACCCAGATTGGACCCTAGAATACAATCCCTATAGAATTTGGTGCTGAGTTGTAGTCTAAACTGTCTGTAGCCACCAGAGTGGAGGAGAGAACACTATGCTGCAATACGCTTCTTCTCAAGCCAGTTTCAGTCTTGTGACAATAGTACAAAAAGTGGCATGGGAATGTAACAGATTGGTGACATTTTCTACACAGCTGACATCTTTTGAGGTTGAGATAAAGGGCATATCCCAAAAGGTAACAGCAATGGCTTTAAGCAATCCTCCCAATACCTTTTATACTTAACAGCAGATATTCTTCATTAAATTTATATGCTCCCCCATTTTATTCTACCTAGGAACTCTTTAGATATGCAGGTGAAAATGCATAAATTGATTTTCAGTGATAGTCACTCTGCTTCTTGAAAAAAACTTGTAGAAATAATTAAGAAAAGCAGCAAAAACAATTTTCTTATTATTAGAAAAAATTTCCCTTTTCCTGCTGCTGTTTTTATCCGCTGCTGGATGAAAGTCTCTTCATTGATAGTTATGAATCATAATCTGCCACACTGGTAGTGTGTGGGTTTGCAGACAGATATTTTATGATTTCCCATCTAGGGGACAGTATCACCCAGACAGCTAAGGGAGACTAGAACATGGGTTGCTAACTCCTATTCCAGCACCTTAAATTACTATACCACATTGATTCTTATAAATTCTTACTATATCTGATGGGAATTTGTACATAAACGGATTTTGTTTTAATAAAGCAAAACTGTCACTTACTTGCTTTTCTGACTGTCCATAATCAGGACCTTGAGTTGGTAAAAAGTAGCAAATATGACCATTGTTTTTAGCTTTTTCACGAAGACTCATAGCGGTTCGGACTGTAGCATTTCGAGCATGAACAAATACCATCACCTTGGCACAAAAAAGATATAATATATGTTAGTTTTATATTTATTTTTCTGTAACAGAAGATTTGTGGGCATCTTTAAGCTAATTCTTCTAATCCAAAGGAAGTTAACAATGATGTTTCTGCTACATACTGACATGAATATGAATAAATAGCAACATAAATATGTTTAAAGCAGCATTTAGAAATTATAATATACAATTAGCTTTTATATAGGAACAGCTATGAAAAATGTATCATATGAATGGACGATGTGTAGACTAGAATATTTTTAAGAATTTATATAATGGAGTGTTAAAATAAAATTATCCCTGGCACTCCTAAAATGTAATCATATGCACATAAATTTGAGAAGAAATCTCAAGTAAAAATAGATAACAAAGTATTCTGCCTGAACACTGGAATGCATACTGAAGTGAAATGTTTTTTGAAAATATAAAGAGCTAATACTTTTGGGGCTGGGGTTGGGTTTCTGGCCTCCGGGGTCTGGTAAAATGTCACCTTTGATCCTCGACATTTCCATGGACAGAGCTGGAATGTAATTTAGGGTTTCTCCTGGACTTACTGATCTTCCTCAAAAAGCAGGTAGCAGCCATGCCTATTGGACTTTTACACAGATTCATCATCCATGTCCACATTCCTGGACAAGGAGGACTTGCTCACTTTTTGGTTGGACTACTGCACTGTGCTCTACATTGGACTACCGTTGAAGGCCATCCATAAGTTATGAGAGGTGATGTACAACAGTATTGGGTACTTCTCAGTTTGTCCATGTCACACCATTGTTATGCAAGCTGCACTAGTTCCCGATTTTCTTCTGAGTGCAATTCAAGATGCTGATTATCCCATTTAAAGCCTTCTGTGGCATGGGGATTGGTTGTTTGTGGGACTGCCTTTCCTTGAAAATAGTTGTTTGCCTACAAAGTTACCTGAATGGGCATGTTCCATTCTCTAAAATATTGAAAATATTTTCTATGGTTGCCCCTACCCTGTGGAATACCTACCTACTGGCAACCCAGTAGGACCTGATCCTTTTAGCTTTCCAGAAAGCCATAAAGAACTGGCTTTTCTCCCAGGTGCAAAGGTAGAGTGATGAGAGCCTGTGGATGTTGACTGGGGCATCCTAGGAGGACTATCAAAGCATTATGTTTTAGTCTTTGTTTTTATGGTTTTATTGCTTTGCCGTTTTAACTTTGATATGAACCCAGAGTTGTGCTCTAAGATACAAATCTTTTAAATAAAAAAATAATTAATTCTCATTAAGAGGTATGCTTAGAAGAGGGACTTCAACAGAATAGAATCATCTACTTTTCAATCACAAATTCTTCTTTTAAAACAAGCCCAAGAACCAGTAGTTGGCACCATATCTTGTAACAATGGATTCTTAAATCAATAAGCAATGCACGAAAAACAACTTTTGTCTGACTTCAACCTGCTATCAATAAATTTCAATGAAGCACCCAGTGTTCTAACAATTGAAGAAAAGGAGGAAATGTATATCTATCCACTTTCTTTATAGTAGACATATTTTTTACAAGCCTGTAAAATGAGAAGAATTTTTGAAAACTAAAGCTGTATGTGGTGAGTGTTAAAATTTGGGAATTCCATTGTCTCATACCCAGATGGGAATATGTGAATAGCATCAGTTCCTGCATCAGCAAGGAATTAATCATGTAGAATACAAGCCTCATTTATCATTACTTCCAAAACTCACTATAAGGAAAGAAAAAATAGAGCAGCATTGGTCCAAGACCAACATTTTTTTAAAAAATGCATCCCTTTTATTCAGCCTATAAAATGAGCTCAAAAAACAAAACATCACAGACAGAAGAGGGTTAACACAGCCTGTCCTAACTATGTCAAGAGAATTTTTTATTTCAGTGGCTAACCTCTATGCATTACATTATGCAAATAAGTGGGAAAAAGTAATTTGGAATAGAGAAAAGTGGTTCCACAGCTACAAGCTGTGTAATTAGATCTGTACTCTGAAGTTCAAAGCTAGCTCCGGTGTCTCAAGAGCCGAGAGCTTGTGTAGCTTTTTTCAGGAAAACTAAACTTTTAAATGACAAAATATGCAAGCAAAGCACAAAGGAAATGTCTCCAGGTTAGCACTACACAATATTCGGTAGGTGAGTGGGTGGGTGAAGGAAATTTTATTCTTTTAACTAGTCATTGGTGTAAAGAAATAATACCATAATGATACTTTTTATAAGAATTCATTTTAAACTAAAACATTTCAAAAATCTCTTTACAAATATATGACATAAATTCAATTTTGATTGCTATGGTGTACTACTTACCTCTAAATTATTTTACATTGCACAAGAACAAAGATTCCTACAACTTAAAACATCAATCACATAACTTCCACTAAAATTCTCTTTTAAATGTGATCTTTTTGATTGATAGGAGGTAGAAGTGTGCAAAACATTTCAAATTCAAAATATTTTATTTTGAATTTGAAACATTCCACATCTAGTTAAAAATGTACATCTTAAAACCGAAACAGAAATGTTTCAAGTTTGAAATACTTCTAGGATGGTGAATATAAATAAATATTAACTTTGGAACATAAACCAGAGCCTTTTGAATATCTTTAAGAACAAGCTACCCCAGGAGGCCTGAAAATTCAGTCAAAATCTTTGTAAATGCACGACATAGAACATTTCTGCTGTGTCATTATAGCGATGCTCCAATTTTATATTAACAATATAGCTATCAGTTGTCATCCCACTGAAAGTTTTCTCTTATTCATCAGCTTTATCTTATCTATTAATAAAGAGATAAGATCATGGACCTTTGGCATATCAGTATCTTAAGCATATAGGTATCCTGCAATATTGTTGATTCAGGGGTTAAAAAGCCTTGGGGTAGAATACAACCCTGTGTTAATACATTTATGGGCAGGTATACTCTGAGTTAGATAATCATTTACACCTATACATGTTTTGAAGTGGGTGTCTGACTAGAGCATAGAAGTAAAACTATGAATGCCACGTTTAAAGTGATCAATTTCTTCCATAAATGTTTTTCTTTATGGAATCAAAACCTGCACAGAGATCTATGAAAATGGTAAACAGCTAGTTGCCTTTAATTACTTGTTTTGCTGATTGCTGGTGTAAAATAAACAAAGTAAAAGTGTTATTTTGTATGTGGAAACAAAAAAGAAGCATCAGAGAAATATTTATGCTACAATATACTTGATCTTTTAGTTAATTGACTAGATGATTTATAACTAAGGATTATTTTTGCAAATGTGCATAGAGAGATTAGGCTATATATGACTTCTGTGGCATTTCCCTGAAAAGCTCATTTCAGAGTTGGAGGTGGTGCTGTGGAGTTCCCATTAATGGTTAATGCTTTTATTCAAATTTTGTAAATCCTCTCCCCAAACCATACTTTTTCTACTTAGTAGGGCACCCGTATATAAGGATAATTATTTTGGAGGATTGGCATAGAAGAAGTATAAAAAAACCATTCTCCTCCAATCCCTTTCCACGTCTGTTTTCCCGACTGTAACCTTATGCCAGACACTTGAGACACTGATGGCTTAGTGCTTCTAATATAAATGAACATATATTTTACTTTGGTGATGGAATCTGAAACGCAGAGAGAATTGAGCCTGTGTGCAGACATACTCCACTCTTACATGAATATAGATGAGAAAATACCACTGAAAAATATGAAATTGAGCTCATAGGTCATATTTTTAATAAGTACTCAGAATTAAAAAGGATTAAGATTTATATTTTTTGACCCATGTATGCAACTTGTTGTTAGTGGAATAATAATATAAGAACATTTATTTCAAAACTTGACATCAGCTTTGAACCTTTTCCATTACATTATTCATGCTCATTGCAAATGATGAAAATCTTTTTAACTAGGAACTTCTTTCAACCTCTCTGAATTCCAAAATCTTCCCTTAATATCTTGGTACCTAGCCACCCAAAGGTACACTATTTACAAGTTACAGTCCTATTTCCTTTCGGTCCCATAAAATAGTTGATAAGCAAGGAATTTGTATTCATTGTGCTGTGTAAATTTTACTTCTTGCTGTCTGGATTTACAGAGCTGCTCTTCAACATTCGCTAAGGCATATAAATTGCAGCAAACCCTATATCAGCTGATTTATCCAGGTGTCTTTTCTCTGGTTGATCCACCTGCCAACTTGGGAGAACAGCATACAAATGCCTGCTGATTTGGACACTTACCTACTACAGTGCTTCATTATAATTTTCTACACAAAATATAGGATAGTTAGAAAAATCTACGGGCACAGTATTACTAGCTCACATTGTCAGGGGTGATTTAGAGAAAACATCTGCTGGGAACTCATTTTTAATTTGGCTATTATTCAGAAATTACCTGAGGATGAATAACATGTTAAAAACGTAACAAAAATGACACAATCTCCTGCTTTTAATTTGACAGGAGTTACAAATTTGAATTTTAGCATACTTGACAAAATTATTAAATTGATTGAAAAATATTTCACCTTAGTTTCCAAGAAAGGTTATTTCACATGCCTTACAAAAATGCATATTAAAATATAATAAACGCATTAAATAGAAACACTTATTAGAACAAAAGATAAATCAAGATGCAAAAGAAAAACTCGATGTTCCTTTGCTATGATTTATAGCAACAAAACATGGGCTTAAGAAAATATATTACATCTTTGATTAAAAAAATAAAAACAGCTATATTGAACACTAATAACACGTTTAACCTGAATATTTGCAAACATGCTCCAAAAGCAAGACACCCTGTTGATTGTTGCATCAATATATTCACAGCCACATGCGAATCCAGTCTAGGTTGAGCTTCCCAATTAATGGATTAATCAAGATAATATAATGTATTTTTGAATAATGTTGTTGAATAATTTTCATTTTTTTCCTTATACTGACATTATTTGTCTATTGTGTTTCCTTCTCATGCTATATTTATATTCAATAAAATGTGAATCAAACATAAATTTCTTCCCACTCTGATACCATTCTGTCATTTCAGTTGCTATCTATGTCCTTGTTTTGCTTCACCAAAGCAAGTATATATCACCTATATATTAACTTTCTCTCCAAAATCTATACTTTCCAAAAATTTTAAACTGAAAACTCTACTTTAAATTGTCAAAAACCTTTCTAAGCATCAAGAAATACGTTATTAAGGCAGGGGTTTTTTTTTCATTCTGTTAGTCCAAGTACTCTAATACATTAAGAACATTTATATTATTTATTTGGGTATTTAAAAAATTGCCTTTCTTATTTCTATAAGTAACCCAGGGTGGTGAACATATTACTTCCTCCTATTTTCTCCACAACAACTCTGTGAGGCCAGTTGGACTGAGAAAAAGTCAATGGCCCAAAATCACCCAGCCAGCTTTCATACTCAAGGTAGGACTAAAACTCACAGTCTCCAGGTTTGCTGGCCTGTACCTTAATCACTACAGGAAACTGTTTCTCGTATCTCTTAACTGTCTCTCAGGTAAAAAAACCACATTGGTCTTCATGGATAAAATGTTGTAAAATATTTTTCAGTCTTTCAGCTAAAATCATTGTGAATATCTTATAACCATTATTCAGTAATGATATTGGCCTATATATATTTTTGACAAAGTCAAAAGTTCTTCTTTAGGAATCAGTACTATCTAAGCTTTTGTTTAATTGTCCAGTATCTATTATCTAAAATGGAGTTCATGATTTTTTGCAAAGGTAATAAAAGTTCATCTTCAAAATATTTATAAGAAGAAGATAATCTGTCAGGGGCTCTACTTGTACTTATCTTCCTTATAGCAGTCCAAATTTCCCTTTTTATTATTGGTTCACTTCATCATTCATCTTTGGGCATCTGTTAAGTCCGGTAGATTTTGTTTCTTTAAAAATTCTGCCCTTGTTGATGAAATGTCTTTTGTTTTGTGCAATATATACTACTGATGAAATTTTCTTGAATATTTTACATTATTGGTCACCATAGTTTTTTTGTTTTGTAAATTTTCTTTTCCATTTCCTTTCTAAGCAATTTCCCTGGTTTGTTTGCTGACTCAAAGTTCCTTTATTTAAGAAAATTCAGTTTTATTTCCATCTGTCTCATCATTAACATAGGACGTTGATACTGTAGGAGTTTAATTTGAAATGAGATCTCTTTTCTCCCTGGTGATCCCATTAGTTCATTCTTCTTTTACCTTTATATCACTTAGAATCCTTTGCATTTTTTGGTCTTTTTTTAATTCAAATTTATTGTTCTGCTGAATAAATTGTCCTCACATGAATGCTTTGCTGGCATTCCATACTATTTTAATATCAGTATCCTTACTGAGGTTCTTCTCAAAAAATTCTTTCGCTATTAATTCACCTTTAGATAACATTTCATTTAGTCTTCATTTAGAAGTTCTAGCTTTCTTCTTGTATATTAAAGTCACTGGATTATGGTCAGAAAAATTCTTTGGCAATATTTCAACTTTATTAACAGAAGCATCCAAACTTTTTGAAAGTCAAAACATGATATTCCACATTAAAATCGATGTCTTTCTGAAAAATATATTCTTTAGCATCACAATTTTTATGTCTCCATATATCAATCAATTCAAGGTTATCCATTATGTCAAAGAATACTTTTGGTAGTTTGCCTTGCATCTAGAAATAGTATCTTCCCCAGTTTCCTTCGATGTTAACTGTGTAGTTCCTTCCATTTGTATCTAGTTCAATCTTTTGTGTTTCAAAAAAATGTATTGTGTTTTGAATTGAATTAAGACAAAATATCTTCTGCTTAAAAGACAAAATCTCTACTTCCAATTTAGTCCACCTAAATGGTATCTTCTTCTGTTTTGTCAGCAAGATATATCTTTCTCTTATGCAGTATTCTAATGATATTTTTTTCAGCAGGATTACATCTGAATTACTTAGCCTTAACTTTGAATTAAAGAGTTGTATAATCTGGTCTACCCCAAAAAAAGTACTAATATGTCTGATCACATACTTGGAGAGTTACTGATATGCACGCTCACTATAGCTACTAATTAGTTATGAAATGACTTCATTAGTCTAAGAGAAAACATAATAAAAGAAAGCCAACATACGGCATACAAACATTATATCTACATTTCTTTTAAATTTACTTCTGAACTGAATCAAGTATAACACTATAATAAATCATGAAAGCTGATTAAAACTGGAACATGTGTCAAAGGGTCAAAAACAAAATCTCTCATGCCATCTATTATTTATGTTTATAGCTTTTTAATTTAATTTTCATTATTCACTTCTTATATAATTTGAGAGGTTAGATTAGATGGAAGGCCATTGAATAGAATCGATTCCATCCCAAAAAGTAAATTTTAAAGTAAACTATTTACTAAGTCTGCACTGCTATTAATTTTCTCATCGTTCCCATCTCCTTCCACTTATGATTATATGACTGTAATTTTGTTGCTTGTATCCCTACGATTTATATTGATATTGTTTCCTGATTGCTTATTTGTACCCTATGACTATCATTAAGTGCTGTATCTTATGAATCTTGATGAATGTCTCTTTTCTTTTATGTACACCGAGACATATGCACCAAGACAAATTCCTTGTGTGTCCAATCACACTTGGCCAAGAAAAAAATTCTATTCTATTCTATTCTAAAACTTGTGAAATTATAAAACATTAGATATAATTCATCAGCACAAGTATACAGTATCTATCACCATGTCTCCTATACTTTCAGAGCATTGATTGATCCCACTGAAACCTTAGCAAATTCTGTAATCTTGTTTGGTTCTAAAACAAATCCTTAATAGTCTCAGATAATTGCAGAGACTATTACAGCTCAGATACAATTTTAAGTTTTCTGCCCATGAAAAACTGACAGGAATAATCAACCTTTTTGTAAGCAATAGTTACCCTTAACACTGATATGACCATGCCAGGAATGCGGTCTCTTTTTAGGAGTTGATCTTCCAAATCTATGATATTCCAACATGAGCTACTTTCATTTCGGCCAAAACACCATAAATAACTTTTTCTTTTTTCTGAATTAACTTCCAGACAACATCTGGACTAGGTAGCTTAGTGGTTAAGACACCGAGCTTGTCGATCAGAAAGGTTGGCAGTTTGGTGGTTCAAATCCCTAGTAGAGGTCTCCTGCATGAGCAGGGGGTTGGACTAGATACCTCCAAGGTCCCTTCCAACTCTGTTACTGTTACCTATTCTCAGAATGATGTGTTCTGAACATTCAGTTTTTGGGAGTAGGTTTTGCACACACATTAAATATTTACTTGATGACTGCAAGAATAATCTTCAATGTCCTTTTTGTGTAAACCAGTGGACAACTGCCTTAAAGTAGGCAAAATCAATTCTTTTGATCTTAATATTAGGATATTGCAACATCAAATATTTTTTTCTCAGTGATTGTTCAGTAAGGACTGATTGCAAACATTGTACTACTGGAGATCGAATTAAGGGGATAGAACAGTAACTCACATGGTTCATGTTCGTACTATTTTTGTAATACTTTATATTGAAGATAAAAATGATTTATGATACAATAGTGGAGATGTATTCTACACTCTATTTGTATTAATGGATTATTAATATACATTGTCTATCAACACTGGGCAGACAAGAAATGCTATTAAAATTTTTTCCACTGCCTGGAGGCTGTGAAGATCTGGAAGAAGAGATAAAAGCTTAAGCTCAAAATTGACTGACACATGGTGGATGTGGGTACTCAGGTTTTTAAGAACTGGAGATTTGCCATCTTTGTTCTGCATGGCCTGGATATGTTTGCCATCTTAAGCTATTTGTAAAGGTAATACAATAAAAATAAATAAATAAAATAAACGGCAACTCCAGAGAGAGAACTGGTGCACATTAGGGTGGGGGTGGGGTGGGGGCTAGCTCCTGCATGAAGAACAGATCTAGCTCTAGCCAGGAAGACCTTTGTCCAGATTGGTCTTGTGTATCAATTGCACCCTTGTCTGGACCATGATTTCATTTTCATAATCATATGGGGCTGCCCTTGAAGACTAAAGTTCTAAAGTTTCAATTAGTTCAAAAAATGGCAGCATGGGAATTTATGGGTGCGCTCAGTAGGAATGACATTTTAGCTGCCTAAAGCACTGTATGTAATTTCTGGTTGCCAGTGTGATTTCAGGTGAAATTCAAGGTGCTGGTTGTAGCATATAAAGATCTTCAACCAGAGGCATGGAATTTTTAGGGACTACCTTTCTCCCATTGTTATTGCCTGCCCTATAGGTATCAACAGAGTAGGCTTGTTCTGATTCCATCCTTAAAGCAATGACATCTGAAGCATCACAGGAAGTGTGCTTTCTCTGTCATGGCACCTGACCTCTGCATTGGCATCTTCCAGAAATTTGTATTTCAATCTTGCATCTTTTAAGCAAGTGTACTGAAGATCTGGTTCTTTCCTGTTTGGATATCTTATTATCATTCATTTTTGTGTCCTTACTGAGACAAAGTAGGCCTTAATAGCAGCTTTTACCCTGTTCGATCGACTTCGTCCTTTATTGAGTGTCAGCAACACTCCAGACATCTCTTCTCCTGTTTCATCTCCCTCAGCTCCTCCATAAACTATGGGGAGTGATAGGATCCACAAGAGAGAGGTCACATAGGTGTAAACCAATTCAAGGCCTAAACTGCCCCCATTTTCCAAGCAGCAACCAAAGCTTTGGATGGACCATACAGCAGATGAACACGGACCCTCAGCGCCCTTTGCAACCCCTCTGGGTCCATCAGTCGCTGGGGGATGACCAATTTAATAGGTCCAACCCCCCTGCAGTGGATACTGTAAGAACTTGTAAGAATTTCAACATTTCAATTAAAAGAGATTCTATAAGTATTTGAATGGACAGGATTCAAAATTTTCTTAACAAAAAAAATCTGTCCTAGAAATTCATATGGTAAAAGTAAACTAATTCTGTATAAAATAAAAAGATTATCCTCAACAGCAATTAAGTTGGTAAAGCAAGAATGCTGTTATATTATATATATATATATATATATATATATATATATATATATATATATATACTAATTCAAAGAGAAACCTACAAATAAGTTATTGCTTTCATTTGAGCATTTGGATAAAAAAAAAGGCTGAATTCCCAACTTTTAATTTCCCAGTAGCAAAGCAGAGCTCAAAGCCAAGAAGCCTG
This sequence comes from Ptyas mucosa, assembly GCA_012654045.1. NCBI lineage: Eukaryota > Metazoa > Chordata > Lepidosauria > Squamata > Colubridae > Ptyas > Ptyas mucosa. Next base: position 7,308,561 of record WNWU01000030.1, on the reverse strand, counting down.
GAGTAGGATAACTAAAACATTTTCTCCATCTGTTGTAACGTATGCTTTCACAGAATAGCACTACCTTCCTACGTTATTTATTCTGTAATACCAGTAATGCATGGAACTTCATTCCATTTATTTTTCTTTTTAAAGAGCTGGGAATAGTGGATAAAAGACAACCTATAGACATAATGTTTTAAGGTACAAAGGACTCAAAATAGATCTGGGACGGTAAAAAAACTACTGAGATTTGAGCATGACAAAAAATGCATGACTACTATTTTCACAGTCAGTATTAATAATACATTTGCATTTTTAGCCTATGATATATAGCAAAATGCTATTATTAATAATGGCAAATTATTGATAATTATTACTCTTTTTTACAATGCAAATAGTTGCTGTAAACATAGTGTGTGCGTGTGTGAGAGAGAGAGAGAGGGAGAGAGAGAGAGAGAATTAATAAGTTAAATAAAATTAGAGCCATTTCTCCTCTAACTTTCCTACTGCCATCCCCCGTCGCAGGGGTGCGGAACCGGTAAGATGGTTCCACCCCAGGCGCCTGATGGAACCTGAAAGGTTCCTGAGGAAGCTTGGGTCATTTCCCGCCTCCTTAGCCCACGATTCATCCGAGGCCCTTGTCGCAGCTTGGGAACAGGCTGTGGTGGGGGCCCTGGATTGAATCGCGCCTTTGCAGCTTCTGATCCGACGCAGATCTGGGGCGGCTCCTTGGTTCACCGCAGAGCTCAGGGAAATGAAGCGTCGGAAAAGATGCCTGGAGGGTGGTTGGAGATCCTCCCGATCCGAGTCTGACCGAACACAACTAAGAACCCATATTAGGTCTTATCTTGTGGCGATGGAAGTGGCGAAACGTAACTATTTTGCCACTCTCATTGCATCTACAGAAAACCGCCCAGCAGCCCTGTTTAGAGTGACCTGCTCCCTCCTTAATCAGGGAGTGAGGGAGGACCCCTTGCAGGGCTGTGCTGAGGATTTTGCACAGTTTCTGCAAGATAAAATCACTTAGATTTGGACTGGGTTGGACTCCGATTGGACAGAGTCCATTGAGGTGACGGGGGCTAGTCTTGATGGAGACATCTGGGTTGAGTTTGAGCCTGTTTCGTTGGATGACGTGGACAGGATTATGGGTAGGCTGGGGTCCACCATGTGTTTATTGGACCCTTGTACCTCCTGGCTAGTTTCGGCTGCCAGAGAGGGGACTGGAGACTGGATCCAGGCTGTTGTCAATACTTCATTAAAGGAAGGGGTCTTCCCCGCTGCACTCAAAGAGGCGGTGGTTCGACCCCTCCTTAAGAAGTCTAGCCTGGATCCTGACGTTCTTAACAACTACCGTCCAATCTCCAACCTTTGCTTTATAGCGAAGGTTGTTGAGTCCGTGGTGGCGCAGCAATTCCCTCAATTCCTGGAGGAAACAGACTACCTCGATCCTTACCAATCTGGTTTCAGGTGTGGTCACAGCACGGAAACGGCATTGATCGCCCTAGTTAATGATCTCTGGCGGGCCAGGGATGGGGGTTGTTCCTCCATCCTGGTCCTTCTTGACCTCTCAGCGGCTTTCGATACCATCGACCATGGTATCCTGCTGCAGCGGCTCAGGGGGATGGGGTTAGGAGGCACTGTTTTACAGTGGTTCTCCTCCTATCTCTCTGGTTGCCTGCAGTCTGTTTGGGTGGGGGGTCAGGGATCCTCCCAGAAGCCTCTCACTTGTGGGGTGCCTCAGGGATCGGGTCTCTCCCCTCTGCTCTTTAACATCTACATGAAACCGCTGGGTGAGATCATTCGTGGTTTTGGGGTGAAGTATCATCAATATGCTGATGATACCCAGCTTTACATCTCCACCCCTGACCACCCTAGGGATGCCCTTTCCGTGATGTTCCACTGCCTGGAAGCAGTGCGGGTTTGGATGGGGAGGAACAGACTTAGACTCAACCCTTCCAAGACTGAGTGGCTGTGGATGCCGGCATCCTGGGATCTGGAGGTTCCATCTTTAGTGATCGGGGGAGAGACTCTTGCTCCCTCCGATAGGGTCCTCAACTTGGGTGTCCTCCTGGATTCTCGGCTGTCCTTGGATGACCATCTGACAGCTGTAACCAGGGGGGCTTTTGCACAGGTGCATCTTGTGCGCCAGTTGCGCCCTTTTCTAGACCGGGATGCCCTCGCTATGGTCACTCATGCCCTCATTACCTCTAGGTTGGACTACTGTAACATCCTCTACATGGGGCTTCCCTTGGGATGCATCCGGAGGCTCCAGCTAGTCCAGACTGCAGCCACGTGGGTAGTTACGGGGGCGTCTAGATACTCCCGTGTAACACCTCTCTGCATGAGCTGCACTGGCTGCCGGTGGCGTTCTGGATTCATTTCAAGGTGCTGTTGCTTACCTATAAAGCCCTTCATGGCTTAGGCCTGGGGTACTTGCAGGACCATCTCCAGCCGCTCTCCCATCGTCCTGTGCGCTCTCACAGAGTGGGCTTCCTCAGGGTGCTGTCGGCCAAACAATGTTGGCTGACGGCCCCCAGGAGGAGAGCATTCTCTGTGGGAGCCCTGACCCTCTGGAATGGACTGCCCACCGAGCTCAGGACAGCCCCTGACCTTCTTTCCTTCTGTCGCGAGCTGAAGACATGGCTCTTCCGTCAACTCAACTGATCTGTTTGGCGATACACTGTTATAATTTTAAATTGTTTTAATAGGGTTGCTGATTTTAATTTTTATTTCATTGTGATTTGTATTGGAAATTGTCATTTTGTAAGCCGCCTTGAGTCCCTAGGGAGAAAGGCGGCATATAAATCGCATTAATAAATAATAATAAATAAATAAATAACACTTCTGCTTATATTTTTAACAAAAATACTTCAATGAAAAGGCATGTTTAACTGAATGAATAAGCAATGTTCTGATATTTTAAGTTTAAGGGAAAATATTTGAGTAGTTTATTTCTAACTGATATGATTTATCTTGGGTTAAATAAATACATATTATAAACAGCTTTTCTCATGACAATATAATTATTATTACTGTGTTGCCAGTTACAATGACTCAACACTAAACAGCATGGACTGGAGGCCTTATGTGCCCTCTAACAACCTTTGGAATGGGTACACAGGTAGCCCTTGACTTACGATCACAATTGAGCCCAAAATTTCTTAGGCATTTGTTAAGTGAATTTTGCTCCATTTTATGACCTTTCTTGTCACTGTTGTTAATCACTGAAGTTGTTAGCTTAGCAACACAGTTGTTAAGTGAATCTGGTTTCCCCATTGATTTTGCTTGTCAGAAGGTCGCAAAACATGACCCGGGGACATTGTAACCATCATAAATGTAAACCAGTTGCCAAGTGTCCGAATTTTGATTATGTAACCTTGGGGATGCTCAATAGCTGTAAGGGACAGTTATAAGTCCCTTTTTCAGTGTCATTGTAACTTCAAATAGTTAGAATGACAGAATTGGAAGGAACCTTGGGGGTCTTCTAGTTCCTGCTCAGGCAGGAAACCCTGTATCATTTCAGACAAATGGTTGTCCAATCTCTTCTTAAAAACTTCCAGTGTTAGAGCATCCACAACTTCTGGAGGCAAGTTGTTCCACTGATTAATTGTTCTGTCAGGAAATGTCTCCTTAGTTCTAGGTTGCATCTTTCCTTGAAGTCACTAAATGAATGGTTGTAAGTCAATGACTACCTTTAGGTCAAATGCATTGAAACGTATTTCTCTAGTGCTCTTTTACCCACATCTACAATTAAGTCTTTCAAAGAATCATTTAATGAACCTATTTCATGTTGGTCTAATATTTTATAGTCTGGTGCATCAGATCATCCTGTTTGATTTTTTTTTAAAATTTGATTTATATGCTGCCCTTCTCTGGAGACTCAGGGCGGCTTACAGTGCATTAAGCAATAGCCTTCATACTTTTGTATATTTATACAAAGTCAGCTTATTGCCCCCACAATCTGGGTCCTCATTTCACCTACATTAGAAAGGATGGAAGGCTGAGTCAACCTTGAGCCTGGTGGGATTTGAACTTGCAGTAATTGCAAGCAGCTGATCTTATTTGTGAAGGTTCCATCACCATAATTCTCAGTCAGTTCAATCTTACTGGTGTTGAGCTCACTTTCAAAATATTGTTTAAAATATTATAACTACAGCAATTTTTAGGAAAAAAAAAGTTCATTCCATAGCGCAAATAATAGACCGGTTCTTTTCTATAAATTTGTTTCTATAGTAAAGAACTACCTGGAGTCATTGGTTCTAGGAGTATACCACATTCAAATAGCTGGTTTGACAAGAGAAACTCTAATTTTTTAAATATTAAATTTATTATTAAACTTGTATGCCCTCCTCCCCAATGATTCTAGTCTGTGAAAAATACTCCAGTTCATGAAAAAAATAATTGAATTGTCACATACTGTTAGGCCCAAAACCCAGAATGACACATGGTAATTCATCCAAGCTGAGTTCTTTGTTATTTCACATCTACAGACAAAATCTTGCCAGACTGAGGACTCCATTATCCACATCTACAATATATTCTTTGAAATATTAGGGAAGTTCTGTCTTCATTCTTTTTCTCTCACACATGATTTCTCAGCTAAGTTGCCTCTTACTTTATGTAACAAAGTGACACAGGCAAAGAATAATTAAAAACTAAAACTGCCTGAGTATGGATAGCCAGAAATAGTTCAGGCTCAGCATTAACCATTGGCTTTGGGGTGAACATGCTGTGTCACTTATTATACCATATTTTTCTCTGGTTTGACAGGGGTCTATAAGATAAGTTAGTAATTCTTAAATCCCTTTTCGATAATTTTATTGTTTTATTTACGGATATACATTTTGTGTGCATTTGTGCCTATTTATGTAGTAGTTCTATTTTATACTGCTATTCCGCTTTACCTTTTCCAGATTGTTAATTTTAATTTCTTCTTGCTGTATACATGTAGCCTTTGCAAGACTTTTAGCATATTCTAATTTAATACTGTCTTTTAGTCAATTTTTTGTCTGCATGCACTTTTATTAACTATCCTGACATCGTCAATTTAGTGTTGGATATTTTGAATATTTGAATACCAATTCTCTGGTGCTGGTTAATGACTGCAATAAAGTTAAGTAAAAATTATCTCCTGAATGTTCATTAGAACAAGCTTTCCTGAAGGACAGATAGAATGTTCTTCTTTCTTCTCTTTAAAGAAAAATGCAATTAGGAAGTTAACTGAATAGATGCCAAGAACATTTTATGGAGCTTTTCAAAGGCACTAGTTATCAATGTTTGGGTCACATATAGGGCATATTTTAAAGAAGGGAAGTAAGAATTAAAAGAAAAATGAACAAGACCTTATGTCAGCACTAGACTCTTCTCTGATATTCTCCTTATGCCATTCCAAATATATAATTTATTACAAAATATCTGAACTTAAGAATGAAGGCAAATATATGTGTCCCAGAATAATATTGCAAGATCGAATCTGGGTTGGTCACTGGGACCAGAGATTTACTCTTCCATAAGTTATATGGAAGCTTTTATCTGAACTTATTCTGAATTACACTTTTTTAGGCAAAGAAAAAATCAAGATGAATTTAGAAATGGGAACAAGTCCACAAATATTAAAGTTGTCAGGTTGGAGACTCCTACTTTAATAATAGACATGTTTTAAATGACTTCTGAATTAAATATTGAACAGTATTTATTATGGAATCACTGTCTAGGTGGTTAATGCCAGAAAAGAAAAATTAGATTGTTTTGTTATGCATTTTTCAACCTCTTTTTTTAATCAGTGGAAAATAGGGTAAAGCAAACACCAAAAATAGTCTATTGCTTTTATTTTTCTTAATAATTCCCATTTGTTCATATAATGACCCCATTCCCTGAAATCAAATTAATTTTCATTACTCATATTGTTTTTATATATTTAACTTTTTCCCCAAAGGACTACCAGGCTGAAAATGGATGTACTTTTAATTTCTCTTAATATAAATCCATATATCTCAGATATCACATTATTTGCAAGCGTAATGGTAATCGCATCTGTAGAAAGAATTTTTCCTTTCCAACAAATCTAATACCCAGGAAACTTTGCATATATAAAATGGGTCTCCCAAATATTGATACCCATACCCCTGAATGAAAGATAACTGGATAGTAATAGGATGATGAAGTATTAAATTTATAAATCAGTTGCTCTTCTCATACTTAGAAATGGGGATGCAACTATACAACTTTATTACAATGGGATGCTATATGTCGTATTCTTATTTGTAGTTGGAGAGTTCTACATCCTCCAACTACAAGAAAAGAATTTGAGCAACCAAAGCCTACAAACTTCACAAAAAACCTTAAGTGAAATTCAGTGACTTTCAGGTTGGATCACTCTCTTGAATGTATGTATTGAAATTATAAAATAGCTAAGCTGTCTCAGTTGATCAAGCCTGCCACAAAAATGTGTCCATATCAAGAAATGAAAGGCAAGATTTTGGCCACTCAGGTTTCCTGGCATTGTGGCAACCAACCTGATAAACTAGAAGACACCATTCAGCCTATTAGATTGCAGGTGATTGTTAGAGCAGTCATTTTCCATGGATTATGTGGCCGCAATCAAATTAAGTGTTTTATTTGTTAAAATAGGGATGTAGTCTGTTTGCAGAAAAATACACTATTTCATTAGGTCAGGGTATATTTGTTAATATGTTTATAATACAGAAGAAGAGCAAGAACAGATAAGAAATCCTACTTTTGCATACTATAAAGTTTGATTCCACAGGCTGTCATTTTTAGACATCCTTTATTCAAAAGTCTTTATAAGGATGACTCATCTGATTTCCAGATGGAATTGAGAAAAATCAAAGTATTGATATATGAAAAGTATAAGTTCTAGATGATGTTATACACAAATACATTCTGAATACCAACCAATAAGCCAAGTTTACCTGATGCCCAGCTGTTACTTGCTTCAACACATTTTCATAACAAACTTCATCCATATTAATCAGCTGCTGTACCTGAAATTCAGGACACAAATTTTTATTTTAGAATCATAGTTTTGATCTATATTTTAAAAATATGATGCATATTTTTTAAATTCACATAATATATCCCACCATTTGGTAAGCAAAAGGTATTATGTATTTCTCTTTCCATCAGTGGTAGAAACACACAGTATATATTACTTTCAAACATAAAGTAGTGGTTAAGAAAAGACACAGCTTAAAATCAGTGGTGGGATTCAAGTAATTTAACAACTGGTTCTCTGCCCTAATGATTTCTTCTAATGATCAGTTTGCCAACTGTTCAGAAAGTTAACAACTGGTTCTCCCGAAGTGGTGCGAACTGGCTGAATCCCACCACTGCTTAAAATGAAAATGTTGCTGTCACTCAGTCATTTCTGGTCCTTCATGACCACTTGATAATAGTAAGTTAGAATTGTCTGCAGTTAGGAACTGCTTTTTTGGTATTGATAATATCTATCAATCTTGTCTTTTGCCAATCTTTTTTTTAATTGGCTTCAGTTTTTTCATAAGTATCTTCTCTGGAGATTATCTCCTGAAGAGATAACTTCAGGATATCTTCTCTGAAGTTTTTTGCTTCTGAAGTACATGTCCAAAATATATAGAGCTTTAGCTTCATTACTGGTGCTTTCAGCTAATTATTGTTATTAGCTGAATTTACTGAATTTACTTCAGCTAATTATTGTAATTTGTTATTGCTAGTCAATGGTCTCTCAACCAGTTTCTCTAGCCTCAGAACTTCAAAGCTGCTGATTTTTTTGACGGTCACTTCTCTGATGGTCCAGCTATGTTATGACTGACTGAAAGATCAGAGACAAGAAACTACTCCTTCAACTAACTGTATTGTATTGGCACTATTAGTTGAGGTCATTAAAAAACAACAACCGATCAGCAGTCCACCTTTCACATTTTTTTCTTTCACCTTTAGCAAGAGATTCCTTGAGACTTTCCTCACTTCCAGCCACCAAACTTCATCTACGATTAGTATTTCTTCCATCAATTTTAACTCCATATTGTATTTCTTCTAATGGAATAGTTCTCATTATACGTTCCCAATATAAGTTAAGATGAAAGTGGGTTGGTATGCAGCCTTGGCACACACCTTCCTCAATTTCGAATTGATTAGCTATTCCACATTTCCACTTTAACTGTCAGCACATAAATTCTTCATATGCAGATGCGAACTGGTTATAACCATGTTTTAAGGGGGGTCCACAATTTCTTGTGATCTATGCAATTAAAAGCCCCCCTAATCAATAAAGCAAAAATAACTGCATTTTTAAAACTCTCTTCTTCTATGGGGGCATTTGCAATGTGATCCCGGGTGCTTCGGCCCACTCTGAAAGCAGCTTGTATTTTTGGTAACTCTGATCGTTCTCATTCCATATATTATTGAAATATTGTTGAATGAAGCTAAGAGATTCAAATTCAGAATCTGGTATTCTGTCCACAGCACATCCTGACTAAAATAGTAATTGACCACACTGAATAAATAATCTACAGTGCAGGAAAAAATAAAAATCATCATCTGTCTTTATTCAGCAAACTATGCAAAAATGAGAACAAAACACATTCAGTACTGCCTACACAGAATTCTTTATTCCAAAGTTAATGAAGCATAACATTACTAGTATCTTCAGTGAGGAAAAAAGATGCTAAATAGTCATTCTTCCTACATACCACAGTTACTCTATTACTAAATACTGTCAGTTACAAAAATACAGTATCTCACAAATCATCTCTATTCCACAGCAACTGAAAACAAGAGGTTCACATAGTACTAACAATGCACTCTATCCAGAAGTTTTGCTACCCAGTGTGATAGAACTTCAGTTACAAATTCAAATTTAAATTGAGCTAAGGACTCACTAGTAAGTCAGACTTCCTAATTTGCAATAGATAAGCGATCAAGAAATCTGTTGTTTCAGATTTTCAGAATTACTTAGGTAATTACTGAAAACAAAACAAATACATAAACAAATATTAGATAGTATTATAGCTTACATTCATGTAAATATAAGGAAAAAAGAATACTATATAATTTTAGGACTTGCATGGGAAACAGAGTATTTTAGGTCATACTTATGCAGAAATAGTAAAAATTCAAAAAGATTCAAAAACTTTTAAACACTACTGTAAGTATATCCATCTGTTTATTGTTAATAATATTTTGAGATAATCCTGTTTCTTTCTCAGTCTCTGAATCCAATGTGCACAACCTTTGCCTACCAGGCTGAGCATAGCCAGTCATAAACAGTCTTGTATCAGATGGCAGGTGACATTTACAGGATGTTCTCTACATCTCAGTGACAACTTTGTGGTGCTGAAATATTTTTGCTGAAAATAATTATATTGGGGAGTGGTACAATGCTTTGCAGCATGTTATTTTTCGGATTATCTTTTTTTATTAAAGGAATTAGATGGGGCTCTTAAGCACCAAGGGATAGATCTAGAGATTCATGATCCTCCTACCTCTAACCTAATCAAAATTATCTATCATGACTAGCATCTTCTCAGCTTTCAGGTAGCAACTTTGTGTAGAATGTCTAAACTTAAATATGGATCCTTTTGGCTGCAAAACATACATTCCTTAATAGTCGTGCTTAAACATATTGTTGAGAAAAATGAATTCAACTTCATATCCTATTATTAAATATTACCTTATTGGTTGTCTTGATTCCTATAAATGTCTGGCCAAGAGGAACAGGTCGAAAACGACCATCAAAATAAAATAATCCAATATAAGGATTAACATGCAGAAATGTAGCAACATCAAGATAATTAGGTAATGTGGCTGAGAGCCCCAAGATCCTAATCATGCTTTGGGTAGATTCAACCTGAAAAAAGAAGAAAGGAAAAAGTTATCTTAATTTTATTAGATAGTATATAAATTAAAGATTTCATATTGATGGAATCTATGTTGCATTTTAATTGAGAAAGAAAGCCAGACACAGGTAGTCCTTAACTGATAATCATAATGGAGTTGCCCATCAGAGTCTTAAGTCATGATGGTTGTTAAGCGAAACAATGATCTGGTTTTGCCGAAAGTTGGAAGTAAATAGAAAAAAGGGTCATGAAATGTGGTCACATAATTGTGGGATGCTGCAAATGTGGACTGACTGCCAAGTGTCCAATATGCAGTCATGTGAACTGGGGGGGCACCTGTTGGTACTTTAAGAACCAGGTCATAAGGACCTTCAAGATGGTAGGTGGTAATTTCGAACAGTTACTAAGTGATCGGTTGCAAGTCAAAGACTACTTATAGCTTTCGCTCAACAATGGTAACTGAGACTGGAATTTCCATCGTTAAGTGATGTTGACATAAAACACAACATTACATAATTGCACTGCTTAGCGACAGCAGTTCTGGCATACTGGGTTGCAGTCATTATGGCATTAACATTATACATTATAACAACATACCACATCCTTATTAAGTGTAATACCACATTTGAGTCAGGTCTATGATTGTTATGATAGCCATGAATTCCTGGGTTGTTTCAGCAGACATTCTTATTATTGCAACAAGTGTTATCAACCACCGTATACTAAATTAATGGTGCTAGAATGTGGAATATCTTCTGCAAACATGTTAGGAGATCTGTTTTTTTATTATAGGTTCAAATGGTTTGGAAGACCTAATTCTTCTAATTTGCTTTTAACCAAGAAACTGATTGTATGTGACTGTTTAAAATACACATTGGGATGTTGATATTTATTTTGTGGTTTTTGTTGTTATTCATTTCCCTACATTGACTATCTACACACATATCCATATTACCATACCGTAATAACCATCATTGGAAATAGTAGAAATAAAAATAAAATAGAAATGGGGAAAAATGCATAGACAAATCAGCAGATGATTACAATAATAGCTAAATGGAAAGAATTGCCTCAGGGACTTCAACTGGAGAAACTGTACAGCTAAATTCTATTTTCAAGAATTAAGAACCGACAAAGCTTGCCTGAAAATGAGCACTTTAATTTTGTACACTAAATAGACTGAAGGCAACATGGTTCCACATTATGAAGGGAAAACCAAAATAGATTTGAGACAACCAATCCTGTCATGATTTAGAGGTGTATCAAATGTATTGGTTACTGTAACCGTGAGAGGAATATGAGCATCGTTTCAACTTTGCAATTATTGAAAACTAGTGCATGAAAAGTAGAAGCACAGACCTTTTTATGGTTATGTTAAGAATGCTTCTTAATATCACCTAACTTTACTGCAAGAAATTCAGAGAGGAGAAGCAGAAATAGAGTTCCAGTCTTAAAGGCTACAGAAATAAATGTATGTTCATGACTTAAAATGTACATCTTATTCTATATTTAAAAGCCATGAGGTTTTAGAACCTGGAAAATATTTTAATCAATGTAACTTTGTTTGAATCTTAAGTAACATCTTTGAAATTCACTGCACCAATGCTTGATATGGTAAGATTAAAAAGAAATTTAAGTGTAATTCTAGGTAGTGCCATAGGAAATTTGAAGAATAAGAATGAACCTGCATTATGGGAGTAATTGAGGATATAACTGCAGATTTTAATTCTGTTTCAAAAAACAATTGTTCAGTTATTTTAAGGGAATAGTTGTTTTAGGAGTTTTAAAGTTGTCAAATCTACTCATTTTAGCATAGATTTATATATTTTGTTTATATAAATATCAGGTATGAATGGGGGGGAAGGGGGAGAAAATAATTCTAGGTAGGGTCAAAACCTATTATGTCAATTTTATTAGAAATATTAAAAATTCAACTCTTATTATATATAGAAATAACTAACAACCTGCTCATGTTAAACTAAATGAGGTGACATGAATCCAGTTCCATCAGCATGATGCCATATAATACATGTCTTTTATACCGTCAAAAGAGATTAGGTTAATGAGAGGAGGAATTCAACAAAATGGAAGACTGTCATATTTAATATAACCTTTTTATCTAATTTTTTAAATAATCTATCTTAAATTAAAATGCACCCATGGCTTGTGTTTTCTTTGGATCGAGAGAACAAGGCAAATAAAAACATCACTTTATAATGTCAGCACCATGATTTGGTTGTGTTTTTAATAATTTTCATACTATTTTGTGAGTAGTAATAATAATTACGGAACTGAGGATTTTGAAATGTAATGTTATCAGCAATTACAATCAATATATAAAATAGAACAACTATGGATCTTATGAAGTTTATTTGAAAATATTTTTATTTGACTGAAAAGACTGAAAATAATGCCCTACTGTATATACAAGGGAGTTTGATACATCATTCAGATTCCTTTATTACTCTTGTTGCAGAGGAAAATTCCCAGGGTCATGAATGGGAGAAGGGAGAAAGAGAGAAGGGAAAATGGTTACTTATGAAACACAGCTAAAAACTGAGTGGATTCAATAACTTTCATTTCTTGACTGAATCTTGGAGAAGCAGCAATCCTTCCATCTGGATATTTTTCTGAAGGCCTAAAAGATGCAGCATATAGATTTGATTGATCATGAAGTCTTTAAACTGAACTAATTCCTGTGAAATGAAAACCCCTGAAGTAAAGATTCAGAGAAAAGCCTTGTTACAGCAATTTCCTTTACAGTGCACACTAAAAATCTGAAAGAATATTGGCTTATAAAATGCATAGCTTTTGCTATGTACACACTGAGGCTCAGAGTATGAAACACAAACAAGAATGGGAAGGCAAGCATATCTAAATACGCTGGTGGAGTGAATCCCATGATTGGAAAATAGCAATTGAAAGATACAATTTGTTCAAGGGGAATAGAAGTAATAGAAAGGAGGACTTGTACTCTATGATAATAATTCCCACATCTGCACTGAAATTCAAGGAAATGAAGACAATGATATTGCAGAGAACATCTGGATTAAAATAAATGGAAGAAGAGACACAGTATAAGGCAGTTTGTTGTTGGTTATTTATCAGGAAAATAAAATATAAAGAAAAATAATTCTTATTGCAGTCAGTGACCAGTTCAAAAAAATAGAAATAATACTTTTTAGAAAATAAATTGCAGATATTTCATAGGCTTGCAGATGTAGTGATGGAGGATATAATTGCTCAAGATGGATGATAGAAATTTGCTAGCTAATCTTGTTATCAGGAAAGCTAAATGAAAATGAGAGGAAGGGGAAGAAGCAGAAGCAGCAACAGAAGAAGAAGAGGGAGGAGGAGGAGGAGAAGGAGGAGGAGAAGGAGAAGGAGAAGGAGAAGGAGAAGGAGAAGGAGAAGGAGAAGGAGAAGGAGAAGGAGAAGGAGAAGGAGAAGGAG
>WNWU01000030.1:7256456-7295280 GCA_012654045.1 Ptyas mucosa | reverse complement strand
AGGAGAAGGAGAAGGAGAAGGAGAAGGAGAAGGAGAAGGAGAAGGAGGAGAAGGAGAAGGAGAGTGATGCTGGAGACAGAAATAGGCGGGAATGCCTATTTAGGGTACTGACTAAAGTTGCTTATGATCTGGTAAAACTTTATGAATCATCTTCGAGAAATTTGAGGATAAATGTCTCTAATTTCAAAACTAGAGTAAGATTGAAATTTAGGGAGATCCTAGAGGATATTATAAAATATAAGCATCCTGAAAACAATGCAGTGATCACTGGAACTCAGCATACATTTGCCATGTAGAAGTTTTCTCAGACTCATTTTTAATTAAGCAACTTCCTCAACATATTCCTGGAATGCTTGACTTTAACAAAGCATTTGACAAAGAACACAGTGATAATTAGCTAGTCAAGTATGGTTTACATTATAGAGATGAAATGCTTTAGATCTGATGCCTTGGAATATACATTGTGTACACATGCTGAACCTTTATAAAACAGTTGCATCTTTTACTGGGCTTCCACAGTTGCTGTACAATTCCAACAAAATACACATTTTAGATAAGTAACAAAAGAGAATCCATACTCTTTCCAAAGCACATCATACATTTCATATTTTCCTAAGATGATGCAGATGCCATGCAGGCCTATGAAAAGATGCAACTTTTAAAAAGAAGATCCCAAACAGGCATTGTGTATTATCCACCCTACAGTATCTTTTCAGTTTCTGATCTGAAATTCTGCAAATCTCCAATCTACATGACGTGACAATTAACTAGCTGTAAAGCTGGCTCAAAAACTGCAAGAAATATATGATAAATATTGTGTGAGGGATATAAATATCACCCACTCACCTACGAAATTCTTATAACATAGAATAATAGAATTTATTGATTTATTTAACAAATTTAGATAGTGATCTATCTACTCTGGATGGAGAACAGAATGGAACAAGTAAAATCTAAAAGTGAAGAAAGGTTTGTAAACTGGACCTCTTGTAATATTACTACTTAGAATCAACTCAACTCTGAAGAAACCACTTTTAAAACTTTTGTAGAATTTTTTCACAGAATTAGAAATAAATTTGAACTTCTCCAGAGAACTTTACAGAAAATATACTTATGCAGTATATTCAAATTTAGGCACATTGTTTCATTTATTTGCTCCATATGCAATTATTGTTTCTGGAGATCCACAACAGTTAGTAATTTTGGAGGAATTATTCATGGAACCTAAGCCAGTAACCCATCTTTACTGGATGCTGATGAAGTTGACATTAGTTATTTATGTGACCTTTGGAATAACAAGCTAGAATGTCTTGTTCTGGTAAATCAATGAAAGAACATATTAAACAACATGAACACTGTAATCTATAACTTTAAAAGGAGGATAATATTTGTGTCTATTGGAAACTTCAGGGAATATTTAATAGAGGCTATTTACAATCACCCGCTATTGGAAATTTATCCCCAAACTTGGAACATTAAGATACATGGTTTGATTGTCTTCTATTACTATTGCATTTGGAGCTGACATCAACAGGATTATTAATATGACTTAGAATCAATTACTTTATATTAAGAAGCATGAGTTCTTCTTAGTTATATCCTTAGGTTTTGGAAGCTATTAAGAAATCAATAATTTTTTCAAGCCTTGGGATCGACTAAAAATATTATATTGTATTGGAAAGAAAAAAAAAATCCACACTTGGTTTGCAGCAATGAATTGTTTAAATGTATTGACCTAATATTTTTTGGACAAGAGGACAATGAAGATTTAGCAATATGGTCATTTTTTTGGAATTAATTATCAGGCTTCTAGCCCCCTTTTTATTCTAAAAATTGCTATGCATGTTAATTTTGTTATTATGTTTATCTTTTAATTCTCTTTGCTGTTATATAGAATTGCATTTTATTACTTTGCCTTGTGAAATAATTTTGGTAAGAGGTACTGAGTAGGGTACCCAAAAGTTCAGATCTGGGCTCTGGGCTGTTCAGCACTATCAATGGCCTTTACATGGTGGAGGGAATACGTTTCAATCTGCAGATGACAAAGAAATGAATTGGACAATGTTATCCTTGAAAACTGAATAGAAGTTGGATTTAACGGCCCTTCCAATTTTATAATTCTACATTTTTGTTTTTATAAAAAAGAATAAGAAGTTATTGCTAATCCTCAAACTGGTCTTTCTGATGCAATTATTAGTAATAAATATATAAGTATCACATAATTAAATGCCACTCTTTTTTGCATACATTTCATAGTATGGTCCTGCATTAATTCATGTGTTAAACATGTAAATAGAAAGTCATCATAAGCAAAATATGCAGCAACTACAAATAACTATAGTGATTATTTTTGTTTATCTATTAATTGATTATGTAGCTGACATTTAAATACAAGGCAGATCCATATTAGCTCACTGTCCAAATAGAACAGAATTTATTCTTTGCATCTATATATTCAATATGCTAGTGAAGTTACTAAGAATGACAATATAGTACAAGTCATCATTCCACCAACTTCCCCTCCCCATATATTTAGGATTGAATATTCTAAATATATGGATATTCAGTCCCAACCTATCAGATATTTGAGTAGGCCTGGTTAGAAACAGATACTTCAAGGATTCCAGGAATAATGTTTTATTGTTGTAGAGTATAACAGAATCTTCAAAGTCTCTCAGAATTTCTCTCTGCTTCATCTTATACAGAATCAAGTGAAGTTATTCTGAGTTGCTTCTTTATGCATCTTACTTTAGCAGGACTACATTGCTATTTCATTGCCCTTATCAATTCATTATGTCCTTCTCATAGGCCTATATGGTAGGCATAAGGAAAATTATCTAAATTCTAAATTTGGTAATATTTATTACTTAGTTTTTGTACTTCTTTGAGCATAAGGAAAATTATTTAAATTCTAAATGTAATAATACTTATTACTTAGTTTTTATAATTCTTTGGGTGCCAAAGTACAAAGATACAAATGTCTAGAAAAATAAGTATGTCATAACTATCTTAGTAATACTATTTAATAATGAATTGTATCAAATGAATCCTGGTGTTTAAAGTATTCTGATCTCACAAACATCTAAAAGGGCTTTTATCGCAAATAATAGAAACATACACAATAATGGCATTTAATACCTCTGATCCTAGCTTGATAGAATTATTCTTTTCGCATTTTCATATTATTCTAAGAAATATTTCCAACTTAAAAAAAACAACATTCATTTTTTTCCGACTGAGTGACTGGATTCATAGAGCATTCAGCCATAATTCGTAATGGCATACTACAATGCTGCAACTTAGCACGAGGTCCACACCTGCCTTCATTTACTCTAGCATCAGAAGCTCAAAAAAACATTAAATCAAATGATTATTGGCATCCTTTCATTTCTTTACTAAAGATGACGATCTTTAAAAAAAACAGTATGCTTAAAAATATCTTATCTACTGATGAATCTGGTATAAGCTGACAATCTCTCTGGAAGCTGTCATAAGCAGGTACAGCCAGTATGTGAAGTAAAACCAAAGCAAGCTGACAAGTATATAAGCAACCCTGGGAACAAAGGATAACCCTTATGAACTCATAGAAATGAGAGCATTAGGATTTCTCCAGACAACATATGTTTGCACTATTTGAATTGAAAAATTCCGATGTTCCTCAGAACAGAAATCTCATAAATCTGGTGCTAATTTCATAAATCTGGTGCTAACAGCATCTGTAGTTTTTATTAATGCAAATATCTGACAACATTGCAAGTGTTCAAATAGGGAAAACAAATACACACAGACTGTAAGGAAGAACAGCAGTGCAATTTTGGATAAGCACAAATCATATAAAGTACTAATTTTTTTCCTTCTCTCACTGCAGATATATGCAGATGGGCTTCATAGAAACCTACTGTTATTCTAGATAAAATAGTGACATTCTTATCTGTTTTAAGGTGGAGCAAACTGAATATGCTAGTCCCATCCACATGCATAGTAGGTGAATGCCTGTAGTGAATAAACCTTCTATCCAAAGAGACATCTCTCATCAACAAGAATCCTGATTTTCTACTTTTTAACTTAATGGAGACCCTCTACAGGCAAATATTTCTTTACTGCAGCTATTTTTTATACACAGAAGACAATGCAAGGAGGATTAGGACCAATACATTTCTTTCCAATCATCTTGAATGTACGTAGAATATCACTGTTTTATCTAACACTTGAAGTGGGCTAGTACTTACTACCTTCTTTGGGAATCGCTCCCCCAGCTCCCCATAGATCAAATTAAAATGATGGCCTGGGTAGTTGTGTAGACTTCAAAATGTCTGGAGTAGTGATGTTCTAACTGGTTTGGTTTAGAAAGAAATAAGCTGCTGTAGCTGTCTTGAAAAAACATACTATTTCCACCAGACATTGAGAAAAGAAGGAAGACAGAAAAAAAAGTATAGATATGCTAGATCCAACACTTCACTTAAAAATAATTAAAAACATAATAATTATAGTATCTAATATAGTAAGAGCTGTAGTGGTGCAGTGGTTAGAATGCAGTATTTCAGGCTACTTCTGCTGACTGCAATTTGGCAGTTTGAATCTCACCAAGCTCAAGGTTGACTCAGTCTTCCATCCTTCTGAGGTCAGTAAAATGAGGACCCAGACTTTTGGGGGCAATAGGCTGACTCTGTAAACTCCTTAGAGAGGGCTGTAAAGCACTGTGAAGCGGTATATAAGGTTAAATGCTATTGCTGTTGCTATTGCTAGCTACTGAAGTCTGAAATTTTAGAAAACTGAAAAATGACTCATGCATTTGATTTGATTTTTTTTCTGGGACGTGACATCGGTTCTTTCTGATGTGAACAGGGAGAGTACCAAGCATCCTTTCTAGAGATTAATTTGCATGATCCAGATCCCATCCAGATCAGAAATCGTGCCTGGCCTCTTGAACATTCTCCCTTCAGAGATTAGGATGGCTCCAACCCTGTTGGCCTTTTGTAAGATCTTGATTATTTGGTTATGAGCCCAAGCCTGGGGTCCCAAGTGTGCTAAGGGTTCTGTTTCCTGGTTATGCCAACATCTACAGATTATAATATCTCTCAGCCGCTATATGTATTTAATTTTCTTTTGTACTGTCCCTGTAATTTGGTTTTAATTGCTTCTATAATTGTTGCCACCCTACTTGTTTGAGATGGGTGGCCATATAAATGAATAAATATATAAATAAATTTCAATTGCACTAATTTATTGGGTAAATATCATTGAAGTCTAGAGCCTTCTGCTCTCATTCCCGCCCTTCACTTTAAACATTTTCATTTTACATCTGTGCTATTTTCAGTAATGTGTAACTTTAAACATCAAAGTGCAAATTGGTTTCAGAGGATTCTTTTGATGTTCTAACCCCAGCATAGGAGTAAAGCTCAAAGCTTTTTCTTCCAAAATGTTTTATCAATTCAATTTGAGTTACATGTAAAAGCAAAAAGTGCATAATGTGCAAACATGTTTTTATATTCTTATTCAAGACCAAATCAGTGACCTCAAAGCTCCTTCCTTACAAGGTAGCTGTAACTTGACCTCAGGGCTAAACAGACTAAAAACTGATCTTTGCAAAAGATATTTAAAAAGATAAATAAAGTAATTCCTTTGCAGACATTTGTGATCCTATCTATATTCTAAGAATTCTACTATTAATCTCTACTGAACTTTCCACCATAGTGGTGACTTCCTCCCATCCCAAATAGCACATTGCTCTTTTGTTATTTTACCCTGCTGTTATTATTTTAAACATAACATCAGATAGTTTTAGTTTTCAGTAATCCTTTTTCTTCTTTACTAGGATTATTAACCTGTTTTGTATCTAATATAGAATCATAGATGAATTAGGAATTGTAGCATGGTACCCTGTTTCCCCCAAAATAAGACATCCCCTGATAATAAGCCCAATCGGGCTTTTGAGTGCATGGCAATAAGGCCAAGTGCTTATTTCAGGGTTCAAAAAAATAGAAGACAGGGTCTTATTTTCGGGAAACACGGTATTACTTAACTAATTTTCTCTAATTTTATTCAATAACCAATAAAACACTCAAGTTATTCAGCAGCACTTCCAGGAATATCCTTTCTTTCCTCCAAAATGAGGCAATAGGATTTGAGGAGGGAAGCAGAGATTAATTTGCTAACATTATATGCTTGGATTATTTTTCCAATCATAAATAAAAATATCTTTACCCACATTGAGATTTTAGATCTGCAATTACTTGCCCATTTGATGTGTAATTTAGTAAATAATGCTTTCATTTTTTTTGGAAAAAAAAGTGATGTGATTTCAAAATAGCAATAACTGAAAATACATTTTACTGAAGGATACAAAAGGCTTTTGGAAGATGTGTCACAGTATGAGAACTATGAGCAAATATAAACAATTCCAGAACTCTATATAAATCCATTATCAAGTCTATCTATGTAGAATTATTTTTCTCCAGTATGATTTTTATTGGAGAAGTCTTTGGCTTATGAGAAAACAAAATGGCAGATTTGAGCAACAGTAAAGTTTTCTAACAAAGAAAACAAGTGAACAAAGAGTAATAGCATGATTTAATATCAGCACATCCCTGTGTTTTGTATGTGGTTTGCTTAATTAAGATTAGCATTTAGAAACATATATCCATTAGTGCTTAATAAATAAATGAAGAAGTATACTTTTGATTCATTTTTTAAATTGGGTTCTCTCTATCTAATTTTAAGATTTGTGTGGAGAACATTTTGGATCATATTAATGTAGAAGTAGTGAAAATTCCAAATGGTTCACAAAATTTTAAGCACCCTATATATATTCTATATTCCTTCTGTTCCAAAAGGAAAGAGACAAAAATGCATTTCTTCTCACAGTGATCTTTATGATGACTGCTACTGGAAGCAGCTTAGACATAATGAATTTAATTAGTCACTGGAATTGTCTCTAGCATACAATATTACATACATTTGTTCTAACAATCAACCTTGACATACCTGGCGTAAAGTGCGGGCTACCAAACTTTCTAGTACGGGACCTCTATCTTCATGGAGTAGGTGTACCTCATCAAGAATAAGGAGCTTCACTAGTTGAGAGAGAGCGACATCTCCAACACTCTTTCTGGTCACAACATCCCATTTTTCTGGAGTGGTTACAAGCATCTGAGAAAGGAAAAGACAAAAAAACAATGTTGAACTTTTCACTGATTTGCTGAGGAGTCGAGAACAACTTGAAAAGCAATGAAGCTAGGTAGATAAATTTGAAATGGCAGCATTCAAACTTTCTTCTTTGCACCTGAAACTGCAATAGAAAGTCTATTAACTAAGTACAGCTATTTATAAACTTTCTAAAGGATGCCCAATCCTACAGTAGTTATCTTCATCTCCAGCCATTCCAAATATGCACTTGTAACTTCTCACATTAAAACATTTGTATCTCACCCTTTGGTTGGGACAGACTTCCTTGTGTTGCTTAGAAATTAATAAGCAGAGGCATTTCTTGCAATTGTGCTTGTGTTAATCTAAATAGTTATACCACACACACACACACACACAAAATCTTAGTGGAATTGGGAAGGCTGAAGTATGCTCTGCTTGCTTTAGTGGATGACCGTTGGGAGAGTGAACTGTCAATGGTTTGTTACATCAAGTTCACCTGCAACTTTCAGAAGCAGCTAAGGTCCAAAACTGTAACCTGGCAAGTACCTAGAAAACAAAAGTTGGGAATGCAATATTGCCCAATTTCCCTTGGCTACGATTGAAGCTTATTGGCACATATGCATAAAACTTGTTGCCAATCCCTTAAAATATCAATATTGTTGTTTTAAGACTACAAAATTTCAATTGCATAGTCCAGAAAACAGACCAAATAGGCAATTAACTACTAAAATTTAAGACATGTTATTTGTTGCACATTTGCATCTCTTAAACACAAAGGATAAATCATTGTCTTGAAAATAATAAATCTCAGGCTTCAAGAGCATATGAAAATTAATATCCATTAAAATAGGGTAACTGTACAACTTCACATCTAAGAACTATCTTATAAATAAATTGGAGCAAAAGATTTTAATTGATCCTTAAATCCCACAGCACTTGCAGGTTTAAAACACAGAAAAAACTGAGCAAGCGGTCATAAAACTGAGTTTATGTTTATCAACAGTTGATTTGGAATGGAATTGCCTTGCTGCACTTGAACATGGTTTAAACTAGTTACATCTTTCAGTAGTTTTAACAAGAAAATGTTTGCATGTTACCTATTCAGACTTGTTAGAAGGTGGATATCACAAAATGAACTAGATAGCCAAATGAAATGAGAGAGCGAGAGAGGGAGGGAGAGAGGGAGGGAGCGAGAACGAGAGAGGGGGGGGCAGGGAGGGAGAGGGAGGGAGAGAGAAAGAACCTCAGTACCTTTGCTGGGTTTTACCACATTTGAACCACAGGAAATGTAGGGAGTTTACATCATTTCAGATTTGATTCTCTCAAATTGTTATTTGGAAATGCAATAGACTACATGTGGGAGATTTTTCATTAAGCTTCTTATTTCATAAAGACATTTAATTTAGTAACATACATAGTAATCATTGATGTTTTAGTTTGGGCAATGTGAAAACCTTTTCACATTGGAATTCTTCCTGACTCTCCTGCTTCATTGATTCTATAGCAACTAAAACCATTTTTTGAAGGGATACCTTTGAATATCCCAACAAAATAATATCATGGTTGACATTTTATAGCTTGCTAAAATGAAAATAGTTAGTGGACAGTGAAACACTAAAAGTCCAAAAGTCCAATGAGTCATTACAATACTTACATCAAGAACCAGTTTAGATAAGGCACCAGGCTAGAAAGCAGGAGACCATGAGTTCTAATTCCATCTTAGCCATTAAAGCCAGCGGGGTGACCTTGGGCCAGTTGCTCTTTTTCAGCCCAATTCACCTCACAGGGCTGTTGTTGTGGGGAAAACAGGAGGAAAGTGTGCTGGATATGTTCGCTGCTTTGAGTTATTTGCAAAAATAATAAAGGTGGCTAATACAGTAAATAAATAAGTAAATAAATCATGGGCAAATGAAAGCAATTGAGGAGCAAAAACAGTATTTTTGCAAACACTGTTGTATTGCAACTGCTACGATGGGAAAAGCTGAAGATGCTAGTCACCAAAGAACTAGGCACAGATCAGATGATAATATCAACGCCAGGAGCAGCAGTTTTCTTGCACACTAATTGCAGTATTTAATGAGTATGTGATAACTCTAAATAGTGCATGTTCCACCAGATTTTACAAACCGTTGTCACACCTATTATTGATGCAACATATTAACACTTTGAAATGAACGATGTCAACTACAAAAATTAGCAGCTGTAATTAATTAGCAAACTGTGATGAAATATATTTAGCAATGCATATTAAGAATTTAAAGTGTGAAATGATCCAAATACTAGCTATTTAGCTGATTTGCCAGAGCTAAACTGGTACTGCTGTGATCACACTTCTTCTTGTGCCACAGTTACACTGTCACAACTTAAAATAAATAAATAAATAAAAAAGAAATGTATGCCCTCCCCACCCTTCTTTTCATTTTATAGCATTTGGAAACATCCTGTATCAATGAAGTGCTTTTTTATGGTTAAGTTATAATTAAAACTTGCTGTTGGAACTCTAAAGAATGGCAATACAGTAATTAAATGTGAAATTGTGTACATTGTTGCCCTGAAGACAGTGCGAACTTATTGTATGCAGTTGTTCTGAATTTCAATAGAGCTCTGACAGAAACACAATTTAGACAAACTGAGGACAGGGACCACATGGGCTGAATCCAAAGTTAGAAGATGAATAACAATAACACTTTCTTTTAAGATTTATGCCTAAAATCTTGTGAAGCCAGAAAATCTGGGAGAATAATAAACAACTTTGAGATGTCCAGGTTAAAACACAATAGTAAGCCTTTTCTATGCCCTGGGATTTAAGTAGGAAGTTTCATTCTCAGCCTGCCTAGAGCTTCAGCAATCTGATGCTGAAATGTAATTTCCTGAAAAATGAAAATCAAGGATTCACAGGCTCACCAAAAATTAGATGCAGTAGGCATCTCCCAATCTAATTTTCATTCCAGATCAGGATATGACAACCAGTTACAAGTTATTTTCTTTTCAGTGTTACAAAAGTGGGAATTTATTAGAACAAGAACATGTACTTTAAAAAAATGTTTAATAAAAAATAATCAAACTTTGTTCAAGGTCCAAAAATGCTACTGTGCTACTACGCTAAATTAGAGGAACCATTCAGGGTTACAAGTTACATGCCCCTGTATTCTATTTCCCATTTCTAAGCCACTTTAGGTGATGGTTTAGAAAAAAGCAGATTGATCTCTACTCATCTCTTCTGGGCTTCTCCCAAAATATTCAAATAAGACACAACATGAGTCAAAGGCATTGCTGCAAGCTTAAGGAGATCTCCAGAATGCTTTTCAGAGGAAGATGGGTCACACATAAATTTATTAAATCAATGCCATTGTTCATTGGTCTAAGGTCTCTATATACATAGTTCAAAGGACAGTTTTATACTTTAGTGATAGTCACACGTTTGAAGAACAAATCATTGGCATAATTCAGCTGTATTTGAAACAAACTTTGTTCTTTCTACCTTTGAACATAATACAGTAGCATGAGAGGAAGGATCTGTGAGGGAGGTCTGACAGATGGTGATCTGTCACAGACTTCTCTAAAACTTAAAAAGGGACAGAATTGTCAACGAAATGTGTATATTCTCTCCATCTTCCCCTTTGTCAAAGGGAAGAGGATTCTTGCTTAACAGCAGCTTGGATGCTGGTTATGTTAACTCTCTCCAAGCTGCTGAGAGAGAGAGGGGGAGAGGGAGAGGGAGAGGGAGAGGGAGAGGGAGAGAGGGAGGGAGGGAGAGAGGGAGAGAGAGAGAGAGAGAGAGAGAGAGAGCGAGAGCGAGCGAGCGAGCTAATTTTAACATGCTTCAACAAATGTACATACATCACAGAAGGCCAAGATTTTGGTTAATGGAGAAGAGTCGGAGGAGGTGATGACAGCGAAGGGAACAAGACAAGAGGTGAGCATAAGAGGACTAAGGATCCGAGAACAAGAATATAAGGTCCAGGCGTACGCGGACGACCTGGTCTTTGCCCTGGAAGATTCACTAATCTCCAGAGGGCGATTTATCGAGATAAAACAGAAATTTGGTGAAGTAGCTGGATTACAAATAAATAGGACAAAAACAAATAATATAGCAAAAAATATGACAGAAAGACAAAAATTAAAACTACAAAATACTTTGGGCCTACAGGTAGTTCGTAAAGTCAAATATTTAGGGATTTGGCTGTCTGATAGATGTTCATCAATAAAGGTGGATAACCATTTAAAATTAATTGAACAACTAGACAAAGATTTGGAGAAATGGGAGAAGATACAACTGTCACTAATGGGACGGATATCCTTAATTAAGACCAAAGCAGTGCCCAGAATGGTATTTCTCTTTCAAACAGCCCCAGTTAGGCTGGATAAAACCTTCTTTAAGAATTTGGACAGGGCCACAAATAGATTTATTTGGCAGGGCAAGAAGCCTCGAATTAGGCTGAAGGTGATGCAGAAACCGAAAGAACAAGGTGGGTTAGAGGTCCCAAATTGGAAATATTATTATAATTCAGCGGTTTTGGTTTGGATCCATGAATGGATTACACTACAAAGGAGACGTCTGCTAGCAATCAAAGGTCACAATCTCCAAGAGGGGTGGCATGCCCACCTTTGGTGGGAGAGAGGCAAACCTCCAGCATACTTTATAAAACACCACGTGCGAGGAGTCTTGATTGAGAGCTGGATGGAAATTAGGAAAACATATTATAATAACATACCACTCTGAGTTTCACCTATGGAAGCGGTGACTTACCCAATTCTGTATAACCCAGAGAAAAAATTGACCTACAAAGAAATATTAGATATGACTGGGAAGCTAAAAACAAAAGTGGCACTTCAGGAACAAGGGGTGAACCTAGACTGGTGGACATATACGCAAATTAGTAGTAAATACACGAGAGACAGACAGAGAATGGGGATTAGCCGATAGGTGCAGATTTTAGATAAGATATTAATGGGGGTGGACAAAAAGATGCTATCTAGATGCTATAAATTCTTGATGGCTATGGAGGTAGGAGAGGAAGGTGTGAAGACCTCGATTCATGCCTGGGAGAAAAATCTAGGTTATCCAATAGAGCCTGAGAGGTGGAAGGAAATCTGGACTAAGAATCTGAAATTAACCCGGTCAATAGGATATAAAGAAAATATATATAAAATGGCATATCGATGGCATTTGCCACCGGCCAGACTTGCCAAAATGTTCCTTGGAACATCCTCAACCTGTTGGAAATGTGGCATTAAAGAAGGCATATATTTCCACCAATGGTGGACCTGTCGAGAGGCAATGAAATTTTGGAAGATTATTCAGAAGTGGCTTAATGAGATGTTGGGGCAACATATACAACTGTGTCCTGATTTATTACGGATAAGACCCGTAAATGTTAATAGAACGGCATAGTACCTATTGCTACACATAACAATAGCTGCAAGACTGGCATGGGCCCAATACTGGAAGATGGATGTTAGCCCACCCGAACAAGTAATAATTCAGAAAATAATGAACTGTGCGGAATTGGATCGGCTTACTATGATGCTGAAAGGACGAGGGGACACAGACTATTATATAGCCTGGAGTCAATGGTATAACTGGATTTCAAATAGAGCTGTAAATAGAGATATTAGATAAATATGTTATTTGGTATATGTAATAGATTTATGCAGGTTACCCTATATATGTAATAGGACAAGTTTATTTCCTTCTCGCGTTGTGATGTAGACCGCCATAGAGTTAACGTTTGTTGGATGTATAAGACAAAATTTTTAAAAACAAACCAAAAAACACACAAATGTACATACATCAAACTTTGATTTACTGTATTTCTTTAATACTACTTATCAGAAGGTCAAGATTAAGTGAAGAGGTAGGAGAAGGAAGAAAAGCAATATATGCCTGAAAGCGAAGATAGTAACCTTGTTACTTTTTTAATAAAGAGAGAAGAAGAAAAAATCACAATAAGACCTGTTGGATAAATACGTGAAAATAAATACTGTAAGCCATAACCTTGGTTAACAAGAAAGAAGTCACAGGACTGTTGTATACCGTCCAACAGTAGGGCTATTGAACTTTCTTTGGGCTCATTTATGCTTAAGCATGGACATCCTGCATGCTTAAAGGTAAACAAAACATAGAAATATAGTTTAATAGGCACACTGTTTGGGAAACAGAAGCTAAGGGATATTCAAACTGATCAAACGTTGATGGGCTCCTTATTTTAATCAGGGTGCACTTCATGAGACAGCAATAAAATGGCATTGTAGGAATGGGTGAGAGCTGATTCTTGAGTTTTGTCTTACTACAGGTGATCTTAAGGAGCTATAAACTCACCTCATCCCTTTAAAAACAGTCCCCCCAAATTCAGCCCCATCCAGTCTCTTCAGGCATGGGGGAAATGGGATCCATGAATGCTTAGGGATTTTCCTGTGTAAAACAGGAAACTCACCCCAGTTAATAAGTTATTACGTTGCTCAAAACAGTCACTGTCAGATCATTTGCTTAGATAGCCCATAATATCTGAAGGGCATAAGGTGACCTACATAATCAGACTATTATGTGGCTATCTATAGATAGCAGACTATCTATGTTCAAAGACTAGCGCTTTGAATGAACATTTCCATTCATGATGAAGGACAGTAGGGACTAGGTGAGCATCACTAAAAGTATAATGATAATACACAATGTTGCTGACACATACTATTAAAATTTCATCATCATTATCATAATTAACTTGCAACACTACAATAAATTTCATGGAGTGATAACATTCTTAATTTAAGCATCTGAAAAAAAAACCCATTTCATCTTCAAAATCAAAACCTCTTAAAATACTTTTCTAGATTCTTGTTGTCTTTTACTTTAGCAAGCAGTGCCGCAAAGCATTTTCATTTATATTGCTATTATACCACTTCACTTCCTTCAGCACAAAAACGGCCAGAAAATAAAGTGTCACATTTGTTTAATGCAATGGAACTCATGCAAGACATTTCAATCTGGCTTCTATATTAGGGCATGACAAAATAGAAATGGGTTAACTGTCAATATTTTAACTGTCAACTTACATTTTTCTCTGCCCATGTAATTTTCTCCCCAGCACCCTAGCACTGCTTAGATTTTTATCAGGCAGAAGAATGATGTTCATCATTGCAGAGTCTTGGTGTGTTCAGATGATCATTGCTTGCCAAATGTAAAAATGGGTTGTAAACTTGAAATTAACGCCACTGAACAAAGACCAACAACTTAACAATATCTTACATCCTTATCACCATATATTTAGACTACTAGAACATGCCCTGCATGGTGCTGTCTCTGAAATTGATCAGGATATTGCCACTGGTATAAAATGTGGTAGTCAAGACTTTAGCTGGTGACAGCTGCTATGGCCAGTGCACTGAGGACTACCTTCTCTCAGCAGAATCTGTCTGATTCATACGTGCATTTTAAGAAGAGGAGGATTGGGTTTCTGTCCTTGCCAAAAATCAAGGGGACTGGTTCAAAAGAAAAAAAAATGTTTTGAGTGCCTGTGGAAGAAAACAAAAAGGGAATTTGACTATAGGTACTTGTTATAGATTCAGTTGTGGCAATGAGGGAGGCAAAGTATTCTCAGTTTTCTCCTTTATTCTATTGGTGGGTTGTTGTCCAGCTATCCTATATAGGGTTACAAACTCCTTTTCAGGAAGCAGGTAGCATTGCAAACTCCTGTCAGGCTGTTCTGATCAATTTGTACAGCATTCCTCTGACAAAGATGTTCACCAAAGTTCTTAACACAACTCCTCATGGACAAAGTGTTGTCCTGAGTTAAAGATGATTGCAGCGTTTTCGTGCTGTGTTATCTCAGATTCCTTTAGGCCTGTAAACTAGAAAGTGAAAGTATGGCTTGTGCCTTCGACTCTAGCTTTTACTAGGAGCAGGAGAGGTGTGTACTACTTGGATCTTGGACATTGTTAATACTTCACTACAGATAAGACGTTGCTCAGTTCCTGAAGGAAACTATACTATGCCCTCTTCTGAAATGGTTGTTCTTGGATATGGTGGTCTTAGAAAGCCATCTGTTGTGCTCCACATTTCCAATTTAGGAAATGTTAAGATGGTAATAGTAAAGCAGCTACCCAGCACCCTAGAACAGTGGTTCATCTGGAATCTTTTCAGTCAAGGGTCAGGGTCAGATGTACTGGTTGCTCTCCTGGATAATCTATGTTAGGACCTGATGAGCGCTGTATGCCTTTCCTGGTTATTTTGGATATCCTGGCAGCTTTTGATACCGTCAACCATTACTAGATTATCTTCAGAGGGTTGGCAATTGGGAGCATTCTTTTCCAATCATCCTGTTATATTCTCCATAGACTTCAGTTTTAAGCAGTGAAAAATCAATTGGACGCTTCCTGCCTTTGATAATGCTCCAAGGCTCAGTCCCTTCTCCTCTACTCCTTAACCCAGTACATGAAACTTCTGGGAGAGGTTATTCAACTCTTTGTGATCTGACACCATCAGGATGTTGACCATGTCAAGCTTTACATCACCATCCTAGGGTATAGGGGGAAAGCTGTTAATGTTATATTCTAGTGCTTGGAGGCTCTAAGAGTCTGAATGGGAGAGAATAGACTGAAATTAAACCCGAGCAAGATGAAATTCATTATAATTCTCCATTTGATACCAGCATGAATAGGCTTGCACTTCCTGTGAAGGAGCCGATTTGTAATTAGGGGCCTTTCTGGAATAAACTTCCTTAAGCAACGAATGGAAGCCAGGGCTAAAAGGTTTTTTCCCACTTACACTTGGTGCACCAACTGCTGTCTTATCTGACTATGATAATGATGTTGTCATTACCACTCAGTCTCTGTAATGGGACTGCCTTTAAAGGCTACTCTGAAACTACTGGTGGCCCAGAATACATTGGCCTCTGTATTAATTGGTTCCTAATGTTGGGAACATGTAGCTTCAATACTGAGCATCCTGCAGTTGTGAGCAGTTGGTTTCCAGATGTAATTTAAAATGCTAGCTTTGACCTATAAAGCCTTTCATGGCGGACACTTGGGTACCCTCAGGCTGGCTGGTCCAACCTTAATTGCCTGAACCCACTAGATCAGGGGTGTCAAACTTGATTTCATTGAGGGCTGCATCAGGGTTGTGTTTGACCTCAGGGACCAGGGTGGGCGTGGCCAGCTTCGACGTCACTTGTGTCAGGGCCGCCTGTGGCAGCCCAAGCGCTCTGCCAGCGAAAATAGGCTCGCGAGCTCCATTTTCAGCTGTGATGGTCGCCTGCAACCCTTTGCCAGAGAAAATGGAGCTCAGGAGGGCTGTCCATGGCCCTCCCGAGCTCCATTTTTGGTGGCAGAGGCACCACAGCTGTTCCTTTGCTGTTTCCATGGTGGGCCCGCAGGCCAAATCTAAGTATCCCACAGGCCGGATCCAAGGGTTTGACACCCCTGCACTAGATCATCTAAAGAGAAATGCTTGTAGTCCTGCACTTCTAGGAATTGAAAGGAGGCAGATATAGAAGGCGATGCTTTTCTATGGTATTGGTGCTTTGGAATAGTCACCTAAGGGAGATCAGAGGAGGCCCCTCCCTGGTAAGGGATGTTAAAAACTGAGCTCTTAGGGAGAACATTTCTGTTGAGCTCATGATTGCATCATCTTCTACTTTTTCCGCTTTTTTCCTGCCTTTTTATCCTTGTGATTAAGGATGATTTACTAGGTTTGGTATTATATAAGGTAATACAATTTGGTATTGACTTATATCATGAGTGTTTTAATTTTTTTCATGTCTTCAAAATTGTCAAGATGTTGTGTTGTGATGATAAATAGATCAATTGTTCGATCTTTGGCTGTAATTGGTCTCTCACAGCAAAACATCTTGCCCTTGGAGTTATACTGGGCACCTTTGCTAGTTGAATTTCACAAAGCTGTAAAGGTGATGTTGTTTCAATGGGCATTTAGTAATTGATTTTTAATTTGAATAATTTGTTTTTATGGTAAATGGGTTGATATTTTAGTTTTGTTTGAGCTTGCTGATTAATATATTTTTATTATATTTGGATTCCTTTTTTAAACTATCTCATTGTAAATTGCCTAGAGTTTTGGTATCTGGGCAGTAACAAAATACAAATGAAAATTTATTTTCTCATTTAAATAAATGAGAAAATTAGGTTTCAATTCTAAACCCATCTTACATACATATTTAAGAATATTTAAATATTCAGTGTTTGAAAAATATACATAGGATTTATTACAGTAAAATATTAATAACATAAAATGATTAATAGTTTTAATCATATCTAAAAGTAACTAAGTTATTTAAATCGTATTTCATTTTGGCCTTGTTCTGCTACTTTTTGGAGAGTGTGTCCCTACTTCTCAAAACCTACTGTCAACCCGTCAGTGTCCCTAGATGACAGAAAACCGGAAGAGCTTTTACTAGCAGATACATTTTGAATACTGTATCCAACAGTCACTGATTTTAGTGCTCCTGTTTAGACAAAGTATAAAAGAAAAACAAATGAACTCTTTAAGGTATTTGTTAAAGCCTAGTTCACTGTTTGTTTCTATTTTACAATAAAAATGATTATGTGAATATTACTGTATTACCAGTGACTTAATGAAATAATTATGGCAGGAAAGAATGAAACTGAATAAAGCTTAGGAAAGGTGAGATATGTAGAAGTGTGAATGCTCATGATGTGCTGCACTTATTATTGAAAAGGAACAACATCAAAATACCTGCTTTGTTTGTACACAATACCGTGCCCGTTAAATCATATAAGATTTTGAAGTAAAAATAGAAAAAACATTTATGGTTTGTGAAATTCATCTTACAAAACTCATGATTACAGTCTGGAGACTTTGCAGTCTCCAAATATAAATTATGATCAAAATATTTTTTAAAATAGATGAGTTCCATATTATTAACCTGTCGTTATCATCCTCCCCCTTCCCATTTGCTCTTTTTGCCTCAGTAATCATGGTTACACTAACCTGTGCTATTCTACAGCCAGAGTTGATTGATGCTAATTAGCTACTTAATCAGGTACGACAACGTTCCATTATTGTGTCTCACAGCAAACAGCAATGAACCTGTGAGTGTTTTTTTTCTTCCTTTTATTACCCATATTAATCAGAAAGTTATTACTGAGGGAACCTAAACAAAATGTGAAAAGTTGCCATATATAAAATATAATTTGGAATAATGGAATTAATCCAAGATCTTACATTTCTTTAATATTAAGATAGCACTGCAATTTGAAGTTGGCGGAGTGATGGTGTAAGAGCAAGGTGAAAAAGTTTCTATTTTCTATAGGTATGTGCATGTATGTATGGGTGTTTGTGCTTTTACTGTCTGATTTCCTTGTTTAAAAATATTCTAGCTTTTTGCATGCAGATAGATAGATAGATAGATAGATAGATAGATAGATAGAGATAGAGATAGAGATAGATATAGATATATATAGTCCTCAGCTTACAACAGTTTGTTTAATGACTGTTTTAGTGTCCCAGGGTATTGTGATCACCTTTTACGACCTTCTGACAAGCAATGTCAATGGAGAAGCCAGATTCAATTAACCACTATATTGCTAACTTGGCAACTTCAGTGATTCATTTAATAAATGTGGCAAGAAGATCATAAAATGGGGCAAAAGCCACTTACCAAATGTCTTGCTTAGCGATAGACATTTTGGGCTCAATTGTGGTCATACGTTGAGGACCATCTGTATATATTCATATACATACATACATACATACTACAAACAAACAAACACATAACACATGCTAGAATATCCCATTCTCTTATTTCTATGAAATCACTTCTATACTATAATCTCAACAATAGCATACATTTGTTCAGGGAATGAATAGAAAACTGAACAGGGCAGAATTGGTATGCTGAGTGTTGATAATTGGAGCAGGATCCGATAAGTCTGCCTGGTCCTTCCTCCTTTCCAATTTGTCTTCTTCCAAAGCCCTGGATATTCCAGTGATATGGCATGTATATTCCATTTATTATGGACAATTCATTTGAAGGTCTTAAGTTTAGCTCCAAATATCTGCACGGTGAAAAAATCCACTCCAGAACAACATGGACCCAATGGGTTTTTTGTTTTACTTATTACTTTAGGTAAATGCCCTGCTGCTTCCCATTTTACGAATAGATTTTTCTTAGAGGAGTTTTTTTAAAAAAATCATCACCAAACAAGCATAATTCACTTGCATCTGACTTCTCAATTTTTGTGCTTTTTCCACTCAGATCCATTAGTCTACTGAGAAATACTCACTTAAAAAGCATGGTTATTTCTCTGAATTTTTTGTTACAGGCAAATCAAAGATAATTGGACTTCAGAATACCTTTAAATTATAGTCTAAGACGAAAAGAAACTAGTTTAATGTATCATTTGCATTAACTATAAAGAGTGTTTTATTATCTCTTAATGTTTATAGTGCTTTTAGGTATCTAGAGAGAAAGTGCAGAAGAATTATATAGCAATTTTACAGAAGTGTGGGTTTCTCTCAACAAAAAGAATTTATGACAAACCTTAAATCTTGAAGAAGAAAGTCAATAACTAACTCTTGGGATTCCACAATGTCCTACTTATTAATAGAGGTAATGAAATATTTCTCTTAAGGAGAATCTTGTTTGTTTTATGAGAAGTGCATTATTAAAATCATATTTGCACAGAGTGCACTGCTAAAAATCTTCTAGTTTTATATACTGTAATTAAAAAATACATTTATTATATAAAAGTCTAACTGTATATATATTTTCTATAAGTAAATTAAAAATACAGATGATCTCTGCATATTACCATTCAGTTTTA
The DNA here is from genome assembly GCA_012654045.1 of Ptyas mucosa. Taxonomy (NCBI): domain Eukaryota; kingdom Metazoa; phylum Chordata; class Lepidosauria; order Squamata; family Colubridae; genus Ptyas; species Ptyas mucosa. The sequence goes on along the minus strand of WNWU01000030.1, from coordinate 7,275,336 downwards.
TAGAGACATTACCTAAAGGCAAGTTAGTAAAGCTTTCATGTTGTATTATTTTATACTTTGATGCCTTTAACATTTAGTTATATTATTTGGCAATTCTGGCATACCTATCTGCCAACATTTCAGAATTACAAACAGAACCCCAGCTCTGTCAACATAAGTCACATAACAAAACTGCGCACTTAAATCTCGATCAAGTCACTACAGGGCTGCAACAGCCAGAACTCTTAGGACTAGTCGTAAGTCCCCCTTGTTTAGTGCTGTCATAATTTGGAATGATTGCTGAATGAGTGGTTTTAACGTGAGGATTATCTATATTACATAACATAACGATACAACTTTTAGTGTATGACACTGCTGCCCCTCAGACATTATGTAAAAGATAAGAGAAAGCCAAATATGAAAACAGGCATGGAAAAATAAAGTCTTTCAAAAGATTTCTGAATTCAGAACAAAGTTCTAGCCTCAAATTGATATGGACACCAATTTATGGCTAGCAACCAATTCAAAAGAGAGCAAATAAAGTTGGAAGGCATATATTGAAATACTATACAATCAATGTCCAAAATATTTAGAAGATATTCCTTGCTTAGAAGAATCTTTAGTATTAGAAGATCAAGTTAGATCATTACCAAGTTGGAAGGCTACAGGAACTAATAGAATACCTATTGAAATAAGAAATAGAAGAAGAATCAATCAAGGTTCTAACCGAACTATGCTAGTAAATTTGGAGACAGTGACCAACAGATTGAAACATTTAAGTCTACTTTCAAACATCAAACATCAAAAAAGGAGAATCAATAGAGTATGCAAACCATTGTACAATATTCTTAATTTCACATGCTAGGAAAACAATGCTTAGGATCATCCAACACAGTTCAGAGTCCTACATAGAAGAGAGATGTCAGATGTTTAAGAAGGTTTTAGAAAAGGCCAGAAAACACAAGACATTATTGCTGATACACACTGAATGATTAAGAAAGTCAAAGAAAGCTTTATAGATAGTCCTCAACTTACGACCACAATTGAGCCCAAAATTTATGTTGCTAAGTGAGAAAATTGTTGAGTGAGTTTGCCCCATTTTACGACTTTTCTTGCCCCATTTGTGAAGTGAATCACTGCAGTTGTTAAATTAGTAACATGGTTGTTAAGTGAATCTAGTTAACTTTGCTTGTCAGAAGATTGTAAAAGGGGATCACATGACCCTGTTAGTGTCTTATTTAAATTAGTGTCTGATTGAAATGTGTTTGAATATTAGTAGCTCAGGTTGGTAGTTAGGCTGTTGGTTTGAGCTCCGAGCTTGGCAATTTGGTTACAAACGTTTTGTCACCATTCGAGGAGACATCGTCAGTGTGTTTTGAATTGTGCTCTTCTGTCAGAGAACACATCTTTAAATACCTTTTTATGAGATGCAAATTAGTCTGACTGTTGTTTGTTTGGATATTTCTCAATCATGATCTGTTTTTGGACTGTTTGATTGGCTGGCTGTTGTTGCTGGGCTATAGTTAGATAGTGTCTGTGATGCAGATTAGGATTAGAGTTGTTTATCTAGGTGCTTCTGAGTCATGGTATGGTTTCGGATTGTTTGATAGTTTGAATGGCTGGCTGTTGTTATTGAGACGTGATCAGATTTCTTGTGAGCTGATGGGTTATAATTTTGTTGCTGCATAGTGTGGTTCCTGTTTGTTTGTTCTAAATGCTACCTTTCATTCCCAACGATTGGCAGACTGGGTAGATGTCAATGTGTCTGTTTATTGACTTATTGGTGGAAAACCAGGGTTCAAGGAATTCTCTTTCTCTCCTTGATTTCACCTGGGTTACAACTGTGTCCCAGTTAGATCAAATTTGTGACCTTCTGAATCTTTGTGGAGTGACATGAGAAATAGTAGGTCATGTCTTTTGACAGCCAGGAAATCTGGTTGATAGTTTTCTTCCTGTTTATCCAACATTGTTCTTTTCACAGTTGCTGTACTGGATTTCATATATGACGTCTGATCTTTGGTTTGTTTCTGTTTGCCCTTTTGGTTTTGAAAGGGTCCGTCTGAGAGTTGGGGTTGGTTTGTGGGCTACTACGAGGTTGGCACAGTAGTCTTGCTGTCTTTTCTGAGACATTCTGTATGTAGGGGATTGTGATTTTCCTGGTCGTTGTTGTATTGCTTTGAGTGTTTGTATTGTTTGTATGTAGGCATCTCTGGATGAAGTTTCATTTCTCTCGAAGACTTTGTACAGGTGTTTTTGTTCTGCTGATCTGGCCTCCATGATGTTACAATGGGATTTTGCTCTCCCAAATTCTGATGCAGCTTTGCTTATGGTATTTTGGGTGGCTGCTGAGGAAGTTGAGGATTTGATCTTTATGTGTTGCCTTCCTGTACACAGATGTTAGAGAAGTTGGCCATTGGTGGCTCTGGTTACAAGGACATCCAGAAATGATAGTTTGTTGTCATTCTCGGTTTCTATTGTAAATTGGATATCCGTGAAGATGTTGTTGATCCTTTCGTAGGTTTGATCAACCTGGTTGCGCTTGATTATCACAAAGATGACGTCAACATAGTATACCCATAGCTTGGAGTTTATCTGTGGAAGTATAATTTCTTCCATCTTTTGCTGGAAATTGAATTCAGTATCCAGCATTTGATTACTTTCCACTCAGCAGAAGCCTGGATTTTGGCAGATTTTTTTCCCAGGGTCTCAGGCAGATTTGGAAGTGGTGGGGGGGGGGGGGGCATCCTTGCTATTGATCTTTTCCACATCACAAAATGAACCTAGGATTTTCACTTTGCAATACATTATTTTTCCATGAGACAGAATCTCATCTAAATTCATCAGCAGTGCATATGACAAATTCACTACAAGCCAAAGCTCCCCCTCCTTTAAAAAAAGAGAGAGAGAACAGCTATTTTGATCTTGTTGATTGTTCTACAGATTTGCACACAGGGAAAGGAAAGAATGATTTCAAAGTTCTCTACTAACAATTAATTTAGGGTGGAAAGGGTGCAAATTTACCAACAGAATTCTGTTCTAAGATCAACTACATTTACAATGAAGCAGCAAGTTACAGTTTGTTTAGGACACATGTCATTCTGAAAGAAAATTCACCATGGATAACTCAGTGTGAGGTAAGAAAAACATACCCCAAGCAATGCTAAATTCACTAAAGAGAGCTTCAGATTTAACCCTTTATTCTGCTCTGAACACCATTACAAGCCTTTGGGAATATTCTACTAATATTTTTTTTAAAAGAAAAATGGGTACATTATTGTACTTCCATTTGTAGTTTGTTTAAGGGACAGAAAGATCTCGTTTTAAATATTGTGCATCTTTAGCCATTGTGAAAAAATTAATTACTCTCAGTTTAGCTGTGCCATTTAGAAATGCTAGATTTCTCTGCAAAGTAAAGGAATAAATCTTATTTAGTGTTACACAACCTTGCCAAAATGTTGATCAAAAGAAGGCATTCTGATTGTGTGCAAAACATACAGCATTAATCCTTTCCCCAGATATTTATTACAGAGGGGAAAATACAAGTACTTTGTCAAATGTATCAATTTTAACAGGGTACTCTTCTAACTTATGTCAGGAATAGCATTAGTTACAATCTTGCTTATCATCAGAAACTCTGCTGATCCCATCATGACAACTTTCTAGCAGCTCCTGTCAATCTCTAAATGTCTACCTATCCAAAAAGTTGAGGTGGTTTAAATTTTGGTTAGCAATAAAAAGGCAAGCACTAGCAAAAGGGAATGCGATACTACCCTCCCTCACCATGATAAAAAGCAGTGGAAACAACTGCCACAATATGATGCAGACATTATTTAGGGGCCCTATGGCATAGCCGGCGGCGTAGCATTTATATGAAAAGCACACTGGCACCTGGAAGTGGGTAGAAAAGGCACGAGGACAATGCATGTGCTATAAGGCAGTGTTTTTCAAACTTGGAAACTTTAAGGTATGTGGACTTCAACTCCCAGAATTCTTCAGTCCCCACATCTTAAATTCCCCAAATTTAAGAAACACTGCTACAGACTGAGCAAGGAGGACATAAGCATAGCTATCTTTTCTAGCATTAAAGAATCCTTCTGGTGGAAACGCAGCAGAAACAATGGGAAGAAATGGAATATTTAGCAGAGAAGTAACTGGAAAACTACTACTTTCTTAATTATTTGTAAGGAAAAAAAAAGAACCCAAAACCCAAAATATAATCCCCCACTTGAGAATAAAATAATTGTTCAGGAAATAATTGTCACACATGCTTAACAGAGGAAAACTCTAGAAACATTGGTGCTCATTATACTTGTAGACTTAGCAGTGTTAACCAACTGCTTGTCGTAATAAATGTCCAAGTGATGATGGTGTTATTTATGGCACTGAAACATCTGCAAGCAAACAACAGAGAGCAGCAAGGACTTCAGAATGCAAACCTGAGCTATATGTATTCTCGTTTATTGAAAAGTCCAAGTCTTTAAATAATAATTCAATTGTCAGTTATAAACCAGATCAGATCAGCAACCAATAACAATTTCATTCTGATTCCTTCCAAAAAATATACAAAAAGGAAAGTAAATAAAACTGAAAGCATAAAAAGAACAAGAACCCCAATTTGAAAAATGTAATAAAGACACAGTATTTGCAGTGCATCATTTTATTATCCATCTACAACATCCATCCATCCACCCACCCACCCACCCACCTACCTACCATCTCTAAAACTCCTATTTTCATCGCCTTCAACTGGGCAAAATTATGCATCACAGGGCAATGATTTTTGAAACATCTCAAATGGACTAACTTACAGAATGTGACCAAATCCCAGGGCCCATGATTCACAAGGGAATGAAACTGTGGAAGGTGAGAGCTGCTTCAGTGCTACTAGCTGCTGCTGTGGTTATGTGAACTTCATTTTTAATGGCTGGAGCGTAGTGCGGCTTAGGGAGGTTTGTATGAGTGGTGGGGGAAGCCTGGCGCAATGATTGAGGGGCTTGGATTGGCTGCTGCCAGGTGCGGAAGGTGTACAAGTGGCAGGGGGGTGCAGCTTGAGCACATAAGAGGGTCAGGGAGGGTCTTGAGCACAGAGGAGTTGGGGAGAGTACCCAGATAGGGAGTGTTAAGCAACTTGCAACCTTCCCTGCCAGCTTCCCCATTGACTTTGCTTGTGGGGAGGTGGCAGGGAAAGTTGCAAATCATGATCGTGACTGTGGGACGCTGCAACTGTGGTGAGTCAGTTGCCAAGTGCCCAGATTGCAATCATATGATTGCGGAGTGCTGGGACAGCCAGAACTTCAAGGACTGGCTGTAACCGCCACTCTCTCAGCATCACCATAACTTCAAATGGTTGCCAAACAAGTGGTTGTTAACAGAGCACTACCTACATTGCCTTAGAACAGGAGTGTCAAACTGGCGGCTTGCAGGCCAGATGCGTCACACTCAGGCCATGCCCACCCTGGCTCTGCAAAGGCAAAAAAGTCACGATATGTCACGTGATGCGATCGGGTTTGACACCCATGCCTTAGAATATGTTGCATCTTCAACTGTTCAAAATGGCCGTGCTGATATCAATCCTTGTTTTAGGCACTTCTGGAACCAGATAATTGCATTTCTTATTTTTAAGAGACTTTAACATTAAAAAAAATCTATGCATTATGTTCAATTGCAATTGAGGTATAAAATCTTCGTAGCTCAAGTTTTTGAAATCCATCAGATGATGAAATCAAGATCCTCATCCCCACATTTCAAAAGTTTCCAATATCATTTGCCAGCCTCAACTCTTAGATTTCTGTTTTACTGCTTACTCCTTCACTGTTAGTGCAAGAACAATCGATCACCCAAACTTTAAGATGGCCTTCTATTCAATCCTCTGAGAGATTTCCTCCGTTTGTGAAAAAAGCACAACTAAGCAAAGAATCTTCCACGTCGCTAAAATCAGCCTGTATTTTTATAAAATAGTAAACCAGTTAATATGTAGGAATTGTGCCGATGACTCTTTTTAAGGGATTACTTAAGGATTCTCACTCAGAATTTGAATATTATATCAAAATAAAACACATCAACAGCCATCTCATTTAATGCACGAACCACAAATTGTGTGGTTAAATTTGATGTTACAATTACCAGTTCTTTACAAAAAAATCTTCTATGATCTGATTTTCTGAGTGCTAATCTACCTATCAAGCGTTTATGGGATAAACAGTCAGTTTCTAAGGATTTTTCTTTGCACATAGAATTCCAACAGAGAACAAGCTGATTCATTTGTTTTAAATAGCAGGTATCCACTATGTATCTAAATACCGTATTTCCCCGAAAATACGACCCTGTCTTATATTTTTTTGAACCCTGAAATAAGCGCTTAGCCTTATTGGCATGTGCTCAATAGCCCGATTGGGCTTATTATCACGGGATACCTTATTTTGGGGGAAACAGGGTAGTTACATCCATAATGAGGTACATTTCCTTTTACAGATTACTTGTTTAAACACATTAGGCCCTTTGTGTGATTCAAGTACCTTTGGACTAAAAATTAATAACAGAATATTTAAGGATCCAGATGATCACCGAGACCAAAGGTTTATTCGTTGAGGCTTTTGGGCTCAGGCTGGAGCCCATCCTCGGGGAACTTCTCTCTCATTCTCTGGGCTGTTCACACATTCTGGAGAAGGAGAAGTTCTCTGAGGATGGGCTCCAGCATTTGCCTGAAAGCTTGGAAGAATAAACCTTTGGTCTGACTCACATTGGATCCTGCAACATTATTCCAGGACACGTGTATTTGCCTTCATTCATGAGAACTATTTAAATACTACATTAGAATCTACATAATATTTGGACATGCTATGGTTTATCAGTGATGGTTTATAGCTTAGTTTATACCTAGTTTATCTAGCCAAACCACAGATGAAATAAATTATGGCTTAGTATTATGTATTAACTCATGAAATCATCATTTTGTTATATTCCTATAAAGTACTTCAGGTGTATTTATGTGTGCATGTGGGTATGTGTGTGTGTTTGCATAAGCATATTTACAGGTAATCTTGACTTATGACTGGTTGATTTGAAGTTCCAACACTGCCTTGGACGAGGAAGTGTTATTAGGAAATGCTAGTGACAACATAAGTGACTTTTCAATTTAGAATAAAGTCTTAAAACAAAAACAAAAATGGAAATCCTAAAGGACAAATTAGTTGCTGGATTTCTCTTTATGAAGAGAAATTTATGAAATTTATGAAACATCTTCTTTTCAGAAATAAACCTGTAAGGCTTCTGTTTTTTTAAAATGCCACTGAAGGAACAGATAATAGCTCTGCATATCATTTTAAACAGTACAGAGAAACTACTTTTAAAAAGTCAGACTCCTTAGAATCCTTCCTTCAAATAGATCATCAATAGCTCAAAATAAAGAAAAAGGAAGCATGTCTCTTTAACTAACATATAATGAACTTTCTGAATTCTCTACCTCATCAAGAGAAGGATGGGAAACTCATTTCAAAAAGGATTTATAAAAAGCAGAGAAAACCAGAAATAACTACAACCTTTCCTAAGCTGGTGTCACCAGATATTTGAGATGGAAACTTCCAAAATTCCTACCCAATTTAGCAGTTGTGCTTCCTGTGAATGCCAGGAATACCCATCCTTTTGTGCAGTAGTTACAGAAAGCTGAGCTAGGAGAACTGAATGGATCATTCACCTCCTGCCTACCTAGATACTACGAAGAAGCCAGACAATCATATCCATACATTTCTAGGAAGATGTGGTTGGCTCTCACTTAGCTGGCCCTCATCTAATATAGCAGTTTTTAATATGGAATTTTGAATGTCATTACCATATTACCATCCAGAAGATTTTCCACCTTCTCTTTTAAGGCCTATAAAAACTCCAGCTGTGTCAGTCGCTGGACAGCATTTTGTAACATCAAACATGTGCCACTGATTCCAGATAATAAATGATGGAGAAAGTTTTATTGGATGACAGTTTGCTTAACACCACCAATCCATTCCTTGCACTGCTCAGGCAGGGAATGATGTGTGCGTTCTCATCTCATGTAGGGTAGTAATGAGACACAATGGGCTCAACTGTTATTCTTTATAAACTGTCAAGAGTGCCCTAGAAAGTAAATAGGTACCTGAGTTCGGAGAATTTCACTTTTTGACAACTGCATGTCGCCTGTCAGCTCTTTCACCATGATGCCCAGTGGTTCCAGACGTTTGCTGAAATAATTTGTCATTTCAGCTGCCAATGCCTTCATAGGAGCAACATAAACTATCTGCAGTGAAAAAGACACTAGATTGATAAATGAGCAAAATGTTCAACCCTGAATATTCACATCAACTACTACCAATCATAATTTATGTTAAAAAATGAAACTGAGCACATACACAGCAAGAAAATTAATGCATGTGGATTTTTAATATTTTCAGAATATTAAAAATAGCTCAGCTATTTTTAAACAAAACAGTGTATTTTGTTTATAAAGGCCTATCGTTTTGAACATTTGTTCTGCACCTATGTTAAATATATTTCCAACTCCTTTCACACAGGCAAGCAACATTTCCAGAACCAAAAAAGGAATTGCGAACCAGCAATCAACTAAATCAACAAGTTTTGTAGCTGTATGTATTGGAGAAAACAAGAGGTCTTTGAAAATTTCTTAGATTCATATAAACATGACAATCATACATGAAGCTCTGTCAAACTACTTCACTGAATTCCTACCTTAAATTCATCCTTTTTGATAATGCCCTGCTGAACGTGCTGACGGATTTCATGTAAAACTGTTAACATGGCAATGTTCGTTTTTCCGGCCCCAGTAGGTGCGCATATTAGCATGTTCTCATTTGTGTTGTAGGCAGTTTCAAAAACAATAGACTGGATTCGGTTTAATCGTTTCATGCCTTTGAAAGCAAGTTGTCCAATCTGCAAGGAAAATTCAGAAAGAGGAAAAAAAGCATTCCAATTAAACAATGAATGAAATAAATTACTGGTGGGCAAAGATACTACTATGCAAATAGTAGCAAATATCTCCGAACAACAAAATGGATTATCATTTATTAACCAAGCACTGAACAACATTTATTTTTATTGTGAGGCATGGGAACTTTCAATGCAATATGACATTTCAGAATATTTCTTCAGCTTTTCTTCTTGGAAGAACTTTCATAGGTGCCATTCATCTCTTCTATGTTTTTTTCTTAATTCATCTCTACGCCATCATCCTGATTTACTGTACATGAAATGCCTAACAATTATCTAATTCCTCTTAAAGATTTTTGTTGTTCATATTCAATTCAGTTTCTATTGCATGCTATTTTTATTATACTTATATGAACGAACACACATGCAAACTTTATACTTCACTTCTCTATCAGCATTTGTGGAACAAACAGAAAATACTGGAGTAAACCCCAATTTGTGCTCAGTGTCTACTAAATGGTACACAGAGCAAGGATTTTAATCTCTCTTCCCTCCTGGGCCCCTTGAAAGTTTAATTCATGAGATACATTCTGAAATAACCCTAGATTCCATGTGTGGGTGTATGCACATGCATGTGCATGTACAGGGAGGGAGGGAGGGAGAGAGGGAGGGAGGGAGGGAGAGACCTTGAGTTTTGACCAGAACTAGGATCAGAATCTTAATGCCTCCTACTAAGGCAGCATTTAACATCCAGCTGCCTGCAATTACTGCGAGTTCGATTCTCACCAGGCTCAGCCTTCCATCCTTTCTAAGGTGGGTAAAATGAGGACCCGATTTGTGGGGGCAATAAGCTGACTTTGTATAAAATATACAAAAGTATGAAGGCTATTGCTTAACGCATTGTAAGCCGCCCTGAGTCTCCGGAGAAGGGCGGCATATAAATAATATTAAAAAAAAAAGTTGTTGAGAGAAACAGACATTAAGTGGGACATCACAGGGTTGCTTCTTTCAATAACCACAATCCTGGCGCTTCCAGTTATTTCATTTAACAATCTTGCAGGTTGTTAAGCGGAAGGAGTCCCAAGTAAGGACCCATTCTCACAGTGCTTCAGAAGCCTCGTTCTCCAAATTATGTGAGGCTTGCGGAATGGCGTGAGGCAGCTTTGAAAGTCTGGTATGGCCATGCGTTATTTCAGCAGCAGGAGAAAAATGCCTGAAGGTGAATGGGGTGCGGCAGATCTTAGGGAATGCTGGGTGATGGGGGAAAATTGGTGTCAACTGTCCTGTTGGCATATGTAGCAAAAGAAACTCCTGGGACATTATTTTACCAAAAGTATAACTTTACTGATAGATCCATGCAGGTACACAAGAAGCAAAGCTAGCTATGAAGTTTTCGCATGACAAAAAGCCTACTTAATTTCCCCTTTTCCCCATTTGAGGCATCCATTATCCACCAATTCAACACATTCTTTTTATTTTAGGAAAACAGTCTGCGCCTTCGGAAGGTTGCCATCGCATGGCCTTGAAGTATCAGGATCTTCTCCCGCTGCAAACAGCTCACATAAATTCCTCACCTCCCTCCCAGCTCCCAATACATTCCAAGCATTCTCCTCCCCACTCCCTTCGTTTCTATTGTCAAGCTGTGAATAGAGGTGCATTATGAGTCAGCTCGTCAATCGAGCCTTGGAGAAAGGAGCGAAGTAGCATTTTTCAATGACAGTGGTGGTGCAAGGGCTGAAGTTGAGGCCTGAGGGTAGTGGAAACTGGCTGAGACTGCTGAAGTCTCTGGGCCAGTGGTGAAATTCAGCCGGTTCTATCCAACTCGGGCGAATTGGTAGTGCCGACGGCGGGAGGCTCTGCCCACCCGCCCAGACGTCATCATGTCCTGTTTTTGACCCTCTGCGCATGCATGGAGGAGGCGTGCGCGCACTCTCCTTTGCAAATTGGTAGCGAAGGTAAGTGGATTTCACCCCTGCCCTGGGCCTCTACTTCAGGTGTAGGCCAGTGCTGAGACAGAGAGCTGCTATGCAAGGTGGCTTAGGTTAGACGGTGGGGGGGAGATACACAGGTGGGGGAGTGGCAATGCCTTTGTGGTCAAAGATGTGGGCAGTCTGCCAGTCACCTGAATTTTTATCATGTAACACTGGGGGTGCTGAAATGGCTGTAATTTTATTTATTTATTTATTATTTATATTTATATGCCGCCCTTCTCCGGAGACTCAGGGCGGCTTACAATGCGTTAAGCAATAATCTTCATACTTTTGTATATTTATACAAAGTCAGCTTATTGCCCCCACAAACCGGGTCCTCATTTTACCCACCTTAGAAAGGATGGAAGGCTGAGTCAACCTTGAGCCTGGTGAGATTAGAACTCGCAGTAATTGCAGGCAGCTGGATGTTAAATGCTGCCTTAATAGGAGGCATTAGCCTGCTACGCCACTCAGGCTCTGTAATGGCGGGCACAGCTTGTAAGTCCCTTCGTTCACTGCTTTGCAAGTCTGAATGGTTGCTGAACAAATGGTCACGAGCCAAGGACTAGCTGTGTACCCACTTCACATCATTTACTTTTTTATAAAGCTTTTACCATTTTTCATCATAATTCTTGCAAACTGCAGACCCTAGCACCTGGCCTCTGAATTTTTGTATTTCTCGCAAAAGAAGGAAAAGAAATTGAACAATAGAAAGTAGACTCATTTCAGTTTGGCTTATTACAAGGTACTGCCCAAAAGCTTATTTCAGAAGTACCATCTGTCAGTATGAAACTCTATCTGGAATTTAGCTTTTGGTAGTCAGTGAAGTGCAGTAGTTAAATGTCACAGGACCTAGGAGACTATAATTCAAAATCCCTATCATGAATCTTCCAGATTTATCATATATATCATATATTCTATTTCAACCTATTCCATCATTTATGAAAAAAGAAATGCAGTTGTGTATTTCTCTCATACATTATGTGCAATTAAAAAGGCAGTCAGTAAAATCCAACAGCTAATGGAGTCTGTACAATAAGAAACTTTTTAGGTTTATTTTTTTAAACAATGCTATTTAAAAAATAAAATAAAATAATAGCAAAACCCCATAATACACTGAAGCCATAATTAAATGGTTTAAATTAAACAAACAAAACAATACTTAAAGAAAAAAAATGGAAACCAAGAAAGAAAAGATAAAAGTTAAAAAAAAAAGCAAATAAGCTCAGTGGAAAAAGTCTTATTTCTGGATTCTGTACCTGAGAAAGAATCTAAGTATGCATCTGCTCTACTGAAACCAAATGCTAATTTCAATGCACTATACTGAAATTATGGTTTTTATACATTTAAATTTGATAACCTATTAAATCACTGGATAACCTACTGGCATAATAGGTTGCACTTGCACTTAAGAATACTTAGAGGGACATTAATATTACATAATCGATACCCAAGAGAACACAACTACTTGCTTTATTTGATTCTAGCATCCACAGAACAACATATTGACAAAAAGGAATCTTGACTAGTGAACAGTTGCATTTCTAGATCATGACAAGGCTTGGAAAAAGCTAATTAACCACCCTCCAGCTAATCATATGAATACAGCCAGCATGTTGGGCTCTGTTATGCTAGATGAAAACAGCCCTGCTGCTTGTGTTGCAAAAACAGTGATGCACTCCAATCTTTTCTCTATGCCATTCTTAACAGCAACAACTGTGTATGAAAACCTGGGGCATAAAACAACAGAAATGACAAATTGAAACACAAACATTAAAAACAGAAAGCAAAAGTATATTGAGTTAGTTTTAAACCTGCTTTAAAATCTATCCACCTCCTTTTTGAGAAGATACACCAGCCAGCCTTTCTCCTGCCCTACATTTACTTCGGTTGTAGGACAAACTTCGTTCCATTCTTTAGAAGAAAAACACACAGGGGACAAGTGCACCTTAAGCTCATGAGATCCAGAAAGGAAAAGGTGGTGAACCTGATATCCTCCAGATCATTTTCAATACAAAGACCCTGAGTCCCAGCCTACAGGGAAATTGAAGTTTAGAGTATTTGCTGTAAGGTCTCAGGTCACATTCACAATAAAACTGGAAGAAAGGAAAATACCTTCACAGCATCTGTGACATAAGCGAGCATATTGCTATCACACTGTCTTTTCTAAAAGAAAGACAGACAGCTCAAAGCACTTCTCAACTCTAGTGGGGACTAGATCATTGCATAGCTGGAGGTCATCCAAAGGAAGGGGAAGGCAGGTCACTAGTACGTCTCAAAGACAGATGCATATTCCATTAAGATAGCAAAATTGTAGCCAACTGAACTTACACTCACTTCTCTGTTTGATCAAAGCACATGTAAGGCCAAAAGTCTGATTTTTTTAGACAGACATTGAAAACAGTGGCATTTCTCCCGCAGCTTATAATTTTTAATTTTCAAGTGCTTTCTGTGGTATTATACTTCCTTTGTTTTATCTGCCTATTGAGTGCAAAATTAAAGATATAAACTGTGTTGCTGCAAATAAAATATAATTATGTGAGATAGAGGCCATGTGGAAAAATAACTCACAGTAAGAGTAATGTGTAAGATACAGCTTAGAGAGGTCACAGCATTTTGGTATCCAAGAAAATCTAGTAGCAAGAATGTTATTTTGATATTCTTGTTTTATCACCCAATCTAAAACATTCATCTACTTTTTCCCATCCTAGAACAGTTTGCCATATATCTAGATAAATTAGTACATTTCAGTGTACTAATTTAAACCTATACAGCAAAATAGGAGACTTGAGGCCTTCCAAATGTCGCCAAAGTATAATTCCCAATATGCTCAATAGTGGGAGACCCCGTATACTTTTGGAAAATATGGATAATTGCAAGTTACTTTCCCTTGATATAGATCGCATTTTGAGATATTGGTGTTATCTCACCTTTTTGTATGATTCTGCATAAAATCATCTGAAGATATTCCCCCTTTAATGGCTAATTAAGGAGATAATGATAACAGCTTGCCTGTCTATCAAGACACTCAAGATCAGCACTGCCCTTCAAAGATCACCTGTTTAGAAACAACTCTGAAGAACTGCAACTAGTTGGGGAAAAATTATGGTATGTATTCTCAGATTTAACTAAGGTATGTAGTCAATTTACGTCTCTAATTTTATTCCTGTTATAGTTCCTCTGCTACTTTAAATGTAGATTTAATGATATTTAAACCACTACTTTAATTCTCCTTTTGTTTCTTAATTTTATTGTGTTAGGTTACATTGTTAGCACAACTGATGGAGGATACAGATATAATAATTCAGAAACACACACAGTTAAAAGAGTAGATAATGTTTAAAGCTGTATATTAAAAAAACCACCCAGATTTGTGCGTACATAAAACATTAGAGCACTCCAGCAGATAGAAGCTTCCTTGGGATTCCCCTTGGTATTGTTCATAGCACATACTGTACTTTATAGTTCACAATAGCAAATAGGCAAATAAGGAAGACAATAAATGGAGTAATGACATTCACCACAGCAATGTCCAGATGTGTTCATGATACTCAGTCAGCCACCTTCCACTCAGTTCTGGAAGCCTTACTGCAGAAGCTATGTTTTCTAGGAAAGAACCCAATTTTCCTATATATGCTTTGAGTTCCTAGAAAACATAATTTCACAGCAACAGAAGCGCAAAATTGTCAGAAAATGCACTCAACTGGTGTGTATTTATTGCGCAATAAAACTGTGGAGCACAAAGGCCCAGAGTAAGATTTCCTTCTCTACAGGCATTACTAATGGTACAGCTTCCAGCTGTTTGTGCATGAGTCACGATTAAAGCCTTCAACAATCTTACTTTAGGGATCTCCACACATACCGAATAATGATTTTTTAGAGTACATATTTAATTTGCCTGTTCTCCTATGATGGGAGATAAACCACCTCCTTCAAGCTTGGTGCTACAATATCTATTTAACAAAAAGGGGGCAGAACTGACAAAGACTATTTTAAAGGGTAATTATAGCTGACAGAGGTAATAAACTTAACCCATCAAGGAGGAGTGAGGCAATTGTGAATACAAAGAACATTATTCCAAGAATAAACATTAATGTCATGGGCTCTGTTTTAATACAACTCGTTTTTCTCAAGTTCTTCACTTCATACAATAACTAACCAGAGTAAAAGTCTATTAATAACATATATATGTGTATGTACAAACTGGTAGAAGAATGTTATCCACCACCCTCTAGGCTTTCATCCGAATCTTCGTCACACAAAACATGTTCTTCAACATCTCCCTTTTGAGGACACAATGAGCGCTGGATTTTATTTACGCTCCATATAGCTCTAGCTACAGGGACCCCTGGTTCTAGAGTTGCCATCAGCCTTTCAGAATTGAAGTCACACAACTCTAAACAGCATCACTCAATTTAGTAGAGCCTCAAATGGTTACATTGCGAGATAGATGTGTAAAATAGAACTGAGCTCCATCTTCAAAACACACTAAATGTACTCCATAATTCTGACTTCATAAGTTATTTGGAAATTTGGAAAAGAGCATACAGATGCTGAAAGCAGTCACAGAAGATGGAAGCACTTTGTGCAACAGAACCTAAAAGAGACCAATTTCAAGTTTAAGACTTGCCGAGATTTTCTAAAATGATATATAGTATGTCGCTCTAGCAATCATTAAATTCTTTAAAGAAATCCTCTGGAATTCAGGAAACCACATTGGATTGTGCTATCTGAATAGTTTATGGATACTCTAAGGACTTTTAGTCAAAAGTCACCACACAACTTTAACAATGGCCATTTGGAACACTTAAACAATTGCAGGCATTTTAAACATGAATACAGTAGTACCTTGATACTCATCATTAATTGTTTCTGGGAAGTGTGATGAGTACCAAAAATGATGAGTGCCAAATAAATGTTTCCCATAAGAAATAATGTAGTGAGTCCCAAGGCAACCAACACCAACAAGTTCTAGTTTGTACATTGAGCATCAAACAAATGATGAGAACCGGGACAACATTTTTGTGTCAAAATGCATTGAATACCAACTTCAATGAGTTTCAAAGCAATTGAGTACCAAGCTACTACTGTATTACAATTAAATATTTCATATTCATTTTAAAATATACTTCTTAGGGGGAAAACTGCAAAACTCATGAACCAGAATATGCTTATTGTTTTGAGTAATCATATTTAGAAGAGCCTGCAAGCTATTAATTATCAGTATGACTTACTTTTTCTTCCTCATTTTGTTTTAGAACAGAATATTTAAACAAATGCATTCAGCAATCAACAGTTTTTAGGTTACTGACACTGGGTATACTGTAACATTATATGTAAAACCAGCTAAGCTGGTGGGCAAAAGAATAGTGTTTTATATAGTTTCTAGTTGCATGCAGCTGGCCCTCAGTAACGGAACAGTTTTCTTTTTTCATAGCAGCTGGCATTCTTTGTTAAGCATTTTGGAAGTATAATACAATATATAATTCAAGCATATTCCATGGCGTTTCATACAATGCATAGATTTTGTGAGCTATTTGCTATATATATGCACACACACACAATTTATTTGTCGTGTTAGTGAAATGACAATTTCTCACAGTACAGGCAGGTGTGGCTGTAACAGCAGCAATCGGCTGGCTCATACTAAGTACCTATCTAATCCAAGCTCCCCTCATGGACAAACAAATGCCTATAACAAGATTATAAGAGTAATTGCAACAAGAATAATGGTACTCTGCTGCCATGGTTTTTCAACAGTTGGCATCCAAAGGCAAATGTGACTAAGCATTATAGCTTTGTATTTCATGAATTTGTCTATCTCAGTTTTAAAATGGTCCACAGTGATGACCAACAGTACATCTTAGGGTTGGAAATGCCACATCTGAGCTATGCGCAGTGATTGTTTTTGCCTACTTTGATTCTCTCAATGTTCAGTTTGACAGAATGACTTCAGAGTTGCTTTATTTTACTATATTATGTATAGTTTTATATTCTTCTACCATGCCCTGTACTTATTTGCCCTTTTCCTTAAGTTAATTCTCATCAAATAATGTAATATGTAATAATGTAAGAGCCTTGGATAGTACAGTGGTCTAAAGCCCTGTTATTAACATCAGCTGCCTGCAATTATTGCAGGTTCGAATCTCACCAAGGCTCAAGGTTGACTCAGCCTTCCATCCTTTCTAAGGTAGGTAAATTGAGGACCCAGTTTGTGGGGGCAATAAGCTGACTTTGTATAAATATACAAAAGTATGAAGGCTATTGCTTAGTGCATTGTAAGCCGCCCTGAGTCTCCGGAGAAGGGCAGCATATAAATCAAATTTTAAAAAAAATTCTTCTCCCACCCTTTAGAGACCATTCTGGCTTCTTTAGAATTCATCCTTTCCAGTTTTAAAACTGTACAATCGCTTTCAAGTGAGATCCCCATCACATAAAGGGACTGTGATACAGGTGGTATATTTTTAATTCTTGTTCTAAGAATTTCAAGTCTACCTTTTGTTCGGCATCCTCAGTATCAGTTGATATTTTGATCAAAATGCACACTCAAGCTTCACTACTGCACTAAGTTGCTCTAAAATGCAATTTGTTTCTTCTCCAGGCTTTATATTTTATTTTTCTGGTAATAGCAATAGCACTTAGATTTATATACCGCTTCACAGTGCCTTACAGCCCTCCCTAAGCAGTCTACAGAGTCAGCATATTGCCCCCCAAAAGCTGGGTCCTCATTTTACCAACTTCAGAAGGATGGAAGCCTGAGTCAACCTGGAGCTGGTGAGACTCGAACTGCCAAAGTGCTGGCAGCCCACAGTCAGCAGAAGTAGCCTGCAGTAATGCATTCTAACCACTGTGCCACCATGGCTCATAATGTAATAATTTAAGTTTTTCAAACTAGAGAAATTTATTTATTTAGAAATTATTATAAAGTTTTAATTTGTTTTTTAAAAGAACTGTTGTTTTTTGAAAGTTTTATATTTATTTGATGAAAGAAAAAAAAAGTCATTATAACCAATTTGCATTGTCACTTCATATGGGGTTGTGGGGGGAAAATGGTATAAATGAAATCTGTAATATATGCTCTTCTAATAGAATGGTGGCATTCTGATAGCTCCCCAAATGCCAAAATAATGCTATAATTTCTTCTGCAACTTGCTGAATAGCAGGACAGAATTATGGCAGGTCGCTTTTTGCATGTGCAAACCAACATTTCCAGATATCACAGCATTTAGGCGAGCTGGCTGAAGGCACCTTTTCTTCCTAATTATTGTCTATAAATTTGTAGGGCACATATGTATTCTGTTAGTGCCTAACACTGACAAAAAGAGGGCACTGTTTTGTTCTTACCCAGAGCAGATTTTTAATGTGTAAAACTCAAAATAATTATCTGCTTTTGTAACTTTCACTATGTATGCCATTTTGTCACAAAAGTTTAACTCTAGTTAATAACAGTATTCAAATTTTAGTTGTTACTTGGTAATTATATGGAAAAAGACAGTCTAAATTTCCTAAAGTAGAAATTACGTAACACTTGCATTTAGAAATCATGAACTAATTTCACAAGATACAGCCATTCTTTTTCAACTGAATGAAAACAAAGTATTCACCTTTTAAATTCAAGGAAATTTATCAAAATACATTAGCAAAGACAGTGTCATATAGATGTCATTCATAGTTCTTCATGACGGTTACCAATATAACCCCTTTAAATAAGTTAGCTAGGTTGTCTGAACCTAGCTAACTTTAGCTTGTTCAGTAGACTATTGTTCAACTGTGGCATAACATAAATTTGTACGCTTTCTATGGTTAGAGGCTAGTCCCTTGCAAATAAAAATAATAATTTCCCCACATGTATATAGTGCTTATGCAAGTTATTGCAACTGAAAATGCCCCCATTTTAATGATCATTTTCTACATAAAAATATGAAACCTAACCTAAAACAATATACAGAAGACAGGTGTTTTTTTACCTAGATTCTATATACACAGCATGTATGTCTTATCCATAGACATGCAGT
>WNWU01000030.1:7245810-7256446 GCA_012654045.1 Ptyas mucosa | reverse complement strand
AGTGACTAGTTTAACTAGTATAAAATGACTACTTTAACTAGTATAAAGTATAAATTGAGAGACCTATAGAAAAGAATGATATCTAGGAGTGTCATGGCCCCCCTCAGAGTCCAGTTCGGAGTGGGAGTTGGAACTGGGACTGTCCGACAGGGAAGGTATGCCAGGGTCTGAGGACTATGCTGTCCTGGAACCCTCAGGCATTGGGGGAGGTTGTCAAGAGTGTACACAGTGTGACTATTTTGAGACAACCCAAGAGCAAAATACAGTAAACAGAGGTTTGTCTTTCAAATAGTGGTTTATCTACAAGGAATATATACATACACATACTAGGAAAGCCAGGCAATCAATCATCAACTGTACCACAGAAGCACACACAGAGAGACGGATGCCCTCACAGGGCCTCTCTTGCATATATACAGCCTCTTAAAGTCGTATCAGTCCAAAAACCTTGCTGACTCTGCCTTACATCATTGTAGCAGCTGGTCAGCTTTAAAGTATTTCCCTGACAGAGGTGGTCGACCAGACAGAGAGCTGCCTACCTGCACAGATGAAGAGGAAGATCGGCTGCTGACCAACAGTGGTGCTGATAAGCAGCCAATCTCCTCTGATGAGTAACAGCTGTCTACTCCACTCAATCCAAGGGCAAGGAGAGTGGAGCGCAAGTAAATCCAGAGAAGAGCTGGAAGGGTACTCCGAAGAAGGTTGTCCCACCCCTCCTCACAAGGAACATCTGGAGGGAAGTAACTTAAGGAGAAGCCTTGGGGAGTTAAGTCTTTGCCAGGAACAATTGTTTACTTTGGTTTATACTGCCCCGCTTCGACTCGTGCCTGTTTGCTGTTTGCCTTGCTTGGAAGATTGCTTTTCACGTTTTGGTTTGGACCTAGCCCTTCTCTTGTGGACTGCATTTGGCCTCTGCTTCACTGGAGCTTTGGAACTGCTTCTTTTTTGTGACTTGTCTTTTGTCCTGAGGACTGCCTTTGTATTGTGCATGGATTCTGCTTGGTGGATTGGACTTACAAACCTGGACCTTGCCTTGTGAGCATGCTCCTACTCTCTGGGCTTTCTTTGTATTACTGGGACTGGGTTTGGGAGTCTGAGAGTGGTTACCTTCAGGGTAGTGTAAGGGTGGAGTTTTATTGGTTGTTGGAGGGCCTTTGGCTGAAACATTTGTTAAGAGAAGTAAAGAACTCTCTAGAGCCCTGCCCTGGGTCATAACAAGGAGATTGACACAATAAGAACGATCAGAACACCTTTGGGGTCAAATCCTCTGGTGAAATCCAGAGCCATAGATTAGAAACTAGGTGATTTCCAAAGTCATAAAATGCCAGTTTTAGGAAACCCTAAAAGGCCAATAATGGGACAATGAAGGAGAAATTCAGCATTGAAAAGACTCTGTTATTCTGTTTCTAACTTTGTCCTATCACCTTCTTTTTCATAGTAGATGGCTCTGAGTTCAAAACAATCCTGTCAGTATTAGAGAGTACATGTTTTGAATTATGCCCAGATCTTTAATTATTTCCTGGAATTTTAATCCCGGTCTACTGCCATAAAGATTTTCAGTACTTACAATCACTGATAGCCCCACCCACCTGCAGGTCTAAAAAACATGAAAAAGAGGATGAAAAATATGAGGAGGATAAAGTATACATTGGCACCAATCTTTAAAATTGCAATGCCTATAAAGTGAGCAGCTGGATACAAATCGGGGAGAAGGAAGCAAAGGATTGGACTGATCTTTCTATAAAGCTGGAAATGGCCAGAAAACAAACAAACAAAAAAATATTAGGCTGATTTTTCAGCTGTAGGCATAATTTCTCTTCCAGGGATTTCTCCACAAAATCATAGATTAGGACATTGTTTCAAGCACCTTCACTGAGACAAAAAATTCCAGAAGTATATGACAGGTTCTATATTTACTATTCTTAGACTATTTTATAAACTGATGAGCCACAATACCTGATAAAATGAAAAGATTCTAAATAAAGGTTTAGTTATATCTTTTTGTGTGTGGTGCTATTATATCAATAGGGGAAGAAGAGTCTTACTCGGCTGAATAAATCACACAGTGTACCTTTTGTGTCTAACTGACATACAGATAAAAGGGTTGATTAAAATCAATAATTTAAATTGGGGCTTTCTGCTTGGTAATTAATATCATGGCTAAAATCAATGTAGATGATTTCCAGCCCCCAGATTCTATCAGCAAGGCCCACTTAACTGGTTTATTTAAAGTCTATATAATTGATGCTTTTCTTAAATAAAATGCACAAGGAAATTCTCTCTAGTCACCAATACTGATACTTATTTTCTACACTAGATTTGCTCAAGAGATATAATTCCTATATTCATTAGTGGCAGATGGCTACTTTAAGGTGTACTGCCTTAAGAACCTGCACTATCTTCTCCACTGCTCTGCTCTAATATGCATATAATTAGGAGTCATTTAACAGGTCACATTCCTCAACCACACTGTTCCAGAATATTTGTTTGCTTTTGGATTAATATGATATGCAAATATATCCAATATGATGTAGTATTCGGTAAAAGCCAGGCCACAATGGCTTGTTCAGTAAACCATGTTTTTAAACATCTTGTCACTGTGGGTTATGTGAATGCAGCTATTGTTAAAACATTAGATTTGTGTCAGATACAGAAAGGAAATTTTTATCTATTTTGAAACTAGTTTATGTTAAGACTGTCCTCAACAAAATTGCAACTTTAGAAAGCTGGGAATACTTTACGGCAAATACACCACTACTTACTTTCTTTTGCTGATTGTATTTAGAACATTAAAATAATATATTGATAGAAATTATACTTCCTCTGCCTTTACTGAATGTTTATATGATAGGATATTTGTACGATTTTGTTCCTGAAATATATTTCATGCATATTTTCTGATTCTGAGATTATTTATGCAATAATGTTCTAATCCATGAATCTTTACTGCACATATTGCTGAATAAGTACTATAAATGGGATAAAAGAAATGTGTGTTATTTATTCATAGGATAAATATGTAAAGCTACCCATAGGTAGAGTATATGCTATTCAAAGACAACAATATACTTCTAGGGTATGATGAGAGCTGTACAACCACTCATCTGAAACATCAAGCTGAAAAAAAGTGTCCTTAGCATTAGTCTAATGTTAGATTAATACTTTCAAAGACCTCTTCCAAATAGAAAACAGCTAAAATAAAAATCAGAGCATATTATTCCCCACAATCCGGTCTGGTATTATCTATCATCACATTTGGAAAACATCTGTCAACTCTACTAGGTAAGAAAATGGGATCCAAAATGTATGATTTTAATGTCAGTTTACAATGCAACTGTTGAAATACACCCCCCCCACACACACACACCCTGTTTTCCCCAAAATAAGACATCTACCGATAATAAGCCCAATCTGGCTTTTGAGAGCAATGGCAATAAAGCCAAACACTTATTTAAGGGTTCAAAAAAATGTAAGACAGGGTATATCAGGCACTACATCTTGAAACCACAGCAGAAGCATTTTGAATATTTTTAAGGCTGTGTAATCCAAGGAAACAAGGTTTCAAAAGATAGCATATATCTTTCTTCCTAGGACATTTTATTTTACAAATAAATATAAATATTAAAAAAAGCAACAGGGACTGCCAGGATTTCCATCACTGAGTGATGCAGCAATGATGCATAACATTACATGACAGTATCACTTAGTGACAACAATCCCCTAGTGCCTATTACCATCATTAAGCAGAGATTTTGTGTTGTTAAGCAAGTAACATGTGAGCTGTAAGGTGGCATGCAGGTAAATGGCTGCTGTCAGAGGGAGGAGATTGTACAGGTGGCTATGAGGTGCGAGTACCTCAGGTGGGGAAGACTGCTGCTGGGAGGGGAGGGTGCAAGCAAATGACTACAGTGACTTGCGACTTTCCCTGATGACTTCATTGATTTTGCTTGTGGAAAACTGGCTGCAAATGGTGATCATGTGTCCACAAGATGCTGCAATTGTCACAAATGCGAGTCAATTGCCAAGCTCCCAGATTGTGATCACTTTGTCTGAAACGGTATAGGGTTTCCTGCTTGGGCAGGGGGTTGGACTAAGGTCTGTTATTTGATCACAATGATACTGGGACAGATGGAACTTCAAAGGCTGGTCATAACTATCACTTATTTAGCACCATCGTAACTTCACACACCAAATCAACGATCATCAAAATGAAACTACCTGTTTCTAAGAATACAGGACAGGTCAAGGTCTTTGGCAAAAAAGGAACAAATCTCGATGTTATTTCCAACACTGAAAAGATCACATGTGACCTCTTCAACCCCACTCCCAGGCACAAAAGGGAATTTACATATACTCTTGCCTAGTGTAATACCACTGTGATAAGCAGTACAGAGAATAAAATTCAGAACTACAGGTAGCCCTCGACTTACAACAGTTCATTAAGTGACTGTTCAAAGTTACAATGTCCTTGAAAAAAGTGACTTATGATCATTTTTCACACAACTGTTGTAGTTGTGTGAACTACATGGTCACATGATTTATATTTGGATGCTTGACAACTGATTCGCATTTATGACAGTTGCAATGTCCAAGAGTCATGCGATCACCTTTTGCAAACTTCTGACAAGCAAAGTCAATGGGTTCATTTAACAACCATGTTATTAATTTAACAACTGCACTGATTCAGTTTAACAACAGATTAACAAATGTGTCAAGAAACATCATAAAATGGGGGGAAAACTCACTTAACAAATTTCTCACTTAACAACCTAAATTTCAGGGTCAATTGTGGTTGTAAGTTGAGGACTACCTGTACATATAGGAGCTTACAGTCTCAGTGTTGTCACTTTTGGCTTACTAATCATTTACAAATAAACCATTGTTTATTTTCATCCTATATTTTCCATCTTGGATATGATATATCTACAACATATCTTATTTCTAAGCAATTTATAATATTTATGATTTTAAAAAAATCTTTAAATTAGAAAAATGTATATATTACTAAAGAAATATAATAATTCATTATTCAAATAATTTGAATAAGAATAACAACAACAGTAATTTTACTTTATCTCCATAATACTGTTCCAATATATATATTGTAAAACAATAAAAGGCTGAAGTTTCTACAAATGCCTCAGAACAGAAATTAAGAATTTCTCCTTACCTCATCTAAATCCTTTATATAAACTGGCTTTTCCACTAAACCCATTGGCATTGGTTCACTGTGAGGTATTTTTACTTCTTCATACATTTTATTATTTTCTCTCTCAATACCTTCTGGCAAAAGCATCTGTAAAAATTAAAAAGAAGAAAGGGAAGTGGAAAGAAAAACAGTTTAAAGTAATGAATTGGACACAGAACAATTTCTTCTCAGTTAGCAGTGTCAAACTACAGCTAACAAAACAGATAGCAAACTAAGTATCAGTTTAAACATCCTCTAAAACAAGCAAAAGGTTTCCAAAAATGGTTAAAGCAAATCTTTGGAATTCTATTAAAGTTAATTCACTCCACTTAATATTTCTGGTGTGTTAGGTATGTTTCCAATTCTACAGTGACTGTAAAAATTATTGTTGTTGTTTTTTTTAAAAAAGAGAAATCAGAAAATTGTTTTGGAATACAATAATCTGGATACATGTCATTATATCTTCCACGTACTGAAACTAGAGCCAAGTTTCTGCTTGCAAATGTGACTATTTAAGATGGTCTTTCCACTATCTGCTCAGGAGTGGGAAAATTCATGGCAAGCAGCCAAGAAAATAATGAGCTTGTTTGCAGGGGGAGAAAAAAACATATGGTTCTCTTTCTATTGCACACAGTTTTAACATATTATTGTAGATTATAGATCCCTTTTAAGACTAGCTGTCTTCTATGTAAGACAGAGACTGTAACTCCCAGAAAGGGCATGACAGCAGGGAATTTCAAGACTTAACAGTCCTAACACATCTGGAGGAACACTAGCTGCAGAAATCTGTATTAGGTTATCCAATGAAATACATTTGGTAAGAATAAGGCTGCATGATTTTTGCTGTTTACTTCAACAGCAAAATTACTTGACCACGTGGTCAGAGAGGGCATCTTTCAGTTGGTCAACCAATAATTTGAACTAGATGGCTGCAAGTAACTAAGTAATTTAAATACAAAGGACTGACAAAGTGTAGGAATACTTCTATAAGTCTACAAAGCTTTTGGATAAAATGGGTCTCTCCATTTTCTTGTCTCTCTCCTTTTATTGAATATATTTTTTTCTTGTCATTCGTATTACTTCATAATAAAGAAACATCTGCACCAATGAGTAAAACTAAGTTTGCAAACTGGCTTCAAAACTGAATTCAACTAATTATAATCAGCATTATAACACAGACAGATATTACAGCATGATTAAAGCAAATGTGAAGGGTTAGATAAGAATGACGCAGAAGAAAGAAAAAGAAAAATGTGGTAAATGTAGGAGAGTTTGAATATGTTCCCTGTGTTCTAATGAAAATGAAATAATCAGAAATTCTGGCTTGCTTTACCATCTGGTTATGACTTCTTTAGATTCCAAATTAATATACAACTCGAAATTCTAAATCTACGGCCCAGAGATTTGTAACAAATGAATACATTCATTTTTCCATTGTTCCAGCTGAGAATACCTAACATTCTGTAACTCGAGAGCCATTAGGAACAATACAGTTCTCTTCAAGAGCAGATCTAATTTATAACTTGAAGTAACATCTTTCACCCCTTGGGTGGTCCACTAATATATGTTCTTGCCAATAAAAGGATTTCAATATTTCAAGGAAAAAACAGCTGAATATAGCAAAAGTCACCCAAGCCCCCAAACCATTTCATGGAACTAATGGGAATGAATTCTTTCAGATTTCTTTAGGGCCAAGTGATTGACATTTCTCAACATAAGAAAATATGCAGGCACCTATCAAGGGGCGGGGGATAAAAAGTAGGGACAAAGATTACCTCTTCAAATACCATCTTAAACTATTCTAAGGAAGCTCACTTAAATCATTACTCAGAAGGAAACTTTAAAGGCATACCTTTGATCCGCCAATAAAAGCTGATGTTTTCCTAGCTTCGGCTTGTGAGTCATAAACATGCGGATAATGAATTTTGTCAAATTCCATGTCTCGCTGTCTGCCTAAAACTGGCATCGTACGAGCGTTCAAAAGCGCTTGTTCTCTGTTATCACAAAAGGAAAACCAATGACAATCAAAACTGCAGCACATAGGAACTCAACGCAGGATGCAGTGGCGCCATGGAAATTGTTACAAATACTAATCAAATTCAACACTAGGGTTAGAGAGCTTCATAACGGACGTCAGAGTGGTGTTACATTTCAAATACTCTCTGAGCAAAGAAGAGTGCACACATTAACATCATCCATGATGGCCCCTTTTAGGGAAGCAGAAACGGGGAACAATTCTCAGGAAGGTGCTGGTGTGTGTGTATGTGATGGATCGTCTGAGTGGAGAATGCAGAGCAAAATATTAATTTTAAAAAGGGGTTAACAAGCAATTATTCAAATCAGCCATCCATTCATGCCTTTCAGAATATCCCCTTCCTTAACCAAAAATAGAGTTTTGCTACCTCCATATAGCTTTTTCAATGGTCAGTAATGTTTGTGGTTGAACCCCTTCCAGTTTGGCATTGACTAGGTTCACCCATACAATAATGTCTCGCTTAGCAATAGAAATTTTGGGTTCAATTGTGGTTGTAACTCGAGGACTACCTTTACTTTAATTAAAATTCGATTTGTAATTGAAACTTTCTCATCAATAGAGCCAAATTAGGGAAAGTAAATGCTTGGCAAACATCAAGGACAGCATTACACTGAAACGTCTTACCTTTGCATCCGTAATTCCTTTGGGTCGAAAGAGATTCCTGCATCAACAAGAATTTCTCCTTCATCCCCAGTTCGTTTTTCTCGCCTGGCATTTCGTTTTTCTTCACGGCGATATAATTTCATTAGCTGCTTCTCTTGTTCAGACTGAATGGTGACTTGGCAGCCATAATTCGGCTTAGAATTTTCTCCTGTAAATTTTCTGCACTGTTCTGTAACACGGAAACACACTCAGTTATTTATAGATTCCTGTTCTCTGCACTCTTGGTTCTGAGCAACACTATGAAAGCTTAAAAGTAACTTTATGAAGTATTTAAAGTTGACTAAAATCTTGGGGAAAAAAATGATTATCAGTTGCATTTCAGATATCCTTGTACAAAATAGAATAGATTCAAGAAGATCCCATCATCAGAATATAATCTAATCCTGAAAAAGGAAGCAGATATAGAATAGCAAAGCTGCTTTCTATAAAATACCCAGCAAAATTAAAGTCTTTAAACTAATACACTGCAAGTTCATTCCTCCTCCAGTATTCTTGCAGATTTCAACAGAGCTAGCTTCGATTTGGCCTATTAAATGCTTAATTCAATTTGTGTATAAGGGCTAGTCTGGAAGATGTTTGTATCGGTTATCTAATATTCAATAGTACAACCTTTTATTACTTATTTATCAAATTTATATAGCTACCCATCCCATAAATGTGATTTTTTAAAATTTTTACATAGACTGAGATATCACAGTGATGTATTTTAAACCTGATTATTCTGGAACACTAGAAGGCAAATTCCTTTATCATAAGATTCAGAATATTTGGAGCATTCTGATGGATCATCTCCCAAAGAAAAATGCAATCAAACTGTATTGACAATCATGTTCACCTATTTTTTTTTATAAAAAAAATACACCTCAAAAAGATGTGATTTTTAAACTGTTTACGGATGAAATAAACCATGCATTTAAAATTTTTGTTTTTATCAGTCTCACTATAATTTATAAAATAATTTATTTTTCTTACGGAAAGAATTGAACTATGCAACTTTGTAAACTTGATACTTACCTTGTAAAGATTGTAGTCTGTAATCATTTGGCCCAGAGAAAGATCTTTCCACAATGGCAATTCTGTTCTGCAGGAGCTTTTCTATTAATTCAAATCCTTCAGGTCCTAGTAATTCAAACAACTGAACAATTTGAGGGGGGGGGGGGAGAGAAATAAAATATATATGATTTCATCATTTTCATTGATTCTATCTATTCACAAAAGTCTGCATATTCACAATTTGAAACTACCATGTTCAACAATTGAAAAACGTACAGAGTTTCTTCTATTTGCCATTATACACGGAATCTATGCACATGAAGGTACCATAAGATTTTACTTGGTGACATTAGGGGATGACCTACAAAGGATCAAGAGCTGATTAAGAGAGCCCATTTTCTTATATTTCTTATATATTTTCTTATATTATATTTCTTATATATAGATTCATTTCTGCATCGAGCAGCATGAATGCACTACACAGAAAGATACTGCTATCAATACTGTCAAAAATTATTGCCTAATTCAATTCAAAACATGATCTACGCATGGAAGTCTAAATTTACACCCGTTCTTACGAACACTGGGAGATGAATTCAAATGAATCAAGCTATTATTAAAAAAACCAAAACCTAAATTATCATACTATCAGTCATACTTGCTGAACAGCAGAAAATTAATTAATTTACAGGAAATTACAAATTTTCTCTGTATATTAGTGCATTAAAAAAGAAACTTAATTTTGTTAGAAAATATCTAGTCCTGGGTGAAGGAGGTACGATTGGCCACCTTACAAAGTCCTACTTAGCAAGTTAAGTAAACTAAATTTTTCTCAAAAAGCTAAGCCGAACTGGTACCTAGATGACTAGACTAGTCTAAGAAGTTGGAAAACACACCACAAAGTAATGCCATATTGTTTCCACAAAAACTCTACAAATGTATTCTTAAAATCATCAGGAGACAAGCTTGACTAAAGGGATCCTTAACATCCCTCTGAAAAGTAATTTTATATAGTATTCAAAATAGAACACAGGTTTTTTCCCCTCCTGACTGAAGCTTTGTAGATATCTTCTTCACAATCCATAATTTAAATCCATTATACAAAATACCATCATGCTACTTAATGAAACAATCACATCTTCCACAACACTAGATCTATAATGTCAAATAACGTAACTTCATAATTTCTAAACAGCAGCAAAATCAACTTCTCCATTTTTTTGTAAGTTTAAAAAAGTATGTTAATAATCTTTAAAAACCACTTATGAAATTACATTACAGCATTATATAAATCAGTTGCTGAAATCCGCTTTTACTCAAGATAAAACTTAATATCCAATGTCAATGAGCCTCTTATTTTGCATTCCTAGGAAAAGCCATTTGTGTAGTTGCATGTTTTAAAAATTATTAAAAGAGAAAAAGAAAAGGGGGGGGCTTTGGGGGTTTTTAGTCTGAGGAAGCATAAATTGTCCTTGTGTGATATTTAAAACAATATTTAAATAGCATTGCTAAGAATGTATTCACGTGTAGTCAGAAGAAAGGAGAATGTTACTATTTATGTATGCAAATCTATAAATTTTTCCAAACCTGATACATTCTGTATACGTGAAAAAAAATTCACAATGAAATACTAAAAAGTTCATATATAGTGGCGTAGCAGGCTAATGCCTCCTATTAAGGCAGCATTTAACATCCAGCTGCCTGCAATTACTGCGAGTTCTAATCTCACCAGGCTCAAGGTTGACTCAGCCTTCCAT
>WNWU01000030.1:7196613-7245410 GCA_012654045.1 Ptyas mucosa | reverse complement strand
TATATATATATAAAATTCTCATTTGCATTTCTTCCATATAAAGCCATCAAAATGTTCTTTCAAGTGTCAGAAAACCATCAACATCCACCATGTGTTAAGTCATGACTTAACTCCAATAAGTCATACTAATATCTTGAATAGTCCAATAGGCAATTTTCACACTATTGCTAGTAATTATATCTGTATCTTGACATTATATTGATTACTGAATACTATGAATATCACAATATCACAAAATCATGGTATAATTACAAAAAAAACCTTAACTATTATTACACTTCTTGTATACAGGTAGATCTCAACATATGACCACAATTGAGCCCAACATTTCCATTGCTAAACTAGACAGTTAAGTGACTTTTGCCCCAGGTTTGACTGACTTTTGATCTTTGTTGACACAGTTGTTAGATGAAATCACTGCAGTTCAGTTAGTAACAATGAGTTAGTTAGTTGTTAAGTGAATCTGGCTTCCCCATTGACTTCACTTGTCAGAAGGTCGCAAAAGGTGATTACATGACTCCATATAATTGGCAGGTGGCATGTCATAAATACATGCCACTTGCCAGGTGTCCAAATAGTAATCATATGACCACGGGGCTGTCACAATGGATTTAAGTGTGAAAAATGGTCAAAAGTCACTTTTTTTTATGCTGTTGTAACTTCAATCGGTCACTAAACAAATAGCTGTAAGTCGAGGACTGTACCAATAGAAATGCTAGTTAGGAAAACTTCCAGCATTAATTAGGGGAAAACTGGATTAAAACTAGGTAAGCAACTGGTGGTCCTTACAGCATCTTTATTCTGTGGACATTTGGAAGGTCATACATTGCTTACTTTTGCTCTTATGAAGTTTATTTTCCATAAGAATATAGGATGGGATATAAAGCATATAAATTAGTTTTTATTTTTACATGAAGAATCTGGCAAAACACCACTTGGCAAAATAGCTTTGAAAGTAAGGGGATTTTTAATTATATTTCCCAATAGGCATACAGTTATATTATTAAAATAAAAAATGATAATTTAAAATAATACAAACTATACTTGAAAGATTTTGGATCTCTGTCTTTGTAAGTATAGTCATTTTCATTTCTTCTGGCAAAATGTTAAGATTTTGGAAATCTTGACATTTAATTACTATTATATAACTAGAGGAAATTAGTCGATTGAATCTGATTAGTATACCATACAAAACAAAGTTTATGTTTGGCAGAGTTGGAAGAGGAAATTTGTTGACAAGATGAAGATGCCGCAGAAAAGGTCTAGACCTGTGATGGTGAACCTATGGCATGTGTGCCAGAAGTGGCATGCAGAGATATTGCATGTTGTTCTTCCAGGTTCCGGCACAAGCCGGCCAGCTGGTCTTCGTGCATGCATGCGCAACAGAAACCAGAAGACCAGGCAACTGGGGAGCTGCTCTTCCAGTTTCCGGTGCTCCAGCGCATGCACACACGCTCCCGTTTCGGCACTCGGTGCTGAAAAGATTTGCCAACACTGGTCTAGACCAAATAGCACATGCTTGTTTTCACCAATATGTAGCAGAAGGTTTCTATCCTTGGCTATAGACAGATGCTTAAACCTAGCAGCTGTAAATAATAAATATAAATTTCTTAGTAACATCCTAGGCCAGAATTTTAGGCTGTACTTAAAGTTGGCCATCTGAATTGTGTACTTAAAGTTGGCCCATACATTAAAAAATGCACTGTTTATTTCCAAATGAACAACCCTGTATTTATAGCATTGTTTGACATTGAACTGCTTGAGACCATCAAGGAAAATGTGCCCCTGTTTAGATAATTAGGTCTTTATAACACATGCATTGATAAAGAAGCCAAAAAAAGATACAACAGGCATTAAGAAAACTGTTTCCAATCCAAATGTGTCTCAACAATAAACTGCGGTTAATCGCAGTTTTATGAATAACAGCAACTATGCTGAGCTGTGTGAGTTGCTACCAATTTCAGCTTAAATACTGTACTAAATATGTAGCAGTAAATGGATCAGCTCAAATTTAATTGGTCCTGAAGAAGCATGAGAACTCAAGTGTCATCAGATTACATGGACAAAATTTATTTATGAAGAAAATTTATGGGGCTGCCTAAATTCACTCTCAGTGACTAACAAAGGCAGCTTACAAAGGATAAAAGCCCAATACCACTGTAATGAAAAATATGAGTCAAATTAGTTTATTTTATTAGTAATAGTAATAATAGTAATAATTAGTAATAGCAATAATTACTATTATTACATTGGTTTTACAAGATCGGGTTTTAGACAGAGCTTTGCCAGAGCCCTTCCCCATTTCAAAAGAAGCCAATTGATTACATAGCAGTTTACAAGCACTGTGTATGTTAGGAAAGAAGCAGCTGCAATGGAAGAGCTCTGAAAGCAAACTTTGGTCCTATTTCAGCAAAGAAAAGCAGCAGCTGGAAGGCATCTGGGAGATTTGGATGTTGATTCATCTAAAGGGAGAGGGAAAGGGCAACAGCTAATATGAAAAAGCAAAGTCTTGGATGCCATTAGAGACAAATGTGCCAGCAGGGAACATGAGTGGATAGTATGGAAGATTTGGAAGCATCTGGTTTGCAACAATTAAGACCCCGTTTTCCTGCTACTGTAAACAAAAGCACATGCTAGATTTTGTACGCATTTTGTGTTTGATAAAGATTACAGGAAAAGTTGTGACAAGAAGTGCTTTTTATTTCCCTTTTAAAAGAGACCTTTAACAACAAGGTTCATTTATTTTTGCATGACACATTTCTTGAAACCTTTTGGAATTATACAAGATGCTAGTGTCTTTTGCTTGCTTGTTTTTTTTTAAAATAAAAAAATCAATTGGTAAGCCAGGAAAGTGTTCAAAAGAATATCAGTCCTTACTGTCTAGGTCCCCATTTTTAAAACACTCAGAAGTGACATGTTAGGTTGAAAGGAAAGCATCTTATATAAACTCTTGAAATTCCCACTTTCTAAAGGACAAACGGTTACTCATCTCCCAGTACAGAGATGGGCAGAAGAAAATTCTGCATCTGTTAGTAAAATCTGGATATAGCTTAGTTCTGTAATCAAATGAACCACAACCCTCCCTCAAAGTCCAAATTCAAAATTTTAATTGCTATATGGACTCACAAATGAAGGCGAATATACTTGTCCCGGGATGGATGGATCCTGCTATATGGACTCTTAGTATAATATACATAGAGGAGGACATGGGAATTGCTAATGGAAACAATTGAGCAAATAGAAAACTAAATGGAAATCATCGCAATAAGAGATTTTAGAATGTATCACCAAACAGCATTATAGGAAAACATGAAGAAATAGTTGCAATCCAAAGTGAGTGTGCATAATACAGATAGTCCTCGACATACAACCCCAATTGAGCCCCAAATTTCTGTTGTTAAACGAGACATTTGTTAAGTGAATTTTGGCCCATTTTACGTCCTTTCTTGCCTCAATTGTTAAATGAATCTGGATTTCCCCATTGACTTTGCTTGTCAAAAGATTGCAAGACGCAATTACATGACCCCAGGACACTGCAGCCATCATAAATATGAGTAAGTTGCCAAGCATATGAATTTTGATCACATGATCGTGGAGATGCTAGAACTGTGAAAAATGATCATAACTTTTTTCAGTGCCATTGTAACTTTGAACGGTCACTAAATGAACTGTTGTTACTCAAGGACTACTTCTACCACTTGAGAATTATACCCAAACGAGGAATGAAAAACAGTCTGTGGGTTAATGCTGTAAAAAAAACATGCAACTATACAAACTGGATCCTTCCAAATAATTTGAATTTCAACCTATAGCAGCTTCTGCTGATGAAGCCAGCAGCAAAAGATTTTTAAAAAGCCCCCAAAATACTTTGAGGGTACTGGATTGCCTTTTCTTTCAGGGATGGATTTTATAAGGGTTACTGTAGTCTCTCAATTTAAAATAATACACTTTGAAGGTTTATTGAATAAGATGGTCCCACCAATGCCAAAGGCAATTAGTTTGAGTTCCTGGACTGTGTAGTGTTGCAGAAAAAGTTAATTAAAGAATATAAATGGAAAAGGTAAGATGAGGCACATCAATACTTTTAAATCCAGCATTGAATTACAGCTGTTGGGAGCTTCAAAGAGCGTGTTAATATTGAAATGGGGCTATGCTGCTTTGATCTGAATACTAAAAGTGGCTTAAAAGCATGAGGCCCATTTCTAGCAGAATGAAGGGATCAAATCAGCTTGGTTCAACCACAGAGTAGCAATTCAATTTTCCAAATCAAGGCACTGTCATATAATATGTCAGATTACATGTTGCAGTGGTCTGGCTCACATTTAAAAGTAACTTACCATTTATAGCCATGCTGTATTGGCATGAGCTTCTGTAAACTACTGTGGAATACTCAAAATCCAGCTCTTTATTCTTCCCTCATGACTAAGGCCAGGAAGAAATTATAATTCATTTCCTTTTTCCTAATTCTTGGCTTCTCTCATGCACTGATTTGTTCAACAAACTTTATGTATTTGTTTAACATATTTGCGTAGCTGCCCATCTCACATGAAATTGATTCTGGGTGGCATATCACTCTTAATTTAAAAAAAAAACAGTCACAATTAAAAATAACTATAAAAAGGCACACAAAGCAGAAGAGGATAACAATAGCGCTTAAGACTTATATATTGCTTCACAGTGCTTTACAGCCCTCTCTAAGCAGGTTTACAGAGTCAGCATCCAACAATCTGGGTCCTCATTTTACCAACCTCGGAAGGATAGAAGGCTGAGTCTCACCTTGAGCTGGTGAGACTCGAAATGCCGAACTGCTGGCAGTTGACAAATCAGCAGAAATAGCCTGCAGTACTGCATTCTAACCACTGCATCACCACAGTTGATGATATTAACTATAGTAAGGGACTCACTGCAAAATTTCCCCAGGGATCCAAATCTCATAATGTAGCCACCTCTTATCTAATCTCTCTTTGGGGAGTGGGGGGGGGAGAAGATTCCACAAGATGGGTGCCATAGCATAGAGGACCCAACTCATGAGACCTGCAAAATGTAATCTCCTGGCAGACGGACCCACAGCATGCCTTCTTTGCCAGACCTGATGGGGTGAGCAGATGTGATGAGAAAGCAGCAGATAACCCAGCCCCATGCCATGGAGGGCTTTAAAAGGTCAAAAACAACACTTGAATTGGACCTGGAAGCAAACCAGAAACCAAGGCAGCTGACAAAGCACTGGTATAATGTTTACCGTTCTAGAGGCACACATAAATGTGCCCACTGGTGCATTTTTGCATCAGCAGAAGCTTCCAAGGCATTCCCATGTAGAGCACATTACAGAAATGTAAACAAAAGGCGACTAGGGCATGAGTGAAATTGAGCAGAGTCCCCTGATCTAGGAAGAGCTGCAATTGGCACATAATAGGAAGCTGTGCAAAAGCCCTCTGAGCCATAAAAATCCAAATCTACTTGGTGTTTCCAGGGTTCAACTGAAGTCTGTTGTATCCCATCCGGACACTCACAGCAGCACCAGGATAAGACATTTGCAGCATCACATAATTTGTCGGGGGCAGAAATGTATAATTGAATATCATCAGCACACTGATGATATCTCATCCCATGGTGGTGATGTAGCTTATCAAGTGGCCTCACATAAACAGGATGGGTTAGAGTACCAAAACCTGTGTGGTACCCCACAGAGCAGGTGCTGAGAGCAAGATCTCTCTTCCCCAATTATCTGGAATTGATCCCAGAGAAAGGAGGGGAAGCAGCACAGCACTATGCCACCCACCTCCAACCTTCTGAGCTTATTCAGAAGATTTTCGAGGTTTATGGTACTGAAAGCTGTAAAAGTCATTAGGGCAAGGACAGATGCACATCTCTCAACCAGTCCTTGTCAGAGACTATTCAGAAGCATGACTATTTCCATCCCATACATACCTGAATGAAAGACAACCTGATATTTTATAATCTGCTTCTTGAAGTAACCATGTTTTAACAAATTGCTTAAATAATTTTTACCCAGGATTCCTAGTTCATGTTAGCAAGTGAATAACGAAAATGTGTTAAGTTCTCCTCCTGATAAGCAGAAATGGGGATAGCAAGCGCACCCACTTTTGAGGCTTTACAGTTGCCCACTGATACATCATTTTTAAAGATGTTATAAATCACTGTTCAAAATAAAGTTACCTTTGCTACCGGTTCGCTCACGCAGGAGTATGTGATGATGTCCGGGCAGGTGGGCGGAGCCTCCCACCACCGCTATTACTGGTTCGCCTGAACCGGGGCGAACTGGTAGCAACCCACCACTGATTTAAACTAAATACTGGTATTTCTGTACAAAGTATTTCTGTACAAAGAAAGTTAAGTGAGTTTTGCCCCATTTTATGACCTTTCTTGCTACAGTTGTTCAGTGAATCGCTGCAGTTGTTAAGGGTAGATTTGATTTAAACCAAGGCAATTTAAATTAAGATTTAAACCATAATTTTTAAAGAGCAACTGTCATCTCTGTCCCACAGCAGCTCCTCCTCTGACCTGCTGTTGACTCACTGATAGTCCCAATATTGCAGAATATACAGCCTCATGCTACATAACTAAGCTCCATTTCATGCCGAATAAACTAATTTATTACTGTCTCTTAAATGGAAAACTATCTTTAGATAGATTTTTACTCCAAAAGCATTTTATTAAAATAAATTTGATAAAAATAATAAAAAAAAATCCAACTTAAATTTTTTTAAAAATCCAATTTAATTTTTTTTTTAAAAATTGATTTTTTGAAAAAAAATCATTGATTTTTATCCACCCTGGTTGTTAAGTTAGTAACACAGTTGTTAAGTGAATCTGATTTCCCCGTTAACTTTGCTTCTCCGATCACAAAAAGTGATAACATGACGCTCATGCCAGCTGCCAAGTGCCTGAATTTTGATCACATGACCATAGGGATGGCACAGTAGTCATAAATGTGAAAAACAGTCATAAGTCACTTTTTTCAGTGACATTGTAACTTCAAATGGCCACTAAATGAATGGTGATTAAGTCAAGGATTACTTGTACAACAGATAAAATATCTAGCACAAAAACATCAAATCAGTGACAGCTGCATGCAAACCAGTCCAGTTGTGTGAATATTTTAATCCAAGGATTTTTACAACAAAATCAAAATCCAAATTCAGACATTGTACTTTGTATAAGAAATTCAACAGGAACCTCAACATCAACATGCAGGGAGGGAGGAGGTGGTAAAAAGGTCTTTTGAGATCTTGCATCTGGTAGTTCAAACTAAAAGATATTTGAAAAGACTTGTTTTCCTTCTTTTGCAAACAGAATTTGTGCCGATTTATCACACAGTTCCAGCAGAGGGTGCTAGAGTAACATATCTGTAGTTGAGAAAAAGGATTGATTCCCCCAAAACAGCAAAAAAAGCAGGCTATTGAACCTAACAGTCACCTACATAATTTAGATATATTTTTGCCAGGGTGCTGTGATCTCTCATAGGACATTCAAGTCTTTTACATAATAAGAAATGAAATAATACACAAATACAAGCTTCTACAGATCGTATTAATTGAGCCAGAAAATAAAGTTAAAGGGAAAGTTATCCTACTTCTCATTTTATCATGGGAAAACATTTTCACAACGCAAGGTAGCCAACATAATATAATTATTTGCAGACAGATTTTTGGCATTTAAATTGATATGTAAATAGAATTAGTTTTAACTGGTTATTTTTTTTATAATGTATTTTATTACTGTTGGTAAGTAGCCTTATTGAATATCTAGCAGGCAGGCAAGATATAAATAAATAACAGTGCTTTGCCACCAATTTCTCCTTCCAAAAAATCTTCCAGTTTGTGAAGAGAAAGTTGAAGAAATGGAGAGATCCTGCTAATGACTTTGTTCTGGCCTACTTTGAAAATAGCTCTTGACATGTCATTGAAAAGCCAAGAGTGATCCCACATCTATAAATCTGCTTTACATTCTCCATTTAGTTCACAATGCATTTTATACAGGTAGTCCTCGAGTTACAACCACACAATTGAGCTCAAAATTTATGCTGCAAAGTGAAGCATTTGTTAAGTGATCTTGCCCCATTTTACGACTTTTCTTGCCATGGTTGTTAAGTGAATTACTGCTTTTGTTAAGTTAGCAACATGGTTGTAAAGCTTGCCCGTTGACTTTGCTTGTCAGGAGGTCACAAAAGCTGATCACATGACCCTGGGACACTGCAACCATCTGATCACATGACCATGGGGATGCTGCAATAGTCGTAAGGGTGAAAAACAGTCATAAGTGTGAAAAACAGTCATAAGTCACTTTTTTCAGTGACTTTTTGAATGGTCACTAAATGAACTATTGTAAGTTGAGGACTATTTGTATTCAACTATTTAGGTTTTGGTTTTATAATCAGCAAATATAATAAACTTAATAATTAGGTCCAATCTACACTATTCAGTAAACTTCATAGTACCTTGACATGCTCTCAACCCAACCTGTACTGAGTCCACTTAACTCTAGATCCCATGTTCATAGTTGGAATGGATTGCATCCCTGCTGTTCTAAGAACCAGTGCTTCACAT
Organism: Ptyas mucosa; assembly: GCA_012654045.1. Taxonomy (NCBI): domain Eukaryota; kingdom Metazoa; phylum Chordata; class Lepidosauria; order Squamata; family Colubridae; genus Ptyas; species Ptyas mucosa. Next base: position 7,236,843 of record WNWU01000030.1, on the reverse strand, counting down.
GCAATGAAGATTAGTCAATTTTCCTTTCAGGTCATTGTTTTACCCGCCCAGCTTCCAAGGTTCTTCTAAGTATGGGCAGCAGTCAATCGACAGCACCTAAAGTTTCCGCAGAACAACTGTGTGATAATTAAATCCAAGACTGCATTTTCTTATGCAATCAGCTAAAGGAAATACACGGTAGGAATAACAAACTCAAGATCAAGTTTGGTGTGAAATTATTTTTCTCATATCAATGCATCACATTACCATTTTCCATTGGTTCAAAATGTCGCTTCATTTTGCATTCAAAACAAAGGAACAACAACAAAAAAAAAAAAGAGGAACAAATCTGATGCAATCCTCCAAAGCTGCCTGATATGGTAGCCGCCAAGATCACCTTCATGCTATTTTCGCTTTGAGCGAAAACGTACAAAGGTTTTTGCAGAGGCTAATTGTGGGGGGAAAGAAACTACAATTAGCTTTGATTCAAACATTAGATTGGAATGATTTATGCTTGTTATGTTGACAACAGAAAAGAACATTAAGTGCACCCCTACCTCATTCTGAAGCTCATCACCACTTTTATGGGAGGCAAGCATCTCATACAAAGTACAGCAAAGGTGTTCCATTGTTGGGCCCGGAGTATTTCCTTGCAGGGAATCATTCAGATACTTCCCAACTTCACACCACAGGAAAGTATCATCGACTTTCCCAGAAGACCTTGCATCAGACGTTTCACCACAGTTATTTGGATAATGTTCAAACTGGTTATTAAAAATCTTCTCATAATCCAGGCTAATGACTTTCTGGTCATCCATTTCACCGTTTAAAAGCAATTCTTCAAAGTCGTCCAAATCGTGCATGTCAAAAGAAAATGCAATATTTCTGCCAAAGGACAGCTTTGGGTCACTGTTTAACTCTTCAGAACTTTGGAGAAGAGCAGCAAGCTGTTCTTCGGTAAAATATGAAACAATCCGACTGGTGGCATCACAGGCTGCAGTGGCAGAGGACGAGGGAAACGGTCCAAAGACCTGCTTAATGGCTTGAGTTTCATCGCGACCAATACAGTCCTTGGCGTAAAGCATTTTAAAAAGGAAGGTAGCGCCACTTTCAATTGCTTCTTCGCCATTCTCAGATCCCACTGGATGTAGGAAAACGAAAGCGGGGGGGGGGGGGAGACAAGTTTGACGAATTAACTATTCATAATACAATTACATTTGGTGGGACTTAAACTCGGGTGATGTTTTTTTGTATAAACATCTTGAAGCAGGGTCATTTTAAAACATGAAAATGGAAGGAATAAGATTAAAATAGTTTATTTTATTGTTAACAAAAATGTGTAACTCAAAAAGGTGAGAGGAGAAGGAAAAACATTTATTTGTAACTACAGTGTAGATTCTTGCAAAATATTCTACCTCTAGAGACAAAATGTGGTGGAAATTTCTAGATCGTGACCAGAATGGCCAAATCGAATGTGCTCCCCAATCCCAGTTTGACACTATTTGACAAGGCCCTGAAGATACGGTTCTGACAATGGATCTGGGACAGGGGTGGGTTCTACTTACCTTTACTACCGGTTCGCAATGGGGCTGCTCATGCGCACACTCTTCTGTGCAAGCGCAAAAGCTTCTGCGCATGCACAGAAACATTTTGATGACATTGAGATCGATGGGCGGAGCCTCCCGCCGGTTTTACTACTGGTTGTATAGAACCGGTGCAAACCGGGGACAACACACCACTGGTCTGGGATCCCCAGAATTATATGGAGCCCATCAAGTGGCTGGACTAACTATTGTTATCAGAACAGTGAGGAATTATTTGCTTTTGTATTGGGGTTTTATCTTTGTAAGTCACCTAGAGTCATTGAGAGTGAGTTGGGCATATAATTATTTTTAATAAATAAATAAAGCTTCAATTCCTACCTAAATCAAGGGTCAACTGCCTGCTGCTACTATATCCAGTCCAAAACCCTACTTACCTATTTGCTTGGCAGCATGAAATAGTGTCCTTAAATCACCATGTACAGATTGCTGCTGTTCCTTGAGTGTGTTTTCATCAACAAATGTTACTATTTTCCTCCAAGTGAGATCCGAATTGCACAGCTGTTCTTGTAACTTGGATCTTTTATCCTATGAACACAATAATTCATAGTCAATAGTCAGCCTTTCTTTGAATCCATTGATCTTCATTTAGGTAAAGTGACAGATGCACGTTTTCACCACATGTCAAAATTTAATGTAAACCCTGTCAGGTTTCTTAGTAAAAATGAACACTATAAATGGAAAAGATTGCATTCATATATTAAATACAACAGTATCAGCATTTAAATCACTTAGAATAGGATAAAACCTAAAAATTTAGAAACCGAATTGCATCCTCTCTTTAATAAAAATGCACTCACTCCAATAAAATATCTGCCTCATAATGATATTAATAGGGAATCTTTTACTCATGGAAAAACTATGAATGCAAACTATGGATCCTGAATCAGGCTGATTACCTTACAGTATGTGCAACAGATCCAAGCACCATCTTTGAGAGAAACCTGTTTTATTTCACATATTATGCGGGACAAATTCAAATTAGCTATTAGGCATGCAAGTCCCTCTTCCCGCCCCCCCAAAAATCTTGAAAGTCTGGTAGTTCTAACTATTGCAGGATTTCTGCAACTAAGTTATGAAGAAGCCTATGCACGCACTTAATTCTGCTGCCATTTAACATCTGATGACTTTGTTTCAAGATATCCAGGGAGAAATGTATAATAGATGCTAACAAATTGAATTTTAAAAGTGATGGCTTATAAAAGAGAATATAGGAGGCTTATGAAGATATTTGCATTTCTTGCTACAAATGTCACATGATAAAAATGCTGAGAAAAGGCCTGAAACCAAAACTATGCCCTTTGTTAAACAAATACGAGAAACAGAGAGACATGCACCATATAAACTAAAATAGATAATATTCCCTTTTAAAAATACTAGTACTACAATTAAAAAGCTTAGGATTGCCTACCATCTACTCCATTCCCCACTTTTCCAGATTCAAATGCATGACAATAGCTTCTATTCATTCTCATTCTCCCTCTCTTTCTTCACATTTTTTCCTTTCCATTATGAGAAAAGGTGGAACTGGTTATTTATTTAAGAAACTCCTATCTCACCCCCAGAATTGCAATTTCCAGTGACATTTTTCATTTTTAATTCTTCCTTTTTTATCCTTCTCCATTTCACCACTGGGTTTTTTATTATGGTTTTCAATTTTTCCAAAAGACAAGATTCCAAAGGAAATAGAACATGAATACATACAAATGTATCAGCACAAATACAATCTCATTATGGACCCATCTAATGCCATGCCAGTTATACTGAAAGCAGTGGCAGCTAGAAGAGCAGTACATCCAGATTATTAAATATAACAAGTATTCAAACTCGTCTTTGACATCCATCAAGCGATTATTTAAGAAAAATGCATTAGAGTGCTGTACAGTATGTTCCTTCAATTTATGCTATATTAGTTGTTGCTGATGCTTGTTTCAGTGAATGGATTCTCTTTTAATGGCTCATTTAGTTGTGTAAGTGCACTATCTCAAATGACATAGAAAGAAAGGGCGAAATTGCCTTTTTAGTTACAGAGATAAAAAAAAAACCTCCCCTGGAATAAAAAGTATGATCAGTAGAGTTACTGTGAGTTATACTGACATAATGGAAATCAGGATCAGTCCTAAAGAGCTTAAGTATGTGTAGGTGTTGATAGCATCTTAGTATCAAATTGAGAAGTGCCAATTTCTTTCTTTTAAATTTACTGAAGAGATGTAAGTGATTGGAGCAATTTCATTTTGTATTTAAAGTGATGACACTATTCTACCTTGCTTTTTGTTTCATAAATATTGGCATCGGAGAGAAGTTTGACTAAGCAGCAGAAATTTTGTACTCGTAAAAAAAAAAAAGTAAGATATATCAATACACGGCTCACAATTAGTGAAGCATAGAGAAAAATGAAAAATTAATCTAGTCCCTAATTATTATATCAACAATTTCTGATGACGCCATTTAGAACTTTGCTTACAGGATAACAGAAACATAACAACACACAATAAAACCTCAATTCAATGTATCCCCATTCAGTTGTCTTTAGAAGGAATTGACATTTTAGTCCATAAGTAGTTTCCAAGTAACGAAGTCTGTTGCTTCCAAAGCTCTCTCCAAACTGCTGATGTAATTTGCAATATTGCTGATATGGCAATGTAATATTCTGCAAATTTACATCATTTGTATAAATTTACATAATTACAATTACATTAATAATTATAACTCTGTAAATACACTAACACTATATACTTATGCAATAATATACAATTAATCTATGGAATCATGGTCCTATGGTAAAACAGACACAGAGTTTTTGATCAACTAGGTGGATGCTGGCAACCCATCCTCTAAAATGGCCATTGTTACTAACAAGAGGAAACTTAGCTTGGAATATGTGAATTTAACTAGAAGAAACCACTAATGCAACATATGGAAGAGACTTTGTGATAAAGTTACTTACATTATATATATGAGGACCCGGTTTGTGGGGGCAATAAGCTGACTTTGTATAAATATACAAAAGTATGAAGGCTATTGCTTAACGCATTGTAAGCCGCCCTGAGTCTCCGGAGAAGGGCGGCATATAAATATAAATAATTTTTTTTTAAAAAAATTAAAAAATATGTTAACTCTACCCAACATGTTAAAATCCTTTTTGTGCTTAACATTCATTCAAATAACTTACTGTTATGTCAGCAGATTCTTCACTATAATCTTCTTGTTTAGTGACATTTGAAAAGGAACGGAGAGCTCCTGTTAAGCGAGGAAGGGCCATTTATTATCCATTCAGCGATCCATATGAAGGTACATTAAATTCATTTCCAATTTGTGAAGTCCTGAAAATGAACAAGATAAAATTAAAGCTTGGGTAACGGCTTAAAAACTTTAAGGGCAAAACAAAACAATTATTTGAATGACTCCAATACTGCTATGCAGTAGGCATCCAAGCAGCAATATTCTCTATTTTCAAAGCTCAGAGTATAGCTTTACCAGCTCAAACAAACAGAAACAATCTGGAAAGAAAAAAAAAACCTATAATGAAGCAGTCCCCCCCTCCTCCACAATATGTAATTTAAATAGTCAGCAGGACTGATAAAGTGAATGTTTTCCCTTTTCAGGCAACTTTAAATACACTGCATCTGATACGCCTCTATTTGATATCTCTTGAACCTAATTGCTAGAACTGATTCTTGTATATTCCTTCATTACAATATTTCTCAAATTTCATAATGCTAGTTTAAGAGGTTTTAGCCTTTCCACCTTTCTGTGACCTCATTTATTCTATTAAATTTATTCCCCGATTAATCTTGACTATTCGTACGCTTAGCTGTCAATTGCCTTGCATGTTTTCTGACTTTCTTATAAACATCTCTAGGTTTTTTTTCCTTTTTCTTATTATTTTCCTCTACTTGTTGAAATTTATGGCTGAGGTATCTTCCTTATTCATTGCTTGGTAATGAAACCCTGCATTCAATTGCCACTTTCTGCCGCTTGAGAAAGAAGATTTCCCCAATCATCTTTCTTTGGTTGGGGTTGGATTGATAACATGGGCATTGCAGTTCTATTTTCATTGTCTCTTCTCATAACTCTCCTCATATTCTATGTCATATAACTTATATGTTCTGAATATGTTCCTTATAGCTGGCTAATATTCTGATTGTGTGTTTTCTAGATCAAATCATGTTAGACCATTTGATCTAATAATTTAAACTTGGAATCTCAATCTGTAACTGGAAGCGTTATTGCTCACTGGTCTATATTTTTATTTATCTATTTCCTGTTATGTAGTGTGGAATCTGAATATGTTACTTGAACCAAATATTGCCAATAATATTGTTTCTTAATATATTTACTTCTAATTAACAGAGAAATCAGATATCCATTAAGAGAAGAAATCTTTTGTGTTTTATACTATATCAATAACTAGGTCATATTTATCAATAACTAAATGTATATCCTTGGGGATATTGTATACCTTTGATTATGCCTTACCGAACTGACATATAAGAAAACATTGTTAACCTTTGAATTATTATATAACAAATGTAGAGACACTGTCTAAGTCCAGACATATTTATAAGTTATTTAAAGCACTAACTGAGTTTTTCAGAGGAAACTATCCCTATTGATAGCTCACTAACATTCACATTTCAGAAGTATAATTAATGATATCACAGTCTATAATTATTTCATAATAATTATAAACTATAAACTATATAAACTATAAAAAGAAACAGGAAGCTTTTCATGTTCTGGTAGAGATGTTTCCAAAGACTGACATCATAAAGTACTCATTACCTCCTGCAATGATTGGTAGAAGTTTAAAGAAATATACCCCACCTCTTTTTTTTAATGATCCATTATTCTTTCTGGTAAAAACAAAAACAGAGCTGGAGAGGAACAACACTGAATCAATGCAAATTCAGAAAACTACATTAGGCAAAATGGAATTCAGGCTAAGGAGTGCATACTGCACCTCTCCTTTGATACAAAGTTTTCATTTCTTCCTAGTTAGCTAGGAGTTAAATTGTAATGTGTTATGGGAGTTAATTTTGGCTTAACTAGAGTATGAATTCATTCCTTTTTAATATGTTATAATATACGACTTGTTGTTTGAACCCAACCATGATTTATTCAATGAGCCATTATTAAAAAAAAATCATAGTTTTACATAGCATGAGTGTAATATGTGAGAAATATTTACATATTACTCTTTAGTGCCCTCAGATTAAATAGTTACTATTTTACTTGTTTTATGAGATTATTCTATAATGTTCAAGGCATAGCTAACTTTATCATATCCTTTTATCTGCTGGATTATCTTTCCTGTTTTTCTGTCCAAGTAGTAACAGTATAACAGAATAACAGAGTTGGAAGGTACCTTGGAGGTCTTCTAGTCCAACCCCCTGCTTAGGCAGGAAACCCTACTCCACTTCAAACAAATGGTTATCCAATATCTTCTTAAAAACTTCCAGTGTTGGAGCATTCACAACTTCTGGAGGCAAGTTGTTCCACTGATTAATTGTTCAAACTATCAGAAAATTTCTCCTTAGTTCTAGGTTGCTTCTCTCCTTGATTAGTTTCCACCCATTGCTTCTTGTCCAGCCCATAGGTTCTGCCTTCAGTAAGATCTGGAAGACATGGTAACTCCAGGCCCCAGTGGTAAAGCACTGTCAGCTTTCCAGTAACTGGGTTATTCAGCATACTCTCGCAACCCATATGGGCCCTACCATCTTTGGCTTCCATAAAGCCATTAAAACCTGGTTAACCTTATTCATCCTGAGGTAAAATCAAGTGTCTATTGCCCAATGATAATTTGGTAAGGGAGATTGTGTTTGTTGTTATCCTCACCAATGTGTTCCACATATTCTTTGAAGATTCTTTTGTTTTCTTTTACTTGGAATTTATTTGAAGTTTAGTCCCATTGCATAAGTCATCATTTTATAATTGTAAAGGTAAAGGTTCCCCTTGCACATATATGCTAGTTGTTCCTGACTCTAGGGGGCGGTGCTCATTTCCATTTCAAACCCAAAGAGCCAGTGCTGTCCGAAGACGTCTCTGTGGTCATGTGGCCAGCATGACTAAATGCCAAAGGTGCATGGAACGCTGTTACGTTCCCACCAAAGGTGGTTCCTATTTTTCTACTTGGATTTTTTATGTGCTTTCGAACTGCTGGGTTGGCAGAAGCTGGGACAAGTAACGGGAACTCACCACATTACACGGCACTAGTGATTCGAATCACTGAACTGCCGACCTTTCGATTGACAAGTTCAGCGTCTTAGCCACTGAGCCACCGCATCAAGTATAAATTTTATACTTGAGGCAAAAAAAAATGCTTACATTACCTAGTCAGTTTTTTATAATTTAATTCTTAAAATAAATAATTTATGCTAGGCAGAAAAGAAAAAATGTGCATTCTCAGTTTACAGTGCTGGCTACAGGAATTCATAATTTTATTTCCAGCAGGCCAACAATGAAAAGGAAACTTTAATTATTAAAAATAGTAAAATTTAGCTCATATGTTTTGCTAATTAGAAACCAACACACCACCTTATATCTTAGCATATGAATCTAGAAAGTGACTTTATGTGCATAAATATCTATTTTGATAGGCTTTTACTGTATTAGAAACAACGAACATGCCATATGATGTTGATTTTGTTTATTCTTTTCACTTTAAACAAACTGTTTGCAGCAATGATGCAGCAAGTTATTCATAATTATAAAAGGATATGGTTTAAACATGATTTAAAGTGCTATTAATCCTAATACTAGTAAGCAATTTCCAAAAATGTAATGTGTTTAGATATAAGGGTATAATGGTTATAGCAAATAAAAATACTATTTTTTAAAAAAATACCATGGTCAGAGAGATTTTGCTTTCCTAAAATTTATCATGATCTAGAATGCTGAACAAGAGGATTGTTTCTATTAGAGTAATTTAATACAATAGGCCCCAACTCTACAGACCTTTAGTTGGGCAATGAAGGCCTGGGTGTTCACCGGGACATATAAATACATGAATAAATAAAATAAATGGTTAAAGCCAACCTAAACACCATATTGAACAATGGCCTAACAAGGCACGAATTATCTTGATCTCTCCTCTCAAGAAAATAATCTACCAAATTAATGGTGACAGAATTTTTCTCTAGCTTTCTTATTGCAGCATAAAGTCACTATCTTACAGATGACGACATATGGATGAAAACTGAAAATTGCCCCACTCAATTTAATATAATTTTCCCTGTAACTTTCTCCAGTTTCTAGACAGCCCACAGCACTACTTATAGCCAACGGAGGGTTGCAGAAGCCTTTGATACTGATTCAGAGGAAATGTTCCTTTAAACCATCTATTAAAATATTTTAATAAAATGTGCTAGTTGGAAAATTGATTCTTGGCTATGACAGATTAACATAGCTATCTCCTTCCAGCCGTGGACTGCTTAGGCGAATAAGCAAGTGACTCTGTTTTAAAAGCTTGTCTTTCTGATGCACCCAGGTATAAGGATTAGGGTTAAGGTTAGGGTCCACAGGAAGACTAAGACTATATTTTATTGAGATAGGTTGTAATAATAGAATCCTGCAAGCCTGATTGTGCTTGACCCCCCTCCTCCCTCTTATATCCCAGTGACTCAGACAGGTGTTTACCTTAAGCCATTTCCAAATACCATCTTGTCTGTCTGTCTATCTCTCTCTCTCTCTATTATCCATCCAAACATTACCACCCCCTTTTCTTTGCTTTTATAATGAGCTTTGCCTATTTCCCTCAATATCAGTTCCCCGGAGTTCTTATAACTCAGCAAATTCTCTTACTCCTGTTAAAGGGAGATAACAACCTGTAAAAGATCCTCAGCAATGGACACTGCTTTGGAAATAAAGACTCATGGACCCCAGCAGGCCTTGCTTCCCTATCAGCATAAGCCTGACACACACACACACACACACACACACACACACACAGAGTACGCAGCTGTGATTCTTCTAACCAAGATCAAAGTCCTTCTCTCATCAGCAGAGCATAAAACTTCCAAGACGTAATTAGTACCAAGTCAAATTTCAAACCAACTCTTTAGAAGTACGGGCAGCTCAGGATACCCCCACACCCCCCAATGGTAAGACACACAAACACACACACACACACACACACACCACCCGTGCCCACTCCTTAGAGATGAGTCTGCACGAGTTCAGGGAGGCTTAACATCCCAAAACCTTCCCTAGAATGAGGCCAGCAGGGGACGGAGTAATGGAAACTCAAGATTCCCCCAAGGGGAAAAAGAAACCAACAACTGGAGCTTCTTTTCTCACTGGCAACGAGAGCGATGCCCTTAATGGGGGTGCCAGCACTCACGACACTTATTCGTGTGATAGGTAAAATGTGCCAAGAGGCTCGAACCATCCCTCCTTTTTTTGTTCAGATCACTCGTGGGAAGAAGATCGGGAGACCAGGGGAAAAGAAGGGCACCGAATGAACCTGCTCCGCTTACCTTGCTCAGCTTGCTCACCCTCCCCCAGCCCCGACCAGCCACGCTGCCCCTCCGGCCGCCCCCCCCCCCCCCCCCCCCCGCCTCCCAAGGGCTGTACTTGCCTTCACACTATTTCGACTCGGCCGCTTCCGGGTTTCTTTCCAAGCGCAGGCGCGGCCCAGTCCTTCCGCTGCTTTTGCCGGCTGAGCCGAGCGGGCGGGGCTGCCGCCCTGATTGGACCGCTCCCGGCGCGCGTGAACGTTGCTTGTGGTTGGAGCGCGGAGCCCCGCCCACTCCCCCCCGCCCCTCCCTTGGAGAATCTGCGACTTTCTCTTTCGCTTCCTGACTTGGGAAAAGCGCACGTCATCATCGGCTGGATGAAAGCTGAGAGAGTGGCGGCTCGCTGGTTGACAAAGACTTCCGGTTTGCGTTGGAAGCTCCCCTCCCCGCCCGCCCTGAAGGCTCTCCAGCCGTGCCTTGCGGGCTAAAATTAGCTCCCCGCCTATAAATCCCGGAGAAGAGCAAATCCAGCCAAACTTGGAGGGTTGAAGCAAACAGGAGCATTCAAAAACTTTATTTAGTGATTTGTTCCCAGCAGTTCGATGTCTATGAAGATGTTCAGTCATCCAGATCATGGTTATCCCAAAAGTGTTTTTTTTTCCCAAGAGGCAACTGGACTTTCTTGTTTTTCCTTGAAGACGTTTCGCTTCTCATCCCAAGAAGCTTCTTCAACTCTTGACTGGATGGTGGGGAATGGAAGGATTTCTTCTTGCAGACAGCTGGACATTTGCATTATTTTAGCCAGTTGTTAAGGTCACCTGAGTGGTGCAAAGCTGAAGAAGCTTCTTGGATGAGAAGTGAAACGTCTTCAAAGACAAACCCGAAAGTCCAGTTGCCTCTTGAGAAAGATTCCCAGCAGTTCGTATTTGCGCTTCTAATGCTCCTTTCCCTGCGAATATGTAACACCGCTAACTTAAATCAAGATTTGAGTAGACCTGCTTCAGTTTATCAGTGACATTCTGAGGTTGAACCCTGTAAACCCATTTATTGAATTAGCGACTCTCGATTGCATTCAGGTGAGAAGACACTCAAAGCTTAAAAGGACAAAGGAAGGCTGAGTTTTTCAGCTGGCTAGAAAACTAAGCGTTGCTTTGCTTTTAGTTTGACACTTTTAAAACATTTGATTTGCTACATCTTAACTAAAAATTGTAGGGAATATAGTTTTTATTTTTAAACTATTAATGTTCTTGATTGATCACATAAGGTATGACTGTTATATTTTACTATTAGATAATAGAGGTATGAATGTTATATTCTACTATTTATTCTGCTAGTTGTTGGTTTTGGTCACCACCCTATAAAAAAGATGTTGACACTCCAGAAAAAGTGCAAAGAAGAGCAACCAAGACATGAATCTAAAACATGATGAACAGTTGCAGGAACTGGGCATAACTAGCCTAGTGAAGAGAAGGACCAGTGGATACATGATAGCAATGTTCCAATATTTGAGGGGCTGCTACAGAGAGGATGGGGTCAAGCCAGGGGTGAAATGCTCCCGGTTCGGACCGGATCGCCCAATCTGGTAGCGATGGCAGCGGGTGGTTCAGAGAACCAGTAGCAAAAATCCCTGCATCCCCTCCCCCATGCCCAGTTGAGCCACGCAATCATCAGAGGCTTAAAAAGAAAAAAAAGCCTCTGTCGATCAGGCAAGTTAGCTGCAATCGTCAGAGGCTTAAAAAAAAAAAGAAAAGGCTTCTGCCGATCAGGCAAGTCAGCTGGGATCGTCAGAGGCTTTTAAAAGCATTTTTAACTTCTTCAGCCGAAGAGGTTGTAGAAAAAATGGTTTTAAAAGTAAAAAGTTAAAAAAAAAGTTGCCCCGCCCACTGAGTCATATTACCCACCCCACCAAGCCACACCCACAGAACCAGTAGTAACAAATTTTAAAATTCACCACTGGGTCAATCTATTTTCCAAAGCACACAAAGGTCAAACAAGGAATAATGGATGGAAACTGATCAAGGAGAGATTCAACCTAGAAATAAGGAGAAACTTTCTGACAGTGAGAACAATCAACCAATGGAACAGTTTGCCTTCAGAAGTTGTGAAGTTTGTCTTCAGCAAGGGTGTCATTCAAGACCCAGGGCCCAGATCCGGACTGCGAGGTGCTTAGATCTGGTCCTCAGGGCCACTCTGAAAACTAAAGAACCAATCCTCGGTGCCTCTGCTAGCAAAAATGGAGCTCAGGAGGGCCGAGTTCCATTTTCGCTGGCAGAGGGTGGCAGGAGGCTGGGTTTGCAGAGTTGCAAAAAATGGACCTTGGGAGCCCGTTTTCACTGGCAGACTGTTCGGGCTACTACAGGCGTCCCCACCACGAGTGACATTGAGCTGGCTATGCCCCCCTTGGCCATGCCCCTCTGCCCCCCCTGAGGTCAAACACAACCCTGATGCGGCCCTCAATGAAATCAAGTTTGACACCCTAGTGTAGGGTCGTCTGCTTGGGCAGGGGGGGTTGGACTAGATGACCTACAAGGTCCCTTCCAACTCTGTTAATCTGTCTAATCTGTCTAGAATATTATTGTATTTATTTGCTTCGTTCTGCTTTTCTTTTAAATTTTTGCTGGTCATTGGCTCAATAAATACCATTGATTGATTGATTGTTTTGGCAGAGCCATGCCATGGGAAAGAGAAAACTAAATGTAATGGGTCTGTTCATAAAAATAATTTCCATTATTTTCCCAAAGCTATGCCAAAAAGTCTGCCTATTTGGAAAAACAAAAGTGAGACCAACATTTTCCAACTTTTTGCCGTACTGATGAAGCAGGAATTACTTGGGATCTGTAGTCTAACATACCTAAATGCTTCTCAAAGTGGAAATAGCAAAATAATTGACATAATTCTCAGAAATCCAGCAGAGTGTTGGGTACAAGACAGGGGTGCTATTCAGCAGGTTCTGACAGGTTCTGGAGAACCAGTAGCGGAAATTTCGAGTAGTTCGGAGAACCGGCAAATACCACCTGTGGCTGGCCCCAGAGTGGGGTGGGAATGGAGATTTTGCAATATCCTTTCCCCAGGAATGGGGAGGGAATGGAGATTTTGCAGTATCCTTCCCCTGCCATGCCTACCAAGCCATGCCCACCAAGCCACACCACGCCCACCAAGCCATGCCCACAGCACCAGTAGAAAAAAAAATTGAATTCCACCACTGGTACAAGACCTGGGATTTTGAGTCATTTTGATGCCATCATAGACTGCTCTGTCACCAATGTTATCTGTAATATGGTTGGATTTATAGTGCCAACAACTAAGGCCACACCAATAGATCTGCTTTTTCTCAACAGACACTGATTTTTCTAAGGCAGTGCATGCCTTGATCATCTGTGATTGATTTTATATGAGGCTTGCTTTGAAGACAAGGCAGTGACTTGATGGGGCTCTCAGAAGCTGCCTGACACTTGGAGGTTTTACAATACAGGTAGTCCATAAGTTACGATAGGTCACTTAAAGTATGTTTAAAATTACAACAAATGCCCCAAAAATTACATATGACCCTGTTTCAAAATTACGACAGTTACACTCTTCCTGTGGTCACTGACCCTATGACTGACCTCAGAGGTACTGCAGCCACCCCCTTGTCTCTCTTACCCATCCCACCCTTCTAGAATGCTGCAGTGCTTGGGTCAGCTTCCCACACACCCATCTCCCTCCATCCTTACCCTTTGAAGGTCTCTGGACCTCGTGTTGGGAAAGGAGGACAGGCCATGTGTCCCTGGGATGCACAGCAGCAACCTGAACACCAGTGGTGGGTTGCCCTCAGTTCGGACCGGTTCACAAGAACCGGTAGTAAAATTGGCAGGAGGCCCTGCCCACCACCCCGGATGTCAACATAGGCACGATCCCATTGCGAACCGGTAGTAAAGGTAAGTAGAACCCACCCCTGCTGAACATGGCCAATTTGTGCTGCTGCCTGTGGGAGTTGAGGAGCATGTGACATGGATTTTGTAATTTGCTAACTAACATAGTTACTTTGTATTTTAATTTGATTTATTTTCTTTCTTTTAGAATGATATTCTGGTTTATTAACTTTTAACATTCCTAAACTTATAAACAAGCTGGAGACTAGCTCCAGATAAGAAAAAGTTTGTTGTTAGTGCAAATTGGGGTCTGGTTTATCTCTTTTGTGAACTCCAAATAACCTTTTTCCTTACAATTTACACTCCTCCTGATGTCAGACCTCATTTTAATGAACATGTGTGATATTATGGGATGCAACCCTGGGCCAGAGGTGGTATTCAGCAGGTTCTGACCAGTTCTGGAGAACCAATTGCAGAAATTTTGAGTAGTTCGGAGAACCGGTAAATACCACCTCTGACTGGGCCCGCCCCCATCTATTCTCTGCCTCCAGAGTCCCAGCTGATCAGGAGGAAATGGGGATTTTGCAGTAACCTTCCTGTGGAGTGAGGAGGGAATGGAAATTTTACAGTATCCTTCCCCTGCCACGCCTACCAAGCCACACCTACCAAACCATGTCCATAGAACCGGTAGTAAAAATTATTGAATCCCACCACTGCCTTTGGCCATGTTTTAAGAATCCCTTGATCCTTACAGGATTGAGCAAAAAATAAATGCTAACATGGCTTTATATATAGTATCTTATTAGGTTAGAATTAATTAAGCTTTCTGTTAATCAGTGGTTAAATGATCAAATATAGTAAAATAGGACTTTCTCCCTGTTTCCCTCTTTAAAATTGTTTTGAAACAACTCCATTTTATAAATCATAACACTATAAATTGTCCCTCTGATTCTTCCCACATGTTTACCAGTTTGATCTTGACCAGTGTCTTCTCCTGGTCTTAGATGGATTTTACATAATTTGAAACTACATTACTCACAACTTTTATCTTTAATTTTTGCAGTTTTGAATACCATCTTAGGCTTGATGCTCTGTTGGATGACAGTGAAAATTCTATGCAAACTTTTCAATCTCCATAAAATTAAATTATCATTAAACCATCATAAAATCTAGCCCATGGCAGAAATACATGTAACAAAGATAGCTGTCTTAGGAAAGGTAAAGCAAGCAGATAAATGTCACTACTTAATTTTTTCTTTAATGGGTTACATTTATTAGAATTTAGTGTCATAGTCTACTATTGCTTGACATGTCTCAATTGGCATCATTATGATTGCCCTACACTTTATTTCTTCTGTGTTCTTCTGGGGGCCCATGGCCTTTAAACATGTCATCAGGTCTTGATAATATCCACATTTTGAAAAATGCTGCTTGGGCTTGATTTTCCTTTCATTCAGGGATGCCCCACAATCATCTATTTCAGTTGGCCATTGGCCTATAACCGTGATGGCGAACCTATGGCACGGGTGCCACAGGTGGCACGCGGAGTCATATTGGTGGGCACGCGAGTGTTCCCTTAGCTCAGCTCCAGCGCGCATGTGCACACCAGCCAACTGATTTTCAGGCCTTTCGGTCCCACCGGAAGTTGGGAAACTGCTGTTTCCGGCCTCCGGAAGGCCTCCAGGGGGAATGGGGAAGGCTTTTTTTGCCCTCCACAGGCTCCTAGAAAGCCTCTGGAGCCTGGGGAGGGGGGAAAACGGGCCTACCGGGCCCACTCTGCCATCGCGTGCCAAAAGCAGGGGGAAGTGTGGGGGGGTCACGTGCGCATGCACGGGAGGGGGGGCGCATTGAATTATGGATGTGGGCACACGCAGCCGTGACCCCCCCATGCTCCCCCCGCTTTTGGCACGCGACGGCAAAAAGGTTAGCCATCACTGGCCTATAACATAGTTTCTGGTTGTTGGTTTTTTTTCCTAGTGAGAATATATTATCTTTTTTTTTCCTTTTCTGTATTTTGGTGCATCCTGCAAAGGGTCTTAATGATTGGAATGGTACATGAAATATGTAAAATAAATGAATAATAGAAAAAGACCACCACAATGTGGGCAAGGTTTTCCAGAAGTGGTTTGCTATTGCCCCCTTGCTAGAGCTGAGAGAGAGTGATTGGCCCAAGGTCACCCAACTGGATTCTTGCCTAAAGAGGGAGTAGAACTCACAGTCTCCCCGTTTCTAACCCAGCACTCAGTGGTGGGTTGCTTCTGGTTTGCCCCAGTTCGGGCGAACCTATAGTGGCGGTGGCAGGAGGTTCCGCCTACCCTCCCAGACGTCATAAGCTTCTTCACATGAGCAGAAGTGCCACGCGCTACCGATAACGAACCGGTAGCACCAGGTTTTGAAACCCACTACTGCCAGCACTGGCTATCAACAAGTATATTTACCTAAACTAAAATCTGTATTAAACATTAGAAAGCAGATTGATACTTGACCAATTGCTTTAGATAAGTTTATTAGATTGCTCTTGATAAATTCTTACTCTTAGAAGCTGTTTTCAATGACACTAGCAGTGCTTCTAATCAGACATGTTAGTAGTGTTAGTACTGAAATGTACAATAAATTATTGAGGGCTCAATACTATACTGCAGTTTTAGTAAAACAAGCAGAGGCACCTTTGATACAATTTATTATCCATCTGAAGAGCAAATGGCCATTTCCTTTTTCATTATTTTGTATTGTGCTGAGGACAATTTAAAATTAGCACTGATTTGCTCTTCTTCCTAATAAAAAGAAGTACAGCTTTCCCTTAAACACTCCAGTGTATGCAAACTGAAAACCAATCCACCAGCTGCTGCCCACTTCTTCTGGGCAGCCTGCCTGCACTTCTAGCATAAGCTAGTGAGGATATTGTGAGCAAGATGGCAATGTGAGTTCTTTTATAGTAAAACATGAAAGAAAGGAAAGAAAAAGCAAGAGAGAAGAACAGGCCAATTTTTCTCAAACTCTACTGGACATTCAAACTTAGCAAGTTTTTTTTTAAAAAAATCCCACATAATAAACAACAACTCTGTTACTGTAAAAAAAACAATAACGGCTCCATCCATTTGGGCAGTTTGGTGGGGAAGGAAAGAAAATCCAATAGAATTACGGTAATATAAATACAATTGGTAATAATAGTAATTAGTATATGTAATTATTAAATAGGTAATGCAATTTACCTATTATGCAATTTATCTGGCATCTTAATTTTCCTAGACTATAAGCATTCTACAGATATTAAAATAGAAATTAAATGAAATTGCATTATAGTAATAATGCAATTTTGCCTTAGAGTAATAAAATGAAGCAACATTTTATTCTGGTTTTAATCTGTGTATACTGTCCTGAGTTGTATGTCAATTAAGCAGCTATATAAATTGATTAAATAAGAAATAAAACTTATCAAGTAATAAGAAAATGTATTTGGATATATACAAACACACATATACAGCTGATCCTCAATTATAGCTGTGGTGGCGCAGCAGACTAAAGCACTGTTATTAACATCAGCTGCCTGCAATTACTGCAAGTTCAAATCCCACCAGGCTCAAGGTTGACTCAGCCTTCCATCCTTTCTAAGGTAGGTAAAATGAGGACCCAGATTGTGGGGGCAATAAGCTGACTTTGTATAAATATACAAAAGTATGAAGGCTATTGCTTAACGCATTGTAAGCCACCCTGAGTCTCC
The DNA here is from genome assembly GCA_012654045.1 of Ptyas mucosa. Classification (NCBI taxonomy): domain Eukaryota; kingdom Metazoa; phylum Chordata; class Lepidosauria; order Squamata; family Colubridae; genus Ptyas; species Ptyas mucosa. The sequence continues at coordinate 7,219,235 of WNWU01000030.1, read as the reverse complement.
GGGGAAGGGCGGCATATAAATCAAATAAAAAAAAGTTATGACCACAATTGGGTCTGGAATTTCTGTTCTTAAACAAGGCAGTTGATAAGTGAGTCAGGCCTGATTTTTATGATCTTTTTGACACAGTTGTTAAGTAAATCATGTAGTGATTAAATGAATCTATCTTTTCCCATTGACTTTGTATGCTGGGAAGGTCACATATGGTGATAATTGACCCTGGAATGCTGCAATTGTTGTAAATACATATTAATTGCCAAGTGCCTGGATTTTGATCATATGACTGCATGGACTGCAATGGTCATAACGGCGAAAAAGTCATAAGTCACTTTTTTCAGTGCCACTGTAAATTCAAACGTCATGAAACAAATGGTCTGAAATTCGGGAGTACCTGTATCCAAATTGCGAGCTGCTGTTAAACAATTTGCTTGAAACTAAATAGTAGCATTATTTGAGAGGCAGTTTGGTGTACTATGTAGTTCAAGTCACTAGAGTAGAAATCTTAGATTGGGTCAATTAAAAAAACCCACACCTACCAATTTGTAGTGGGACAGCATGGTAGATTACACTCCACAACTTCAATGAAGAGGATGGATTCACTGATCATATTAAGCAATAATGTGGCTTTTTTCAATTTAGCTAAGCATGTTTCATTAACCCAGCCAATCTGTTTTTAAAGCCATGCTTTACTGCTCAGTGTATTATTTGAACTTTGTCTGTTACACTTATTCTAGAAATTGAGTTAAAAGTAACTATGGCTTAGTGTGATGTGCGAGCCCAGTTAAAATTCAATAGTAAGGAAACCTGGAAACCTGGAATAGTAAGGAAATCTGGAAACCTGGAAAGGTGAAAAATAGATGCTTGAAACACCATCCAATCTCTGGACCTTCCTGAACATCACTGGCCTATGGCACATGGCACTGGTGCTGCTCACTACAGCATCCTTTCCAGTGGTGGGTTTCAAATTTTTTTACTACTGGTTCTGTGGGTGTGGCTTTGTGGGCGTGGCTTTGTGGGCATGGCAGGGGAAAGATACTGTAAAATCTCCATTCCCACCCCACTCCTGGGGAAGGATACTGCAAAATCCCCATTTCCTCTCGATCAGCTGGGACTTGGGAGGCAGAGAATAAATGGGGGTGGGGCCAATCAGAATTTTTACTATCAGTTCTCCAAACTACTCAAAATTTCTGCTACTGGTTCTCCAGAACTGGTCAGAACCTGCTGAAACCCACCTCTGATCCTTTCACCAGATCCATCCTTGACATCTGAACCATCTATCAATACATTATGGATGCCCATTTTATTTTATTTCTTCCTCTCTTTTTGTCTTTCAAATCTCCTCTTACCAGCAAAATGGGTTTATTATCATGAAAGCTTGAACCAGTTCTTCTTAATCCTGTAGTCACGAGGATGCTGTAAGTTGAATTTTAAATATGAAACTGCACATATTTAGAGCAGTTTTGTTTTTGTTTTTTGCTTTTAGTCAGAGCTGGCAAATTGTCTTGTAATTTAGCAGCAACTACAAAACCAGAAATAGCACTGTGACAGGGAGCGGAGATATTATTTATGAGCTTCACAACTGAAATAATACTGAAAAGCTGAAGAGATTAAAATAATGTATTAATTAGACTGAGGCTTCACTGCATGGCTGTCTAAAGGTGGCCTCCCAGAATATAGCAGGTAAAACAGAGGTGAAAAGCCTGTGTCCCTAAGAATGCCTGCAGTCTTCTGCTTCCTTTCAAAAGTGCCCAGCAAAGAATTGATTTCTGAGAGGCCAGCTAAGAGTTTTGTTGCTCGAAATGGAGAGAGACGAGAGTGTCAGAGAATGAGAGATGGATAGGAAGTATGTCAGAAACTGAAAAAAAGGGATATGCTACAAACAGTATAGACCTCCTTCTATTTGGGGCTGTAATTTTACCCACTTCTAGTCCTTTACATATGAACCCAAACAGGTTAACTCCAAGGGACTGCTGTCCTTAACTGGGGGTCAGAATCTGAAAACTGTTTGTGAGCTATCTCTTTTGGGTCACAGAGGGTCCTTGAATTTTGAATAATGTCTCAATTGCCACTTTCCAAACAGCAGAGCCAGCACAAAAGTGTGTGGGCTCAAAAAGGAAAAGAAAATCCAGGTAGAACTCAATTTGAACTAAATATCATTTATTGCATTTGTTCATTTGTTCATTAGATTTATATGGCTGCCCATTTCAACAACTTTGAGTGGTTAACAATATAAAAAAGATAAAAACATATACCAAAACACACACACACAGGCAAAATTGCCAGCAGCTGGCAAATATTACAAAAGCAATCACTCAGCACAATCAAGAACCAGGCTGTGTCACACATTTGGACCCCGAGCTCAATCACAGAGCTAAGTCTTCAAAACTTTATGGAAGGTCATCATGGATAGGACAAACTAATCTCCAAAATGATGATACCCCACAAGGCAGATGCTATGGCAGAAAGGACTCTCCTCCTGGGCCCTGCCAGCCAGCAGCCAAGACATGGAGCTTGCCTCTCCTGATATGAATTGCTATCAGGTTTTGGATTATTTTTCCTTTATAGAATACTATATTTCAGCTTTCAAAATAGCACCCAGAACAAATAAATAGGTGAGTTTTTGTAATCTTGCTTTAGTATAAATTAAATTAAACTTTTTAAATGTAACCTTCAAAGGAGAATTAAAAGACAAACTATTATTATTATTATTATTATTATTATTATTATTATTATTATTATTTAATCTTTAGTGAGATTCACAGCCTTTGAGGCTGGTTAACAGCTCAGCAGCTCGAGTCCTAACCAAGGACCTAGGAACTGTTAAAGTATCGTCGGAGGATGTAAGCTGTTCCGAGTAAGGTGGTATTTTGTAGAGTCAAAATGTTCAAGTCTGGTAAATTTAGAATTTCTAAATAGCGGGGTAGCCCTTTGGGTATTGCTCCAAGGGCTCCAATTACAGTCGGGACAACACACGATTTCTTTTTCCACAGTCGCTCAACTTCAATTTGCAAGTCCTGGTACTTTGTGATTTTTTCTTGCTGCTTATCTTCAATCCGTGCATCACCAGGTATTGCAATGCCAATGAACCATACTTTTTTCTTTTCAACTATTGTTCTGTCAGGTGTGTTGTGGACCAAGTGCCTGTCAGTCTGAATCCTGAAATCCCACAAGATCTTGAGTTTTTAATTCTCTAAAACTTTCTCAACCTGATGTTCCCAGTGGTTTTTGCTGTACTCAAATCCAAACTTCTGGCACAATTTCCAGTGAATGATCTTAGCAACGCGGTCATGGCATTGTAGGTCGTCAGTTTGTGAAATTTTGCTGCACCCACTGATCAGGTGGTCGACTGTCTATTATTATTATTATTATTATTATTATTATTATTATTATTATTATTATTATTTTGCTGTTGTTTCTCAGAATAACTACCTGTTCTTTCTTTGCAGGCATATTCCAATTTAATGTCAGCGGCGCATGATCTGATTTTTGTTACAGTCATTCACAACATTTTGCAAGCAGCAATGAGGTTATGAACACTGTATTTTTTATTAACAATTTTAAAATAAATACAGCCTTTTAAAATATCAAGCGGGTGTTAGTTGAGATTTTGTGGATTTAGACAAGCTAAGGAAACTACTTCAGTAAGAAAATGTTTGTCTTGAAAATCTAATAGAAATTTTAATGATGGCTCCCCAAAGCAATTCACTGTGGGGGGGAAAGGCTATTATATGGTGTAATGAGGCTTTCCAGCAATTTTCTGAAAACATTTCCCTTTCACTACTCAGACAATATTGGGAACTTCAATTAATTATTTAACAACACCCCAAAAGTACCTTCTCATTAAGATTGTAACTATCTTTTAAGATCTTTTGGTTGAACATTCCATTACTACACAGGTTTCAGATATCTTTTTTTTTTAAAGTGAGATTACAATTCAGATAGACTTTTAGAATGGTTTTCTCCCAGAACACCAAGACTTTTTTGTTTTAGGAAGCAGATCTTCCACAGAAGAGGCTTTTGACAAGTTGTAATTCAAAAAGGAAGCCAAGTCCATTTTTGTTTAAAATTAAGATTCAAGCAGAATTTCTTCCCAGATAAATCTGAAAGTTTTCAAACTTGGTCCATTTTACCAGATTGTAAATATTTTAATGCAATGCATGAATTAGGAGCCCAACTGAAACCATACAGTCAACTGGATTTTTGAATCTTGATATCCAAAAGTCCCTTGAAGATCATAAATAATATAACTTAAATGTAGCTGCATCCTGTGGGGGCTCTTTGCTCTCCGAGGACTTGACACAAATCTGTACACAATACTTCGTTGCAACACACACTTTCCCCAACGACACACTATTGGTCTGCATCAACTCCACTCTTCTAGGACTTTGCAAGGTAATGTTGTCAGCAGTGGCTTCTCTGAGTGATGAAGATAGACAGGTCCCATTAAAGATATATGATTTAGTGGGAATGGTATATGATTGTCCTATTCATTTGAATGCAACATCATGAGCGCTTTCCCACCTCACCCCTGGAACAGTAGTGGGTTTCAATTTAGTTTGTATGCGTAGAAGTGTCCGGGCAGGTGGACGGAGCCTCCTGCCACTGCCGCTACTTGTTTGCCCAGTCCAGGACGAACCGGTAGGAACCCACCACTGCCCTGGAACCCAACTAAGTATAAACATGTCCTGGCAATAATTTTTTTTCCTGCTATCTCTTCCTGATGTTATCTTTATGTCACCCTCAGGCCATAAGTGAAAGGAGTTTAAATCTATTCCACTATTAAAGTTGTGCTTTTCCTTTCTGACAGCATCCAAAGAGTCCCGCAGAAGATATGAAGCCTGTTGTGTATTCTCGCCCATTATCAGTACAGTAGGTAAAATCAGATAGGGGATTCTTGGCTGTTTCAGGTTAATATGAATAATCTCCTATCACTTGACAGCCTCATTCACCATTACTCTGTAATAGCCTCCCTAAAGGATCAGACATAGCGGTGCTGTGCTGGTGGTTCTTTTGATTTCTGCAAGAATTCATTTCTTCATTTCTTCATTCATCCAATTCCTAAGCTACTCAACTCCAGAATCATTCCAGACAGCTTTACAAGAAAAAAAGAAAACAGATAAAAATGACATTATTTTAAACATTATTATGAGCTGCAGTGGCACAGTGGTTAGAATGCAGTACTGCAGGCTACTTCTGCTAACTGCCTAGCTGTCTGCAGTTCAGCAGTTCGATGGTCACTGGCTCAAGGTTGACTCAGCCTTCCATCCTTCCAAGGTGGGTAAAATGAGGACCCAGATTGTTGGGGGCAATATGCTGACTCTGTAAACCGCATAGAGCGGGCTGTAAAAACACTGTGAAGCGGTATATAAGTCTAAGTGCTATTGCTATTATATACAATTGTTGCTTGGAAAGAACAAAACAAAAACAAAAACACTCCCACCCCACTATTCATCCATTTAAAATGGTCAGTCCCTAAGCAACTGAAGCCTTGGGGTAAGAACCAGGTTTTTAAACTTTGCTTACATATAGGTAGATGAGGGCCATATGGATCTCTATGAGGATGCTGTTTCAGAGAAAGTCATGGAAGACAGACAGTCTCTTAAATCAGAGGTCCCTAACCTATGGGCCATGGCTCACTACCGGATTGTGGTCTAATTGCCACCGGGCTGCGTGAGTGGCTGACCAGTGTGCCTGGGCCTGTGCACTGCACAGTCCTACTCATGCAAGCATGGCCGCACTTGCACAAACCTTGTTGCAGGCACTCACAGCCCCACTTGCGCGAGCCTTGTTGTGCCTGCCCCTTCTGAAAAATCGTCCCCTCTTTCCCCCTTCCCCCCTGCTCCAGGCCACCAATCTGGAAAGGTTGGGGAACTCTGATGTAGAACTTTAAAGGAATTAATCAGCATCTTGAATTGTACCTGGAACTATATTGTTTTAGGCACTGGGGTACCCTAGGCAATCTTCATTTGTCATTGTACAAATATTTTCCTGCCACACCCACATGTCTATCTATACAACAGGAACCTTTTATTATTTATTTTAATAAAGCACAGTTTATTGTAAAGTAAATGGTAAATGAATTTAAGGAATTATTTAATTTGTTTAGCAGCAGTTAAAGCAGTAAAGAAACAAGACAAACATATGGGTGCTGCCATTTTATATCCCTTAGAGAATATTGGAAGCACTCAACAGCCAATAAATTTGAATGGAGATCTGGGGGAACTGAATAAAAGCATTAGAGTGCTCAGTGAATAGTCTTGTAAATGCTTTAACTCTATGACCTTTATCAGTTTAATGCAAGACTGAAATGGCATAATGCTGAAATGATGGGACCAGTTCTGCCCCCTTCCCCATTATCTCCCAACTGGAAGTTGCATTTGTTACTGTTTAAGTGGTGGGGTGAAAAAAAAAACGTAAATAAAAGTGTTGCTTGGGATTCAGTTCTCTTTGTGACTTAGTCTGATTTGGTTGGTTTCTTTACGGCCGAGCGACGAGGGACACAGGAAGTAGCCTAAAAATAAAAGACATACTGTTAGATGCAATCCATTCCTGTCGCAGTGTTATGGTTGTTTCTGTTGCCCGCAGCTGACACACTGAAATGGAAGGGCAGCAAAGCCATAGGAATCAGCCAAACACTTTGCTTATCACATACTGTTCAAACATAATCAGGACAGCAGCATTTAGCAGTGGCTCAGAACAGATGCAATAAAGGCAAGATAGGGATCAGCAGCGAAGCAGCAAATGTCATCCTGGTAAGTTTTCTGTTGATGACATAAGAATGAGTGCATAAGACTTTAACAGTGGGCAAAGACCCTTAGGTGACCCCTAGATGTGTCGTGTGGTATTCAGAGATGTCTAGAGTGCAAGTTAGAAGGGTCAGAATACAGCATGACAGCATGATGTTACGAGTTGAGTCACTGACAAAAGCACTGAATCCTGCAGATGCCTCTGATGGTATCACAAACAAATAGCTCCCCAATGACAGTAGTATGGTTCATAAATACACCTTAAGAATATATTGTGTGGGCAGAATTATGTGTAATAATAATATAAATATGAATAATAATAATATGATTCATATAATGGATGGTCATCCTTCATGAAACTCTTCACAGCTCCTTGGGTGTTCCCACAGATTTGGCAAGCTGCGTTCAGAAAATTGCCAGAGATAAAATAGATGGATTCACACTGCTAGTGGCAGCAGGAAACCAGTTATTTTCAACCAGACAGCTAGCTTATCCCTGGCAAGGCAGGATTTTTGAGAGAAAAGGGCAGCTGTGTTTCTTCCTCTTCCTCATAGTCTGTCGAATCGTGATACAGAATATGGGGGTAGTGTTTAAGGAAACATTGAAACATAGTATGTATGTATACATATTAAGTGTTTATGTAGTCCTCATGCTCCCATTAGATAATGAATATGATGTTGAGCTAGAAACATACCTTTTTGTGATTGGATGTCTAACAGAGAGAACAGGTGCATTGGAAAAACAATATCTCAGCCCAAGAGAGAGAAGAAGTGTGAGAAAGAGACTCAGAGCAATTCTGCACAGTATTAATTACTCTACATATAAGTTGAGCTGGATAATGAGCAAGAATTCTTTTCAGACCCATGGACGATTTATTATACACTAAAATACACTAAATGTTCAAATTAATTGCCATTTTCTTCTAAACACTTTATTCATTTGGCATATGATCTTGACCATTTCTACATACAGTAACATTTTATCTAAGAAAATAAAATTAATAAGGCATACTGGTGTGATAGGGGAACTGATTTTAATATACCCTGTAGAGCTGGTGTACTGGTTCACATATCAGGCTAGAAGACAGGAGACTCTGAGTTCTAGACCCACAGTAGGCACAAAGCTAACTGGGTGACCTTGGATCAGTCCCTCCCTCTCAGCCCTAGGAAGAAGGCTAGGGCAAACCGTTTCTGAAATCTTGCCAAGAAAACTGCAGGGACAGTCCAGGCAGTTGCCAAGAGCCATAAACACTCTCTCACACACAAACACACATTTATACATACACATGCATTCATTTTTCTGTCATACAAATTAATTTATGTCCTCATCTCTTGGCCCATTCAAGCAAACATATTTGACTCATCACTGATCTCCAAGTGCTCTCTGTTTAAATGTGTGTATCAAGTAATTGAAATGAAATTCCTCTCGGCAGATGCTACTGTCACGGAAATTGTGAGAAGCATCCTAAATCAGTATTATTATGTAGGGACAATGCAACTTCCTCAGAAAATATCCAACATTTCTATTGCCCATGATTATGAAGTGATCATACTGTTCATGGAAAACAACAGCAGTGCACTTTACTGAGTTTGTATCATTTAGAATCAGCTGTCATTCTTCCCTGTGAACTTGTTGCTATGGCTTAATGCCTCCTTTCAAAATAACAGGAAGACTGTAAGTGGTCTGTTGGTTTTGGAACTAAACACTATGCCTCAAAAAAGGTGTTGCTACTGCATGAACATCTGCAGGTCTAATTTGCTTCTCTAGAGGTTGTCCTTCATCCCGTATTGCAGAATGTATTGTCCATTCATCCATTAGTATTACAGAAATAGGAATGAGATACCATTGCTTGTTGCTACCCTGTTTTCCCCAAAATAAGACTTCCCCCCATAATAAGCCCAATCAGGCTTTTGAGCGCATGGCAATAAGGCCAAGCATTTATTTCAGGGTTCAAAAAAATATAAGACAGGGTCTTATTTTTGGGGAAACACGGTATGTACATTACTTAATAGCAACTTATCAATGAAAATTCCTAAACGGGCTGCTATGCTTTGTTCGATAAATTATATGGAGTAGAATGTAAGCACATCTTTGCATTGTCCATCCCAAGATGCTATTAATATCAATAAACTATGCTGTGGCTTGGTTGTTCATTTGGACTTCTCCTCTAGAGTTGAAGTTTGGGCTGAGAATGTAAAAGATTTCACAGGCCCCTATTCTGCTGCTGCTTGGGCTAACTGAAGTTCCTGACTTTTTGCTAGACCCATGATGGTGAACCTATGACACACATGCCACAGGTGGCATGTGGAGCCATATTGGTGGGCACGCGAGCGTTGCCCTAGTTCAGCTCCAGTGCACATACACTGCCCAGCTGACTTTTGGGCCTTCTGGACCCACCAGAAGTCAGGAAACGTGACATTTCCAGCCTCTGGAGGGCCCCAGAGGGGTGGGGATGGGAAAGGCCATTTTCGCCCTCCCCAGGCTCCAAGAAAGCCTCTAGAGCTTGGGGAGGGCGAAAAATAGGCCTACAGGGCCCACCGTGCCATCACATGCCAAAAGTGGGGGGAGCGTGAGGGGGTCGCACGTGCATGCGTGGGGGGGGGCAGGATGCATTGAATTGAGGACCCAGTTTGTGGGGGCAATAAGCTGACTTTGTATAAATATACAAAAGTATGAAGGCTATTGCTTAGCGCATTGTAAGCCGCCCTGAGTCTCCGGAGAAGGGCGGCATATAAATCAAATTTTTTAAAAAAATTGTGGGTGTGGGCACAACCCCCTGGGCTCCGCTGCGCTCCCCCCGCTTTTGCCACATGATGGCAAAAAGGTTCTCCATCACTGTGCTAGACCTTCAGATCCCTTGCCAGTTGTTGCCATCATCGTGAACTTTGATGAGGTAACTGCCAGGGCTCCTAATCATTGAAAGAATTGAGAGCACTCTGAATCTCCACCCTGGGCTTTTGTATTGCACTGTTGGTACTCTGGATGTATTTTAGCTTCCTGGGTTGGGTATTCTAGAATTCTTACTATTGCTACAGAGCTGGGTTACCTTGGCAGTGCTCTGGGCTTCCTTGTGCAGTTGCCAATGCCCTGGACTTCATTTCCATTCTGGGCCAATGAAGATGACTCCCAGCACCCTGGTCCTCTCTGCTATGTGATTAATGTGTTTCAAAGTTCTTTCCTGCCACTGCCAAAGCTGTCCGCTGTTGCTCTTCTCCACTAATATTCCATGGCATGGAGCGAAGTGGCAATGATTCTGTGAGAAACTTTGGTGATGACCAGATACCACACTCTGCAAGTATCTATTCCTGAGATCAGGCTATAGAGTAGAATAGAGTAAAATAGTCTAACATCCTGTATACTACCCACTCTGGCTTCTGCAGCTGAATTGCTAGGTATTATTACAGGTTTATTTGTGCTAGGAATTTTCAATTTCTATGCCGTAGAGGTGGGATCTGGAATGGCTCAGGAGTTACAGCCAAAATGATAATGCTGAGCTTATTTCTGGTGATTCCTGGTGCAATGTATATGCAGGCAATTCTCGAATTACAACCATTAGTTTTACAACTGTTTGCATTTACAATGGCTTTGAAATAGGTGCTTTACAATGGCTGGTAAAGCATCTTCGATCATCGTGAATGGTTGTCATCCCTTCCCCTGCAATCATATATGACTGCATTTTGGGTGCTTGGCAGCCTCTTCTCATTTACAACCTCTTGCCAAATGCCCTGTGATCAGATGATTGCCATTTGCAATCTTCTCTACCAGCTTCTTCAGAAAGCCAATAGGAAGGCTGAAAGTGGAGGATTTGAGATCAGTTCCTCAGAGCACCAAGGGATTTCCTCTCCCCTCTGTTCAGGGAAGGATATCCTCACACACCTTGGAGGAACAGCCCTCAAATGATGAGGACACTGAGATATTAATATTCAGTGAAATATTAATGCATAGGCAAAATCTCATCCAACACCGCTGTTTAATAAGTCTTGTGTGCTATTGGGGAAAAATGGTTGGGTTAATCTCCCCTCAGACAGCTGTGATTTGTTTTCAAGATTCATTTGATATAGAAATCCACATTGACCAGAACAAGCATGATAAGTGGAACAACATCTTGAGGGTTATCTAAAGTTACTTTGATTTTTTTAGACTTTATGGATGTATGCTGGGTTCCTGGATACATGAGGCCATCTATTGATCCAGCAGTGTTGAATAACTTCAACTCAAAAATTTTCTTTCTGGGAAAAAAGCAATAAAAATGCAGCTACAGGGAGCCCTGGATGAAGTAGATTGATTCTATTCTTCTCAGCTGGGCTTCAGACCCAGGTATGGGACTAAAACAGGATAGGATAGGATAGGATAGGATAGGATAGGATAGGATAGGATAGGATAGGATAGGATAGGATAGGATAGGATAGGACAGGACAGGACAGGACAGGACAGGACAGGACAGGACAGGACAGGACAGGACAGGACAGGACAGGACAATACTTTACTGGCCAAGTGTGATTAGATACACAAGGAATTTGTCTCTGGTGCATAGGCTCCCAATGTACATGCAAAACAACCAAGTAATAATAATCATAGTATCAAAATAATCATAATCATAATAATGATACCAATAAGGGAAGGTAATGGAACAAATGGGAAGGATAAAAGTAATACAGCCATACTACATGGTTACTGTAGATATATTTAGACATAAGACAGTAGTGTGGGAATTAGGTGTTCAGCAAAGTGAACACCTAATTCCAAAGATGCTTTTCACAAAGCAACTGGACTTTCAGTTCGTCCAGAATTGATGAAGCTTCTTGGATGAGAAGTGAAACATTTTCAAAGAAAAAAACCCAAGAAAGTCCAGTTGCCTTGTGAAAAGCACTTTTGGGACAACCGTGACCTGGATGATTGAGAATCTTCATAGACGACTGAAACTATATTGTTCATTCTCAGGGATGATCTCTGGTGCTAATGGATCTCCCAATGATATTTGATATAATTGATCCTAGTAACCTTTGAGACTGCTTGCAATAATTGTGGGTGTTTTAGGGTTTTAGTGTTTCAGCTTCTATTTGAATAGACACCTCCAACTGATGGAATGGGGAATGAGCAATGGAGTTCCTGGCCACTCCTGCATGAGGTTTGGTTCTTAGTTCCACGTTGTTTAGCTTCTACATGATTTGTAGGATTCGTGATTTGTGGATTATGTCCTTTATTGATTTAGGATGAGGTATAATTAATATGTTCTCAATACCAATTATGCTGTATTTACCCTATGCTGGATAAAAGGTACTACAGATGAACTTATTTAGCATCTGGAGACAATAAAGAATTAGCGGGAAGAAAATGAACTGAAACTAAATCGTAGCAATTCCTCTTGGTCTAAAAGCCATTAGATTTCATAGAGGTACCTAGCCAGAAGGAGCAGGTCCATCCATGACTCAGAGGAAGTCCTGAATTCATAGCTTTTGCTTCAGCATCAGTTGAGGCCAGCACCAGAGTCAGTTACTTCACCTTTCAACTATTTCTTTAATGACAGACCCTAATAAAACTGTCTGTGTTATCTTGAGCTTGGATGATTGCAGCACTATCATCTGTGGTTGCCATTGTAAACTATCTACAATTTTAAAGTAGCATAGAATGTGGCAGCATACATGTCGATGGATGAGAGCTGCTTCAGCTGTGTTACACCTTTATCGTTGGGAATGCATTGGCTGCCAGTCTGTTTTTGAGTACAAAGTGCTGGGTTTTGACTTATGGCTTGGATCCATATTACCTTTAGCACTGTCTTCTCTGAACAGTTCCAGAATATTTACAGGCCAGGATATCAACTAAATTAAATGTCAAGATATTCTTGGCTGTAGCTAAACAAGGCCATGCTTTCACTGATTGCATAGCAAGCAGAGACATCTGTAGGATCAAAGGTTTTTTGGCAAAAACACAAACAACAAAAGCAGTGTTGTGGCATTGCAATGCAAGACCTAACCTTTTCGTACATCCTTGCATAATCACAGTGCATGTAACCGCAAGGGCAGAACTGGCATTGACACAATGCAGTGGTACTTTCATCATTTTTCCTGCTTGACCCTCCGACATCAAGCTCATTTGTTGCTGTACTTATCACTTCAAAGTTTTTAAAGATTTTTTAAAAAGGGCAAGCCACTTTCTAAGTTCTTACCATCAGGCTTAGGCATCCTCAGAGCATCAGAACACACATTACTTTCTTATTAACTAGCAAACACAAAAGAAACTTTCCATGTCACGATATTTTTTTTGAAAAAGACCAATATAATTACAGAGAAACATTGTTATAATGAGTAATTTATTTCAATACTGTGACCTTGTTTTCTGTTTTTAGAACACTTTGACTAGTCCTGATTTGTTGTCATTCTCTGAGTGCTTAATGGGCATAGAATCCCAATAATAGGTTGGTTGCAATTTGTGTTCACATTATAATTAATTGTTTCATTACTGCCTGAGTCATTATTTTGTGGCATTATTTCTTAGTTTGAATGAATGGAACTGTAATATAGAAATAAAAGAGTGCAGTCAATGAACATTTCAAACTGTCTTCCCTATATATTTTGGGGTATTTAAAATCAATATCCAAAATAGTTAAGAGATGTGCCCATATGTCTGTTTATAGATGTAATTTTCTTTTTTTCTTCAGTCTTTGAATATTCTTGGATTAAGGCAGTAGGTTTCATGATCCCCCCCCCCATCTCACTCCACTTGTCAAAAAAATTGAGAACTGCAATAGGATTTAAATAACTTTTTAATCTTTGGGTATCCAAAACTCAATAAACAATTTTAAAAATCTTCCACAAAACTGTAGTAGTAGAAACCTACATTAAAGTACAGAATGGAAATAAAGTATTAAAAGTATGTCTCAAAGGCAAAGTAATTTAATGACAGTTATTACACAGAAAAATGTATGTCTTTAGTAGATTTGTAAAAATGTAATGTATTGAGAATGGATAAAGAGAGATCATTTCCGGTTCCAGATGGCAGCAGATGCTGCCTGGGTAAGCTCTTGCCCCAGCGTCTGAATCCCCGCTGCCTGGAGGCCCCTCGGGGCCAGGTGCCCTGGTTTTGGGGTATCCGCCATTAAGGGCGGCTCGCCAGGGGTCCCCTGCCTCAATTCCAGGGGTTGAACGGCCAATGCTGGTGCACCCAAGGCTCCGGCGAGTGTGTGCGGCACACAGCGGCCCTTCCCAAGGCCGTTCCGTGCCTATGTGCCTGTAGGACCCGGTGTATATCGAAATTAAGGCAGCAGGTAAAGAGGCGATCAGAAGAGGAAGGGATGCAGGCCGGAGAATAAGTAGAAAAGGAGAGACCTTGATTGGTGAAGCGATGAGGCGTCCTGCGAGTGAGGGGGGGCGAAGTTCCCCCCCCTTGTAGCTGGGAAGGGCGCCGTGGCTGACAAAAAAGAGGAGGAAAAAAGAAGGAGACCTCTTACCTCGCTGATTTTTTGTGGAGAATGGTGGAGGCGGAATTCGGGAAGGGAGGCTGGAGGCCCCTCTCTTTGTTGGAGAGTCATGGCTGGGGCCTGATTTCCTGCTTCTTTGTACACAATTGATGACATCACCCACCTCTGGTTTCCTGTTTGATCTATTCTACAAGCCGGACTCATTGCTCCTGTGAGCGCCCTCTGGTGGATCGTGAGGAAACAGTGCTGATTTTTAAGAGAACCTTCTCCTTTCTGGATGCTTGTGCCTACCTGAGGACCTCTCATTCTTTATTATTGCAAGATGGCTAAAGGACAAAGACCAGCTGCAGGTGACATGGAAAATTTTTTGGAGAAATTGGCAAAGTTGGATGAGAAGCTTGTCAAACTTGATAAACTTGATGACCTGCAAAAAGGGCAATTGGAAATAAAATCTGAAAGTAGTTATGAAAAAAGATTTAATTGCTGTTCAACAGGTGGCAGAGGCGAATAAGAAAAAGGTGGGAGGTTTGGAGGGAGAGGTGCGGGCAATCCAGAAGAGGGAAGAAATGAGAGGAAATGTAATTTTAACTTCGCAGCTGGATAGAATGTCTTATTTTCTCAGGTTTCAAAATGTGGAAGAGGTGGACCAGGAAGATCTGCGAGAAGTGATGGTTAAATTGTTGGGCGAATTTACTGAAAGAGGTTTGGACTTTATGAGATGGGATATGGATTTAGTTTATAGAGTAAACTTACAATATGCAATTTTACATAGTGTCCCAAGAGAGGTCCACATTAAATTTGTGAGAAGGGAAACGAGAGATGAAATACTGAGAATTCAAAGATCGGGGGCGCTGATATACAGGGGCAAGGAGGTCACCATTCTGAAGCAGATCCCTAGACAGGTACGAGAATTAAGAAGAAATTATTATTTTTTATCAAATAAACTGTACCTTAAGGGAATTGGCTTCAGGTGGTTGATGCCGGAAGGTTTGATGATTTTCTGGGAGGGCAGTAGGAAGAAAATTAATAGTGTGGTGGAGGCTCAGGCCTATCTGGAGCAACACAAGACCCTCCTAGAGGGTGAAGATACAGGAACCGAGGAAGGGGAGGTACCAGATGATCAAGGAACGGGGGCGGGCGAGGCCGTGGCAGTCCAGGAGGAGGGGGGTGCTAAGGCCAGAACCTTGAGATCTAGAACCAAGAAATGACGAAGTGGGAGGAATCTATTACTTTGTGCCTTTTATGATATCTCTTATTTTTGTAAACTTTAATATTACTCTGGATACTCAACTGATATTTTTGTATAAATCCGGTTGTTAAATTTGAAATTTTAATAAGGGAAGATCTGCTGTATGTGAAAAAAAGAAAATATATATTATCTTTGTAAAAGGATAATGAAAATTCCACATATTGTAAGCGATAATATTGTTTATTTTTAACCAATAAAAACTTTTATAATAATAATAAAAAAGAGAATGGATAAAGCAACCATCAACCAATCAAGCTTCCCATTGGAAAGAGTTTGATACCTTGTGAGCTGCCACTGAAAAGAGTATATTCTGAAAGTACCATACTACTAGCCAGTCCTACCAATGGGATTATCAGCAACTCCAAGTTGATCTTGGAAATCCATGTGTTACATTGGCATTCAAAATTTGCTCCTTTCATATAGAGCAAATAAGCCATAGGGTAGGTGGGTGGATAAGCAGAAAAGCACTAACAGATCTCATTGATAATCATCACACGGTCAATGTTGTGGTTGTCAAATGTTGTGGTTTATAACTTTTATTATTATTAATCATGTCTGCTTTCAGCCATAGATACTTGCTGGTTCCTCATATAATCATGCCTTTATCCATACCCAAAGTATCTGTACTGACTTTATGCTACATCTTGTTGATTAGGAATAAATTAACAGAAGATAGATTAGAGTCTCATAGGACACAGTGCTCAGAGGTCCTGGAGAAGCAACAGGAGGAAGTCGTAACATATCTAGGAAGAAGGAGATAGGAAATGGAGGTAATAGATGGCAGGTTAGATACACTTAGACATCTCTAGAATTTGTTGAAGATGGCATATTAGTTTTAATCTGGAAAAGGGATGGCTTGTGATCCTAAAATGAAGCCCATTTCATCTTACTAAGATGGAAATGGCCAATAAATTCTATAACCTCTTTTCTTAACATCACATAGAGTAATTTTACTATGTAACCATACAGTGAGATGCAAACATGCTTGAATACACAGATATCTTAAGTTCAAATAATAACTTGCAAAGATATGCATGGGTGGAATGGCTTCAAGCTAAATGTTAGCTGAAAAAAACCTATCATTTCCTGTACTTTTATAGGATGGGGAGGAACTACTTTCTGTGGAATGTAAAGTGATTAAGGGGATATAAAGCTTTTGCATAGTTGGAAACTGGAAACTGGGAAACCAAAACTGCTTTTCACTCTCTTTTAAGGTAAAAGAAAAAAGCTGGAATATTGGTGGTACTGTCAGTTTGAATCCCTTTTAATACAGGATATACACCCTATCACCTGTTGGCGAACCTATGGAACGTGTCCTGGAAGTGGCATGTGAAACCATCCCGTGAGGAATGGGCGGCCTTTCTGGCTCCTCTTCTGCATTCCTGTGCACACACTCACACACACACACACACACACCGGTCAGCTGGGCACCAGAACTTCTGAGTTTCCATCGCGCGCATGTGTGATGGCCAGCTGTTCGTCGGGTGCGCGTCCGTGCCAGATACCGGAAGTTTGGGTGCCAGCTCCCTCATGTGCGATAGACCGCCACTCTTCTGGGTATCGGCGCTCCCGTGCATGCGAAGGTCAGTGGGGCCGCTCATTCCTCACGGGATGATTTCGTGTGCCATTTCCAGCACGCAGGCCAGCACATGGTGACGTAAAAGGTTAGCCATCATTGCCCTATGACAAACATGTTGACTAAAACTTTGAGGAGTGAAGTGATATTTGAAATTTTGGGAATGTTTGAAATTCTGGAGTTGTTACCATACCACTTTGGTATGCTCAAAACTCCGTACATATTGCCAATGTGATATGAATGAACATGAAAAACAGCTCAACTACTGTATTAATATGGAGCCCTCTTTAATAGCAATCTACCTGCCTCTCCTATTTCATCACCTTTCTTCTTTGTTGCCTGAATAGAGTTAGCCAGAGAGCTGGTATCTGTCTGTAGATGTGTGTGTGTGTGTGTGTGTGTGTGCACATGCATGCAGAAGTGCAATTCTCCTGCTTGCAGGTAATAATATCTATTTGCTGAACTTCTGCATTTTCTCACATCTTCTTCTATCCTTCTCTATACAAAAAAGTATCAAATAAGAGGAAAATAGTCCATAAACGAAAGCCATTTAACTGAAAATAAAGTAAATAGTCTTGAGTTTTTCTCAGTGGTACAATCTTCCTATTTTTCAATAGTTGTCTGAAAGCAGTTTCAACAAAAAATGCATCCCTTTCCTTCTCTATTTCTGCAATGAGCTGACATTAGGTTGGATATTAAGACTGCTAGCCCAAGAAGTTATTGCATAAAAACAAGTCCAATTATCTCCACCTCGGGGAGTCATGAGTTGCAGAGGCCTGCAATGGACTTGTAGACTGCTATTTCTGACAGGAATCCTCCAGCACTCCAGGACCACAAGTCAGAGAATTCAGTGACTGTTCAATTGATCCTAAAAAAATAGGCCCTAAAAATGGACTGCCACAGTTTACTAGAAAGGTATACGAAATACCAAAGTTCATCAGGTGAACCTTTAGCAGCATAAGGAAATTTCAGATGCCTCTGTGTTTTATTCTTTTGGGGTATGAAGGTACTAAATGTATAGCAGTTTTGTCAAAGAAATACGCTGATGGATACTTTAGAGTCATCAATTATTTTTAACACATTAATAATGGATCTGTGCTACTCTCAGTCATATTAAATGCATCTTCAATCGGAGAAAATGTTCAGGTATTTATTTTCCCCTTTTATGCAGAAACAAAAATATCTGAGAGGAAAAAAAAAGGAACCTCAAATCTTACTGATCTAAATTATTTGTATCCTGCCTTTATTATTTTTACAAATAACTCCAGCTGGCGAACATATTCAACACTTCTTTCTCCTCCTCTTTTCCCCACAACAACAACTCTGTGAGGTACATTGAACTGAGAGCGAGAGTGACTGTTCTAAAGTTACCCCGCTGGCTTTCATGGCTAAGATGGGACTTGAATTCAGGATCTGCCACTTTCTAACCTGGTGCCTTAACCCCCAACTGGCCCCAGGGCTAAATTACAGGTAGACCTCGACATACAACTACAATTGAGACCAAAATTTCTATTGTCGAGTGAGACATTTGTTAAATGAATTTTGCCCCATTTTACAACTTTTCTTGCCACATTTGTTAAGTGAATCACTGCAGTTGTTAACTTTGCAATACAGTTGTTAAGTTGACTTTGCTTGTCAGTAGGTCACAAAAGGTGATCACATGATTCCGGGACACTGCAACCGTCATAAATATGAACCAGTTGCCGAGTATCTGAATTTTGATTATGTGACTACAGTGATGCTGCAGTGGTTGTAAGCAGTGGTGGGATTCAAGTAATTTAACAACTGGTTCTCTGCCCTAATGATTTCTTCCAACAACCAGTTCACCAAACGGCTCAGAAAGTTAACAACCGGTTCTCCTGAAGTGGTGCGAACTGGTTGAATCCCATCATGGGTTGTAAGTATGAAAACTGGTCATGAGTCATTTTTTTCAATGCCATTGTAACTTCGAACAGTCACTAAATGAACTGTTGTAAATCGAAGACTACCTGTATCAGCAAAGCAATAAGAAAGTATATTTGGTTTTCTGATTCTCTTTTCAGTTCTGTTCCACGTCAATAGAAGGATAGATCTATTGTACTATATATAAGCAGCTTCTGAATGTGGATTCAGAATAGGTTTGATTTTTTTCTTTTCTTTTAAATTCCCGTCGTTCAAATGCGTGAATGCATGCTGTGTGTGCAAATATCAAACAGATATATTGCAATGCTTGAGTATTGTTTATTTCAAACTCTTAGTATGTGCTTTATGTTGGTAATGAGAACTCTTTCACTAAGGAAACATGTATATTTTTTTATTTCTTTGGAATGAAAGACGTGTGTTGTAGTCCCAACCTATCTGCATAACTCATCTTATTTCTGAGGCTTACATGGAAAGCTGCTTTAAATATTTCTTGGTCCTTTGGATTGTTTTCAATGGAAGTTGCTAAAACCCTTTACCAAAGTAAGTGCCTTGGTAGCAAGTGAAATGGGACCCACCAAAATTGGCTGCCATTGTTCTTCACAGATACGTTGAGGGAAACTACTCCTACTGGAATTACACAAAGTAATGAAGCGTGTGCTAGTGGGCTGCCTATCACAATTATAGGCATGGATGTGTGTGAAATTATTCAAAATGTTTCAGCATCCTATGAATAAATATGAAGCACCGGCAGCAGATATTGGTGATTATGTGAATACTAGGAACTGCCTTTCATCTTCAGCCAAATCAGAATAGGTTATAGGTGTCCTGCCTTTGCCTTTACGATACCCAAAATATAATCAAGATGGACAGACTTTTCTTATTCCTTTTACAAGCCCCCTGCTTCTAATCTAAGGTCACAGACAGAAGGCAACATTACTGTATGTCGAATAATGTTTCTAAATGGGAAGAAGTAAGTGTCTGCAGTGCTAGGATAATAAATAAAAATTGGCAGAATTCTGAGTTTGAGAGAGTGTTGATTTACAATAATAGCAAAATGTTCCTCTTAAGCAGCTAGTCATTAAGTCAAGAATTATCTTGTTCATTCCAATTATCAGTGCTTGCTGACCAGATCACTATAGAAGTCTAGAAAGTTCTCCATGTTCTTAGCCAACCAAATCAGCAAAAATACCATCAGGGGACTCTGCAGAAGAGCCCCCAGGCTTAGAGGATGTTTGCAATAACTCCAGGGGTGAAATCCAGCAGGTTCTGACAGGTTCTGGAGAACTGGTAGCAGAAATTTTGAATAGTTCAGAGAGCTGGCAAATGCCACCTCTGGCTGGCCCCAGAGTGGGGTAGGAATGAAGATTTTGCAATATTCTTCCCCCTGGAGTGGGGTGGTAATGGAGATTTTGCAGTATCCTTCCCCTGCCATGCCTACCAAGCCACGCCCACCACACCACACCATGCCTACCAAGCCACAACCACAGAACTGATAGTAAAAATTTTTGGACTCCAACATTTCTACCAAGTTCTGCCACGTATAGGAGGGCAAATGTATGCAGCATTGAGTTGTTACACTTATCAAAAGAGAGCTTATTTGAGTCCAACGGGTTTCTGCTGAGTTATGCCAGTATGAAGAACACACTGGAGAGGAAGGAAATAGTGCACTTTTACAGGCTTCTAATCATTTTGCACCGATGAAATCCACGATAGGCTCAGGATTCAGCAGCTTTTATTTGCATTTTGAGATATACTGTACTGCAAGAATTACTTTGAATGGAAATTATGCTCCTTGCAGCTGAGCTATTTTTGAAGTTGATCTGAACATTTCTGTTACTGCAAAAAGCAGCTTGCCAAATGTTACTGGGTAGGAGAAACATAACATATGCATTAAAAGACTTAACACAGTGGGGAATCAAATTATTTGAAGGCCTGCCTTCAACCTTACCATTTAACATCAGGAATGGGGTGCTATTTGAAACACCAGCTTTAAAGAAATCTTAAATAGTTATTTATTCATGCAATCCTCTCCTTAAAGGATTAATTACCTAACAAATCTTATGTGCTTGCATATATGTGTTTAAATTGGTTGATTGATTAACTCTTAATTTTATTAAGCTTGTCGTGAGGTTGAGGATGATGATAATGGTGATGATGACAATATAGGATTTTGTTTTTCTAAGTTGCATTAATAGAATTTTCTTCTAACAGACATCCTACAAATCAGATGGAGAAGTACTGCAGGTAGACCTGTCTTCAGGACTTACTTTCAGTGAAGAAAAAGATACGATTTTATATAAATTAGTAGGTTTATGTCAACAGAAGGCACCTGTCCTCAGGATAGGTACCTAAATGTTACTAGACTGTACTTTCTGCCTAGGCCCACTGTCCTGAACCCACCTGGAAGCTACTTCTGAGGAGTTCGGACCTTCTAGACTACCGTGTTTCTCCAAAAATAAGACCCGTCTTATATTTTTTGAACCCCAAAATAAGTGCTTGGCCTTATTTTCGGGGAGGTCTTATTATTTTGGGGCACATGGAGCAAGATGGGAATCCTCTTGCCATTTCTAGCTGATTTCCAGCTCTGTCTCTCTAACCCTAACCAGAGGAAATGGCGGGGACTGGCCACACATGCGTTTAAATATTTTTGGGGAGGGTTTATTTTCAGGGGAGGGCTTATTTTCAGGGAAACATAGTAGGATGCGATATGGTGTGAAAAGCCAGAGTTGGAAGGAGATAGTCTTCCAGTGGACACATATTGCTTTATTTTTTTAGACATAGCACCCATTTTATTTATTCGTTTAAATGTGTATAGCTGCATCTCTTGCCAAAGCAATACATATGATCCACATGTCTGCTGCATCACAGAAATGTCTTCACTAGCGGAAATTTAAAAAGTGCCTTGAAAGTTTTGAAAGGTATTTTCCTCAAAGCTTAGTTTAGAGATCAGCAGTTTATGGACAGCAGACCTAAGCAGAAAGTTATTTTCATAGCTCTTATAAAGATTTACCCTTGATAATGGACAAAAGTGTTCAAACAGCATTAGGAAAGCATTCTGACATGGAATCATTGTGCACGCAGCATTTTTCACTTCTCCGTCTTTTAAAGATGCTTCTACCGACTAAATAATTGCCACAAGGAATATGTATTTATTCATTTATTTCACAGGAGTGCATGATGCCTTAGTACAAAACCAACCAATGGTATTACACGTCAATCCAATAATGATTAAAGCATAATAACTTCATATACCCTGAAAACACAAAAATATAATAAATAACCAAAAAATTAATCCAGTCGTAAAATGCTGAGGAAAACCTATTCGTAAAAATATCCTCACCCTTCAGAGGATATCCAACCCTCAGTCTTCCTCAAAGATGGTGAGTTCAGGAGGACCCTCAAGGTATGAACCAGTTAAGTAAAGGGGAGTGCCCGGTCATGAAAAAATAAATATAGGTTCAACTCTATGGAATTCAGCCGATTTAGAACTCTATATGGATAATTCTTGGCACTAGCTCATCTATGTATTAATTTGATTTAGATGGCATCTCACTCCAGACCTACTGTGGATGACTCACAATACAATGAACAAGATAAAAATAGAGTATACTTTAAATTTAAAAAAAACGTTTAAAAAAAAACCAAAGAAGGGGACAAACCTGGCCAACATCAGAGAAAGAAAGAGAAAGAGAAAGAGAAAGAGAAAGAGAAAGAGAAAGAGAAAGAGAAAGAGAA
>WNWU01000030.1:7174830-7196603 GCA_012654045.1 Ptyas mucosa | reverse complement strand
GAGAAAGAGAAAGAGAAAGAGAAAGAGAAAGAGAAAGAGAAAGAGAACATTAAAGGGCTCTAGCCACCAATTGCAATAGCAATAGTAGTTAGATTTATATACTGCTTCATAGTGCTTTGTAGCACTCTCTAAGTAGTTTACAGAGTCAGCATATTTCCTCCAACCATCTGGATCCTCGTTTTACTGACCTCGGAAAGATGGAAGGCTGAGTCAACCTTGAGCCCCTCAGGATTGAACTCCTGGCAGTGGGAACGCAGAGTTAGTCTGCAACACTGCATTCTAACCACTGTGCTACCACATGTCCTCAAGACCTGGGAGAACAATTAGGTATTGCTTTATGGTATTGCTTTCCCAAATACCATAAGGACAGGACCTCCTAGATCTCAGGGGGAACCTCATTCCAGAGGGCAGGAATTCAGCATCATTAATAGCTGTGTTTTGTACTGAAATACTGATTTCTTGCCCCTATTATATTTTGAAAACACCTCATATTTGCTACTGGACTTCCAGGATTGTACCACCTTCTGCTTCAGTCTTTTGCTATTGTAGCTCCCATGCAAAATCAGCATCACCTTGATAAAAGAATTTTGACCCTAGATAAGTATAAAAAGGGGGATGCAGTGGCTTAGTGGCTAAGACACTGAGCTTGTCGATCAGCAAGTTCAGCAGTTTGGCGGTTCGAATCCCTAGCACCACATAACGGAGTCAGCTCCTGTTACTTGTCCCAGCTTCTGCCAACCTAACAGTTCGAAAGCATGTAAAAATGCAAGTAGAAAAATAGGGACCACCTTGGTGGGAAGGTAACAGCATTCCGTGTACTTCGGTGTTCAGTCATGCCAGCCATATGACCATGGAGACGTCTTCGGACAGCGCTGGCTCTTCAGGTTTGAAATGGAGAAAAGCACTGTCCCCTAGAGTTGGGAACGACTAGCACAACCTTTACCTTTTTAAAGTATAAAAACATCCCCCCAAACATGCAAAAAGTGTCTTAGACTTATGTTGACATCCTAATAACAGCCCCCCCTTGGTGAAAAGTAGAAAACAGGATTGTGTGGAACACTGTTACTTAAATGGAATCAATAAGAAAACACAGCATGATTCATTTCTGATTTTGATGTTTTCAACTTGTCTTTGTGGATGTGGTTCTCCATCTGTTCATGCGATTGTCTGGGAGATCAATTGCATGGAGGAAGCTTTTCCTCCGTGTTTACTAGAAACAGCTGCAGCCCTGTATTGAGCAGGACATTTGTTCTATTATATGTAGGATCCTGAAGTGTATCTTTATAATTTATGGCTTTCATTCTGAAGTTAAAATTTTACTGCAACAGGCAGGAAAAAAGGAAGTCTCCGGACAAAAGCTCTCTGCAAGGGAGAGTTACAGGAAGCAGGTGATATGTAAGGGCAGTAGCTACAGAACGTTATATCTTATCCTCCTTTTTAAATTCCAAGAATATCTTTACCTAATAAGAAATGGCATCCCATGTGGTGACACAACAGAATGTGACTTTTCAAATTAAAGGAGTAATCACTGCATCATTCTAACGCCTGCATGTATTGGGTAATTTCTGCTTAGGCAAGAGATTGAACAATGTAATATTGATTAGTTTTTGAATGATGTGGATTATCTATGTCCATTTCATTATGGCTTCATGACTGATTTAAGGACAGAGACAGGCTTGATCTCCTTTGTGGATGTTCTCCTCTAGGAAATGAACTTGCTGTTGATTCCATTGGACTCCTATATAACTTCTGATGCCATTAATCATAATTACTTTCTGAATCACCATCCTTCCATCCAATTGCCTCATAATAGCATTGTGAAATGTGTTCTTTACTTCTGGCACGGTGACTCACCTATATGGGTGAACTGATACAAGCAATATTTGCCTCATGTGTGCATTAACTGTATAACGTATAGGCAGCCTTTGAAAATATTCAGAAAATTTAGCCTGTTCAGAATATTGAAGGCAGACTATTAATTATATGGTACTGTTTTTCTATAAGAGCCAATTTGGTGCAGTGGCTAAGGTCATAGGTTAGAAACTAGGATAGCGTGATTTCTAGTCCCACTTTAGGCACAAAGCCATTGGGTCACTCTCTCTCATTGCCTAGAAAGAAGATAGTGGCAAACCACTTCTGAAATTTATTTATATATATTTTTATTTATCTATTAAATGTATATGCTGCCAATTTCCCTAACGGGGTGACTCTGAATGACTGAAATAATCATCTCCAGAACGGTAAAGCCTACAAACTTGAAATTTGTCACGTATGTTCCTTTTGGCTTCTAGGTGCTCGCTAAGAAAGGATTTTTCGAAACGCCTATCAGATCATTAGTATTTCATATACAGTATTATATTCACATGCTCTGATGCTAAGGAGTTAGACATTCTACTTTTCCTCCCCACCTGAAAGGAACTCTTGTTTCAACTGCCAGTTGCCTTATATTAACATGCTTCCCTTCGCTAAACCAGGGGTGAGCGTGGTCAGTACGTGACTCATATATCGAATTTATATTTCTATTTATTGTGAAACTAGCTGAAACTCAAATACTGGTGCTTAATCCAGTGATAAAGGTATAAATTCAAGCATATTTACTCATGTGAATGAAGCCCTTGCAGTAAAAATCCAAATAGTTTGCAGCAATCAATTATGTCATCATGAAATATTTGAAATCCAGAAGAATCATGAGCTGTTTTTAAAAATGAATACATTTAATGGTAGCTTTTTAATAAAGACAATGATTAAAATTTCTTATTAAAGAGACTAGAATAACTGCAATAATTAACCAAAATGAATAATATGCATGGAAAAAATAGAAGAAATTGAGGATATTTATACATAAAACCCCAATTCAATATCCTCCCCAGGCACAAATGAAATTCAGCAGCAAATCTTTAAATAACAGCATGTTTAAAGTAAAATAAATGAAATAGATATATTAAGCTTTTGATGAACTTAATTATTTTAACCACTGATATTACCCCCCAGAGGTGGGTTCTACTTACCTTTACTACCGGTTCACAATGGGGCCATGCGCGCGCTTGCTTTACTCATGCATGCGCACGCTCTTCTGCGCATGTGCAGAAGCGTTTTGATGATGTCGGGGTCGGTGGGCGGGGCCTCCCGCCGGTTTTACTACCGGTTCTATAGAACCGGTGCAAACCGGGGGCAACCACCACTGCCCCCCCTGATTTTGAAAGTCAAGAATCCAGATCTCTCTTCCTCTAGTGAGATCATCTCACCTTTGCTAAAATGCCTGTAATCCTTAACTGCCAGTAATAGTAATAATAGGGCTTGTGGCTGCAAAAAATATTTTCTAGCTCTGCACTTGGTGAAGGATCACAGCATCTATCACTACATTATAGCTGACGTGTAATTAAATAATGCATGTCCAGATTGTCAACAATACGTTTTTCCACATTCTCAAAACTAATATGTACAGCTGCTAACCAAATCACTACTTCCTTGCAAAAGTTCCCAGAGGAGTCAATAACAGATGCATGGTGTATTGAGTTTTGCATATCAGGAGATAAGAGCCAAAAAAAGGAACCTAACATTTGCACAGCTCTTGGAAGAGATGCTTGTAAAACCATTAACAAATGACCAGGAGCAAATTTCATTTCCTCTGAACAAGGTAACATGCCCCCAAAAGCCAGGTTCCATAATACTTTGCCTAAATGTACATGTGTCCGCATTAAATATTAAGTCTGCTGAACTGATAATAGCTATACATCAAATAGTTGCTCTCTAGCTGTTCTCCTGGAGTATTCCCAAGCATGATATACAGCATCTAAATAAAAATAAGAAGGGATTTCAGGCTTAAGAAGTAATGACAAGCTTAAAAGACAATAAATCAAAAGAGAGCAATCTGAAGCCTCCCAAGGCAGCTTATGAGCACTGAAACCACATTTAAAACTCTCTGAGAGTTTTAAAAGTTGCTACTGAGAACATTCTTTTAAGTATCAGAAGTGGAGAATTACTGAATGCATATTTAGAAAGTAATCTTATTAAATATATTTTAACTTTGAATAAATGTCAAGGAAATCTTCCAGATTTAGTTTTGGTCTTGGGAAAAGCCGTTGCCTATATTAGGTACTCACACAATTCCATAGACTTATAGAATAATCTACAAATGAGTGTAATAAATATCTGTAAATGTTTGTCTGTGTCATAGGTTTGATTCAATAGTGTAAGAGCACAATTCAAGCAGCTAGATTTTATGGCCAAATATGGATGATTCCAGCAAGTGCCATATTTTGAGAGAACATATTTTTGGAGCCTCAGAAATAGAAGACATTGCATGTCTACATTTTTTTTTTAAATTTTAAATAAATTTTTATTTGTTTAAAAGTACACACAAAACAAAACTAGTGATAATAAAACATACAAACCAAACATGAAAACAAAGAGTTCAAATATACATTTTGTCAACTATATCACAACAGTAATGTATGTTCTTATTTGTGTTTTGACTCTTGTTTGTTTGATCTTATTCATATATCTATTTTTATTATTTACTTTAATTACTATTAACTTATGCTAGTGATTTATGTTCCTGTTTCTGTAACTCCAATTGTTCTTTATTCTTTTTTCCTTTTTCTATTTTTCAACCAAGTATACCACTTTTCCCATATTAGATAATAGTCATGTTCCTCTTTATCTTGTAATTCTTTTGTGAGTCTGTCCATTTCTGCACATTCCATAATCTTATTAATTACTCTATCTTCTGTCGGTGTGTCACTACTCTTCCAATTTTGTGCAAAAATTATTCGTGCTGCTGTTATTATATGGATGATTAAGTATTTTATTTCCTTTTCATATTGTCCATGTATTATACCTAGTAGAAAGGTTTCCGGTCTCATTTCTAATCTTCGTTGTGTGATTTCTTCTATTTGAGTTCTGATCATTTGCCAGTATTGTTTTGTTTTTGGACAGGTCCACCACATGTGGTAATAGGTTCCTTTATGCAATTTACATTTCCAACAAGATGGAGAAGTGTTGGGAAATATTCTTGCCAGTCTGGCCGGTGGAAGGTGCCATCTATAGAACATTTTGTATATGTTTTCTTTATATGATGTAGACATTGTTAATTTATAGTTTATTGTCCATAATTTTTCCCAATTATCTAATTGAATATTATAGCCAAAATTCTTTGCCCAAATTATCATATTTTCTTTGACCACTTCTTCTTCTAATTTGTATTCTCTTAAATAATTGTAAACTTTTTTTATTAATTTATCTTGTGTTCCTTGTAGAATTTTATCTAATTCGTATTGGCCTTTTTGGAATCCAAATTGAGCCAAATCTTTCTTATATTTTAATTTTAATTGTAGATATGGCCACCAATCAATATCCATACCCAACTCTTTCAATTCTTCTCTTGTTCTTAGTTCCCCTTGATTATTTAGTAAGTCTTTATAAGTTCTCATTTTGGTGATGTCCATAGTATTTGGATAGATCTGGGCTTCCATGGTTGATAACCATTCCGGGATTTTATTGTAATGTATTTTTTTGATGCCCTGCCATGTCTGGTATAGTGCTTGTCTAACAATGTGTCTCTGAAAATATTTATGTTGCTTATCTGTGCCCTCCCACAGAAAAGCATGCCATCCTCGTTTTAAGTCGAATCCTTCCAAAGTCAATAATCTTTTATTTTTGAGTTCCATCCATTCCTTGATCCAAATTAGTGCTGATGCTTTATAATATGTCTCCCAGTCCGGTAGTGCCAATCCTCCTCTTTCTCTTATATCTTGTAGGTGTTTTGTTTTAATTCTTGCTTTCTTCCCTTGCCATATGTAGTTTGCTATTAATTTATTAAAATCCTTAAAAAAGTTTTTCCCTGGTTTTATTGGAATCACTTGGAATAAGTACAAAATTCTGGGTAAAACATTCATTTTAATTGAGGCGATTTTTCCCAAAAAAGATAATTGTAATTGCATGTCTACATTTGATTATCAATTATATGCTTCAGAAGGGTCTCAGCGCTTAGAGATACTATTTGAAAGAACCATATATTTTAATAAAAGATTATCTTATTTACCTCAGTACATAAATATACTGTATATATAGTCACTAGAATTTTTAAGTTTGTAGTCAGGGCTGTTCACCAGAGAACACTTTTTATAGAACACATTGGGGTTGTGCGCAAAGGTAATTAATTCAGCTAAACACACACTTTGAAATTTAATATTCATTTTATTATACACCCTTGTTTTCTATTTTATCTTATACTCTTTTATCTTACCTTTTTATCTTACCGTATTTTACCGTATGGTAATTAATTCCATTTTTATCTCTCTGTAGCCTATTCTATCTTATTGCACTGTGTCTTACCTTACCTCATTTTATTAAATTTTATTGTGGCTGATGCTCATGCTTTGATATGCTCAACTGACTAATCAATAAAGTATTATCATTGTGATATTATGGTTGGTTGCATAGTCAGGCAGTAGTTTAGACTGGCTTTGCATTTTTATTCACCTACTTAGTCATTCCCAAGGATCTGGGAGAGGCAGACCCTTATACTTAATGGTGTATAGTCACAGGGTGTACGGTGTTCAAGTAAAGCTGCCTTTTGCAATTGACCAATGGTGGTTTTGTTAATGCTGATGGTATTAAGTGGTGTTCCAAATGTTTTGGAATTGTACCCGAGCCGCCTATCATTATCGATACTGTCTTTGCTTTCTTTGCCTCAGTCATTCTACTTCTATTTGCAGGTCTTTATATTTTGCAATTTTCTCCAGTTCTTTCTCTTCTATTTTTCAGTCTCCAGGTACTATCATGTCCACTCTCCGGATTTTCTTTAAATATTATTATAATAATATTTAAAGAAAATAATAAAAATAAAATAACTTGAAAGCCAGACTTCTTTTGGTAAACAGATTTTTTAACTTTGGACCTGACTCCCTATACGTATGTTCTTTATGATTCCCCAACTAACCTTTGGACTAGTACAAGAGTAGTCTTCACTCTGATTCCTGGAACTTGGATTTTTTTTCAGTGTGGAATTTTGGCTTCTGAAATAAACATATTTGCTTTCCTGAGTTCTTCCATTCTTGCATTTCAATTGCTGCCACAGGACAAGTTCATGGGACACATGGGAACATGTGCAATTATCTCAGCCACTTAAGCAAAAGAGACTGCTCCATTTTCTTTTATTGCTGGTTATCAGGGCTTATATTAAGACTGGAGGAGGTGGTTTGATTTCCTTATGACCAATGGCATCAGGGTTGGATATGTTCTTGTACACGAATGGATCTGTTAAGTTTAACAAAATTTAACTCTCTTAAGTTAGTTCACTGGGTCAGAATAGAACAGAATAACAGAGTTGGAAGGGATCTTGGAGGTTTTTTAGTCCAACCATCTACTCAAGCAGGAAATCCTATATCATTTCAGGCAAATGGTTGTCCAATCTCTTCTTAATAACCTCCAGTGTTGGAGCATCCAGAATTTCTAGAGGCTGATTAATTGTTCTATTAAATTAAATCTTCTTGGATGTTTTTACAATTGAACCCCTCATGTCAGTATGAGCATAAGGCAGGGGTGAAATGCTACCGGTTCAGACTGGTTCGGCTGAACCGGTAATGATGGTGGCAGGTGGTTCAGAGAACCGGTAGTGATGGCAGCGCTAGCTCTGCCCACATGCCCGGTCATCATTACTTCCTGGTTTTAACCAGGAAGTAACCTGTTTTTTACTCTGCGCATGCGCAAAAGGGTTTGCGCATGCACAGAGGGTCCACGCACGCATGTGATGTGTGCACGTGTGCATGCACTTCAGAACCAGTAGAGAAGGTAAGTAGATTTCACCCCTGGCATAAGGCCAAAATAAAGCTCTGTACATATTACAGACAAACACCTGTATAAAAAGGTGAATTATCACATAACAAAATATGCAGTTATGATAATGACTGGAAAACCCAAAGAGTCCTGAAAACCAGCTAATATAGGTAACGTAGAAATTGCTGAGTCAGAATTTAGCATCATTTCTGTATCCTTTGCTAGCCCTAGTGTTTTACTTGATTTGTATTGTTTATAGACCTAAACCTGACTCAAGAAATTAACATCTGCTACCATAATTACATGCACTTGCTGATTATACTGGCTTGGCTTTTACAACAAATACTGGCAAAATGCCTTATCCTTTTACAATAATTACAGTTAGCCTTCTGGGCAAGACATCCTATATAACTTGTAAATTGCTGCATAATCGAATCAATGATTTTCAACGAATGTCCTCTTTATAAATGTCTGTCTTATAATGAAATTTTCTTGCAAGATATCAGCTGTTTGCACTTACAATCCCCTCCCCCCCAAAAAAACCTCTATTTTGACTTTTGTCAGGAATATCCCAACCTGGGTCAATTCCTAGAACTTTCTCAATATAAAAAAGAATTCCAGAGGCAAGGCAAAGGTTTTTTTTTTAAGTCCACCAGTTAGTTTCTAATATTTGATATGGACTAACCCAACCTCCTGCAGGTACAGTATATATTCCATCTTCCATTCTCTATGAAATTTAAGAAAGAATAGACCAACTATAAGGATTGCTAATCTATTTGTTCAAGGCTGAAGCTTGCAAACTTGATATTGTGCAACATGAATGAGTTGTTAAGCTAGATCTGGTTCCATAAGGGTCTCTCTGCTGAGATGCTCTGGAATTACAGCAACCTTGGGGAACCTAACATACCTTTTACTTCGTTGTTCAATAAAGGCACTGACTTCACCATATGCATTATTTACTGTTACTCTGACACTTCTTCAGTACATTTATTTATATTATTTAGGTACATTACTCCAATCTGCTGACTCTGAGCAGTGTGAAACTCCTGATTCTTAATTAGGATTAGAATGATCCAATCAGAGGCCATGAGTAAAAACATTAATAAAAGAAATCTAGTCTCTTAGACAAGAAGCATTTGCAATAATCTAACCCCTCCCCCCCCTTACAATCCTTCCAAAAAACCTCCACTATCTCCGTAATCTTCTTAATTTCCCAATCTTTCATTTTGATGCCGCCATGGTAACAGTTCCCTCCCATCAATCAGATGCATTGATTTGCACCTTTACCAATCCAAATAGCCTCTTTAATTCCTAACATTTCTCTCGCTCAATCACAGACCCCATTGGGGGTTAGATCACATTATGCCCAAAGTAGATATGGGAAAAAATAGCATTTGAACTTTGAGAGTCTTCTGTCACGACCCCAAAATTGTTAAGCTTAGAATTCATATGTTGAGAATTAATTCATATACAATGCATCTTTCTGCCTTGCTTATTGGTTTTTTTCCTGGTAGCATCGTAGTTTGGATGGGATGTGGGCCAATGTATCCTTAGAATAATAATTCTATATCTTCTTTACTCAGAGGACAAATTGATAATTAAACATTAAAATGTTATTTAACAATAGCCCTAATGAACAGTTAGTATAGGGTATAAGTTGTTTCATTTTTAAAAATATACCAATGAATCTATGTTGTTATGATTACTTTCAAAATGAATAGTAAATTTGTCGTAGGCAATTTGCACAGATTCCACAGGTTCCCCCCTTTTTTATATATTACCGCCCCCCAGATACACTTGCCTTTTCTTATTTTGATCCTATTCAACATTTAATTGCCATCCTTTTTATTGAATTTTTAAAGTTTTCTTAGCTTTATAGATGATAATTTGATAGCTAACTCTTAACTCTCGTTCTGAAGTGATAACCTGGCAGCCATGTTAAAATACAGTCTTAGTCCTTGTGCTTGAAGAATAGCAGGTCAGGTCATATTACACCTTAGTCCTTGTTGCCAGTAACTTTTCTGTCTCAGTGATGAGACCAGCAAATACTTCTGTCCTCCTTGTTTGAATATGGGACAAGGACAGCAATCTCTTTAGCCTTGTTCTACCAAACGTTGCCTGCCATGACGAAGAAAACACAAACCACTATCTCTTTCCTTAATTGTGATAGGGCAATATTTTGTGTCTCACGGGTCTTTTAAAGGTGGGTTATCCTAACAACAGGTCACAGGTTGGACCTTTGCAAATTCCAGCCCTGATCATGTCATCAACTAATTGATTAAGCCTCCTCCTTTTGATTGTATCCACATCAAAAATTGTTTCAGGAGAAGCAAATACATTAAAACTGGAACAGCTAAAGTCAGTTTTACGCTGTTACAGCTATGGATTGGGACTTACACAAGCAATACAGTCAGCCTTTAGAGTAGTAGTGAAATCCATTTTTTTAAAACTACTGGTTCTGTGGGCGTGGCTTTGTGGGTGTGGTGTGGCATGGGCATGGCAGGGTAAAGATACTGCAAAATCCCCATTCCCTCCCCACTCCTGGGGGAAGGATATTGCAAAATCTCCATTCCCACCCCACTCTAGGGCCAGCCAGAGGTGGTATTTGCCGGTTCTCTGAACTACTCAAAATTTCTGCTACCGGATCTCTGAACTGCTCAAAATTTCCGCTGCCAGTTCTCCAGAACCTGTCAGAACCTGCTGGATTTCACCCCTGCTTTAGAGGTTGCCTAGACAAGAAGCACCAACCATATAACCTTTATTATAAGGACACACTAGCAAAGTGTTGCAAGTCGGAAAATAAATCTCTGTCCCCTCACCTTTGCAGTCCTAGAAACTAGTGACGGTTCCTTTGGAGACATTTGTCATACTTCCATTGCTTCTGTAGGGTACGCTGCCTCTTTTCTGATCTGCTGTTGATCCTGTCTCTAATGGACATTCTAACAGACCATTACAATATCATGAAGACATGTTATTAAGGTATGATAATATGGGCAGACCAGAGTCAGATGATGTGAACCTGGCTACTTAGGGAGAAACGAATTCCAGTACAAAGTCTGGATCTGAAGCAAATAAGATTTCCCTTAAACTGACCTAGTAATGAAGATGATCATGAGACTTGTGTGCACACCTTCCATTCATACTGCATGATAGCATCCTTAATCTCAATAGCATCCGTAATCTACTCAAAGAGACATCTCGTAAAAGAAATGTTGGGCTGTTCCTCAATATCTACATTGTGTCTTGGTAATCACCCATTCTCTGACATTACTTCTATAATGACTTTTTAGATAAGGTATTGATAATAAATTGATTATTTTTGGTGCTTGTATTTCCTTGCAGCAACATAGTCAGGATCAGATCTGTGAATGTGAAGTTTATGTAATGTGTGTAGTGCATGATTTTTCTTGCTATCCCATGAGCAGTCATAATTTGGCACAGCAGAAAACTAAATGAGCCTTTTTAAAAGGACAGGTCACTTTGACTCTAGATGTAAACTGTGCCAAATAAAAGCAAAATACATGGTGGTGAATTTGGATTGTCATCCAGAACATAAGCCACTGAAGTGTGTGACTGACCTAATTAAAGAGATTGCAAATTGTGTCCTGACAATGTCATGCAAAAGTGGTTACTAGGACATGTTCATGCCATAGTTGGGGGATGAAGATGAGTCCTAAAAAAGGATCTTTTATCACATCCTAATTCAAAATATCTATTTTTCCGACTTTAGGGTCACAAAAGGTCACATTTTAATCAAAAAGTTTCTTTTCTTGTTTAACTGTGGTTTTTCAGTAAGAAGTGCTTTACATTATTTTCTCGGTATTCTACGTGCATGGGCAAAAGGTATTTCTGCCTTCTCTAAAATGTTATAAAATATTTCTAAACTGTTAATTCTGTATAGGCAGGCATTACGGCAGATAATGAGAAGAAATGATCGTCTAGTAGTAATGGCTTGTGGTGTGCTGATTGTGTGTGTGACAACAATGGACACTGCTTTTGACTAATAAAATTAGCATGGTTATTAAAGTTGGATGACTGACTTTTATTTTCCTTTTACAGAATTTGTTCCCATAGACACAGTAGTGGGTTACTCACGGTTCTGTCCGGTTCTTGCGAACCAGTAGTAACAGCGGTGGGAGGCTCCGCCTACCCGCCTGGACATCATAATGGACGATCTGTGCCTGCGCATGCGTGTGCACGCATGAGCAAAGCGAAGCGTTGTAAACCGGTAGTAAAGGTAAGTAGAACCCACCCCTGCATAGACAGTGTTGTTTTAAGAATTATATTCCCTTTTTGTTTCTGCTGTTCTCACAGAGGCATGGTAGCTTAGTAGCTTAATGGCTTAATGATGTTGGAGAAGGTCTGTATCCCAGTTGTTCAAGTCCTAGCACTATGTGATGGAGTGAGCTCCTATCAGTTGGCTCAGTTTCTGCCAGACTAGCAGTCTGAAAGCCTGTTGCATACAAGTAGATAAATAGGTACTACTTCAGTGGGAAAAATGGTACTTTGTGTGGTAATATGAATTCAACCATTGCTGGATGGCTGTCCACCCTGTCCAAATGCAGGGTGACATTGGTGGTGGGAAAAACTCTGGGTGATGCTGCAGAATGCTGTCAAGCCTTCTGAGTATGGAGCTAGCTTGTCCCCTGTGTTGCACTCTGGATAGTGCCCGAGTGTGAACTGAACAATTGTCAGCAATCAAACAACTACTTTGTTAATACACTGTAGTCTCCTGGCTAATGTAACATCATGATGTACTAAATAAATTAATCTGCCATTCTGCTAACAGAATGATTCTGAGCAAGTATCTTACACCTGTCTTGATACATTGTTTTTTAGCAAATGTGCTGAGCTTCCAGGATTATGAGCATTTGTAGTAAGATTTTTTTTCTTGCTATATAACAAAAATGAAACGTGGCTGGAGAGGGGAGAATGACCTCAGGAATTTCAAGAATGTAACCAAAATTATCTCTTTTTTGTCTTAATGCTCTCTTAATCCCTTTATTCCCATAGATACTTGGAAATTTTATATTATTCTGAATGCTCATAAGATTCTGCAATAATACATACAATATAAGCTGAACAGAACATTGGAAATTTAACATCATAACTATCAATCTATCCATCAATCAAGACCTCTGAAAACTCCCTTCATACTGTGAGGTTTGCCACCTACAGAGAAAAAGTAGATAAGTGAAATATAATTAAAAGCAATTGATGCTCAGAAGAACTTGTATTAAATCATATTAAATCACAGAATTGAATAGTCATAATCATAACACTTTCATTTCTGAGATTTGCAGTCAGTGCTATGGCTTTGCACTCTAAAGGTAGAGAAATCCTAGAGGTAAGCATCAATCTAATTGTATCTTCATTTGAGAGCAGATTATTTATTTATTTATTTATTTATTTATTTATTTATTTATCAAGCATATATAAGATAACAGGTAAAAGTATAAACATAATTTGAATACATAAAAAGAGTAAGTAAAAAGGAATATTAGGACAGGGACGGTAGGCACGCTGGTGCATTTATGCACGCCCCTTACAGACCTCTTAGGAATGGGGTGAGGTCAACAGTAGACAGTCTAAGGTTAAAGTTTTGGGGGTTTGGGAAAGAAACTACAGAGTAAGGTAGTGCATTCCAGGAATCGACCACTCTGTTGCTGACGTCATATTTTCTGCAATTGAGTTTGGAGTGGTTTACCTTGAGTTTGTATCTATTATTTGCTCGTGTATTGTTGTAGTTGAAGCCCAAAATTTGGAGTCTGGTGGCATAAGGTATTTTATTGCGGTTAGAGGAATGGAGGACTCTTCACCTAAAATATATCTGAACTCTCTCAATTGTATTTATGTCCGATATGCAGTGCATATACAGATGAGCTGTATTCAAGAATTGGTCTAGCAAATGTTTTGTATGCTCTACTTAGTAGTACAACATTACCAGAGAAGAAGCTACGCAAGATTAGGTTAACAACTCGTAATGTCTTTAGAAATGAGTACTCCAAGGTCCTTGACAGAGTGAGGGTCATCTACAAGGTCATGTCTATCTAATTTGTATTTTATGTTTTGATTTTTTTTTTTTTTGCCAATGTGCAAGACAGAGTATTTGTTGGTTGAGATTTGAAGTTGCCACTTGTTAGACCAATCTGACACATAGTCAAGGTCTTTTTGAAGGATAGTTGCATTGTCGGGGGTGTTGAATAGTTTAACATCATCAGCGAAGAGAACACAGTTGCTTTTAATATGATCACAAAGGTCATTTATGTAAAGTATGAAGAGTGTTGGACCTAAAACACTGCCTTGGGGAACACTGCTATTAACATGTACAGGATTTGATAGAGCGCTTCCTATTTTGACCACTTGTTGTCTGTTACAGTATTTTTCAGTGCTTTCAGTGAACGCAACAAGGTAGAGCACAGGAGTGAAATCTAGCAGGTTCTGACAGGTTCTGGAGAACCGGTAGCAGATATTTTGAGCAGGTCGGAGAACCGGTAGCAGAAATTTTGAGTAATTGGGAGAACCGGCAAATACCATCTCCGGCTGGCCCCAGAGTGGGGTGGGAATGGAGATTTTGCAATATCCTTCCCCCAGGAGTGGAGAGGGAATGGGGATTTTGCAGTATCCTTCCCCCTAGAGTGGGGTGGGAATGGAGATTATGCAGCATCCTTCCCCTGCCACGCCCACCTAGCCACGCCCACCAAGCCACACCCATAGAACCGGTAGTAAAAAAAAATTGGATTTCACCACCGGTAGAGCAGGTTTGCTTCAACTGGCCAATTTGTGGTCTAAAAACATGGCTGCTCTGTATGAGTATGGTGCTTTTCTTGAGTGATGAAAAGCAACACAGATCCTCATCTGCTTTTTAGAAGGCTCTTCTTTTCATCAAAGAGCTTCAGAAAGGTGCCTCAACTGTAATTCCATTTAACTGCATTGCTCAGGAGAAAAAAAGTGGTGTCTCCCTTTTACACATAGTAAAGTCACATCCCAATGAGAAAGAATGTTTCTTTCTCATGGAGATGCTTTTGAAGAGGCATGATGATTAAGCTTTGGTTGACTGGTCACTTCAGCTCTCCTGGGGCATGAACAAAGCTCTGGCTTTGCTCTATAGAAGTGGTAACTGCTTCTCCTTAATGATGCCAAAAGAGAAACTTTAATCTAATCTTCAGAACTTTGTCTCTGTTCCTATAAGATTAATGAACATTGATTTTCCAGTTTTGCCAAAACAGAGATTGTGAGGTATGATTCTTTAAAACGTCCTTCTCTCCAAGGAGTTATGGATGAGTGCAGAAAACTCTCAAAATGGGGTGCAAATTGATGGACCCCCCCCCAATAGAGACTCACCATTGCATGTATCTTAGCTTTTTTCTGTAGCAGTATGGATGTTTTCATCAGTTGGGGATTTCTGTTTGCAAGCGTAAATGTCATTACACACATAACTGTGTTGAACTGTGCTGGGCTCCATTAAGCATCCTGTGTGACTATTGCAGGGAATTTTTGGCTTGCTCTGTATCCCAGCTCCTCATCTCTCAGACTATTGGGTTGAACATCAGAACTGGATGAAAGGCAGCATAAATAGTTTGTTGGCTTGCCACCATAAGGAACGAATTATTCTTTCTTTTAATGGACCAGAAAAAAACAATTGTAGCTGTTTTTTGCAGCACAAAACTGAAGGGTAGAAAACTGCTGCCTGGTAAATGAATATTGAGCAGCTGACTGATTTCTGTGTTTGTCATTTCATTATAACTAGCAAAAATGGATTGGTTGTTAGTTCTCCATTAGCACTGAACACTTGCAATCTAGTAAGTTTTTGTGCATCCTGACATACTCCAATAAGTTGAACGGTTGATTAGTTTTAATCGTGAAGTCAAAAGGTCTGGGTAATGGAAAGGTTGGGGGGGACTGTGTCTGTAACAGGACTCCATGCAAATTATTTTCATAACCCTGCAATAAGAAGACAAAGAAGACAAATAGCCCATCCTTGGTAAGTTGATTAAGCAACAGAATGATGAGTAAGAGCCTGTCACAACATTGATAAGCAAAGCTGGTTGAAGCGTTGCATTGCCTGCCCAATATGATCTGAGAGTCACTATTTCTTTTATGTAATTGCAACATTTCCAGCCCATCTTCCATTAAGAATGTAAGAGTTTTCAAGTCAGAGAAAACATGATAGCAGATCTGACCATTGCCAGAACAAAGAACAGATTAAAACCAAAAGAGGCAGTCAGTCTGCTATGATTATACAGTAGAGCGGGCTAAAGAAAAAGGAACAGAAGGGCTTCAATATTGATTCTATAAATAACCCTTGCTCTTGAAACACAGCATTTGCTGGATTCTTTCATAATGGTTACCTAAATTTTCTTCAGTAAAAATAATTTAGCAGCAGGTCTCAGATTCTTGTGAGCCTGCTTAACTGGCTCCATTGCCCGTTTAAACTTAAGAAAAAGTCACCCCAAGTTTCTATAAATTCTTGCAGAGGTGAGAAATGCATCCTTGCCAAGTGTGCAGTCATTAAATGAGTTGTGTCCAAGGCTATGACTCTTTTGTCACCGCCATTAAGCCAATCACCACAGTCAATAAGCAAATCACAGTCATTAAGTAAATCCACCTTTTCTCACTGAGTTTGTTGAAAAGCCCCTGGGAAGATTGCAAATGGCAATCACATGATCCTGGGAGGCGGCAACCATTGTAAATATATGCTGGTTGCCAATCACCCTAGTTCAGGGGTGAAATGCTCCCAGTTCGGACCGGATCGCCTGATCCGGTAGTGATGGCGGGGGGTGATTCGGAGAACTGGTAGCAAAAATCCCTGTGCCCCCCCCACCATGCCCAGCTGAGCTGCACGATCATCAGAGGCTTTTTTTTTAACTTTTACAAGCATTTTTTCTACAACCTCTTCTGATGAAAAAATGCTTTTAAAAGTAAAAAAAAAAGCCTCTGATGATCGCGCGGCTCAGCTGGTATCCTCAGAGGCTTTTCAAAGCATTTTTTTCTGCAACCTCTTGGCCGAAGAGGTGGTAAAAAAAATGCTCTGAAAAGTCTTTGATGATCCCAGCTGAGTTGCCTGATCGGCAGAGAAGTATTTTTTTAAAAGCCTCTCTGACGATCCCAGCTGAGTTGCCTGATCGGCAGAGGCTTTTCAAAGCATTAGAAAAAATGCTTTGAAAAGTTTAAAAAAAAAAAGTTGGCCACGCTCACCCCAGTCACATTACCCTACCACCACCAAGCCACACCCACAGAACCGGTAGTAACAAATTTTACATTTCACCCCTGCCCTGGTTAAATGACTGGGGAACACTGTGATGATCATAAGTGCAAGCAAACCATATTCTGACATGGCACGATGTATGAAAACTAGAACTTATGAGACAAGCAAAGGAAACTTATTGACTGTGGTGATTGGCTTAATGGTGCTGGCAAAAGAGTCATAGCATTGGACATAACTCATTTAATGATTGCATTATTAGTGATGGAAGTTCCAGTCCCAATTGTGATTATAAGTCTAGGACTGTATATAACAGTGTTGGCAACCTTTTCAGGACCTAGTGCCCAAACCAGAACATGCATGCGCGTGCACCGGACACCAGAAACCCTAAGACTAACTAGCCAGTGCATGCATGCCTGTTTTCCAGCTGTTTTCAGGCCATTTTTGGGCCATTTTCCAGGCTGTTTTTGGGCCATTTTTTGGGCCTGGAAAACGGCCCAGATTTGGCCTGGAAAATGGCCTGGTTTTTGACTGTTTTCAGGCTGTTTCCAGCACTCTGGTGCCTCTGAAGACCAACTAGCTGGCATGAATGTGGACACCGGAAACCAGAAGAGCAGGCGATGGCACATGTGTCCATAGAGAGGGCTCTGTGTGCTACCTCTGGCACGTGTGCCATAGGTTTGCCATCACGGGTATATAATATACTGCTCACGGATCATAATAAATGATAGATAGATAGATAGATAGATAGATAGATAGATAGATAGATAGATAGATTCATTCATTCATTCATTCATTCATTCATTCATTCATTTATTCATTCATAAGAGGCTTGGTTGTATTTGATTCCTAGGCAATTAGATTTTTTAAAAATTGTCTTAAATTGTGTTAAGCTTGTTCAGAGTAGCCAAGAAATATGATGTTCATTGTTATAACTTACTCTTTCCCCCAAAGTACAGCAACTAGAGCTCTACTTGCTTATATTGGCTGTAGGGATCTCAAGTGTATTTATTTATTATTTATAAATTCAGGAACACAATTATTTCTTTTAAATAGGGATTGAATTAAAATGATGAGTTTTGGATTTGGCTACTGCTTTGTATTTTGACATGCATAAATACTATAAGTTCTAATTATAGCCTAGATCAGGGGTGTCAAACTCAAACACGTCAAGGGTCGGATCGTGATGTATCGTGATGTTTTTTGCCTTTGCCAGAGCCAGAGTGGGTGTGGCCTGCACGTGATGTATATGGCTCGGGTGCCACCAGTTTGACAGGCCTGGTCTAGATCCTTTCTCATGAATAGGAACAATTTGCCGCATTTTAACTAACTTACAGAATTTATCATGCTACTAACTCCTGGTGAAGAGCTGATGTCAGTCTGTTATTTTGTCATATTTTAAAATGTTTTTCTGTGATATTGTGAACTGCTGAAAAGCAATACATAACAAGTGAATAAATAAAGAAGAATTCCATTTGAGAATTTCTTCTGTGTGAATGCTGTGCAAGGCCAGAAATTATGTCATGAACAAGTAACCACCAACAGACTTGTTAAATCTGCCAAACAGGTTTTCATGTTTTATTAAAATTAGAATTGATTATATTCTTCAAGGTAGCCTGAAATAGAAGAGTTCCCAAAAGATTAGCGGTTCACCTGATTTAAGATGATAAATGACTAATACTATTCTTGTTAGTCATATTGGGAAAATATGATTCACTGGACAACATTTTAAAGTTGGACAGAAACATGATGAAAAATGAGGAGTAAACAAACCATTAACCATTGTCAGTACAAATGATTTAGTTGTCCATAAGACTTCAAGACTTCTGTAGGCACATGAAATATTCACATTCAAATACATTGTGCTGATGTTTCTCATGATAGATAGGTGAATGGTATTGTGCTTTAGATAATATTTATCTCCTTTACCTCTGTATTTCTCAACATGTCTTTGAAAAGTGATATGGCCTTTGCAAATGACTAGATAATCTACCCATTTAGTGTAATGACTGCTGGCAGAATACTGATGATATGCATCCTTAGAGTTCAATCACTGAAACATCACTGGGTGGTTGAACATCACAGAGCAAATGCCAATGATTGCATGCACAATTTCCTGGAGCAGAAAGATAGGTGGCTGTTGCCAATTCCACTTCCTTTCTTTAGCTACTTCCAGTGGTAGGATTCAGCCAGTTCGCACCACTTTGGGAGAACCGGTTGTTAATTTTCTGAGCAGTTTGATGAACTGGTTGTTGGAAGAAATCATTCGGGCAGAGAACCGATTATTAAATTATTTGAATCCCATCACTGGCTAATTCCATGTCCCCCTCTCCTCCAGGATCTGATCCAAAAAGTTGAAATTGTATAACAAAATTTCCCCAACAAGTGCCTCAAGTAAGTCACTCACTTCCACACAGCTATTGACCATTTGCCCCAAATCTCTGAGACATTTTTGCCCTGTTTCAAATGCGTCTTCACCGTTTTTGGTTTTATAACCCCTGACATATTCTCTAAGCCAACCAGTGCCATCTCTAGCTAATTCATAAAGGGGCATAATAATTGGTATTGAGACCGCATCCTGTCCTTCATGGTTATTTATTTATATGACTTGTGTATCAATCATTTTTAAAAATCACATAATTTATAAAGTACTATGACATAGCAGTATGTCACATTGATTTCAACCAGGAGGGAGAGAAGGTGAAGGAAACAGGACAAAGTAAGAGTTCGCACCAATCAGAATTGATTTAAGAAATTTGGGCCCATTAAAACATGAGATTTGCAAGGTTCACTACAGATGGATTCCTTTAAATCTGGTGTTGCAAGATAGCCCTAGCAATAGCACTTAGACTTATATATGGCTTCATAGTGCTTTACAGCTCTCCCTAAGCGGTTTACAGAGTCAACGTATTGCCTCCAACAATCTAGGTCTCATTTTACCAACCTTGGAAGAATGGAAGACTGAGTCAAGCCAATGAGAATCGAACTACTGGCAGTTGGCAGAATTAGCCTGCAATACTGCATTCTAACCGCTGCGCCACTACGGCTCAGTGATGAAGGATGAGATGAAGGATGCATGTGTGCTTCTGATAAGCTGTTCTTCTGCATAATATATTTTTAAAAATGTGTATATTTCACACACTTAATACATGGTAAACTATGATATAGTTGGCTTTTAGAGAATTTTTTTCAAGTTTACAACAATGGTTTCTCTTGCTTTTTTAAGTAGCGCTATCAAGGATTATTCTAAAGGATTATAAAAGAGTTTTTCTGTTATGCTTAATATCATTTCACTTTGTTAGCATTCAACTATTTCAGAACTGAAAGCTAACATTGAGCTACTAAAACATGCACACTGTAGCCAAAGAAAAATTAATGGTAGCTTATAGTACAGAAACAGCAAATGTCAGCATACGGGAACCAGAAACTTGACAATACATATTTTAAAAATTAGCTGCTTAAATCAGTCAACCATTAATTCATTCTTAACAGGACTGCAATGGAAAGTTGATGAGAAGGCATTTGATTCACAAATCATTTTGGCACCTCTCACA
Organism: Ptyas mucosa; assembly: GCA_012654045.1. NCBI lineage: Eukaryota > Metazoa > Chordata > Lepidosauria > Squamata > Colubridae > Ptyas > Ptyas mucosa. Next base: position 7,176,065 of record WNWU01000030.1, on the reverse strand, counting down.
TTAAAGGGGCAGGATAAGTCTAATTTATGATATTTCCTCTCTCTAAGGAACCCATTTTCTCTAACACAAAATGGTTCCTATGTTGCTTCTAGGAATTTGCATCATGTTGTATGTATAGGCTAGGATGGAATTAACAAGAAATTGGCTGCTTCAGCTTGGAGGTTAGTTAAGTAACACCATTAAATTGTAAAGTATGTTTGAAACAAACCATGAATAAGCACAATAAATTTAAGATCTCAAGGCTAAAATTTGAATGCACAATAAAAAGTCTGCTTTAAACAATCTCTGAAATTCAATCTTTCTGTTTTTCTAAAACCAACTCTTTGTGTGGTGTATTCAATCGATAGGATATTCATGTTATTTTGGGCCGACTCTCAGGTGGCAACTTTGCCGGACAGTGAAGATGCTGAAGTTGGACATGATTGATTATAGTACTCTCTGAATCAGTCTATTGAATTTGTGGCCCACTGCATCCAAACCACACTCCCCAGATTTACACTGAACACAATGATGACATTCTTAATTCAAACAATTATAAAAGCATCATGGAAACAGTATGCCAAATTCAGATGTCAGGGCAGTCCCTTGACTGTCAATGGCTTTACTTTGCCTATTTATATCAGACTTAGAGCTGAATCCAGCAACCAACTGAATAATTCAATCTTCCAGCACAATAATTTTATTTGGTATAGCTGTTTAAATGTCTGTTTCCCCTTCTCTTCGCACCAGCTCTAGGAATAACTAACCCTGTTTTCTCCATATGTTCAGAGAACATAATTTATTTATTTTTTTTTTAAAAAGGCAATCTGTAAATAGCACTTGGTAATTCAGCCCATACATTGTGAATCTCTGTAGAACGTCTTTGTTTAGCTACGGATGACTAATTAATTCAGAATGGTGGAAAGTTATGGCTACAGCTGCCTAGATCAGAGAAGAGGTCCTCCTCTTCAGGACAGGGAGTGGATTGCTCAGATGGATGGCTTTTACAAATTCAACAAAGACGTTGTAAGAAATACAGCCACATTTAAGAAACCACCATAGGACTTCTTTGTATGGCTATACAGAGTTGGATTGCCATAAAATTCATTACACTGCAGAGTTGCATTCTCAAATTAGAGAGAGGGCAAGGCAAGTCAGGGAGCTAATACCAAGTCATTCAACCAAAGGGAGAACATAGTAAAATAAAATAAATAAAATAAAATAAAATAAAATAAAATAAAATAAAATAAAATAAA
>WNWU01000030.1:7162365-7174820 GCA_012654045.1 Ptyas mucosa | reverse complement strand
AATAAAATAAAATAAAATAAAATAAAATAAAATAAAATAAAATAAAAATGGGACAGAATAGAGCAACAACCTGACTGAACTAGATGTCAGTGAAAATTTGCTTAGGGCAGACCTGGGCATTTTATAGCCTGTGGACGCAGCTAGTCCTTTCACCGACTCTGTCTGGCCAACAGCAGACAGGGGGCAGTGCTGAGGTGCTATTCAGCAGGTTCTGACCAGTTCTGGAGAACCAGTAGTGGAAATTTTGAGTAGTTCGGAGAACCAATAAATACTACCTCTGATTGGCCCCGCCCCCATCTATTCTCTGCCTCCCGAGTCCCAGCTGAAATGGGGATTTTGCTGTAACCTTCCCCTAGAGTGGGATGGGAATGGAGATTTTAGAGTATCCTTCTCCTGGAGTGGGGAGGGAATGGAGATTTTACAGTTTCCTTCTCCTGCCATGCCCACCAAGCCATGCCACACCCACCAAACCACGCCCACAGAACCGGTAGTAAAATTTTTTGAATCCCACCACTGCCCCAGGGACAGTGGCAGGGGAGGGGGCAGCAGTGACCCTTCACAGTGGTTCTAGATTATATGGTCCCTGGGAAAATTAATTGCCCATCCCTGGCTTAGAGAGACATTTCTTTTCCCACCTCCTTTATTAAAATGTTCTTGATAGTTACAGGAGCCTGCTGGAATAAAAAATACAATGCTTGCCTCTTTTCACCTTCACTGAGACTATCCCAATGACTAATGGCTATGCGAAACGCATCATAGGGTGATGGATATGATATATGAACTCAAAGAAAATACATCTTGTCATGGGATTTTGAAATTCCCATTAACTCATGTTCACCTTATTTGGCTTATTGTTCCTCTTTTAATATTGCTCAAGCTCAGGCAGAATCAAGAAAGCTGTCTACAGCCCATAGATACCCTGACATATTCTAAGACTGGAACATGTTGCAGCTAGTTTTAAAAGAAAGTCACAACATCCATTACATCTGTCTGTATATATGTGGAATTTATCTTTTGCAGCCGCTTTCTTCATATTGCAGGTAGTCCTTGACTTATGACCAGTCACTGTTTGAATTTACAATGGACCTCCTTCTGAAAAGTTACTTATGACCTGGTTCCAAAATTCCAACAGCTGTCCACTCCTGTGGTCATGTGACCACATTTCAGATACTTGGCGCAACGTTTCTGGCCATTTGTAGCATTCTACAGTCATACGTCTGTGATTTACAACATTTTTGCCCAAACCTGGCATTTACTTCTGGCAAAAATAATCCATTACAGAGAATGGATTTGCCTAATGATTGCAGTGTTTGCTTAATGACCATGAATTTGCTTAACGACCACTGCAAAAATCATAAAATCAAGTCTGTCACTGATTACCTGCTTTACAATATTCATCACTTATGACCATAATGGGTAGATTCCATTATGGTCGTAATCAAGAACTACTTTATTACATATGGTAATAAATCAGAATTGGTCTCTTCACAAGTGTAAACCCACCCTTAAAGACTTAGTAATAACAGTGGTAACAACAATAGAACAACAATATCTGGATCCTTTCAATCATACTGAGTATCTTTGATTGCCTTTGCTTAGTATGAGCCTTACTACCTCCTTACATATTCAATAGTTTTAAAACATGAGCAAACAAAATTCTTTCTCTATTAGAGTCTATTTTTACCTAATGTTTGTTCAAAATTAACTATCAGGCATGCCACAAAATGCATGTGCTAATTCAGACAGAAGTGATTCTGTCCACTTTGCAACCCTTTGTTATTAAATTATCACAAAAGATATGCGGGCTCAATAGGTGGTGAATTCCATACATTTCTTTGAATTCCCCTGTGCTATTTGTATGGCAATAGAGTAGGCATTTGTTGAAGGTCTGTAGCAGGAACAACACCAGTCTCAAATGTTTTGGTAGTAGCTACAGGATCAGCCTGTTGGTAGTATGTCCAGTTCTTATGTCAACCGTGAAGCTGGCTTGACTGAGGCCATTTTGAGACTTCAGCACTGACACATTGGAGAAGAGGGACAGGGAGGGGGGAATAGAGATAGTTGGGGTGTTGTGGTCAAAATAAAAAACTTTCTTTTGGGAACCAAGGGCATTCCTGCAGGTTCTCCGAAAGAGGGGATTGGAGTCACCTAGCAACTGGACAGTATCCTGATTGGATCACGTGACTGATTGTTTTGAGAAAGTGAAAAACTTTTACTTTTAATTAGGTAAAAACCACGGGAATAATCAGAGTCTGTTTTCACCAGCCTGTGCCAATATGATATATCCAATAAACTTATTCTTTGAGTAATCTACCTGTCTCAAAGTTTTGTTTGCTATGGGTAAGTTACTTAAAACCCTGACATCTTATGGAGGTAATTCATTCTGACATAACTATTGAACTAGATGATTCATAGGCTAGATGATCCATCTGGATAATCCATTGATTCCAATACTGGCTGAAGGTTTTTATGATCAGCTGACTTCTTAAGGCTTTGGTAGCCATCCTTCTGATCCTCAAACAGTATGGTAGGAATAGGTGAAGAACTAATAACATTGTCAGGCTCACTTGTAAGACTTTGGCAAAAATTACGAGATACTTCATTTCTGAGGATTTGATTAGGCTCTAGACTCACATATGGGTTAATGCTTTCAGACATAAAACATGGCATGGTCGAGAAGCATCTTTGTTTTTATTTTATGTTAATTGCACATTGGCTCTTCAGATTTAGTATATGCAATAATATGAAGAAAGTGATTGGAAAAAGACAAATTCCATGTACATCATGGTCAGATGTGCTGGATGTGGCCAGCTTTTTTAAAAAACTAACTGCAACACAAAAACATAATTCTCCTGTTATATCCACTATAGAATATTTGTTTCTCCCTCCCTAATTTTTTAAACAGGAGTTTCTCCTCCATTTCTAGGCCTTAAAGCTAGGCAACTATCGATTGTTGGCATAATTTACCCATCTGCTTGAGAAACTCTGGCTTTCTATTTATCTTCCACAATGAGAATCTCCCATGGGCCTTATTTTCTCTAGTATTCAATTTGTGTTTACCAGAGTTCCCAGTTTTTAAAACTTTTTTTGAGGGAGTTAAGGGGATTTTTGTCCCAGATCTGGCAACTCTAATTGCCACATTACTGGCCACCTCCTCATAGAATCAGATTGGATAGAAAGTCATAATATGGCCCCCAGGGTGAAGAGGTTGGAATACCCTGATTTATGTAACGGGAAAAGATAGTTATTACTCCTCACTGCGCATATTTATAAAAGGTATGCAGAATCATTTTATAGCCAGAATAGTATTATAAATTTATAACTTATCTTTCAGGAGTGCAAATGATAAAGATATTTATGTTCAACTGTATATAGTGAGAAAAAAACAATCTGGAGCCTTGCCACACACCATGTTTAATGATGCTTCTATGGCTACATGTATCTTTTCCCTGTAGACATTGCAAAAGGTAACGCATTAAAACTGCAAAAAACTAGTTTCATTATTGAAAAAACAGCTGTTTACGGTTTATTCCCCTTGCTTCCCAATGGGATAGACTACATTCATAGCCTGTTTCCCCCGTGTTTGCAAGTGTCTGTTTTCATTATCATACCCCCTTCCTCATCTCCCACCTTAAACTTTCTTAACTTATTCCAGCCTAGGATAAATATTTTGGATGCTTACAAAGTTGCCACCTAGTTTAGGATTTTCAGATGTGGTGCTGTGGTAAAGGGAATATTGTTTTAAGTCCTTTATGCTTGATAATAATTTGAGTAGTTAGCCTTTCATTGATATTGGCTCCATAATAGCCTATCAAGAGGATTTTATAAACCATCAGACAAATGCCTAGAAACACAAATGGACAAACATCTGGATTGTGTATATTTGGAGAACGGGATGCCAGAAACCAACGTTCCTTCCTTCCTTCCTTCCTTCCTTCCTTCCTTCCTTCCTTCCTTCTTCCTCCCTCCCTCCCTCCCTCCCTCCCTCCCTCCCTCCTCCAAAAGAAGGCCTGTTTGCTATTTGCTTTTCACTGAGTGCTGGAAGTTTGCGGGGAAGCAATGACTTCATTGATTAGGATATTTGAAATGAAGAAAGTGAATAGTGATTGGCTTTCGTTTTCTGTGTTCAGCTCTTGGTTAACCAAAGCAGAGCAATGATTGGCTTAAGTCAGATTTGCCTGACTCACAAATCATTAGGATAGGTTTGGGTAAGGATGACAAAGTCAGACAGGTTGGGCAGAAGTCCTGTGACGGGCAGTTTATTAGATTGTTTGATTACAGAATAGTTAAAGAATTTGACTGTTTCTTCATGCTGCCTTCTCAGAGGTCTTTACCCTTCCTGCCTTGGAAACTACAGAGGTTTCTGTGCTTTATCAATGGATATTTTGGTGGCTAAATGTTTATTGAGGCTAAGTGCCTGTGAGACCTTGCATGAACTCTTTCTTCCTTTGAGCCTCCCATGATCTTCTTCCAGAAAGCCACCTCAGCCAATCTGAGCCTTCTCCTACCAAAAGGTGGTGGACTTGCTTTGGAGGGTTACTGCTATGATGGTCAGGGATTCTTGGCAGGGCATATGAACCACCACTGTGCTATTTTGAAAGCTACTGTGCCACTAATACTGGTGGACCTCTTCCTGGGCAGCTTCTGGCCTCCCAATAGCAAATCTATTGTCAACCTTTTACAAAGGCCTATATTCCCTAAAGACCCTGCTGACTTGATGTTCCAATTCCTGCTGGGCCTTATCCTTCAGGCTGCCTTCTTTTCACCTACTTCAGCTGCTGTAGCCTAAGACAAGGTTAGTTGGCTGTTGTTTTCTTTTTGGCATTAGCTACTCCCAGCTCTTTAATTTAAGGAAAAAAAGCTTTACCACTTCTTTTTATGAACAGCAGTATTTTTTTTTAGTTTCTCCCCCCTCCCCCCTATTACTGTAATCTACAGGGGGAAAACATCTCCATGTCTTTCTTTTACACATTTCCCCTCTGCACTCTAAATTCTTGCACTTTGTGCTACCTAGATCCATCAGTGTAGGCTTGTATAGCTGTTTAAAAGCAGTGGAAAAAGGGAGAGATTACAGGGTATGTGTTCTGCCCCAGCTACGAATCTCAAAGAACGCAGCACACACAAAGTCTGTACAAACCTTAGTTTACTAAATTAAATCAGTCTTTTTCAAACAAAGGCTGTTCATTAACTTTCTTAACAGCCTACAAGAATCCAAAGAATAAAAAATCGTAATCTTACTATGGTTGGCAGAATGCCCAGAAGCAATTTGCAGGAAACTGATAAGAGCATTATGATCAAGACGCAAAGGAGAGCGAATGAAGTTGTTCCCTGCAAATTGCCTCAGTTGTCGTCTTTCCTTAAATAGGCTAAGGGAGTGACCAATTAGCCCCAAGCCTTACTCTCAAGGAGACCTCCTCCTGAGAAGCCACTCCTGCCTTTTGACAGCTCTGTGCGCCTGTGCATTGAGAAGAGGCTCCTCCTCTTCTTCCTCTTCACTTATGGGAGCTTCTGGGGGTTCTGAAGGCCCTGGCTGAAACCCTGCCTCTGGCACCACATCTTCTCCTGCCTCCTCATTGTCTGACTCGAGTGCCAGCTGCACAGGTTGCTGGCGCAGCACACCAGCCTCCTCACTGTCAGAATCAGCTACTAGCTGCACAGGCCGCTGATGGGCCCTAACAGTATGCCTTTTCAAATCTTGCAGGTGGTACAGTTTAACCACCTATAGCAGGGCTGTCAAACTCATGGCCCACGGGCCAATTGCATCACAAGCTAGCCAAACACATGCCCGGTTTAGCAAGGAAAAAAAGTTGTGATACATCACGTGACGACATGAGTTTGACACCCCTGAATTATAGTATGTAGAATGCATTTTTTATTTGCAGATAGCAAGGACAAATATTGGTTGGATTTAAAGTTTGTTGGGAATTACTTGTACCTTGGATAGTACAGTGGTCTAAAGACCCTGTTATTAACACCAGCTGCCTGCAATTATTGCAGGTTCAAATCTCACCAAGGCTCAAGGTTGACTCAGCCTTCCATCCTTTCTAAGGTAGGTAAATTGAGGACCCAGTTTGTGGCAGCATATAAATCAAATTAAAAAAAATGATAAATGTAAAATAATAATTGTAAGTAATTGTGTGGTAGATCTGAGTTGATACTATTTAGTATTTTTTTAATTCACATATACACATACGATGGGTGTCCTATTATGTATCAATGTTTGGCATTCAAGGCTATTCAGAAAAAAAATAGAGATCAGTTCCAAGCAAGTCAAAATAAAATATATACAAAATCAATAGCACAGAGTGACAGTTTGCATCATATTAAGGTCTAAAAATGCAATCCAATTATCAGCTAAGCCAAAGGCCTGCCAGAACAAAAACAGCATATATCAGTGGCAACAATACTGAAATCCGAATATGTGTGACTTTGAACAGTAATACTACCTTAAGAGCAGTTTATCATCATCCAACTGACCATAGACTCTTTTCTCTTGTGAGAAACTTACATACAGGCCAGGAAAGCACAACGGGAACAAAACGTGGTGAAATTTACTAGCAAAATCAGGAAGGGAGGGTGACAAGACTGTATATTCTCTCTTACGGAGTTTACTTATATGTTCAATATACTGTATATTAAGGGAATCTGGATTGGAAGAAGATGAGTGTGGTTTTAAAGCGGGAAGAAGAAACTCAATAAACTGTGCTATTGTTGTGACCTAGGCTTACTGAGTAATTACAATACACAATTAGTCCCAAACAAACCTATTTTATTTTAACAGCTGAGAATTACGTTCATTCCCAGCTGAGTCCCAATTAGTTGCAAAACAAGTCCTTCGGAAGAAGTCCTTTGGGATAATCACCAACCTTTATCTTCTTTGACACCCTGCCAAAGGCCTTACTTGGCAAAGCCACACAAAGTTCAGAAACAAACAAGAGATGCCAACTGGAAACAGAGTTAGCAACGTTGCTTTCCTGCAAAAAAGCCCAAGTGCCTCTATTTCTTTTTTAAGCTTTATGGGAGGGGCCAATTATCTCCTGGCCTTACTCCCGAGTCGTCCCTTTTGCTTTAGCTGCTCTTGCCTTCTGGCAGCTCTGCACATGCGTGCACTACGAACAGGCTCCTCCTATTCCTCTGCCTCTCTGCTGTCCAACTCTGGGGGCTCCGGATGGAGTGAGCCAGGGCCATCTGGGAGTGAGTGACATCACTCCCAGATGGCCCTGGCCCCATCTCTGCCTCTGACATAGAGCCCTCATCAGGGCCTTTCCCAGACTCCAGGACTGGCCCATGTTCCTCTCCAACCTCCTCACTGTCCGACTCCACTGCCAGCTCCGCAGGCTGCTGGCGGACCACAACGGCTATGCTGATGACACTGTCCTGATACCCAAAAATGTTAAAGATCTGCAAGCCTTAGCATTAAAAGTCAAAGAGCAGATGGAACAAATGGGACTAAAAATAAATCTAATGAAGACCACACTAATGACAGTTGGTAGAACACTGAGCCTTAGAACTGACAGTTCCAGGATACTGAAATAGTAGATAATTTCTGCCTCTGGGGATCAACCATTAATAGTAAAGAAACAAATGTCTATGGAGATTCTCAATCATCCAAGTCATGGTTGTCCCAAAGGTGCTTTTTCAAGAGGTAACTGGACTTTCTGGTTTTTCTTTGAAGATATTTCACTTTTTCAGAAAAAAAACATCTTCAAAGAAAAACCAGAAAGTCCAGCTGCCTCTTGAAAAAGCACCTTTGGGACAGTAAAGAAATAAGCAGTCAAGAAATATGCAGCAGACTAGCACTTGGCGGAGCAGCCATGAGGTCATTGGAAAAAATATATTAAATGCCATGATCTTACAAAGATCAGAATCATGCAAGCCATGATATTACCTGTGATACTCTATAGAAGCAAAAATATTGACATTTTTGAACTTTGATGTTGGAGAAGATTCCTGAGAATATTGTGGACAGTTAAGAAAACAAAGCAATGGATTATTGAACAAATCAATCCAAAATTCTCACTTGAGCCACAAATGACCAGGTTCACATTATATGAAAACAGAGTTTTCTGGAAGATGCTGTAATGCTAAGAAAAGTGAAAAGGTAGAAAAGAGGATTTCAAGGAACAGGGTGGATGGATTTACAGAGGTGATAAATGCACTATTGGGAGACTTGAAGCCAACAGTTTAAGGATAGAGTGTTGTGGTGGAAATCTATGTGATCGTTAGGAATTGAAAATGACTTGATGGCACATAATCACTTAATCAATGTTCCCAAGATGATGATGTATTTATATAAAGTTAATGCTAATTTGGAACTTGTTTTTAATGCCATCCTCCATCTTCATAGAGAGTATTCAGAAAAAAAATTATCTTCCTTGTCTAAGGGGAATTCACATAAACCAGAACCTGCATTTATCGATGACTCCTTCCACTATATTCCAGAAGCTGTGTTGTTTTTACGTGCACCAATGTGGGAAACACAAATAGGATTGCACAGAACCTCTAATTTGCAATAGAGAAGCTGTCTGTATTCATCCATAGAATGTATAAATATGGGTAAAAGCCTATTGCAGTGGTATCACCAAAATGTTAGATAAGGACTTTTCATTTAACCTGGTGAGTGAAAACTTTAAAGTTTTAACACACAAGTAGTCCTCGACTTGTAACCATTCATTTAACAACAGCACTGAAAAAAGTAACTTATAACTGTCCCTCACACTTACAACCATCGCAGCATCCCTCCCAGTGACATGACCCCAATTTGGGCATTTGGCAATCGTCTTGTATTTGTGATGATTGCAACATCCCAGGAACACATCACCATTTTCAATCTTCCTAGCTGGCTTCTGAGAAGCAAAGTCAATGGGGAAAGCTGGGTTTGCTTAGTAAGCACATGATTCATTTAACAATTCCAGTGGTTCATTTAACAACCATTTCATAAAAGGTCATACAACCAGGCACAACTCGTTTAACAATCCCCTGCTTACCAGTGGAAATTCTGGCCCCAATTGTGGTAGTAAGTCAAGTACCAACTGTACTTGATGGCTGATTATATATGTAATAAGGTGCCAATTACCTGACAGAGGAAATGAACAATCATTAGCCAGTCTAGAAAAGATAAATTTTCTGATAACTGGATGCCCCTGTCCCTATATTTCAAAGTTTGATGCTCTTCCTATCAGACATTGTGGTTAAAATATATATTTCTTCCTGGAGGAATAAAATTTATTAACCTGGGGGGGGGGGGAGATGTCCATGCATGGAATGACATTTGACTGTCATCAGAAAAGAGGGAGAATTAGAAAGAGATTACCTAGCTGAAATAGTTTTAACTAGATTGCCTTTCAGTTAGTCTTGACTCCTGGATATTATTGCCATGGATACCTATCAATCTTACTCTGCTGAATTTTTTTTTTCTTTTATAAACCCTTGGGTTGTGAGCCAAATTATATCCCATATAATAGTTGGGAAACTGTTTTAGTCATACACAGTTTAAGTGTTATTAATTGTCCCTCATTACAGTAGGATGACAAGATTCACAGGGCCTGCTTCAAACCTATAGAATATGAGGCTATTAACTGCATAGTCAGCATAAAATAAAATTGAGAGTTGTCTATTGACTAACTTAGGGCATGGATAGCAACTCGCTGGAGAGGTTTAATCAGAGCATTGTTATGATGGAATGGAATGAAATGAGGAGAAAGATTCCCAGAAGGGAGGGGGTGCATCCTAGAGGAGTAAGAAGCAACTCACTCCAGATATTATGTATGAGAGAAAAGGGTAAAGACAGCTACTCCCTTAATAGTTCATAGAGTATATTGTGGTTGCACATGGTACAGTCTTCAGTCGGGCAAAATTTTCCCTATAGGTGTGAAACAATAAAGAACTCATCTTGGAAGAATTACCACATAATCGTTACCAAGATTATGGTAAAAAAATAAAGTAAAGGAGTCCCTATAGATTTTATTCTACTAATCATTGTTGACAATAGGGGGTAGTGCTTATCTCTGTTTCAAGGCCATTAAGCCAGCGCTGTCTGAAGACATTTCCATGGTTATGTGGCCAGCATGACACCACAGAGCATTGTTACCTTCCCAATGAAGTGGTACCTATTTATCTACTTGCACTTGTATGTTTTCGAACTTCTAGGTTGGCAGGAGCTGAGGCGAGGATGGGAGCTCACTGCATCACATGGATGTTGGCAGGGGTGAAATCCAGCAGGTTCTGATAGGTTCTAGAGAACCGGTTGCAGAAATTTTGAGCAGTTTGGAGAACTGGTTGCGGAAATTTTGAGCAGTTTGGAGAACCGGTAGCGGAAATTTTGAGTAGTTCGGAGAACTGGCAAATACCACCTCTGGCTGGCTCCAGAGTGGGATGGGAATGGAGATTTTGCAACATCCTTCTTCCAGGAGTGGGGAGGGAATGGAGATTTTGCAGTATCCTTCCCCTACCGTGCCACCAAGCTATACCACGCCCACCAAGCCATACCATGCCCACCAAGCCATACCACGCCCACCAAGCCACGCTCACAGAACCAGTAGTAAAAAAAATTGGATTTAACCACTGAATGTCAGTGTTGAACCTGGGCTGCTAGCTTTCCATCTGAGAAGCCCGGCATCTTAATCGCTGAGCCACCATGTCATCCCTTATTCATAGTTATTATGGTGCTGACATTATTTAAATAGTTATTAGCTTTGCTTTAGCCTAGCCGGTACTTGGAGGGAAATCTCAGATCTCAAGCAAAATTTTATGGAAATAATCTGGAAAAGATTGAAAGGCACATGGCTTACAATTGTTACAAGTATAAAAAAGCTAGCCTTCATCTTGTTATCAATTTGTCTTTCTTTTGGCTACTCAAGTGGTATGCCCTGGTTATTTTTCCACAGACAAATCTACCTGTGATTGACCATAACTCTAGGAAAAGAAATTCACTGAGTTTGCTGTTTAACCATTCAAGATGTAAAATGGTTCTCTGTTCACAGCCAGTTGTTGTCTGCCTCTGTACACACGTTATCTTCTGGTCTTATTAAATTCAACATCCACATTCATATTGACTTTAATGGAAGAAGAATTAGACTCATATTGAGATACTGGAACAACATAGCTTGTACCGTCAGTATGATTAGGAATTCTGCCATCATCTTCCCTTGCTCACCCCCACTCTGACATCTGTCTTTTTCAGCATATAAATGAACTGCCTTGCAATGTAAACATTTCAGGAAATTTATGCATCTGCTTTTACTGGCAATCCAAGAAAAAGCTATAGTATACTGGAAGCTTGACAGACCCACTAGTTTGTATAGCTTGTATTACAAATGTTCTCCATTTAGTTTCATTAAAGGCCTAAATTAATGGAATAGATAGGAGGAAAAAATATCTTTTTTAAACTGCTTTAGCTATGAAATATATACATAGAAAAGAGTGGCAGTTCCCACAATCTTGCTTTTATATCTCCATCTCCATCTCCATCTCCATCTCCATCTCTATCTATCTATCTATCTATCTATCTATCTATCTATCTGTCTGTCTGTCTGTCTATAGTGTTTTAACAGTTGTGACATTCTTGTAATTGTTAGTTGTATATCATTCAGAGTCATATTTAGTGAGATTGGTGGGTCTATAACTTTGTTAAATAAATAAAATATAAAGTTGAATTGAAAAAACTGAATGACTGCAGGTGAATATTAAGAGAGATTATGTTATAAGTCAAACAAGTTGAGAATGAAAGTAAGATACAAATAAGAGCAATGGAATTGAGAAAGACAATAGATCAAACAAGAATGGACATAGCAACTCCTTTGAAAGAACAGACTAATATCTGAATCCCTTTCTCTATTTCAAGTAAACCTACATAAACAAATTCTATCAGTAGACTGCAGAGCAGCAATCTCTAAGTGTTTGATAGACAGAATCGGCATATATGTGTGTGTGTGTGTGTGTGTGTACTGTATACTTATGACCATGATTGAGTCCAAAATTTCTGTTGCTAAATGAGACATTTGTTAAGTGACTTTTGCTCCATTTTAGAACCATTCTTGTCACAGCGGTTAAGTGAATCACTGCCGTTGTTAAGTTAGTAACATGGTTGTTACTGCAACTGTTATAAATATGAGTCAGTTCCCAAGCATCTGAATTTTGATCACGTGAGCACAGGATGCTGTAATCATCATAAGTATGAAAAACAGTCGTAAGTCACTTTTTCCAGCACCATTGTAACTCTGAACGGTAACTAAATGTTGTAAGTTAAGGACTACATTCACAAATACACAGTACATATATACACATATTAATCTAATGCTGGGAAAGGAAGAAGGAAAGAAAAGAAGAGAGCTGCTAGCAGCAAAGTGAATGAACACAGTGATGATGGCAATTGGTTATACTGTTGGAAGACCTGAAAAAAGGGGTAATGAATAGAATAGAATAGAATAGAATAGAATAGAATAGAATAGAATAGA
>WNWU01000030.1:7139762-7162355 GCA_012654045.1 Ptyas mucosa | reverse complement strand
GAATAGAATAGAATAGAATAGAATAGAATAGAATAGAATAGAATAGAATAGAATAGAATAGAATAGAATAGAATAGAAAAACAGAATTGGAAGGGACCTTGGAGGTCTTCTAGTCCAACGTCTTGCTTAGGCAGGAAAGCCTATATAATTTCAGACAAATGGTTGTCCAATCGCTTCTTAAAAACTTCCAGTGTTGGAGCATTTACAACTTCTGGAGGCAAGTTGTTCCACTGATTAATTGTTCTAACTGTCAGGAAATTTCTCCTTAGCTCTAGGTTGATTCTCTCCTTGATTAGTTTCATCCATTGTTTCTTGTTCTGCCTCCAGGTGCTTTGGAGAATAGCTTGACTCCCTCTTCTTTGTGGCAACCCCTGAGATATTGGAACACTACTATCATGTCACCCCTAGTCCTTCTTTTCATTAAACTAGACATACCCAATTCCAGCAAATGTTCTTTATATGTTTTAGCCTTCAGTCCCCTAATCATATTTGTTGCTCTTCTCTGCACTCTTTCTAGAGTCTCAACATCTTTTTTACATTGTGCCTACCAAAACTGGATGTAGTATTCCAGGTTGGGGGACAGATTGTCATGGAGAAAAATCTATCTATCTATTGACATTGACTTCATGATAAATAATAAAGCAATCACTTGTGTTAATGTCAAAAGAGGCTATTCAATCTCTCTTTTCACTTTGCCCACGTATGGGAGTAATATTTGAGACTTTGCAAAAATACCAAGTCTACTGAATCGCCAAATCACCTTCAAATCTCTCTAAAGTGACCTGAAGGCACTTCAACTTGATTGTTTGAATCAACATGACCATTTGGTCGAAGTTGTAGTGTCAAAGATTGATTAGTTCAAATCTCCTCTGGAATCCACCCTTTAAAGTTTATCTCAGCCCCAGTACTATGGTGGCTCCAGAGGTTTCTATCATTATTTCCACTTTAAAACAAATTGTCCTTAACTGTTCTGCAATAAAATATGGCTCATCCTTAAGTAAAGGGAAATCACACCATGTAACAATATAAATTCCAAATTACTTAGCTGCAAAACTGAGGATCTTTGGGGCAATATATAAATGCTGCCAGTGTTCAAATGAGGGGAGAAAATAAAAAATGAACGATACCTTACATTTGTGGCTCTTAGCACTGCATTGTTACCTGACTTTTTATTTTTGTCTAATGGTATGTGAAAATATGATAATGTTAAGAGATTGTAAATTACAAATGAAAACTCAAATTAAAAAATGAAACTTAGATTTTATTTGGACTTCCTACCATTGAGTTAGCTTTTCTTATCATACAATATATTTGTTTTCATATGAGAGAGTTTCTCTGCTGCAACCCCTTCACCTTACCCAACCCGGAAATAATAATAATGGCTGAGCAACAGAGGGCCAGAAGCTGCAGTACTACTGGAAGAAAAGATATACAAAGAAGAAAATCAAAGAAATGATTATCTGTTATTGGGTGCAATCCCAAAATATTTGGAGGACCATCGGCATTGACAAAATCACCATCAGTCAATTGCAAAAAGCAGCCTTACTTGTAACAGCTTACATCCTGCAACAGCACTTTAATACACTCAAACAACAATATCTGCCTATCCTAAGTCATTGAGCAGGATTCAATACGTAGATAAAAATGCCAAATCCAGTTTAATCATCTGGCTGACTGTGCGAAAAACCAAAATAATAATAATTAGAGGTTGCTTCTGCAGATTTCAGAATACCGGTGAACATTCAATACCAATATTTAAAAATTAAAATTATAATCCAGTGTGAGCAGAAGCATCACATTGTTACCAGGCATATTGATCTCAATGGATCTCTGAATTGAAGCTGTTTTCATTATTCAGTGAAATGACAGAAAATGAGTTGGACTTTGTTTCGTCTGGCACATGCATCATCAGCTACATCTAATTGCAGCATCTTTTTGACAGATGGTGATTTATAGGACAAAAAGCACAGTAATTTTTATTCAAATGCCAGCCTGATTGTCTGTGGCAACAGTTTATGGAGTTGCTAATTTCTGACTAAACACAGGGATTGTTTGGAGAAAATAAATGCAGAACAGCAAAGTCACCCATGGTTTGAGTTATATCTTGCTTTGGGTAGCTGATGGGGCAAATTCTAGGTGTGACAATGGACTCTCCCTAATTCTTCATCACCCAGGTTCTATTTGACTTCACAGTTTATGCAACTTCAGCTGATTCAGATGGTAGACTGCAGCTTAAAGCCCCCAAAGGTATACAACTCTCCTATATATCTGGGCAAAACATGGTGACTTACACACCTAAATAAGAAAATAATGAGAATATAACTCTTCTGAGTCAAATCCTTATCCACCATTTGTTTCTCACAATGACCAACTAGATGGCTCTGGGGGGTATTCCCATGCAGGTGATGGAGACCTCTCAAACACCATTGTTGTGATGTGTGTTTTATTTTCTCCTTTTTCCCCCTAAAAAAGCTGAGCTGCATAGAAAGAGCACTGAATGAGTAGTTTGATCATTGTGGAAGATCTTTACAGCATCACGTTCTGGCCTAACTCCTAGAACCGTGATGCATATGGGGCCATGTCACCTGGCACGCCAGCTCAGCCTCTCTAGGAGTCTCTGGAAGCTGGGGACAACAAAAAATGTCACTTCCTGTCCAACTGGAAGTTGGGAAAAGGGCCGTTCCGGACCTCTGAGGGGATGGGGAAGGCTGTTTTTGCCCTCTCCAGATGCATAGAGAGGATTTGGAGGCAGGTGAGAAAGAAAATCAGGCCTACTGGGTCATTGTGTGCCAGGAGCGGGGTGGGGGTGGGGAGGGCGGGTTCATGCATGCATGCGCAGGGCAGGGCGCATAGAATTATGGGTGTGGTCACGTGCATGCTTGCGAACCTCCCCCGCCCCCCCTTCCTGGCACGCTATGGCAAAAAGGTTAGCCATCACTGTCCTAGAACTTCACCAAAAACACATCCACATAAGTGTTCAGGTAGATCTGCATTTTTGGATAAATCCAACTCTATGCAGCACATTATATTTATCTCTGCAAGAACAAGACAGAATATGTGGGGTAGACTGAGGAAGAAGCTTCCTTCTTTCTGTCCCTTCTTTCTTTCAATCCCATCCACCCTCTGAAATTGGTTGGGCTAAAAGATGGTGACTCATCCAAAGTCAATGCATTCCATGTTCAGCTCTGGAACTGTGCCAGGTCTCCCTCATTTTACCCTTACACTTAAATCACTCTGCAACATTGGTTCCAACTAGGATGCCTTATCAAGAAATGTTATGGAAATAGCTCTTGTATGCACAAAAATTATAACCTTCAGCACCCAGCCTGTTTGGTAGCCCCAACAAACATTTTTTTCTTTTCTTCTGAGCCCTTCCTAATAATTGTTAAAATGGGTGACAGGATTACCTGCTGCTTGGAGCTGGAATACTGTAAGCAAATGCATGCTTTTTGTAGATATAATTTTTTCTAAAAAAAAAACAACCAAAAAACTATCCTCATAACTTTATCCCAAAAGTACAAATTCTAGCTTCATACATTAATCATCTTTTACATATCCATTATGGCCTTTGCCCCTCCACTCAAATGTTAAGTGCAACTATCCAAAATGGCCAGGCCCTAATAGAAACTTAAACATAACTCATTTTTGATGTCCCTTTTTCAAGAGGCAAATGGTACTATCCATTCATGATCAGCAATCATATTATAAAAATATTTATTTATAAATAAATATGATCTATTAGTATAGTCTAGCAAGACTCTGTGATAGTATTGGCAGCTGAATGAGAAGAACCAGAGGTGGGTTTCAGCAGATTCTGACCAGTTCTGGAGAACCGGAAATGGACATTTTGAGTAGTTTGGAGAACTGATAAATACCCACTTTGACTGGCCCCACTCCCATCTATTCTGTCCTGAGTCCCAGCTGATCTGGAGGAAATGGGGATTTTGCAGTAACTTTCCCCTGGATTGGGGAGGGAATGGAGATTTTACCTTATCTTTCCTCTGCCACGCCCACCAAACCACGCCCACCAAGCCATGCCACGTCCACCAAGCCACACCCACAGAACCAGTAGTAAAATATTTTGAAGCCCACCACTGGGAAGAACCATTAAGAGATTGGCTAGCCTGGAATCCCTGCAGGGGAGAAGTGGTGGAGACAAACACCTCCCACCCCTCACTCAAAAAATCCCTGGATGGTTCTCAGGTTTTTCTCAAAAGAGTACAGTTAGTTTGGTGAGATTCTTGTAAATAGGTGAGTAGCAATAAATATACTTCTCTGTTCAGCTCATGGTGTTGTTTTGTTTCCTTGAACTTCTCAGCATTTTACAATATTCTGAATGGCAAAAGGGTTAAAATACAAAGTGCAATGAGAATTATTGACTGGATATGACTGGAAGAGAGAAGTTTGGGGAGTGGAAAAATAAAATAGAATATCCTAGAAGGGGCACAAGTCTGGCTGCAAGCATCTCACATAGTAGTTTTTTTAAAAAATCAACCATCAGAATTTTGAAAAGTCTGTTATGATGTTACGTTACGATAGAATCTTCTCTGTTATGGTGGAACCTAGGAGCCCTGGTGGCATAAGTGGTTAAAGTGCAGTATTGCAAGCAAACTCTGTTCATAGCCTGAAGTTTGATTCTAATGGAGCCCGAGGTTGAATCAGCCTTCCATCCTTCTGAGGTTGGTAAAATCAGGACCCAGATTGGCAAATCATGCTTCTACATTATAAACTGCCCAGAGAATGCCAGAAAGCACAGTATTTTATCTATCTCATTGTTTTGGCATTTCACCAAGTCTTCATGATTACCCATTTTGAGTTTATTTCTTTTTCTGGATTTCAATATACATTTTGCTGCCAAATTTCCCATTTGAGAACCATTGAAAAATTTGAATTGCTGAAGAAATCAGTTTATTTTTTTCCCCCTTTAAAGTGAGCTGAAAAATATTAATGCTTTAATTTTATAGCATATTTAGACCTTGATCTAACACATGGCAGATATATGATTTTGCACACAGAGGTTGTTCCTTCGTCTGTCCTTTTATTTTTGCATGTAATGAAAAGAAAAACAAAAGCTATATTGATTTTAGTGGCATTAAAACAGCCTGAAATATCCAGCTAGGTTGTGTATTATAAAACTAAGCTACAGTAAAATATATTGTTAATGCAAATTCTAAAAAAAATGCTTATTTTTAGTGTTGTGCATACTAACTAAAAGTATTATTCTTTTCATATCTATTGAATTAACAGAAGCCACTGAATTAATAGGATACTCTCTCAGATAAGCTTCTTCACTGTGGAAGGAAGGAATATGAATCTAAATCAATAATAATATCATTATTTAGGATAAGCTTTAATATGGAAACTATGTGTTTTTCTGTTGGTCAAGCTCTTTTCAAAATACACAAAGTTGAACTTTTTCAGCAAAAAAGGGGTATAATTCACATAAAGTTCAAGGAAGATTGTTGAACCATTTTAGCTTGAAGTCCTAAGGGTTAAGCATTAATGAGCCACCCAGTTTTGCTCACACTAAGAACACAATAAATGTACATTTTCCCCTTGTTCCCAGCATCTTTTGCCACCTGAAGGAGTATTTTTGCCCTTACGTGCTGTGTGTAAGTTTCAAGCGGTCACCCTCATTCTAGATTGCTGAGTCTTATTACTTACAGGCACCATTATTCTAGACATTAGAAAGCCTTCCATTTTCACTTTGTTATTATTATAATTCTCCTCTGTTCTTTCAGGCTATTACATCTGTATAGATCCAGAGCACAATCCAGCAGCAGCAAGCGGGTGTAGAGCAAACATCTGAACTGATCAGGGCTTGCAATTCCTGCCTTTTGTGTGTAGTTTTAACAACTGCTCCTAAAACTGAGGCACTCTGTATTTCCACAATGGGAGTTAATGTTGATGAATGGCTGGTAAATAGCTTTGATGATGCTTCAGATAACTGCCTGAATTATATAACAGTACTTTGAAAAATGAACAATAGACCCATTAGCAACTGATTGGCATGAGCTGGCGGTGTTTAATCACATTTACAACACAATAAAGCTCAGTGGCTTTTCAAATAACTGGTGTACAGTGAACTTTTTCTTTCTTTGTAACAGTTTCTATTTTTGTTTACAGGTGCATCTGGCCATCTGGTGAATAAATATTTTCCCAAAAACTATGTCACTGAAATAGAATTAGTCCTTTGGATGGTACAGATAGATCATAATTTATTTTGTTTGTATTTATTATTAGATTTTTATCCGGACTTTATTGTTTTAAGTAAGTAACTCAATGTGACAAATAATACTCTTGAGAGGTCCTTGGTGCTCACTGAGCATGCTTGTTTTCTTGCAGATGTTTCATTACTCAAACTAGGTAACAACCTCAGTGTTAGTCTACAGATAACACTCTTTCCTTCTCTTTTCTCCATAACAACAATCCCGTGAAGCAGGTTGGACTGAGAGACAGTGACTGGCTCAAGTGTTCTTGGAGATTCTAAATTATCCAAGTCATGGTTGTCCCAAAGGTGCTTTTCCAAAAGACAACTGGACTTTTTTGGATTTTTTCCCTCAAAAATGTTTTACTTCTTATCCAATGTTGGAAGAAATATCCTTCTAGGTTCAGTTCCAAGTGGGGAAAAAGATACTGGAAACATGGAGACTGCTTGGAAAAATGGTTTAATGGTGGACAGGATCACATGGTTTGAGTTCCTGAACAGAAAAAGGCCAGAGATGCTGTGAGTCCCTGGGTTTAATGCCCTCTCTGAGCCTTCAACTTCCTGGGGGATAGGAAGAGTATCCTGATTGGTTGTCAGACTCCCAGGGGGTGGGGGTCTTAGCTAGCCTTGCTGGCTGATGCAATCTTCCCAGATGCCATGTGGTGAGTTTCTGTTGCTAGATAGGTCCTCCTGGGGGAGGATTGGGTTTCTGCCTCTGGCCCATTGACAAAGTGGAGTGGGGGAGGAAGGAAGGTGGGAGTTGCTTTGTCTTTAAAACATGTTTCTCCATTCCTCATCCAGGGAAATATATTCTGCCTTTTAATATTTCCTAAAATATTTCATTCTTCTAGGAGACGGGTGGGTGCTAACTTCCTACACCAAGAAGCTTCCTTGAAAACTTTTCGCTTCTCATTCCAGAAGTTTCTTGGATAAGAAATGAAACTTTTCAAGAAACATCCCCCAAGAAAGTCCAGTTCCTGTTGGAAGAGCACTTTTGGGATGATTGGGCCAAGGTTATCCAGATGGTTTTCATGCTGAAGGAAGGACTAGAACTCACAGTCTCCTGCTATCTAGCCTGGTGCCAATCTGGGCTTAATTTAGTCTAATCTATTTTAAGCAAAATATTATTAAGCCAAATTCATTGTTTTGAATGGTGGCATACAGTACATTTTTAAAGTAAGTACCATAAATTAAAAAAAAGTCACAATTTGAAGAGGATATAGTTAAATGAAGTACAAATAGATATGAGCTTCAAGAAAATAACATTTGATGGTATAAAGTGAATGAAACATAATGTACAAAGTTAGCACCCAACCTTCTCCTAGAAGAATGAAATATTCTAGGAAATATTAAAAAGGCAGGATATTATACTTCCCTGGATGAGAAAAGAAGAAACATGCTCTTGGATAGCAGCCTGCACCTTTCTTAATAGCTTCAGAAAGACTGGTGCCAACCTATCTACAAGACAAAAGGCTGGGCCAGCTTATCTACAAAACAAAAGATCTTCACCCTCAGGACATAATAGGATTAGCCCTCTACCCATCTCATCACAAGGCACCTGAGAAGACTGCATCACCCAGCAAGGTTTAATCAAGCCTGGGACTCAAGACAGCCTATAGCAGTGATGACGAACCTTTTAGACACCGAGTGCCCAAACTGTGCGTGTGCGCATGCCCAAACTGAAAGGTGTGCACACGTGCACAAAAGTGCATGCACTGACATGTGTGTGCCAACATACGTGCGCATGCACAGCAGAGACCTGAAGACCAGCTGGCCGGTGGGAGTTGGGGCATCCCAACACCGGCAGTGTGACAAGAGGTAAGATCTTTTTCTTTTGTGAGCTTCTGTTTCATCATTTGCAGGGAAACAGAAGTTCATGAAAGAAATGCCACAGAGATCTGACCTGGGGTGATGGTGCATGTGCTAGGAGAGAGGGCTCTGCGTGCCATCTCTGGCACGCGTGCCATAGGTTCGCCATCATGGGCCTATAAAGTTACCCCTGCATGGTCACATGGGAGCCTGACAACCAATCAGAATACATGGCCTTGCCACAGAAACAGGAAGCAAGTTCAAAGCCCAAGAGAGGGTATAAATCTCTCTTTCTCTCTCTTACCCATGTGCTCAATTGCCCAGGACCTCAAACCATATGGTCCTGTCCACCATATTCCAAACAGCCTCCATGTTTCCAGTGTGTTTCTCCCCACTTGGAACTGAACCCAGATGGACATTTCTCCCAACAGTAGGAATCACTGACAAAAGATTGAAGACAAACTGCATCTACATTCCTTTGTCTGCCTTCCAGTGTACCCAGACAAAGAAATTAATTGTAGAAGAAACCCTCAAAAATAAGGCATACATTCCTTCTGTGTTCCTTAGATAACTAGCCTCCCAAAAGTTATAAAAAAGCTGATAAAAAAAAAAGGCATAGAGTTCTCAACTTTTGGAAGGACAATTTCATATATATTTATCTAAGCCAATATGTTGTATAGAGAGAGAAAGACATTTTACAGATCGCTGTACATTAACTCCAATGCCTATGACTAGTAATCATCAGACATAAATATTAGGCCGTTAATTAGAGAAACCATTAAAGGAAAGGCTAACTCAATTTTCTTTTTTCCTGGTTCAGGCAGATGGGGAAGTTATTTATATACATCTTAATGTAGAAATGTATTAGTGAGTTGATTAGATGAATGCTGTCCTATAGTACCCTATTTGTACAATTGTCTGATACTATTTTAACTTGATGTAATCAGGAATAGACACAAATTCTTATATTTCAGGGTAGAGAGAGAGGGAGGGAGGGAAGGGGAACACTTTTTGAATAGAATAAAATAGAATTCTTTATTGGCCAAGTATGATTGGAAACACAAGGAATTTGTCTTAGGTGTATAGACTCTCAGTGTAAATAAGGAGAATAAAATACATTCATCAAGAATAAAAAGACACAACACTATTAATAAGCTATCAAATCATACTAGGAAACAAATAAAAACAATATAATTGAAAGATACAAGCAACATGGTTATAGTAATAAGTGGGAAGAGATAGATACTAGTAAGGAAGAGAAGAAGAATAGTAATTCAGTCTTAGTAAATTATTTGACAGTGTTATGGGAATTAGTTGTTAAACAGAGTGATGGCATTCGGGGAAAAACTGTCCTTGTGTCTAGTTGTTTTGGTGTGCAGTACCCTATAGCGTCTTTTTGAGGATAGAAGTTGAAACAATTTATGTCCAGGATGTGAGGGGTCTGTAGATATTTTCACAGCCCTCTTTTTGACTCGTGCAATATAAATAACATAAAGGCAGGTTGGTAGCAATTGTTTTTTCTGTAGTTCTAATTATCCGTTGAAGTCTGTGTTTGTCTTATTTGGTTGCAGAGCCAAACCAGACAGTTATGGAGGTGCAGATGGCAGATTCAATAATTCCTCTGTAGAACTGAATCAGCAGCTCTTTGGGC
This sequence comes from Ptyas mucosa, assembly GCA_012654045.1. Lineage (NCBI taxonomy): Eukaryota > Metazoa > Chordata > Lepidosauria > Squamata > Colubridae > Ptyas > Ptyas mucosa. The sequence continues at coordinate 7,152,687 of WNWU01000030.1, read as the reverse complement.
AGTTTGAGCTTTCTGAATTTGCGCAGAAAGAACATTCTTTGTTGAGCAGTTTTGATGATGTTTTTGATGTTAGGTGTCCATTTTAAGTCTTGAGGTATGATAGAACCTAGAAACTTAAAGGACTCTATTGTTGATACTGTGTTGTCTAGTATTGTAAGAGGTGGTAGTATAGGAGGTTTTCTTCTAAAATACCACCATTTTTACGGTTTTGAGTGTATTTAGTTCAAGATTGTTCTGGTTGCACCAAAAGGCTAATTGTTCAACCTCCAGTCTGTATGCAGATTCATTGTTGTCTTGAATGAGACCAATCACTGTTGCATCATCTGCAAACTTGAATATCTGGAATTATGGTATTGAATGCTGAGCTGAAGTCTACAAAGAGGACCCTTGCATAGGTCTTTGGAGATTCAAGATGTTGTAGGATGTAGTGCAGAGTCATATTAACAGCATCATCTGTCAATCTATTTGCTCGGTAGACAAATTGCAAGGGGGTCTAATTTATCAGGGTATGACAAATACTGTGTGTTTAAATTCCAGGAGACCAATATCCATTATTGTGGGGAATAACTAGAAAGCAAATAGCTCAAACAGAGTTATATTAGGAGAAATGTGTGTATAAACAATAGCCCATAACCATGAACATACAGAGGAAGCCATTCCTTACTCCAAGGATAAAATGTGCATTGTGACACCATAATGCAAACTATATTGTTTTATAGTGGCCTAGCAGGGCTATACGCAAGTTTTTAAGGGGGAATGATTGTTCTGTTACATACATTTTCTGACTACTCCTTCCCCATGGACACCTATGATAATATACTTCCTATGTTCTACCTGAAAAGCAGTGGTGGGTTTCAAAATTTTTTACTACCGGTTCTGTGGGTGTGGCTTGGTGGGCGTGGCAGGGGAAGGATACTGTAAAATCTTCATTCCCACCCCACTCCAGAGGAAGGATACTGTAAAATCTCCATTCCCTCCCCACTCCAGAGGAAGGATACTGCAAAATCCCCATTTCCTCCCGATCAGCTGGGACTCAGGAGGAAGAGAATAGATGGGGGCAGAGCCAGTCAGAGGTGGTATTTATTGGTTCTCTGAACTATTCAAAATTTCCACTATCGGTTCTCCAGAACTGGTCAGAACCTGCTGAAACCCATCTCTGCTGAAAAGCTTAATTAAATAGTTTAATTAAATAGTCTAAAGGTAATGCTGATTTAGACTTGTGCCAAGATTCATAAACAAACTCCTATTGGTTTGTTCGAAATAGCATAATAAAAAAAAAACAATTGCTTATCATTATCAGGAACAATGGTGGTGCAGTGGTTAAAATGCAACACTGCAGGCTACTTGTGCTGACTGCTGGTTGCCTGCAATTTGGCAGTTTGAGTCTCACCAACTCAAGGTTGACTCAGCCTTCCATCTTTCCGAGGTTGGTAAAATGAGGACCAGATTGTTGGGGCAGTATGCTGACTCTGTAAACCACTTAGAGAGGGATGTGAAGTGATATATAAGTCTAAGTGCTATTGCTATTGCTATTATGTTTGAACTCAGTCAATGACAAGTACCTTGATTACTGCCTACAAGTTAACCTTTGAAAAAGATCAATTGTATCACTGGGGCAATGGGATCTATTCATCCTATCTCACATCTTTTTTTATCATTGTCCTTTCAAAATTCAAATAAAGGATTGAGATTTCAAATATCCAGAAACATTGAAAGATTTTTTTTCTTTTTTAAAGAAAAATTCAAAAGTTTTGGGGAAAATATATGTGATGCTTAATTTCGCAAAATGGACTCTATAAATATAATGTTATTTTCTTAACTGTACAAAATGTATTCTGTGTATCTTGATTGCTTATACAAGTACATTTGGTGCATGTTTCTGAAAAATATGCTTTACTCCAAATAATTATAGGTGTATTGACTCAATTTTGAGTGTTTTCCTTTCATTACAAATAGAAGCAAAAACTGCTGAGCTAAAAGGAATTGAGCATCTTTCCATTTAAATACATATCTTGCTCTGTAGCATTTTGTATAATTTGTCTTACTTCTTGAATCTGAAATATTATCGGAAGTTCCTACATCTGTGCCTTTCGTTGTACAGTATTATTTTTCATTTTCAATGCTTTCTGAAAATGGAAGATTCCCTTTAATCTGTAAACTTGATTTGGATTATTTCCAAACATAATGTCACTGGATCTATATCAGTGTTCCCCAACATTTCTGGCTTTGTGGGCCGCCAGAGCAGGAGGGATGGTTCTGGTGAGTTGCAGGCAAGCACGTATCCACTACTTGCACAAATGAATCTATGTGTGTGCACATGCACAACTCTCACAAGTGGGACTGAGTGTGCTTGCTCATCGCTTCCACAGCCCAGTTCTGAATGGGCTGCAGCCCAGTACTGGGCTGCGACCAGGAGGTTGAGAATCCCTGTTCTATATTACTTTAAAATATTAAGACATATTTCTTTCGTCTGTCCCCAAATTTTCCAATTTCTTAAACCATGTTTGTAAAACAAAAGTAGTTTAACTTATTTTATTTTTATTTTTTTAAATTCCTCTGGGAGTGACCCATTTTTTCAGATCTTTACATTTCTAAGCCTGACACAATTTACTGTTTCAATTTTTTTTAATAACAAAGTAGTAAAACAAATATTTGATTGATTGATTTAATGTCCTTAAATTGGGGCAAACTTTTCATGAACGCTAAAAGTGTTTAGGATGGTCTGTCTCCTATTTTTTAAAAAATGCCTCATTGGGGGAAGATCTTTACATTTCGAAGCCTGACATGATTTGCTGTTTCAGAATTCTTTATAACAATCCCAAAGAACCAAAACAAACATTTGATTGATTGATTCCATGCCCTCAAGTTGAGGCCAACCTTTAGTCACCACATAGGTAGACCTTGCTCAGGATGATCTGTCCCCAACTTGGTTCTTCAGACCTTCCAGTAGGGTACCCATCAACACGTAGTCAAGCACTCTGGATATTGCTGGTTACAGCTACTTTCTCCCAATACTGTCATTCCCTTGAACACTTATCAATCTGGGATATAAGGGATATCCCAGTTGGGGTAAAATTAACAAGAATTAACTGGGAAAAAGATTATAGGCATAGTGCAGGGCATGGGACAAAATAAGAGAGAAGTTGTCCAGTGCTTCTCACAGTTGGAGTGATAGGTGAAACAGCATGCAAGAAGTATGGGATAATCTCTCTCTTGGTTCATCCTGTACTCTTCTTTTTTCCTTTGTTCTTCCAACCCACTTTAGAACTTAGAGCTTAGAACTTTCCCAAAAGAGTGCTATCCTTTCCCCTTACTTGTCCCACATCAAAATGGTTAAGGGAGGCATCCATAATTCACTTGTTAGGGCAGATGCACACTTTCTGCTTGACCCTTTGCCAGTACACTGCTTTGTGGTCTCCCAGCCCTTTGCAAATCCATATCACACCCATGTAAGTTGTTCCAGGCTTCTCTAGGTCAAGTTATTATTTATAATTGTGTATAGTAAAGGTTTGAATTACTGGATGATTTGAAGAAATATATTTCAGATCCAAATGTCTGTTAAAACTGTCTGAATGTCTGAATTTACATAAGGCCTGTCATTTGTGTTAATTTACCTTGTTTGCATAACCATAATCAATTGGTTAAAAAAAACCCATGAGCACATGTGTGTGAATGAAGGATGAGGAAAAAACACAGTGAAAGTTCTATATGTTTGGAAAAAACAAACTAGTATCGTGAGTGGGAAGAGTCTATAATCTATTGAGTGATCATCTAACACTACTGGCTATTATTATTTTTTCATGAAAAAATTAATTTGCAGAGAAGATTAAAATACAAAATGTCAAATTATTAAAAAAACAATAACAAAAAAATACCTTAACCAAAATTGTCTTTAAAAAACTCTAATACATATATACATAACTTACTCCCTAGTTGAATGCTGATTAGTATAATACAACAATGTTGGTTTCCCACTCCTTGTACAACAGGCCAAAAGAATTTTAAACTGTTAAACTACTATATCTGCTTACAAATTGTTAGCCTGTCATCTACCAGTATAAACTATATTAACATTATTTATTATTATTGATATAGTTTATTAATATGGCTATTATTATTGTTGCTGTTGTTATTATTATCATCATCTTATTTTAGTTGAAGGTACATTTAGCTATTAAAAATATTTCTCACTATTTCCCTCTTCTTTCATCATATCCTCCTTTAAATTGAAATAACTTATTTCTCAATATTTATGTATAAGAGGGGGCTTCCGCTGTTGCCGTCAGCTGTTGTGGACGGTCCTTTGAAGACCGCCAGCCCGATCGCTCATAAAAGAGTCGTTTCGGCAATTGAAACGGCTCGTAAAACTCCGAGACTCAAAGGGCTTGTGAGGAGAGCCGGCGGCTGCAGGTAGAGTCCCCTGTGAGACCCCCAGAAAGCTTTTTTTGCTTCTGGGGAGTTAACAGGGTGGGACTCCCTATCCACCCCGCTGAAGCTCCGGGCGACTGGGAAACTCTGCTTTAAAGCAGAACAAGACAGCGCGGCAGCATTACCAATAACAAAGAAAAATAAGGAAGATTTCAAACTTCTCACCAAACAGCAAGTATTGGAAGCTTTTTGGACTATTTTAAAGAATTTTTAAAGTGAAAGTGAATTGGCATTGAGGAAAGCGGAGGGGAAAAAAAAATGGCGCCTGTTCTTAGTTGAGAGAGCTGAAAGTGAAAGTAATTTGATTACTGTATCTGGTTACATTTTAAAGTAACAAATCCGGCTGGAGGCGGCAGAAGTATTCAAAAAAAACGAAATAACATAAAATAAAAATACCAACTGACTTTTATAGACCTGATTGAATCTGGAGAACTTTTTGGGAAAAGTTGTTAGAGTTTGTGGAAAAGGAAGATCTTTAAGAGGTAAAATGGCAACAAAGCAACCAGGGGGGGGCTCCCCCACACATAAACAGAAGCAGCCTCAAACAGCGCAGTTGCAATCTCAGACAAAGGAAGAAAGCCAATATGATATTATTATTAAAGAAATTCAAAGATCAGAGAAGGAGCTTAAAGGAATGTTTCAAGAGAAATATGACTCACTTAAACAAGATATTCAAACAGTGGTTAAAGGCCTGTCTGAGGTAGCGCTGCAGATTGATAAAAAAGTGGAGAATCTTGCCTCAGAGATGGAGACTAAATTCAGAGCTTCTGACTCAAAAATTATAGAAATTGAAGAAGTTACACAGAAAATGCAAAATGAGATTACTATGATGCAATTTCGATCAATGGAATATGCTATTAGATTGAGAGGTGTTAAAGAGAACACCAGAGAAGATCTTAGGAAAATTTGTGCAGAGGCTTTGGCAGTTATGTTGAAAGTGGAACCAGATCTGGTTTTGTGCAAGATGGACAAAGTCTACAGAGTTAATTCTCGGGTGGCGGTACAAAGACAACTGCCTAGAGATGTGGTTATATATTTCACAGATAGAAGAATGAGAAATGAAATTCTGCAAAATTCTTTTGTTACAACAGTTCAAGTTGATGGAAGTGAGATTGGAGTTTTTAAAGAACTACCACCTAAAATGTTAAGAGATAGAAAGGATTTTGGATTTTTGGTGACAGAATTGAAAAGACAGAATATACAATTTAGGTGGGATGCCCCAATAGGTATAATACTCAGGCTGCAAGGAGTGAGATACCGCCTTAATACTATTGAAAAAGCAGAAGAATTTTATTACAATGTTTTGAAAGCGGGTTCTCCTCCTCCACGCACATCTTCACCAATAGATAAAGAAGCTCAACTACAAGCCGAGATTGATCAAGAAACAGAAGCACAAATAAGGCAGTCGCAAAGGGAGGCAAGAGAATTAATGGGAGCAGTAGGTGGTGTTGTGGTTGATCCTTTTGCACCATTCGAAGCTTCTCCTTTGGAAGAAATGTCTAAAACCATCACAGAGGAGGCGATGGCTTTGGAAGTAACAACATCTAAAGTGGAAGAGCAACGCATAACCAGAGCAATGTCTAAACAAATGAAGCAACAGCAGCAAGAACATAGTAAGCCACAGCGTGAGAAAAGAACCAAAGATAAACAGCAAGCTGAAGTCATGGGAGGAGCTAAACCGAAGATTCCTACTGTAGGAGAGAATCTTCAACAATTGCTCTCAAAACTTCAGACAGGGTCAAATGGCACTTAAATTTTTGTCTTGGAATGTAAACGGATTGAATTCTCCGCAAAAAAGAAGGAAGATATTTCACTATTTGAGACAATTTCATAATGATGTTATCTGTTTACAGGAGACTCATGTAAAATTGCAAGATCAGAAATACTTGATAAATTCAAAATTGGGAATGCAATTTGTTGCTTCAAATCAGGAAAAGAAGAATGGAGTGGTGATATATATAAATAAGAAACTTGTAGCAAAAATTATAGAAGCAGATAAAGATGGAAGATATATTGCAGTTGAAGTTATTACAGATGTTGGACCAATTTTGTTGGTCGGAATATATGCCCCAAATCAACAGCAGGAAACTTTTTACAAGCTACTTCATTTAAAAATTTTGGATTGGGACTATTCAAACACTATAATAATGGGCGATTGGAATGGAGTAATCCAACCTAGATTGGATAAAAAAACCACGGCCAAAATAGGGAATAAATTACCACAAGCTTTTTTCGAACTCAAAGAGGATTTGGAATTGAAAGATATTTGGAGAATTCGAAACCCAAATGAACTGGACTTTACTTTTTACTCAGACAGGCACAAATCCTTTTCCAGAATAGATTTTTTTCTCTTAACTTCTAATCTACTCTCTAAAGTAAAGAAAATAAAGATATTTCCTAGGACTTTGACTGACCACAGTCCGGTCTGGATGGAAATCGAGATGGGTAAAAGAGAAAGAAGATCCTGGAGAGTAAATGAGAATCTATTTAGATATGAAAAGAATATAATTGAACTCAAAAAGCATTTAAAGGAGTTTTTTAAATTTAACCTGAACAAAGGCACCCCTATTGAAACAGTTTGGGATGCAGCTAAAGCATATATGCGGGGAGTACTAATTCAAATGAATTCTAAACACAGGCAAAGTCAGCAGAAGAAAAGACTACAATTGGAATCTGAGATAAAAAAGAAAGAACAACAATTGATACAAAAACCAACAGACGGAAAATTGCAAATGGCTATAAAATTTCTGAAGGATCAATTTCAAATGCTTATAGCAGACCAAACGGCAACTAACTTACAATTTGCAAAGCACAATACTTTTTCCAATGCTAACAAACCGGGCAGGTGGTTGGCGTATACTTTGAGGAAGCAAGCATCGACACGAATCATTGATAGTACTGAATATGCTGATAAAGAAGTTTACCAACAAGATCTAATTAAAAAGGCCTTTTTGGAATATTATACTAAGTTATATGCTAAAGATGACATATAGAATATTACTATAGATGAATACTTGGAAAACAAGAGAGTTTCAAAAATTTCAACGAGCCAAAAGAAAAGTTTGGAACAACTGATAACAGTGGAGGAGATCAGTTTTGCTATAAAACAATTAAAAACAGCTAAAGCTCCAGGGACGGATGGCTTAACTGCAATTTATTATAAAACTTTACAAGAAGAAATGATTGAGCATCTTAAAGATTTATTTCGTAATATACAACAAGGAGGTAAGATACCTTCCTCATGGAAAACAGCTTTTGTTTCATTGATTCCGAAAGAAGAATCAGGTCCTAAGAAACCAGAAAATTATAGACCAATATCTTTATTAAACACAGACTATAAAATCTTTGCAAAAGTACTAGCCAACAGATTGATGCCAGTTATTCAAAAGATAATTCATCATGACCAAGCAGGATTTATTGAAGGCAGATATATGAAGGAGAATGTTAGGCAAGTTATAGATTTAATGGACTATCTAGATAAGAATAAACAGATCTCTGCAGTGCTGGTTTTTTTGGATGCGGAAAAAGCCTTTGATCGCGTGAATTGGAACTTTATAATTAAGACTTTGGAAAAAATGGATTTGGGGGAGCGCTTTATACAAGCGATTGGTGCAATTTATCAAGAGCAACATGCACAATTTATTATCAATGGATGCTTAACATCGAATTTTAACATACAAAAAGGCACCAGACAAGGTTGTCCATTATCCCCATTATTATTTATTTTAACTTTAGAAGTCTTACTCAATGCAATACGGGACTCGAATTCCTTGACTGGAATAGTTATAAGGCAAAAGGACTATAGAACTAAGGCATTTGCAGATGACCTGGTTGTTACCCTATCACAACCTATGAACTCAATAATCCAGATGACAAATATTATAGAAGAGTATGGCATGGTATCTGGTTTCAGGTTGAATCAGAAGAAAACTAAAATGATTGTCAAAAATCTGACAGAGAGCAAAAAAAAGGAATTGGAAAGAATGGCAGGCTTCGAGACTGTTTCAAAGGTCAAATATTTAGGAGTACAAATCACAGACTCCAATGCTAAACTGTTTCAAAATAACTATGAGGTTCTGTGGCAAAAGATACAAAAAGATATGCAAAACTGGAAGAAACTGCAGTTATCACTGCTTGGAAGAATATCAGCAGTAAAGATGAATGTTTTACCTAGATTGATCTTTTTATTTCAAATGATACCGGTGCTTAAATCAGACAAACCATTGCTAGAATGGCAAAAAGGACTGAACAAATTTATTTGGAATGATAAAAAACCAAGAGTCAAACTGAAAATAATGCAAGATACTCGTGAGAGAGGTGGTCTTAAACTCCCAAACCTTCGATTATATTATGAAGCAACTGCATTGATACAATTAAGTGATTGGTTTGGGAAAACTAAGACTGACTTGTTGAATATAGAAAGCCATGACCTGGTTTGGGGTTGGCATGCATACTTATTTTATGATACCAAAGTGGATAAAGTCTTTAACAGTCACTTACTTAGAAATGCCTTGCTGAGAGTCTGGAGAAGGCACCGAACTAATTGGGATTATAAGATTCCGTTTTGGCTGGATCTCGCTGATACCATGTGGAATACAAATATTAAGTCACTCGGGGGGTTTTTATATAAAGAGTTACTTTACTTTGAAGAGGGCAGGTGGCGATTGAAGACTTTGGATATGCTATTGGAAGAAGGGAAATCGTTGACTTGGTTGCAGTACAATCAATTACAGATGAGATGGAAAGAAGATCAACAAACTGGTTTAATGGAATATGAAGTAGAATTGGTTGAACAGATAAAGCGGACAGGTCCAATGCACATTAAGAGAGTTTATAATGTTTTGTTAGAAAGAGACTCAGAAAATGAGCTAGTTAAAGATTGTATGATTAAATGGGCACAAAATTTCTCTCAACCAGTTATGTTGGAAACATGGGAAAAAATATGGGTTCAGAACGTTAAATTTATACAGTCACAAAATTTACGAGAAAATTTTTATAAAATGTTTTATAGATGGCACTTAGACCCCAAGAAATTGTCTTGCATGTACCCTAATGTGCAGCCAAAATGTTGGAGATGTGATTGTTTAGATGCTACATATTATCACATCTGGTGGACCTGCAGGAAAGTGAGGGCTTTTTGGATAAAAATCTGGTGGGTTATGCAAAATGTTTTAAAGAAAAAAATACAATTTTCTCCGCAATTTTTTTTATTGGGTATAGTTAAAGACTTTACATTGGGTGAAACTAAATTGATTTTGTATATGGTGACAGCAGCTAGGTTGTTGATTGCCCAACATTGGAAGAGTGATGTTTTACCGACGGTTGATCAATGGACCCAGAAGATGGCTGGATTTGCAGAAATGGCAAAGGTTTCAGCTTTTTTAAAAGATCAGACGCATGAGAAGTATATACAGGAATGGAAATTATGGATTGAGTATGTACAGAATAAGTATCAGACTAGAAAATATTATATCGCTTTTAGCTGAGATGACTATGTTAGTATGTTAGTAAATATAGAAAAAAGATATGGAAGTTTGAATAACATATATATTGTTTGGGAATATTAATATTGCATATAATGGAAGTCAAGGGGGGGAGGGAAGAGGGAGGAGGGGGAGGGTTAGGGTGGGGATGGGAAGGATTTATATATTCTTTTTACATGTACTTTATAATCTGTGGCCAGGGAGGGGGGGGGGGAAAGGGGGAAAAATTTGTATTGTTAAAACTTTTTCAATAAAAAAATATTTATGTATAAGAATTGCAGCACCAGTAAAGACATTAAAAGAATTGTTGTTGATGGCAAATATTTCACAGTTTGATGCAGTTCTATATCCAAGTTTTGTGTTTCATTATGCCTCATTGAGCAGAATGTCAGTCATTTCAAAACTTCCATTTCTGGGAGTAGACTTACATATTTTATGTCTAATTATAGTACTGATTGTTTTAAAAGCAATATTCTTAGCATAATTAAAAACATCCTATTATATGTGTAACTAATTGACATTCACAAATTTGCTTAGCAACTAATGTTTAAGAAAGAGATAAATGAACAAGATTATGGACCTAAAATATATACAGACAATTATATGGAAGAGAAGGACTGACAGTAAACATGCTTGTTAGGAAGAAAATCCTGACTGAATGCTAGAAGACTTAGGTGTTGTAGGCATAGATAGGAATGCACTCTTAGTGACTTTGGACAGAATTTATAGTAACTTATCTTAATTATTATGTTGTTGAGTATAACTTACATAAAAACTGTAGGATATAATGCAGGGGTAAAATCAGGGGTGAAATCTAAAATTTGTTACTACTGGTTCTGTGGGCGCGGCTTGGTGGGGTAATGTGGCTGGCTGGGCGTGGCCAACTTTTTTTAAAAAAAGCTTTTAAAAGCATTTTTCCTACAACCTCTTCGGCTGAAGAGGTTGCAGAAAAAAATGCTTTTAGAAGCCTCTGACGATCAGGCAACTCAGCTGGGATCGCCAGAGGCTTTTAAAGGAATTTGTTTTCCTACAGCCTCTTCGGCCGAAGAAGTTGTAGAAAAAATGCTTTTAAAAGCCTCTGATGATCCCAGCTGAGCCGTGCGATCATCAGAAGCTGTTTTTTTTAACTTTTAAAAGCATTTTTTCAGCTGAAGGGGTTGTAGAAAAAATGCTTTTAAAAGTAAAAAAACCCAGCTTCTGATGATCGCGCGGCTCAGCTGGGCTTTGGGGGGAGGGGGGGTGGTACGCAGGGATTTTTGCTACCGGTTCTCCGAACCACCCACCACCATCGCTATCGGATTGGGTGATCCAGTCCGAACTGGGAGTATTTTACCCCTGGGTAAAATCCACTTACCTTCACTACTGGTTTGCAAATGGGAGCGCGCGGATACATGCAAGCAAAGCGAGTGCACAACACCTCTGTGCATGTGCAGGACTTTCTGTGCATGCGCAGAGCATCAAAAATGGGACGTGATGATGTCCAGGCGGGTGGGCGGAGGCTCCCGCTGCTGACACTACCGGTTCGCCCGAGCCAGATAGAACTGGCTGCATTTCACCACTGATATATTGAACAAAATTGGCATGGATTTTCCTGAAATTTATATTCCTAGAAGAGCATTCTTATGATAGGTTTCAGAATTTTAAGATTTGGCTGATTCAGTTTCCCAGAGCATTGTAAAACTGTAAAATATGCTGTAGGTAGCTAGAAAAATAGAAAGTGAAAAAGTGATGCGAAGGAGGGAGAATGTAGACTAGACTCTGAAATGTCTTATTTAATTTAATGTTAAGCATTTTATGGGTCCCATCAGCCAAGTTATGTTAACTGGTGCCTTCTCTGTTGTAGAGTTGAGGATAACCCCAATCCTGTTGGCCTTTTGTAAGTTATTGAAGACCTGACTTTGTGCCCAAACCACAAAACAGGGCCCCAAATGTGTGAAAGGCCCCGTTTCATGACTGTATTAGCATCCATGGGCAATACTGCTGCTCCGTGACCATATATTTTTATTTTGTATTACTTTAAATTTGTTTTATGTTCATAAAGTCATAGGGTTAGAAGGGACCTTGGAGGTCTATTAGTTCGTCCCAAGGTTATCCAATCTTTTCTTGAAAACTTCCACTGATAGAGCACCCACAACTACAGGAGGTAAGCTGTTTCATTCATCAATCATTCTCACTGTCAAGGATCTCCCTGTCAAACTATTCACTAAGTCTGCATTACTATTACTATTACTACTACTACTACTACTACTACTACTACTACTAATAATAATAATAATAATAATTTAATTTGTATCCCACCCTTCTCCCAGAAGGGACTCAGGGCGGTGGACAGCCAGAATTAAAATACATACAATACAAAAATTAAGATAAATTAAAAGATATTAAATCAATCGGCCTCCCAATTTAAAACCCCAAATCTATAAAATTCAAAATCCCAATTTAAAACCATTTAAGCTAGGCCGGCTTGCTGAAATAAGTAAGTCTTCAAGGCTTTGCGGAAGGTACGAAGGTCCGGGATCAGTCTTATTCCAGGAGGTAGCTCATTCCATAGGGCGGGTGCCCCCACAGAGAAGGCTCTCCCCCTGGGGGCCGCCAGCCGACATTGCTTGACTGACGGCACCCTGAGGAGGCCCTCTCTGTGAGAGCGTATTGGCCGGTGGGAGGTTATCGGTAGCAGCAGGCGGTCTCGTAAGTACCCTGGCCCTAAGCCATGGAGCGCTTTAAAGGTGAGAACCAATACCTTAAAGCGCACCCAGAAGACCAACGGGAGCCAATGCAGCTCGCACAGGAGAGGCGTTACATGGGACTTCTCATTGTTCCTATCACCCATCTCCTCCCACTTATGACTGTATGACTGTAACTTGTTGCTGGTGTCTTTAAGATTTATATTGACTGTTTCCTAGTATGATTCGATTGCTTATTTGTACCCTACAAGTATCATTAAGTGTTGTACCTTATGATGTTGTATCTATTCTATTCTATTCTATTCTATTCTATTCTATTCTATTCTATTC